>JBAMBO010001223.1:0-600000 GCA_037044535.1 Lordiphosa magnipectinata
AAAGTGGAAGCGGTCAAAATTATGAGTCTGTAAAGAGCCGAGCTAAGGAGCGTTTTTGGAGTAAACACACAAACACATTTGAGTGTTTTCGGAGCACATTCAGTGCTCTCTAGGCACGGGCTCATAAAAAGAACTTATGTCTGAGCATTTTTGGATCTGCACTCCAATATGCGTCTGAAAAGAGCCCTTCAGGAGACTATTCAGTAGCACTTCAAGTGTCTAGAAAAGTATGAGGTTTTTATATGCTTCATTGGGAGGGTGAAAGCACCTGTATCTGTGACAGAAAAGAGTCAGATTAGACTTCGAAAACTTCCACATTAAGTGCGACCGTTTTTAATGGAAAAAACGTTCATTCCGGACTCTTTTTTGTGCACATTATGACGGTGAAAGCTCATAAAAGTTTCAGAAAACGCACAAATTGCTTGCTGGGTAATGCTAGAGGCGAACACACTGACTCGAACTCAGTTGCATACAAACATTTAGACAAAAATTTCACCGATAGCTAGTTTTCAAAGAAATGGTCGACCGCCTTGCTCTGACTTGAAGCAGCAACAGAACTGAAAGTGTTTTTAAGCTCTTTTTAGTGCGGATAACCTTAAAAAGTTGAGCGAGTTTTGTGATTTGTGCCTTAAGAGGCGACCTTTTGTTTATGCGTTCAAGTCGTTTTCTTTATACTACACAGTCTACACATTCTTTTAAGATCCATTTCGTATGCAATGTTTTATCATATCCTTTTTTCAACATTATTATATTAATTTTTCATATAATTTGAACAATTTTCAGCTCCAATAGATAAAAATCTAAGATCAATCTAACATTAAATTGATATCATGAATATCGTTTTTACGTTATAAAACTATCCAGTCTAAATATTTAGATACCGAATTCATCCAATGGCTTTTAACAAATATACTTTTTTTTTTCTGTGTAGTTGTTGTTTATTAAATAATAACCAACCTTATGCAAGGCATGATAAATGATAAATAACAGTCAATTAAACAGATATCATCTACATGCAATATAACAATAAAACTTTTTAAAGTGGAACTAAGCAACGCAAATTTTTATTCAGCGATAAAAAAAAAAAGAAAACAGTTTTAAGTGGAAATTAAAACCGGATTGCATAACCCATGGATTCACTCCTGCAACTCCTTAAGTGGACATGTACAACACGCGATCCATCATAAAAACTTTCATTTCTCACCCCCAAAAAAAAAGTTCGATAAACTAAATAGTTTGCATGCGGGCGTGTCGACAGTTTTCAACCTACAATTTTAATTGCCAAACAGCCTGACACCAACATGCGAGTGAAGTAAAACGTAAATTACTCAAAATAAATAGAATTTAGAATAGGTGCACTCCCACACTCTCTCTGTCTCTCTGTCGCTCTACTGCACTAGCTCTCACTCTTTTTTCTAGTTGCACAGTTGTCTTTAGACATGCCAAGCTAACTAGTGACATGTGAATGCATGTGTGTGTGAGGCCATCCCTTCCACTTTTTACTTTAACCCCTTTTGTTTAGCTGTTGAATTTTGCGCTTTTATGTTTATAGAAAACCCCCGAAAAGCCAAAGTCTGAAACCAGTTTCATTTGTGACGAGCTTACGTGCAGTTTTGCCCAAATAGCATTCTTTTAGCGCACAAATCGCGTTACCCGTAGCATACTTTAAGGCGCCTCGATGAGTCGCATGCAAGCGTAAGTTTATGCAAATTTTGTTTTGCTTTTTTGTGGATTTCGTGCTCGCGGGTGCTAATGAGTTCAAGTCGGTGTCGTTCTTAACGTGTTTTCTTGTGGGCGAATTAAATGTGTGTGTGTGTGTGAGAGCGTGTGGCGCAAATTGCTTAATTTGTTCAATTTTGGCACATATTCATCATCGTAAAACAAAGTTTGCCTTTTTGGCAATTAGTAACCAGGTTACGGATTGACTGTTGATAGCGAGGGGTGCGAATTAGCATAATATTTGTTGTGGTAGGTAGAAAATACAAATTTCATTTGTGCAAATACATACATATATTAAGAAATCTTTAGTTAAGATGGCGTGCGAGTTAAATTCAAGGGAATTATGGAATAGGTTGGTTAGTGTTGAAGCCGATGGCGTCTTATGGATTAAGATAGTCGGAATTTCATTGAAGTCTAGTGTAAGTTAGTTTAAAAACTCTCTTTTCGTCGCTCTGAGCGAATTCGCTATGTTTCGCCTTCATAGCTTAGGATAGGCTTTAAAGAAATTGTGGAATTAAAACTAGTTGTTGTATGCAATTGAAATCGAGCGTAGCGTTTCATCAATTTTCGTTTGATCGCATTGGCAATTAAAATTATTAAGTTATTCAAACGCGTGTCATTTTTGGTTTCTACAAATGGCGCCCGAGCAGGGACAACATGCCTCCCCAGTAGTGGCTCCTGGGCAGGGTAATAGCATATATTCTCCTCTTCCTAGTATTAGTCAGTTTTTCAAAACTTGAAAAGTTCTTGCTTCTTTGCTTAGTCTTTGAAAGTTAGGATGACTTCCGGAGTCTGTAGCTCAAAAAATACAGTGAACCTAGTACCCTTGAATGTTTTTTTTCGCTAGTCGTTTTTTGGTATAGTATTTTTCTCTTAGGCAGCGTAAGTTAATTTTGATTTATGCGAGCTAGCACCAGTTGTTCACACCAAGCTCTACTAAGTCTTCTCATCTCAGTTTCATAGCCGTTTCATAGTCCCCTTAGAGCTCTTACAGTTCTTTCATAGGTAACTTTTACAGTTACATAAGTCCTTCGAAGTTTTTTCTATCGATTACGCCAATTGGCGCCTCTTTTGCTGCTGTTGATGTCCATGCTTCTGCGAAGTATTGCAGGACTGTGATGATAAGCGACTTGTATAGCGCTATATTTTCCTTGCTGCCACTTAGTATTTATGGGTATTCACCAATTGGATATCAGCTTCTTACCTTTTTAGACTGCGGATATATCAAGTGCATATCCTCTTTTTTTGGTTCTTATCTAAGACATTGCTGTCTTATTTGATGGTGCCCGACGTAGCAACCTTAATTACCCTATTAATTATGCATGGTTCTGTCTTTCTGTCACTCTAGAGCAGAAGTGCTCAGAATCAGCTTACGGCGGCGTGGACACCAATACAAATGAAGAAAATGCTTGTGGTACAACAAGAACCACAATAAGAAAACCCGTGTTTTGTTTGACACACACGAAATCATTCGCAGCCCACAAAAAAACCTTCGTTAGGAGAACAAGAGAAAAGAGAACACATATAAAGTTGTTGTTGCACTGGCTGTATGCGCGGCTATTCCTTTGCGTGCGCAATAGACTTGGGCAACCCTGCTCTAGAGTTTAATAAGATTTGGGGTATTGAAAACTGCCCTTAATATTTCGATTCAATATAAAACAAGAAGAGATTTACCGTTGCCGCGCTATAAGCCCCCAAACAGCAGGGTTTCGCATACAATAATTATGGCAGAGCAGAAAATCATTTGACAAACCACCAGAAAGAAATGAAAAAAGTTCGGTTATAGCTGGGCAAAGTGTGTGTAATCCTAAGCAAAGCCCTTTCCTCTGTGCTTCACAAACACCAATGTGCCTCTAAGGCAGGGGTCGGCGCGTCGCTATCTACTCCGCATACAAATGTGCTCAACAGTGGTGCAGTCGACACACCGACAGTATAAGTTCGAAGCTGCCCTAGTTCGCCAACAATACCGACTAGCAAAATGAACTTCGTGTCTGTTTTGCCGGCTCCTGCTCTAGGGCACAGCCTGTTGTTGTTGATGTTATTGTAGCTAGGGTAAGAAAAGTAAGATTAAGCCAGATTATAAGAAGAAATGGGGTGTGGTATAGAAGGTCGAGTCTCAAGAAGGCTGCGCAATTCGCAGCATGCGTCCAAAGGTGCTCTGTTGTGAGCTGTGTCCTTTGCAATTGGGGTTCTCGTCTGCTAACTGTGGATTAATCCTCGAGAAGTAGCTGTATAAGTACCTTAAAAACCCTGATCTAAGCTGCGCAAGAGTTGAGTGACTTGTTCTGTACAGCAGTATTTGAAGCTTTGATGAGATCAGCCATCTGCCTTTTAAGTTCGTTTATGGCGAACTTAACTTTCCTTTTGTTGAGCTCATGCCTCAGTCATTTGGCATCAATGGCTGACAGGTATTAAGCGTTTAACCTCTGGTAGAAAGACGCGGCTGTACACTAAGAAAAAAGTAGAACGAATAATTTGAGTACGAACGCTCTTGAAAAAACCTAATTCATTCTAGAATTTTCAAGAATTTCGCTCGTAAAATTGAGCTAAATTCGTTCTCAATTTGGTTTTAATAGGCAAGGGAAGTGAGGAGAAATATCAGAGCGGAGAGGGCAAGCCAACTTTGAGAGAATAGAACACGCTCTCACAGTTTCGTTTTTCATGGGAGAGGGGTGTGAGCAGGAACTACTGAGAGGAGAGCGCAATCTGTTATTGAGAGCAGAAATACACAGCAGAACTACAGAGAGAACATTACATACATTATTCGTACCTAAATCAAGTACTGAAACTCTTGAATCAAGAATGATGGAATCAAAATTTCCATTCTTAGATCAAGAATTTCAATTTTGGGTCAAGAATTTGTATTCTTACTGTACTTTTGAGATCGAATGGGCTTCATTTGACAACTGTGCGCCAGCTCCCATGGAAGCAACTTTTTCTTCCGAAAACAAAGAATACCTTAGGCCAAATGGAGAGGACAAAAAAGTGTGCTTGTGTTGGTGAGCAAGAGAACTCTCTCCAGACTCCAGACGTTTTACTTGCAATTCAATGTATACCGATTCTCTCAATTCTAAGTTCGGCTCGCGTTTGCGTGAAAACACGACTGACTTCGGCTCGTGGTAGCTATGGCTGGCCGGGTCTGCCTCAGAGTCGCACTCGCTCATTCAGATCTATAAGAAATTAAACTAGCTTTAGATCTCTTACCTCGAAGGTTAAATTTGTAGAAAAATGTTTATACTATTTTGTTGCTGAATCAATGAAATTACGCCAATTTCCTCTACAGTTTCTATAACCATTTGACAGATATGGCAAATGGGAGGCCATTTAAAAAAACACAAAATGACAGAAATGGAGGGTGGGTGGTTCCTCACTTCACGTGACTTGTCAATTTGATAACTTCATATAGTAAATAAATCAATTTGTTAAGTCATCATGAACTTTGCATACGCTGCAACAAAAGCTTCATAGCTCGCAAAAGAAAGTTTGGCGATAAAAGTAATCAAAGTGCTTGAAGTTTGGTGTAAACCGCAACCCAAGACCTTACAGGTGTCGCCAGCCAACCGATCAAAAGTCATCAACTTGAAAAGGAATCGCGTGCCAGTAGGGTATAGCAAAGAGAGAGAGAGAGAGAGAGAGAGAGAGATGCACATCCATATGGCAACACTTGGCCAGGGATTCAATATGTACCCTACCACCCCCGAGCGGCTGGTGGCGATGACACCTACGTCTCCGGCACCGCAGGGTTCTTTACTCCCCCAATTTGGAGCGCCATTGGCATGGAATTTATGATAAGCGGCACGCAAGGGCGGAAGGCCAAAATGAAATTGAAGCAGAAACTAGAGATGGGTAAAGGCAAAGGTATAGATCTGAAAGCCGATATTTGTGGGAGTGGGGTTGGGGGGGTTAATTTTCACATTATAATTAATTAGAATGATGATAAATTACAACTATATGGGTAAGCTTTTCATAAGGAGGTCTACAATTTATGGGTATATCTTATCTAAGGGAAAGGACTAGGGATAAAGCAAACAATAACTCTTTCAAATTCGAAAGCAGTTAAAGTAACGAATCTATGAAGAAGAATAAGCAATCCTATAGTCAACAGTAAAGTGTAATAAGAGCATAGATAACAACCTGAAAATGTGCTTTACAGACAACATTCACGATGTTGGGAGTTAAAGCTTTGTTGATCTTAAAAATTTTCAACATTTTTCATATTCAGACTACCAAGTTTTAGCAGGCTCGAGGTCATGTTATGTTTGCATAAAACTTTAAAACAGAAACACACCATAAAGGTGGCTGGTAGATTGTACAGCTGTGTCAGGAACCTCCCATTCAGATCATCAGCAGTCTTTGCCTGTCTACTGCAAGTCAGCAGCAGCATTTTTTTATATTCTTAAGTACTTCTCGCTTAGTTTTCCGTTCCTCTGCTTTAGTCCATCTCTAGGCATATTCAAGTGTGGGCTAAAATCAACAAAGCTTCAGCAAACTTTTGATGATATGTGGATACCCTTGGATGGGTGGGGGAAAGCATTGTTGATAGACGGCGCTCGTGTCGGCATATCGTCGTCCTCTTTGACAGCCCTGTCAGTGTGCAGATAGCAGTGCTAGGAATTTGTTTTCCTTTTCGCCGGCTGGCTGAGTCCAGGTTTGACATAGTTTTTCGCTAATTTTACAGACGGCAACATGACCAGCTGGACCACTATGAAATCGCGGTAGTTTTCGTCAGATGAACAGATCGAAAATAAAACCAAAAATTACGTTTACTTTCTTCTTTTTTCGTATATAGAATTACCGCCTCAGTGCGGACCACAAATCGTATGAATGCCTTACTCTCTGAGTCGATGCTAAGTAGACGACGTGCCTTGCAAAATCCAGAGGGCGACGGTGCCGGCGGTGGTGGTGAGGGTGGTGCCGTTGAGCGGAAGGAGAAACCGAAAAATGATTGGCAATTTTTTCACACCAATTTCAATATGGAACGTGCGCATAAAATTATTGAAGATTGCATCGAGGAGCGTCTGCTTTGGGATCGCTTCAGTCGTAATTTCGATTCATGGCGTGCGGTGCAATTGGTGGAAGGTCTGGCGGCCGAGATACGAGATCGGGTCAAGAAGTTAAACCACAGACGGTAAGTGGATTGATCTGTAATCAACGGGGAGCTGTAATCGATTTGCCATTCACAGCCATCGCATTGTCTGCATGCTGTCCCTGGTGGAGAAACAGAATCAGGGTATCTATCAAAGGATGTGCCATCTGATGGATGAGAAGCGTGATAACTTTACTCAACTGGTTTTCGAGCGTCCCACATACTTTATGATTGTGGTGCTGTATTTGGTCTATAAAGATTAGCCAACCCCCCATCGGAGAGGGTGGTGGTGGTGGTAGTGTGAAAAGTTGTGAGAGCTTTAAAAGCTTGTATGAAAGTTTCGATTTAGTCACTGCACGAACCAGCTGTTAGCTTAAATTTAGTATTTATTTTAAGTATGTTTGCAATAAATTGGTTAGAAATTATGGCAAAAAAGCTTAAATTTTAGCGTGTTTTAAACTTTTGTTGTGTGAAAACATTTACAGGGGTGTTCTCCTGATTTTAATGATTATTGATACAATTATGACGCCCATTGAAACATGTTAATGGCTGACAAAAGGCGTCAGCTGGCACAATTTAGAAAAAGGAAAACCACAATAAATGCTCAACCGGTGCAACCGTTTAGGATATTTTTCAATTTTTAATTCCGTGTACGCAGGCTTCAAGTCTTTGAAGTGTATGTGGGTGGACTTTATGTAGTGTAACCAACCTTATTAGACATTTCCGTTGAAAATTAGGACTTTTTATTAAGAACTGTTCCAGCACTTTTGACTATGACAACGAACAAATAATAAAATTTAGTTTTTTAAAAAGGTTTCAACGTCCTCTTCAGGCTGCGAAAAACGTTGGCTTTTGAATTGCGGGAACCAAATGATGTCAGTGGTGCTGCTGAGTGGTAAGAGCTAGCATAATCAAAGTGAAGGATTTGTCGAGTTCCTCTGAAAACTTATAGTAAATATTAGAACTTTTTAGCAGGCTCTAGGTCAATAAGTTATGATTTTCATTATAACGTTTTTAAAACAAGACACGCACAACATCACAAAGGAGGCTGGTTGATCGTATAGCTATTTCATAAACTTCCAACATTTCAGTCATCAGCGATCTTTTGCCCAACTTCAATGAGTTGGCAGAGGCTACCTCATGCCAGAACTGCTAAGAGCGCTTGGGAATCCCAAGTCAGCCTTGTAGCAAAAATTCGGACAGACAGTAGTAAATGCCAAGTCACAGAAGCTTTGTCTGTGTGTATGTGTCACATTCTTATAGTAAATTTTAATCGTCCTACGTTTTCTAAAACATGCAACAGTTCGCTTTAATACGCTTAAGAGCTTCGTCAAGAAAAATCAAGTAAAAATTCAACAAATTTCGCTGCGAAATGGTTAAACACAAAACGTTTCCTATGACAAGTAATTGGTTTTAAAATTGATAAAATATTTAATTTAAAAGACTTTAAAAAAAAGGCGTGAATGTCGTTAACACTCAGAGTCTTTGTTGTGAAACATGATGCTAAATTTAAGGGTTTAATTTCAAAATTAACAGGGATTTTTATGTCTTTCTTATTGTGCTGCTCATGGATAAATGAAAACAACAACAGTAAGACCCACTCTTCCCCCCCTCTTCACCCACTATTCCTACCCCCTCCTCGGTTGACCCCCTGTCACTGTTTAGTTACAGTTTAGTCCATGTCTAGTCACTGTTAAGTCACTTTTAAGTTACTGTTAAGTCACTTTTAAGTCACTGTTTAGTCACTGCTTAGTCACTTTTTAGTGACTGTTTAGTCACTTTTTATTGCCCACTCTTTCGCCCCTTTTTCCAACCCTTTTTCCGGCCCATTCAGCACCACCATCTTTCATCCTCTTCCTCCCTCCGCCACCCCTCTGCCAACACTGTCGAGAGACTCCAGAAAACAACAACTCTTAATATGCATGACGTCAGCGTAACGTGACGCTGAAATCAATCCGAATAGCCGGCGCGTATAGCCGTCAAGCAAAGCTTCTGGTTAAGCATAGAGCAACAACAACCTTAAATTCGTTCTCTTTTCTCTTTCTCTCTCGGAGCGGTGGATTTGTTGTTTGCTGCTAATGATTTTGTGTGCATTAGACAGCCACGAGCACACATACAATCTAAAAATGGGTTTTCTCTTTCTATTTCTTGTGTTTCTTGTTGTTACACAAATACTTTCTTCATTTGTGTTGGTGGCCGTAAGCTAATTTTGGGCACCTCTGGTATATAATGCTGGAGACCACAATATTCGCTCATTTTTGTATGCAGATGATATTGCTCTCTCTTTGTTCATGAGATCCAATAACTCTCTTATGAATAGCTCTATTTAGAGCTCTAGCAGAGCTGAAACTAAACCTGTACAAAAAAAAATAAATAATAAATTAGACATCTTGCAAAATTGTTGTTATCTGGACAGAGTCTCGAAATCGTCACGAATGTATATAAAACAAGAAAGAAAGTCGGTCAAGCCCGACTATAACATACTCTGTACCCTTACTGGGTGTTAACGGGCCGTTTTTTGCTCATAACTTGAGTATCGCTCATCCGATATTCAGCATTCCTTCAGCAAATCGATAATTAATATTGATTACTAGATATCTCTAGAAAGTACGAACCATCTATCATGAAAAGTGTGGGAGATATGACGTTTTTTCCATATTGCGGGGGCGGGAGGGTGCGTATCAAAAATTTAAAATAAACTTGATCTGTCTGCAAGTATAAGAAATATATGCCCCATACATGTCAAACCTCTATCTCTTACCATCTCATGGCTATATCGACTCGGCTGTTGATGCTGATCAAGAATATATATTCTTTATAGGGTCGGCAACGATTCCTTCTCCCTGTTACATAATTTTGCACAAACGTAATATACTCTGTGTACCTTTGGTACAGAGTATAATAAGCAATAAAAACGCCACCCACAATAAGCGTTGTTTTTTAGATCCTTGATTCCGCGTTCAAAAATTAAAAAACTTATCTCTGCGACTTTGACGCAAACCAAAGAGTGTCAAATAATAATAGATAACCAACTAAATCAAAAATCAAACAATTTAAAGCTATTGCGCAATACCATCGAATGAATTCTCAGGTGATAGGGCTTTAAAACTTATACGTCTAATCAAAAGTACAGAAATTCTGAAAATTATTTTGAATATTATTCACATAAATTGAATTTCTATTTAATTTGGGTAATACTCGAACCAAGCCAGAGAATTGACCAAAACTCGAAACAAAACCCACTCAAAAAAAAAATCCAACCTACAATTTTCGGACATTAACCATTGGCCAATGTCGGTTGGAACACGCAAACAATAATTGGGTTAGCAGTTCTGCTTAAAATACCATTTAACGTCTTAAGCTGATATCTGTTGAGCAATTTAGTCCCCACCAGGTTCAACGTATTCATTGGACCACAGTAGCAACAGAACACTGCGTATGGGCCTTAGTACTTTGGAATTATTTCTGATGATTGTACTGAGGGAAAGTTCTGAAGCATAGAATGGCCAGGTTCTAAACGGAATTATTAAGCACTATTTTGCACTACGACTCAAAAGTAACAAAATAGCTAAACATAATTTAAAAATGGCCATATTTGTAGCTAATAGCATTTTCAAAATAGCTAAAATGGCAACACTGATGTCAGATCATCCGTTTTGAACAGATTTGGGAGACTTTTCTTTTCTGGAT
Organism: Lordiphosa magnipectinata; assembly: GCA_037044535.1. Taxonomy (NCBI): domain Eukaryota; kingdom Metazoa; phylum Arthropoda; class Insecta; order Diptera; family Drosophilidae; genus Lordiphosa; species Lordiphosa magnipectinata. Next base: position 10,496 of record JBAMBO010001223.1, read on the forward strand.
AAGCATTTACAAAACTAAAGTGATTAAATAAAAACTAATAAAGTGTAAAAGAAAAAAAAAAATTATCCCTTTCCAAACTCAATTGAATAGGATAGGCCCCGGCGAGATTCGAACTCACGATCTCCTGTTTACTAGACAGGCGCTTTAACCAACTAAGCCACGGCGCCACTGCCGTCAGCATGTGACGCATTACCTTTGAAAGCTTTTTGGTTGGACTAGCACGAAAGCTTCTAACCGCCACCCCCCCACTACCAGAAAGTGGGAAAGTTGAGGAAGATATTTTAAAAATATCTCTGTATTGTGCAGCCCAAGAACTAGTTGTGTAATCTATGCCATATTTATGTACAGACAACTTGTGCCATATCGTTTGTCTACTTATTTATAAGCACATACATACACATATCTCTTGGCTGTTTAAATACAAACAGACGCCGGGACAACTCCAAAGTTTGGTTACAGTTAACCAACAACAGGGCCTGGCAGGCATGTTTACCAGAATCTTAAGAAAAATGCAAATGTTGCCGCTTTGGCACAAATGGAAATTATTTGTACATTTGCGGTCGACACACACACACAGACAGACAGACATACACAGAGAGCAAACTTAGGCACTTGAAATGTATCTTTGAAATTGCTGGAAAATAGCCCAAAGGCAGTTTGCCTTCTTCTTCTTGTTGATATTGTTGCTGTTGGATAGACATCGGCTTATTAGCAAGTTGGAGCAATGAGTTTTTCTTTCAAAGAGTTCACTGGAGCAGGAGAAATGCGTAAAATGGAACTTTCTCAATAAATCACCAAAGGAATAACAATTGCTTCCGCACTTTAAGCACACATTAACACTAAATGCCATTGCCATGCCAATACTCCCCCATCATCCTCTTGTGCAACAGTTTAACTCGACAGCAACACGCACGACAACTTCCCATTGCGAACATTTACCAAACTAATTGCCCGAATTTAGTTGCTCATCAAATTGCCGCATCATTTTACGCAGATTTTTATCACACATCCAGCACATCCCAGCAAAAGTTTGGGCATAGACATGGAGCATGACAGAGGCCAACCAAAAACAAGAAACAAAAAAAAAAAGTATCTATCTAATGCGTTTCCCGTGTTTTTGGCCCTGTGAAGCAATAGTAGTAGTCTGTGTAGTTGTTGCCTTATATCCACTTGTTTCTATCTATGTTGGCATACTCTTTTTTTTTGGGAAGAGTTGTACCGAATTTGAAAAAGGTACCTAAAATCTTACATGCTCTTAAAATCTCTCTGAAATTTAGAATATCGCCCCAAAATTTCTGTATTTAAGAAATTTTTTTTTTGAAATTAAGCACTACATCTGGATTTTTAGTAATTTAAGTCTAGGCTATGGGCAGTAAACCATTTAGTCGTTTCCAACACATGTATTCAAAAAAGTATATATATTCTCAAAAAAAATCGTAGAATTGTTACAGATATGCTTTTAACTATACCTTACTATGATTTAATGAAAGGTTCAATCACAGAAATTAGTTCCCCACAAAAATGGGTCGAAAAAGGCTTTTTATATCCATTATTTAGCACTGCAACTGTAATATACTCTTTATCTTGAGTAGCAGCTGAAAGCAGCGCTGCTGAACAATAGATGTCGCCACTACTTCCATTGAACCATGAGGGATTTTCAAAACTGGCCAATAGATGACGCTACTACTGACAGGGCTTTAGCTACGAGGTTTGATAAGTAACTAACTTTATTGAATATAACTTAAGCTAACAATTATCGTTGAGTTGAACGGAGCGAAGCGGGAGCCACCCGCGCTAATCGAAGCCAAGCCAGAAACTGAGCGCCAGGGATGGCGCGTGTTGTCGTTCTGCTATCGCGTCAGGGATGGTGCTCGATAAATGGTGTGACCAGAGGTGGCCAGGGCTGCCACAGGGTGGGTGGAAGTAACTTTCTTTTGGTCATAACTTGTGTATCGTTCATCCGTTATCTTTATAATTTAAGCGGCAAATCGCTAAATAATCTTGATTACTAAATATTTTTAGAGGGTACGAAACATCCATCTACAAAACTGTGGGAAATATGAGGTCTTTTCCAAAATGCGGTGGCAGGAGGGGGCTTGGCAAAAATTGAAAAAAAAAACTTGATCTGCCTGCAAGTATAAGAAGTATATGTCCCATACATGTCAAACCTCTATCTCTTACCATCTTTGAGATCTGTGCGTACCTCATATCTCCAGTCTAGAACTCAGAAAGTAGTCTTTAATAGTATCACTTCTTATCCGGTATTTGTGAGCTCTGGAGTTCCCCAAGGCAGCCATCTTGGAACTCTTCTCTTTGTGTTATTTATTAATGACCTGCCTAATGTAACTAAGATGACTTAAAGATATTAATGTGCCACAACTCGCTCAATGATTTTGCTTTGCTTCAGCTGGATTTGAATTCCATATTTATGTGGTGCTCTTACAATTTGTTACAAAGCGTAAATCTATGACTTTTTATCGTAGAACCCTTCTTTTGATTAACTATTTATTGGATTCTTATCAACATGAACAAGTGGAATCTTTCCATGATCTGGGTATTACCCTTGACCATAAACTTTCTTTTGGCACTCACATTGAACTTTCTGTGAAGAAAGCCATGGGTTTGTAAGGTTTTAATAAACGTTGGTTAAAGGAGTTCAATGATCACTACACGACCAAGCTTTTGCTTATATCCCTTATGAGGCCTATTTTAGAGTTTGGTTTGTGTATTTGGAACCCTCAATCACTCACCCTGTGTAAACGTATCGAATCTGTCCAGAAGCAGTTCCTTTAGTTTGCCCTTCGCAACCTGGGTTGGGACCCATAATTGAGACTTTCTCTCTATATTTCCAGGCTTAAGCTTTTAGACTTACCTTCACTTGAGCATAGACGTACTATGTTGGGTATAATGTTTCTAAACAAGCTAATAAAGGGTTATATGAACCTTGATGTGATCTATAATTTCCCTTCAAGACAAACTATATTCCTTTGAGGCTTCCTGTTGCTTCTACTTTATATGCCTCTAATGGTCCTTTTCATATTCTATGTAGGGATTACAATAATATCTTTCCTCTTCTCAGTGATAACCTTTCCGACGAGGGCCTGCGGTCTTTTGTACTTCACAATCTTGCACTTGTATAGTTTCTAGTTTTTCTAGGAAACTCCTTCCGATCACCAATGCTGCGAGCAGGGGCAAAATAAATTACCCCCACCGGATCGGAAGGCGTTTCTTCTATTTACTCTTTTAGTTTTCCTTTCTACCCCCTTATTTTGTATCATTTTATATACTATTATATTGTAGCTGTGGGGCTTTTAGACGAACGGACATGGCTCTATCGACTCGGTTGATGCTGATCAAGAATATATATACTGGCCAAAGGGTATTATAATTTTGACCAGAAGTTTGCAACGCATAGAAAAATTCATTTCCGACCCCATAAACTATATATATTCTTGATCAGAGCGACGAGCTGAGGCGATCGAGCTTTGTCCGTCGGTCTGTCTGTTTCTAGGCAAACTAGTCTATCAGTTTTAAAGCTATCGAGCTGAAACTTTGCCCAGTCTTTTCTTTTTACAGCACGATCTTAATAGGTCGGAACCGCCTGGATCGGATGACTATATCTTATAGCTGTCATAGCAAACATCGGTCGAAAAATGGGTCTTTGTGAGGAAAACTTTTTTGTTTTCAATGTTAGCATCCCCAAACACGAAAAATACTAATTTTACATGCTTTCAAACAGATTTGCAAAGTGTGGTCAAAATCGGAGGACTATATCTTATAGCTGTCATAGGAAACATCGTTCGAAAAATCTGTCTTTGTGAGAAAACCTTTTTTGTTTTCAATGTTAGTATCCCCAAAATCGGACCATACTAATTTTACATGCTTTCTAGCAGATTTGCAAAGTTTGGTCGAAATCGGAGGACTATATCTTCTAGCTGTCATAGGAAACATCGTTCGAAAAATGGGTCTTAGTGAGGAAAACTTTTTTGTTTTCAATGTTAGCATCCCCCAACTCGGAAAACACTAGTTCTACATGCTTTAAAACAGATTTGCAAAGTTTGGTTGATATCGGAGGACTATATCTTATAGCTCTCATAGGAAACATCGGTCGGAAAATGGGTCTTTGTGAGAAAAACTTCTTTGTTTTCAATGTTATCATCGCCAAACTCGGAAAATACTAATTTTACATGCTTTCAAACAGATTTGCAAAGTGTGGTCGAAATCGGAGGACTATATCTTATAGCTGTCATAGGAAACATCGGTCGGAAAATGGGTCCTTGTGAGAAAAATTTTTTTGTTTTCAATGTTAGCATCCCCAAACTCTGCCATTACTACTATAATATGCTTTCACACCGATTGGCAAATTTTGGTCACATTCTTATATACTATATCTTACATCTATATAATCTATATCTTACAGCTGCCATAGAACCATCGGTCGGAAAATGTGTTTTTAAACTAGAAAAATTTATGATTTTAGCAGAGCATTTCAGCTTCGTTCTTACAATTGAATCGGCTCTCACTGCCGGTAACATAGTAATTTGGCATTGCCTTCTGGCATTGGTAGGTTAACGCTTATCAGCACATGACTCCAATAAATTCGTTTTCACCATTTTCCCTACGTTATCTCACATCTCACTCAAACTCCCAGCTTCCCCCCCTTAAACCGATTGTCGAATCCTAGTCCTAGCGCAGCAATTGAGTTTTTACGCATTTCGACAAGCTCCAAAAAGGATATGGGAGTCATAGCCGCTGGCGCTTAGCTCTGGGCTGTCAGCTCCAAACTCTGCTGTGTGTGTGTGGGGATTTTTTTGCCTGTTGTGGCGGGCGAAAGACAAATCTGCTTTTGTTTTTATCTGATGCCGTTTTGTATTTAGCCGCCTGGCCTTCTTATCCTGGTGGGAACGCGTACACATTTGTACATAAGTCGGGATTTGGTAATGGAAGCGCGTCTATGATATTGGCAACTTTTAGCCTTAGCCGGGTGGGTCATTAATTTGCGGCAAAGTTAAAACTGTTTCACCAGAAGGGCCATAAAGGCCGCCAAAACGGCAATAATCTTAATTGAGCGACATTTCCAAAGAAATTAGAAAAGAGAAATAACATTTTAATCGTTTAACATTTAATTAATTTTAAAATTATTGATAAGTGAAGCGGTTTCAGCAGGCTGTCCGTTAAAAAAATAATAGTTAAGACCTTCTTCGTCCGTTCTGAAAATGAAAAAAAAATAGGTTATAATTTTTGTAATATTAGGGAACGAGGGTGGATCAGTAAGAACTGTAGTAGACTATAGCAGCTGAATTTATTTTTAAAAATTGTGTCTATTACAGGGGTAGGCAGAGCAAACTTGCCATCGGTAACTGAGAAAGCACATTCATTTAGTTTAGGGGTCGGCAAAAAAACACATTCACATTTTGGCATTGCCTATGTGTGTGCAGATACAGACACGAATCTCATTTTGGTCGGCCGCATTGTTGGCGAAGCAGTGCAGCGACGAGCTTATGCTGTAGGTGTGTCGACATCACTGCAGCAGAACACTTTTGTATGCACAGTAGATAGTGACGCACCGTAAGCAGATTTACATATACAGATAACAGGCAGAAAGCTTTCAAAAGCTTGTGTATTATACTGCGCTGCTGCCGATGCAGAGGATTAAAATAGAAAGCTTTAAGTGCGTTTGTTTCTCCGCTGACTCACAAATTCTGCCAACATCTCTGCTCACATTGCCAACCTCTGATCTATGGGGTGCCTACTCCTTCTATGACTACGGTTTTAGAGGAGCAAAGAACAGGGTGAGATGCATATAAATGCATATAAAACACTACTTGCTGATCGGTGAGCCAAAGTACGCGAACTGTTTTTATCAATTTACCCCATTCAGTAGGCCAGAAAAAGCTTTCGAGTGACAATGGGTGCCTTAATGGCTTACGGTAGCCAGATTGTACCAACTGCCTTATGAAACTTGCTGGAAATGGCTGCGACTTTGTAGGAAATTTTGATTTCAGCTCAAAAAATAATGTTTTTTGAAATTTTTTTAGTCTTCATAGTGGAGTTTGAGCAAGGAACACTCTCTCAGGCCCCGAATAAGGTATATTATATTTTGATTCTGAACAAAAATAATGTTTGTAGTTGTATAATAGACGTTTCGAACTTCTGAGAACCTGTTTTATACGACTACAAACATATTTTTTCTTCCAAAATAGGAACTAAAAGTTTCTTTTCATAATCGAGTTCGAATTGTACATCGGAAAATGTACTTTCGGTATGTAATTTGGGTACATGTCAGATTGTACAAGTCTAATACAGATCTAAGGAATCTAAAGCCTTAATATTCATTCACCTGGTCACAGTTATTGAAAGATTCGGTTTGTGTACTCATAAACCCGTTTACTTCCTCTTAAGGACCCGAAAATGTACAGTTCACCTAATCGTACACCCGAAAACTTTCGCTTAAGGCCCAGAAAAGGTACATCTACACGTACAGCTATAGAAGTTTTAGGTCTTATACTCGTATGTAGGTATTTAGTTTGGACTTTTGATATGGTACATCCTTAAAAGAGCCAATGAAGGTACTTCAAATGCAGATTTCACAAAAATTCAGATTAAAGAAGTTTATTTTAGGTTCCAAAAAGCCCATTAGGTCTTCTTTTATAAACTTATGTCAAAATTGTTCGGAGTTATAGGCAGTTTCGGGTTTGTATTACCTGGAATGCCAACTAAAGAACCGGTAGAAAGTACTTTACGTCCCGATTTCCAAATTAGTTGGTTTGAGAAAGTCTAGTACAGGTTTCGAGCAATCCAAAACGTTAATTTCACATAACCTTGGTCGAAATTTGTCAAAGTTATATGCAGTTGTAGGCATATTCACGTCTTATACTTGTATATAGGTCTTTTCGGGAGAGCAAATACGTAAAATACACTTTAAGTCCAAAATTTTAGGAATGTGTGCTTATATCTCTAGAGATTTCGTGGAAGGTTGAACCAAAAATCTGTCTTCGGGAGAACTTCGAGAGATTTTATTTTCTTTTTAGAAAATTTAGTTAGAAGCTTTGTGTTCCAGTTAATGGTCCATCTCTATGCAAAATGTGTTTGCTGCGGGGAGAGAATTTCCCCCATTAACAAACAGAAGGGCCGATACGGGGCGCAAACACACTCAAAGGCTTCTGCAACTTGCCTTTGGGATTCCCAAGCGGTTATAGCAATGCTGGCATGAGGTAGCTTCTGCTAGCTCGCTGAAGATAGGCAAAGACTGCTGATGAATGAATTGTGGTGATTCATGAAATAGCTATATAGTCTTGGAGCAATGAGTATTAGAGATAAAATTTGCGATGCCTCTCAATTTTGACTGGTTTAAGCGATAGAGCCTTATATACATTGTTTAGATACTTTATAGTGCCACATACGAAATCACAGCGGTTAGAGCGAGACGGCTATATTCCCAAATGTACCCAGAGACCGTAAGTGAAAGCGAACAGCTGACTAATTTCTGACAGAAGCGGTGTCGACTACGCAATCGAGATATCTAGATATCCTAGTCTATGATATAGTCAACCAGCACCCTTTGTGGTGTGTGTGTGTCTTGTTTTAGAACGGTTATGAACAAAAATTATTACTTATTGACCTGGAGCCTGCTAAAAGTTCAATGATTAAAATGTAAAATTGAACAATTTTTTCGATCCAGTCATGACCCTAAGCCCCTTTATTGTCACATAGATGGCGCCACCAAAGATAGATAGGTTAAGTGGCAACTTAGTATTGGTTTAAGGAGTCCCTAACATGCTTTTTTTATAAACTTCGTTCGAAATTGTTTGACAAATTCCCTTCGCAAATACTTATTAATCCACCCTACTAAACAACTTCAATTATATACCTACTTAACGCTCAAGAGATGCATCAAATATTTGTAATTACACTGCATCATATCAAACAGGCCAAACAGAAACATTCGTACAAATGCCATCTCCAAATGAAAATCATTGCGTGTTATTTGATGACAATGCATGGTCACATGACCTCGTCTCATCCGCTCCATATGCTGTATAAATTGGTTCATCATTTGCCGAAACATTTTGTTATCCACTTTGCTATGCTTGTGCTGTTCCCAACGCTCAATGCAAATTCCAAAATGATGTATGGCCTTTAATTTGAATTGTGCAAATTGTTCCAATTCTTTACGGATTTGTTGCAAATGCTCGGAAAGCTGACAACGCCAGGCTTCGTGTTCCTTAATCTGTTTGCGTGTGGCATGCAAATGCTCGACCATTTCTTGAAGTTGACATCGTAAGATACAATTTTGTTGACGCAAGATTAACAATTGCCCAGACGGCGGTGTCATATAAGTGGCATCTGCTGGTGGCAATTCCACCTCCTGCTGGCATTTATTTGAGGGAGTGGAGATTAACTTACGTCGCAGCAGGTATAAGCTTTGCTTCAGAGCCTCCAGTTCATTGTAGATTAGATCCAAATCTGGTTCGCTGGCTGCTTCTTCGTCTAGTTGTTGCGTATCTTTGCTAATTGTAAAAATTTCAGAGCATGATTTGGGTAAACCCAAGGCACGACATTCACCAAAGTTCCACATTTTAAAGAATAATTTTTACTTATAATAATGAAATCAAAACTCAAATTAATGACAGCAACAACTGTTTGGGTAGTTAAATCAAAGTGAAATCCCCCTGCTGCTACGCACTAATTTAATTGAGTTAAACAAATCTCGTTTGCTGTGGATGGCGGTGGTGCCGCCTCGTCTCGCCTTCAATTAAATAAATAACTTTTCAGCGCTTCCCTCTGTTGTTATGGCAGCTTAACCCCTAATTTATTAATGACTGCCGGCATCCGTCAGAGTCAAGTCAAGTTAAAGCAAGAAAAAGTTCATATTTCAAACCCCCCAAAAAAGGGTTGAAATTATTGGGCAGCATTTGATTAATGACATCTTAAAGCGCTGACAACCCAAACAGCCGGAGGGTTGGCAATCCTCCCACAAATATTTGCCAAGTTTCACTTTTCCTTCCTTCAGTCTTGTCACGTGCACTGCACTAGCAGGGAGCTATCCATAACTATGTGGAGTATATTCTAACCCCCGAATGAAATTTCTGCATACCGTTGCGCATTGTGACATGGCAGATGAATTTGTTGAAACATGTGTTCCAACTGCTCCAGCTGCTCCAGCTGCTGCTGCTGGAACTGATACAGATAAATTAAATTTTCGTTTGCCTGTTCCCCAACTTGGTAGAGGCATTCAACTTGCATGCCAACACGAATTTTGATTTTTCTATGTTTCGTGTCCTGCTCCTGGTGCTGTCATGTATTAGTTTTTCCTCTCCTTGTTGTTGTTGTTGTTGAGGGGTGGAGAGTGTTGGTTCCATCAAAGGTTATTGGCATTATAAACACGTAGACCAACCTTGCATATTGCTCTAATAATATCTCATACAAAATTGGTTTATTTGTGGTCTTAATGGGGGGCGGATGGGAGGTGCTTTTTGTGTTTGGGAATGCATTTGAATTTAGTTGGGGATAGACTTAACATTTTGGGCTTAGACTTTGTTCTGTTCATTTGAGGCAACCGCATTAAAGTTGTATTATACTAAATGAATTAAATTTTAAATTTGTATACACTAAGAAAAAAGTAGAACAAATTAAATGAGTACGAACGATCTTGAAAAAAAAATCTATTCGTTCTTGAATTTTCAAGAATTTCGCTTTGAAATTTGGTTTTTATTGGCAAGGGGAGTGAGGAGTAGTATCGGAGCGAAGAGGATAAGCTAACTTTGAGAGAATAGCGTTAAACGCGCTCTCACAGTTTCGTTTTTCAAGGGAGAGTGGTGTGTGCAGAAACTACTGAGAAGAGAGCGCAATCGTGTATTGAGAACAGAACTATAATGACAGCGTTGTCAGATGTGAACTGTTGGACGTTAAATCATTTAATGTTGAACATTTCGAGTGTGAAAAAGTAATCGATTAAAGGATTATAAAAAATAAAGACAATGTTAAAAAGAACTAAAATAAAAATATAAAAAAACTGCATAAGTTGTTTACAGTTGTGAACAAACGCAACTTTTTCGGACCTAGAGCCAGCCAACTCACCAATTAAAAAAATTAAATAAAAAGAAAAACTATGTTCCTACGGGGACTAAATTCAGAACCTCGACGTTTTCTAAGCGAAATCGTTGTCCACTTGACCGCGGCCCTTGTTATTTGTTGGGCGGCAAACTGCCAACTGCTTACATTCTTAACTATGGTGTAGACGATAGCTCTATCCATATGCCTGATAGTCGAGTGAGCTAAAGCGCCGTCGTCTGTGTGTGTTTCAGTCTTCTAGGTCCCAAGTTCAAGTCCCAGTAAAAACCAAAAAAAAAATGGTTATGCTATCTCAAAATCAATTACAGAGTAGAAAAAAGTTGTGGTGGTTGATGACGGGTAGTAGCGTTGGGTTGTTCATGAGAGAGTGAACCAAATTGAGTGGTTCTTTAAACTGAACCTGTCAAATGATCATTTTTGATCAGCGAGTCTTCTTCAGTCTATGAGCTTTGAGTTGTTCTTGAGTTGTTCTAAGAGCTGTTCAGTCTTATTTGCTCAGAGAGTTGTTCTGTATCTCTTGCTCTGTGTGCTGCTTTGCTCTGTGAATTGTTCTTTCTGCCTTGCTCTGTGAGTTTTTTCGTCTTTCTGTGGGTTGTTCTGTCGGTTGTATGATGATACAACTATAAGAGGAATGGCGCTCAGCTAAATTTTGAATTAAGCGCTTTTGCTAAGAGCGCGAGAGAGAGAGCGGGAGAGTGAGCACGAGAGTAAACGACGCACATTCACAGAAATTAGGTACATATGTGTGAAAAACAAAAAAAAACATGCAGAAACATCAAAAACTATAAAGTGATCAGTGCTACAGAAACTCACCTGTATAGAATTATACATTCAATGAGCACGGTTGTAGTTTTTGATTTGTACTGACTCGCTCAGTGTGAGCGAACTTCCGTTTATTTCTAAATTTCTCATCCCTTTTCTTAACTAAGGCAGTATTTGTAAGATGACTGCGTGTATATAACTATAAGAATGCGTTCGTGAAAGGAATACATATTGCCTCACACGATACATATTAAGTGGCGCGCACCGGATGACCTGTTCAAGAGGTTCCCATGGTTGGTCTTTTTCAAGTGGTGTGTCTGACCCTTGTCACCGCCGCTATTAATATTAATTGCTATTACAAAGAATGATAGGTTTGTGATATGTAACGCAACGTTAGGATCGTGGTCGAGTCTCATGTTCAAGTTTGAACATCACCCCTTGGAAATCCCGACATAACCTTCCGCCATAGGCCTAGAACAAGTGAACAAGAAAAACTGAACAGGTGAACAACTGAACAGGTGAACAACTGAACAAGAACCACTGAACAAGTGAAAAAGTGAGCAATTTGATTGAGTTGACTTAATTAGAAATAAAGGACACCACGTTGGTCTTATTCTTAGTTGGATCTGATACTGAAACTCTTCAATCAAGAATGTCGGCATCAAAAATTCACTCTTGGATCAAAAATTTTCATTCTTACCGTACATCTGAGATCGAACATTCTTGATCCAAGTAATTCTGAAATTCTCTATTTATTCTCTGAGTGTAGATCAAGTTTATTTTCAATTTTTAAGACGCCCCCTCTCGACCCCGCAATTTGGAAAAAAATCGTCATATTTTCCTTAGTTTTGTAGATAGATGGCTCGTATCATATTATCAGAAATCAGTATTATTAATCGATTAGCCGAAGGTATGATAAAGATCCGATGAACGATAGTCGAGTTATAAGGAAAACAAACAATAATATGATGGGTAACACCGTCTGTAACGGCGATTGGCATCACATCACTCTAACAGACTTTCTTTCTTGTTTTCAATTGCCGTCGATGTATCTGAGGTGTATGTCCGAGTGCTCTGCCTTCTCGTGAAAGTATTTTCCTTACCGAAACCTATGTGTTGAATGATATTGAGTCAGGTGATTTTATGGAAAAATTTTGAATCGTTCGCAAGAATTAATGCCTGGCAGAAACTACAGTGGTCTGGTAGTCTCAACGAATGACTGTTGTTGATTTCTTCGTAGTAAACAAAGCTATCCAACTGATTTTAGAGTTTTGAGATTTTAGGGTAGATTTTTATAGAGTTTTTTTAGTAGTAGTAGTATTATTTATTACTTTATAATTTGTGTTAAGAAAGAAAGTGCACCTAGTGTCTTTATGAATATCTTTAAAAAAAGTTAATAATTATATTATATTTCATATTTCCCATATTTCCCTTGAGTAGTCCACAATGCTCCATTTCCAGTTACTACACTTGACTTTCCCGGTCGTCCCGAGATATCAAATCGTTCATCGGTAATGGTGCGTTAGCGGATCACTCGTAGAAAATAAATTTACATTAATTGACATTGATAATAATTTAAAACTTAGCATTAAAATACATTGATTGTGATTATTATTTATGCATTAATCAACATTAAACATTGAATTAATTTATTAACATTTTACGATACATTACAATATTATAATATTCTCTACAAACAAACTAAAGGTCATCCCTTTTCTCCATTTAGGACTCCAACTAAATCTGCATCACTAATATATTTCACTCCAAAAAATCTTTTGTCTTAACTCCCCATGCACTGGACATCTTCCTAAAGTATGTTTTATTTCCTCCTCCTCCTGGTTATTGTACATACTGCATCTTTTATCGACATTCTATCTACATTCCTTCTATTTGCATGTGGCCATAACATATCTGTTCTTGCCTTGATGATCCATGTTATCTGCTATCGGGAAAACTTATCATTGCAATATCCGGCTGCAACGTGATGATTAAGTTCTTTATAGAATCTTGTCTGGCTCATTTTTGCACTTGTATAGTATTTCTGAATATTTTGCAGTTTAAGTTTAATAAATAGGTCGTCAAGCTTATTGCACCATTCGATATTCGAGTCAGATGCATTGCACAAATTTATGTCACAGGAGTGTAATTTATAATTGAGCTCTTTGCTCCAATCTATATTTTTTTCTAGAATTTTCCTTGACAGAATATGCGGTAACCGTTGACTTCCATAATCAAACAATGTTCGTATTATATACTTTAAGTGCAAGTTAAAGGTATAAAAGTGCCCATCCTCTAATCCCGTTTCTATTGCAATAACGTAATACGGTGTTAGCGTTGGTAATTGAAGAACTCTCTTTACAAAGTATCTATGGAGACTATCAACTTCCTCGAAGCAGGAGTAACCACATACCTGCGCTCCATATGCTTGTACCGTTCTACATGCTGCTCCACTTGTCGGTAAGGGATATGTCTGATCGCCCAGTTAAAGAGCTTTACGTGATATTTAAGCTCCTTTTTGCTTCACCATTTCGAATTATGACTTGCTTTTTAAAGGACATTCCTGGTGTCAAAGTAACAAGAAAGTATTTATACAGGCAAGTCACGTCCAATTCTGTGCCCCTATATAGCCAGGATTCATTCGCTGCGCGCCTTCCACTTTTTTCAAAATGATAATTTGAGACTTCTCCAGGTTCACCTCCATTTCCCACGTTTCACAATAATATTCCAGTCTTGCTATCATCTTTTGAAGTGTGGTGACATTATCCGACAATATGACTATATCATCCGCGTATAGAAGAAGCCGTATATTAAGCTCATCTATCCACATGCCACCTTCAAGGTCCTCGTGTAAGTCGTTCAAATATAACGCGAACAACAGTGGTGATAGAAGACATCCCTGTTTAACTCCGCTGCTCGTACTAAAGTCTTGAGACAGATTCTATCCGAACCACATCGCTGCCACGGTATCTTTGTATACAACCTCGATAAAGTTTACAATTTTTGTGGACACACCTAGTTGGTGCAGCTTGTAGATCAAAAGATCTCTCGGTACTTTATCAAATGCAGCCCAGAAGTCCACATAAAATGCATAAACTTTTTTGTTTTCTGCCCATTTAAGCTCCACTATTGCATTTAGGTTGTATATACTGTCAGTTGTGGAGTAGTTTTGTCGAAATCCGGTCTGAAACTCGTTTATTTTGTTGTTTAACTTTTTATAGAGTTTGGAAGCCCTGGCGAACTTAAATTCCATTCTTCTTTGGAGGGAAATAACACTTGAATGAGGGTAGAGAGATATTCTTCTTTCATCTACTGAAGGGGAGGGTTGTTTAGAATAGTATCTAGAGCATCACCATGCTGATGACCTTATAAAACGCTGTCCAACACACTCGAACTTATTACGGAAGCACCGGTTTTATAAATAATTGCGTTTGAAGTCATCACGATTGGAGAGCGACAAAGGCTTTCCTCGTCGATGTAGAAGTTCCAGGTAAGTTTTCTTAATGTTTTTCAGTTGCCAGTGGCAACTTCTCTGTTGACTTTGCCGACCCGTGCTTTAAATACAAGATTCATCGATGGTCAGCCATATTTTTGATCCAAAAAGTTGGCTTTAAAAAATCTTAAAAATAACAATACTCAACCTAAAGTCGATACCATTTGCTGCTACTGCATTTCCATTTTCAATTCGTGTTTCTATTATATTCATCGCTGGTTTTCATTTCCATAAATCACAGCATAGCCAATTCTCAGCACACCACGCGGCATAAATCTGAATATTTTCTAACCCAACGTAATCCCCGGGCAAACGTGACTCAATTATATGGCCAACCATGCACATGCGTGTGTGTGCGAGTCCTTTTCAAATTTTCATATGCCATGCTTATTTTACAATGCATAAAATTCTGCGAGCGGGAATTTATGTGCAAAACAATAAAATTAAATTGTTTTCGCATTCGACAACCGCTGTTCGTATAATGAACTCATCTAGACGGGAATAATACATTTTTGTAAGCAATGTGGCAGACCGAAGGAGCGGAACAAAAAAAAAAATAGGTATAGAAAAATGGCGCACACTTGAGAAGCTGCTGCTGCTTCTGCTGCAGGTCGTAAACCACAAGTGTGCGCTGTGGCAGGCGACTTTGTCACATTGCTACTTCCGTTTGTGCCTCGAGTGTTTAACTCATGAACGCCCACTTTGATTTCCATTTCAATTGTGAGCGAGCGCAGCAGACGCCACTTGTAGACATATGTGGCTCGATTTATGTTTGAAGGAGGCAAGTGGAAAATTGAGGAAAACAAAAAAAAAAGAGAACCTAGACAAGTTTTCAAAGCCTTTAAAGTCAGTCTACGACAATATGGATCAGTTAAAGCCGGAGCAACAAAAATTCGGCCAACAAATTATGCTGGCAATATGTCGTGGTGAATACGACAAAGTCTGGCCGATGCTGCGCTCTCCTAATGACTGCAAAATATCGCTGCCCCCAAACCATGAGAAGCGTCTAATTACCATCGTCAAGCATCTAGAGCAATCTAACTCTTCAAGGCTGCTACCGCTGTTATATATAATGGAAACACCACCCCAGTTCATTGCCAAGATCTATGAGCAGGCCATAACCCTGGACTTGAATCAATTCTATCAACGTTTGGAGCAATTGCAGTGGGTGGAGCATACCATACTGCAGCATAAATTGATCGTTTACAAACATGAAACAAAACTGAAGATGGCAGCGAAGAAGCTTAACAACTTCAAGAATGTGTTTCGTTTTGATCGCAGGATGTGTTTTCTGCAAGGATTAGTATTCTTCCTTTTTCTGGTCCTCATCTTTGGGGTGAACTAAAAGCGAAAATTGTTTATTACAAGACTTTCACCTGACACACCACTGCAGACGTTTCAATTAAATGCACACACATGTGACTGCCACCCTCCTCCACACCCTGTAATACTGTTCTGTTTTTTGAAAAATAGATTTCTAAAACGTTTAAGCTGCTGCATGTGTCTTGAATTTTAAACTGAGTTATATTAACATGGAGACCAAGGTGAATGCAAGGCTAGACACCAACCAACCAACCCTCCACCTTCCACGCATTTTGGAGCATATGCCTGCTCCGCCAAATAGCACAAACGTGACCAAACTTTTTGTGACTCTTTGTGCATTGTTGGCAGGCGATCATTTATCTTAAATGCCAAGGCATGGTGTAAGTGGGGGTGGGCTGGGGTCATTCCTTTGTGTGCGTTGTGCGGCTAACGTCTTCTTTTTTTTCCAATGCGAGGGGAAGGATATCATCTTATGCTAGGCAACCTGGTGTTTTCGTCTTGGTAACGGAAGTAGGCAAGGTGCACGCGGGTTGTTTAATAAGCAAATGCTAATGGTGGTGAAAGCCTACGGTCAAAAAAGCTTCAAAATGGCTCAACAATACCGGAAGTTTGGGGTTAAAAATATTAACTTTGGTTTTGAGTTGGGTTGTAAATTAAATTGCCAAACATTGGAAATGAAAAGCAAACGTTAGGAAAAGAGTTTTAGGTGAATAGGGCTGAGGGGGAAGAAGTTGGTATACTTTTAATGAAAAAATGGATAATTGTTGATGATCCATTGGATGATTTTGGTATCCATTTGAACTGGATAGTTTTAGTATCGCAAAAAGGATTTTTATAATTTTCATTTAATGATTTTTTGATTTTAGTCAAAGTTACATCTGGCTAGCTCAAGGTCTATGGTTGAAAAAAAACATAGCCAAAATTAGAATTCCTATGTCTTTATACGCCGATTGAAAGAGGTTTAACTACTAACTGGATGTTTGTTTGAAGTGTGAATAGCAAAACAAGTCCGCTGATAAGAGAATTTGGTTATTCTCGAAACTGCGATCGTTTTACGGACATACCCAATTGCTATTCCAAAATGTTGTAAATAATATCTGTTGATTTGTGTTGATTATAAAGAATAATACTCAAACATAGACCTTTAGCTAGCCAGATTTAACTTTGACTTTTCATTAATGTTAAATTGCTCTTAGATTTCCATCCAATGGAGCTGAAAATCGTCCAAATAATATGAAAAATTGATATTATGATATTAAATAAAGGATATGGGCATTTCCACAGAAAAGTTCACCGAGACCACAAAAGGAAAAGTACTTAAAACACTATTTCATTTCATATTTTCATGGGTAAACAATCAAAAGTAACTAATGTGAGCCAATCTTAAATATATTCATAACCCATTTCGAAATTTTTAAATGCAATGTCGCGCTAGCGCCATTTTTCTCATTTGGATACCTTTTGTTGTCATAAAAATGACTTTAGATTGCATTGATTTTTAGTCTCTAAAATATTTCTAAGGGTACAAAGAGTTAAAAAATATTGCATAAGACACCATAAGAAACTATATGATTGCAACTAACTGGAAGTTTTTGCTTTATATTATAACAAAAACAACATAAATGTAATGAGGAAATTTAAGTAACGTAACGTCAGATACTTATGCAAGTAAACAAAAACTGAGCAAATATTTTTAAATAAGGTAACCTGGAAGATAAACTTGAATTATTACAAATCATACTAAAAAAAAATTTTATACAAAAAGCTTTGCCCAATTCGCAGAATTTGGCATTTTCCTAAACAAGTCAAAACTCGCTTCCGTTTTATGTAACGTCACGCCAGCACATATATTTGCTTATATCTTCAACTCCTTATGATCGATTGGTGTCATTGTTTTTGCTGATTATAGTGCTACTTAATTGCTACCTAAATAAAGAACAATCTTTTTAAAAATCCAAGATTTTCATATTTTTTAAAAACATTTTTTCGTACGAACGTAACGTCACGTCAGTTTGGAAATGCCCATATGATAAAACCATTCATTCCAAATGCATCTTGATGGAACATTTTTTTCTGTGTGGCTATATAAGATTCCTTTTAAACTTTTCCAGCGACCTAAGGAATTCTGGGAAAGAATCAAATCTATATTCGAATTTATTGGTTGATAAGAAGATAAAATTTTCTAAGCTATCCAAGTTGTTTCTATCCCAAAGCAGACTTATTTCGCAAAGATAATTCTTTCAACAAAATCTTCCACCGATAGAAATATTTCGTGTCGTATTCGCCTGCGTGATTACCAAATCAATGTCTTTTTGCCACCTTCTCCTTATCCTCCTCGTCTATGGGGGCCATCGAAGCGGTAGTACACACGCAGCCGCCATCACCTGGGCCTGCAGCGACAGATACTCAATCTTGGCCTCACCAACACACAATGTAAGTGTCGCTGTGAGAAATCTTATACACATCCGGGTTGTTGATCAGAAACTGCCTTGGATCTTTAATGCCTTGGATTTGATTCAGGCCCAGCTTGAGCATCATTATTCTGGCCTTCTTCTCGCCTCGTGACGGCTTAGCCTTGGTGGGCTAAGGCAGACCAGTGGCTCCCCCACCCAGTTGTGTGATGGCAGCGCCGGCGTCCTTCAGACCGGGAATGTCACCCTCAGAGTCGCTATTGCTGCCATCATCTTCGACGCGCACATCCTCGAGAAGTGGAGGGTGTGTGCTCGTTCTTGATTTCAGTGAGATTGGGCATAGTGAACTGTCTTTGAAACTCTTTAGATGCTGAATTAGTTTATTACATTCAAAAAGATATGTTAAATTTGGGGACATGGTTTCAGACAGTAAGCGAAAGCACATAAAGATAAATCAGTCCTAGAAGGGCATAGGAATTACCCTCTAGTACGGCCGACCCACGCTGTATCAACGTTCCATCGACGATTTTGTGCCTGTCGTTGACGCTCGACTGACGTATTTTTCAAGGCGATGTCCGCTCAATACGTTAACGGCTCTCCAGGCACGCTAGGTCGACGCAATGCCATGCAGAGAAGCGACATAAGTGACGCTCGTTCGACCCAAAGACATGCATGGGGCGACCTTCTCTCTCTCTCTCTCTGTTTAGCGGTCGGCCATGTTACAACGACCATCACCATCAACGCTGGGTTGACGAAAATAGTGTGACTGACCCCAGCCGTACTAGAGGGTATATAGTATAGACAAAAGTTTATGAAAGAAAATTAAACTATGGCAAAATCTTAAGGAACAGCAGAACAGTGGAGACAATTTAACCAGATAATAGTTTAAATGAAAACTGAGGCCAATTGTGCGTTTTTTATAAGATGACAGATCAGTTAAGCGTAATTTATGCTTGCATGAAAAACTGTTTTTGAAGAGGTTTTAGGTAATCCTTTTTTTTGGGTATTTCAGAGATCAAACACAAGGCCCATGTTTTAGAATTGCTCAAAGCAAGAAAATCATGCACAGGGGGAAAAGAAACCTGTTTAAAAAACTCAAAATAAGAACAAGATGTTAAAATTTTTGAGAATAAATGTTCTTGAAATGAGTAAAGTTGTACCCATCTCAAACACTACACAGAAAGTAAGTAGCACTTAAGACGTCTAGCTCTACAAGAGTGGGCAATGGCGGAATGTGCTAGCACGCCATTCCATATTTTGTTCGTTAAATGCAGGAAAAAGGCCCAAGGTTTGATGCTCAGTCAAGCCAGGAAAAAAATTTTCTGTGTTTTACTGAAAGACTTAAATGAATCAAATCGAAAGGAGTATTAGCTGGTCGTTGACAGTTGTTGTATAGCAATGTCTCTGAACCTATGGAATATGGAAAATAATAGCTGCCTCCCTTTCCTTCCAATCGAAAGAGATATATCTCGTTCCGTTATCCGTTGCGCCAAAATGTGAGGATCAGCTAATAATCTTCTTCAAAATTAATCAAATTATTTCAACTCAAATCAAATTTTTCCCTTCTAAAAAAATTGTTCTTGAAGTGAGAAAATTGTACATTGTAAAAGCGGAGAAAAGCTTCAGCAAGGTTTAAAATATTACCCATACGCAGTGTTGTCTGTGTTCTTCATACATTTTTGTAGTGAGGCATGGCCCATAGTTTGTTGGAAATAAGAGATAAGTTTCATTGAAGCATAATTTCAGTGCGAAATAAATGAACAAATCCGCAACATTCAAAGTTTGGTTTAGTGGCATGTCATTTATAAAATAGTCATAAAAGTACAAAGGTGTACGACAAAAAGTCTTGCACCAACCCAAGATTAAGTGGAACACAATTAAACACACATTGTATTGAGTGAGTTGATGAAACTTTAAAGGATTAAAGGGGTCTGGCAAACTTGGGCAGTATCAGCATACTTCAGCTTCTGTGAGACAAAATATTTGGAATGTCAGTATTGACAGAGTAGTGACTGAGGAACACCACTAGGACAGATTCTAAATCCGAGTTAGTAAGTAATATTAAAGTAATTATTTAAGTAAAGGCAAACAAGTTTAGTTTAATCAGGATTAAATGAGTATGGCTTCGCCACAGAGAGAAACCATGTTGTGATTAGGAGTTTAAAGACCCAAAAAACTGCAGTAATAGCAAAGTAATTAGCATTTCAAATAGATTTGGAATGGGTTTCTAAGCCGTAGGCAGGAAAATGTGAAGGAACATATTCCTAAAACCGCTCAGAAATACTTTGTGAATAAAATGCAATACGGTTGCGAGTGACTCACTCCATTTCCAGAAGCAAAATGAATCTTTACTTGAATTTTGGTCTCATTTTAAACATTTTTGGTTAAGACCCATGCAATGTATCACCCAATCGTACATCGCCAGTTCTAATAAATGATAATAAATGAAATAATTTATTCTTGGGTGTCCTGGCACTTGTGTGCAAACGCAAGCCGATTGTTGCACTGTTCAAATATGCCTTGCCTTAATTCACACTCGGACACAGCAACATTAGGGGAATAGGAATTAGTTCGATTTGTTGTAAATCTTCTGGGATTGACCGAATTTTTTCCCAATTTTTTTTTTGGCAATTTCATTAAGATTCGATGAATTGACAGAATTTGGATTCAGGATACTTCTAAGTAGAAAACATCAATAATATATACTCAAACTGTTCTTGATGGAGTTTATCTGACCAAGAGATATATCTACTCAAAAAATTCCTAAAAATCAAATCGTCAAAGAAGGCATAAAATTGCGTTTACCAATAAACTCCCCGAGTCTTAGGTTCTGAAAATGGCTATATTTAACATTGATTATAATCATATCATTCTTTCTCAAAACTACTTCTTCTCAAACTGCCCTCAATTTGTTGCGCTGCCAACATATGCTGGGGGCTTTTTATATAAAACTTTCATGCAAAACAATTACAGTGCTCCGAGAGTCAGTCCAGGGCAAAGATAAACAAATAAACAAAGTATTCTGTGGTATCCCTTCTTTTTTTCACTCCAGAATTGGCTGTTTGTTTGCTCAGCGACTTTGTCTGCAAAATTCAGCTGGCAACCCACGTTTGTTATAAGTTTTATTTTTTGCTCCTCCTGCCAGTTCTTCAGGCAGGATATTAAAATTGCAAAATTTTTTAATCTTTTTTGAACAAGTATTTTGCATATTCTATAGATTTTGCCTGACGACATAATGTCCCTATTGGGTCCCCACCACCCAATGTTCCCCAACCGCTGCTAAGGAAGAATTTATGTATATATTCGGGCATCACAATTTCCCATGCTCGCATAGCAATAAAAGGCATATCCTGTATAAGGTTTTCCCTGCGAGAACATTGGCTGTTGCCTGGCAAAAGTTTTTGTCCTTGCAGCGACGTAAAATTTTTATAGACACGTAGGTGAGCGAGCGATGTGTGTGTGTGTGTGTGTTTGTGTGTGGATGCTTAAATCCCAGTTTACTACTTTAGGTGTTTACCACACACAAAAGCAAAATCCTGGAATTGTCGAATTATGCAGCAGTTGCCGAGCTGAGATTGTTTTCGTCTTGATGAAAGATTTTTATCATGCAAATAGTTAAGCGGCAACTCCTACAATTTTATGGGCTCAACTAAATTGGATTTATATCGGCATCTTCTGCTGCCTGCTGAGCGGTGGAGCAATGAAGCCTTAAGCCGTGAGACAAAACTTTGGGCATTTATCACTTGGTCCTGAAAGATGTTTTAATCATATTTATAAGTGGCAAGTTGAAGCACAAGTTTTTGTGCATGCCAGACACACACAGCCACACTGGACATTTAACTTATTGACATTTGGCCCACCCCCCAAAAATCTAAACAAAAAAAAAAGAGGCTAACGAACCAGCAAATACAATGGGAATACAAGTCGAGTTGAGCTGTTGCTTGGGGTGGCCTAATCCTGCGCGTGCTGCGGCTTGCGGCATTGTCCCGTTTCCCGTTGAATCTAATTTATTTGCATTTGCTTGTGCTTGTTAATTTAAAGCATCTTTCATCATTTGTTGCTCGGCTTTTACCATTGTCGATACATTTTTGGGATTGGATTTGGCTGCTGCTGTTGTTGTTGTTGTTGTTTGCCATTGACGATGGCATTATTATGTGTTGGCGCCTGGCTTCGTTTTCCTATTTGGCATTATTTCCGCTTCCGTTCATCTTCTTCTTCATCATCTACATTGACTGTTGCTCTTTGCCTGAATCCATTGTTGGCACACACACAAACCAACCTTCAAGGAGGGTCAAAAAGTTTTTCGTTTTTCGCTTTTCTTTTCGACATTTTTCATTAAAAAATTTTAATACTTAAAGTGAATTATGTGTCACGTAGCGGCGGTTTCTTTTTCATGAAATTACAATTTTCTTAATTTATGTTTGGTTTTATTGAATTTTAATGATATTTTGTAATTCAATGGAATTTTCCTTATTTTTAAAGTGGAACTGGAAATTCAATTATGAAGTATATTTGAGCAGAAGTCAGCAGATGTTGTATTTTTGGTTAACTAGAGTGGAAGTTTTAGTTGGTATTGCTTTACATCAGGCATGGCAATATGTGCTTGCGTTTGGGAGAACGAAAGAAATCAGAAAATTTACTTACTTTTATCTGCTCACCGATTTTCACTTTAATAACTTCGGCTCGCGTCTGTGTGAAAAGCAAGAGTAACTTCGGCCAACGGTGACCTGATTCATGATACAACAAACAAGGTATGGCACTCTCTCAGTGAGGTCTCAGCTCGGTAGACAAAATTTCAGTCTGCAACTGACACTTGAAGGGAAAGGTTGTATGAGCGCACTTATTATACTGTGTACCGAAGGTACATAGAGTATATTAAGTTTGTACAAAAGTATGTAACAGGGAGAAGGAATCATTTCAACAGCCGAGTCGATATAACCATGTCCGTCTGTCCGTCCGTATGAACGAAGAGATCTCAGAGATGGTAAGAGATAGAGGTTTGACATGTATGGGACATATATTTCTTATACTTGCAGGCAGATCAAGTTTATTTTCAGTTTTTGCCACGCCCGCTCGTGCCCCCGCAATTTGGAAAAAACGTCATATCTCCTACAATTTTGATGATAGATGGTTCGTACCTTCTAGAGATATCTAGTACTCAAAATTATTTATCGATTTGCTGAAGGAATGCTAAAGATCGGATGAACGATACACAAGTTATGAGCAAAAAACGGTCAGTTAACACCCCCCACCCACCCCACCCATAACCTAAGCATTGCGTTCAGCAGAAGCAATCTTAGTGAGAGAGAGAGAGAGAGAGACTTAGAGAGCGCACTGCGTTGTGTGTTAACTGGCCGTTTGACTCGTGACCAAATGCGAGCTGCGACATTAAGGGTGCAGAGTATGTTATAGTCGGGCTTGACCGACTTTCTTTCTTGTCTTTAATATATACTAACTAATATATATTCTTGATGAGCATCAACAGATGTCCGTCTGTCTGTCCGTATGAACGAACAGATCTCATAGATGGTAAGAGATAGAGGTTTGACATATAAGGAAGTCTTTTACTCTAGCGCTCACTCTCCCTCTCTCTTTTTCGCGCTATCAGCAAAAGCGCTTAGTCCATAATGTTGGCTGAGCGCAATACCTTCTTAGTTGTATCATGACCTGATCTAAATCAGCGTTTGTCAAAAAGAGCGAGGCCAAAAAATAAGAGTGTATTGATGAAGCGACGAAAACCGGCTCTGACCTACTTTATCAACCGCTGGCTAGCGACTAAAAAGCTGTTCGCTCTTTAGACACAATCTTCAGCTTACATTCGGCTCGTGTCCGTGTGTTTAACGAAAGTTGTTCGGCCTCTGAGGGCCAGGCTTGCCAATTGCTGCTCTAAATCAGAATGAGAGCAGAAATACGTCAGCTGTAAATCAGCAGATCACATATATCCATCTAGTTTAAAAGCTTTTCGTTCTCTGCCTCTGTTATATAACTTGCCTGGTTGGATTTCCTATTTCTACCTTGTCTTTGTAACTACAATGTCGGCTTCGACGACTTATTGAGAACTTTCCAGTTTGTCAAACCCCGATTTGAGAGTTAGGTCTACCTTGATTGACGCGGTGGGACCCACTGAGGTAGGTTCCTCCCCAGCCTTTATTGTAAATGTAAAATTGGCTCAAACAGCACCTCCAGGAGGGCCAGAGCCAAGCTTCTCTCAATCTCTTGGCGTGTGTGCTTATAATTTTTCGCACAAGAGAGCCTTTATTACATCTACGTTATTACATCCTCTGTCATTTACATCGGGACAATGCCACACAGTATAATGCTATACCCTTTTAGCCGTTCTGAGCTACCAGCTTTCACAGTTTTTCTGGCAGGATGCCAAAATGCCATTGTAAAAGAAATCACGCATTGCTTCATTTTCGCCCAAGTACGACTGATCTTATTCTGCTTTCCATTGGTTGGTGCATAGAACACCTTAAAATTCAGCTACTTTAGCCCGGATAACTTATTGTTTGGGCTCCTGGACGCAGCTGGCAATAAGCAGGGCTTCAGCGACGAGCCGAAGCAGGTTATAAAGCGTTCTGTACAGAGCACCTTGAGTGTTGGCTTGAAGTCTGGTCCCAGACGCTTCTGGAGAAAGCTGAAGAAATTGTTGATTGGTTCCAAGTATGGCAAGCATCTGACACAGGCTGCTTATCGCTTATCTGCGTTCCCAGAAGCCTTTGTCCGTCAAGACCAAGGCCAAGAAGCCGCCAATATTTACAGACAGACAATGGTCACACTGTTAATTGAATGTATGACGAGACCGTGAGTAGAACGCAGTAGACAGACAGATGGATGACAACAGACGCTGTTAATAAAATGAACAAGACAGACAGAACAAACCCGTATTGACATTGTAAATAGTAAACCGTGTGTAAATGGAAACCAGTGTGCGAATGGTGTACAAATAAAAGACCGAAAACTGAAGAAAATCCATCGTTTACACAATGAAAGCTTATTTTTAAAGCTTTTGAACCGAAAGCACCACACCGGTGGGTGATTTGGGGGCCAAATCACATAATCACATAACAAAAACAAGAAAAAAAGTTGGTCAAGCCCAACTATAACATACTCTGTACCCTAACTACCCTTGCATTTGCTTGGGCAGGCCCACCCTGCCAGTACAGTTGTCCAAACAGGTCAGCTCTCAATTCCACTTCGTTTTTTTGTATAAAAGTTTTAATTCGCCATTTTACTTTTACAAATTTGAATGAGAGGTGGCTACTTGACATTGAGATATCGGGATTGAGATATCCCCCAGGGAGTTAACTGGCCGTTTTTTGCTCATAACTTGAGTATCGTTCATCCGACATTTATCATTTCTTGAGCAAATCGATAAATTATTTTGATTACTAAATATCTCTAGAAGGTAAAAAACATCTATCTCTAAAGAATTTCTCTGACGATAGTGTAATAGCAAAGCAAATATCTCGAAATAATTATGGAATTCAAGGTTCTATAATGAAATGGGACTAGTTCTACTTGACTTAAGAGAATTTTGACGACCGATTTTTTAGAGAATTATGATTATCAGGCCTGTTCTCAATTCCACTTTGGTGTTTGTATAAACGTTTGCACTTTGGCCTCATGTTAATAAGGTTATATGGAAAGTGATATTCATATCTACTATTACTAGATTCGTTTTAAGTAAAATCATTTGCTTAAGCAGCTAAAACCGACATCTCAATGTCAAGTAGTAGCCACCTTTCATTCAAATTTGTAAAAGTAAAATGGCGAATTAAAACTTTTATACAAAAAACCGAAGTGGAATTGAGAGCTGACCTGTTTGGACAACTGTACTGTTAACTCTTGTTAAGCTTTCACCCAATGAGCACATGCACTACACTTGATGCTGCACATTTATTGTTTCAAGCTCCCTCGTCTGGAAGTGAAACTAGTTTACAACAGAATGTTGTTCCATTAGAATTAATAGGCTTAACGCATTTACGACTATTCAAGTATTTCATATTGCTTCATTTTCGCATAAAATTTTCCATTCTTTACGGTATAATTGAAGTAAATGGCGCTTTGCTTCCTCAAAGTTCAAACTCCGGGGGAAAAAACGAAAAAAAAAAACCTGTAAATATTTAAAAAGCCACTCAAAATCCTCATATATGATGAGGGGTCAGGCATAACTCCTGGGAGCAGCTGTTATAAATAATAAAAGAATATATATATACATACATACATTTATTTATTATATGTGTGTGTATGCACATAAATCTGCCATGAAGGCTTTGGGGCTATTAAACTGTAGTAGAAAAAATCACTGCCTACTTCAAGGGGCATAACACTCAACTCAAACTGTGGCTCAAGAAGCTCAGGCCAGGCAGTAAAAGGCCTAACATTCAGACCATTATTAGCATAATAAAAATACAAGCACACACGATGCGGATGATGAGGGGATTGCCAGGAGTCAGTGACTTGGACTGGACAATATAATTTTATGGTCACAGTTTTATTGTGGCAAGGAGTCATCGTCAAGTGCTAGGCGTTGAAAGCCCAAAGTGGCATAAAATTTAAATGTTATGGCCTGTTTTCATACACGCGCACTCATAAATGCAATAACAAATTTTTCGTAAAATTCCCCATTCAAATTTGTTGTGCAGGTGCAGTTCAATTAAACGCTCTCTCTAGTCCACTTTGACCGCAAATGGGGGAAATGGTGGCAGGTGCGAATCGTTGTGGCCCCACGGATGCTTTGTCTGGGCATGTTTTAATTAAATATTCCATTTGCCTAAACCTCGAAAACCAGAAACGTGCAGTTAGCCAAGTGGGTGTGTGTGTGTGTGTGTGTGTGTGGTAGTGCATAAATTCACCTGACCAGTGGTCACACATGGGGTTTGCCAAAGGGATTAGTTTGTGGGCGGCGCTGCAAGTCATTAACACATGAGGAGGCAACTTGAAATTTTAAAGTTTTTCCTGGGTTTTTTTCTGTAAATGCAATTTCAATTGCCCGGCAACCAATAATGAACCACAAACATTTTAACAACTGAATAAATAATTTTTGTTATACCATTAATTGGCTGGTATTTAATGTAAGCTTTTAATTACGCATACGCCATGGTTTCCAGTTGCCACAAAACTGTTGCCAGAAGTGAGCCACTTCGACAAATAATGAATATAAACAAACGATTTTCGTAATGTATTTTTTGGTAAATTAATTTTGTAAATATTTACGAAATTAATTGAATGTGAAACGAAACACACTGTGACAAAGACTTGAAAGAGGGGCTGCCCCGTATATCAAAGCTTTTCTATAAATTGCGAGTCCACCACACATTTCGCCTGATCATAATAATAGGTACAGTCTCCGTTTTTCACAAGTATCAAGTGAATAATTTTGTAATCAGTGATCTTTTGGTAACTAAAGGTAAATTAAGTATAGCTCCTGTCAATACAGAGAATTAAATAATTATTTTTTTCTAGAAAAAATGGGTCGAAATTCTCATTGTACTAAAGAAGAAGCTCGATTGGATCTTAGTCTGCCATAGCCAAATTAATGAACAGGTCTCATAATTTTGTTAAAAATGCATTAGAAAGAAAACCAAGACAGTAAACCCGTGGAAGGCCACAAAAAACAACAGAAACCCTTGACCACTACATAGTAACTTTGAGCAAAAAGGACCCTATTAAGTCATCGAAGGCTATTGCAGCCGAAATTGGGAATTCAGTTAGTGCTCCAACAAGATGACAACCTACCAGGAAGAATTGCCAGAAAAGTCCCACTTAAGCGCAAAAAAAATATCACCATGAGGCAAACTTTTGCAAGGGACCACAAAGACTGGGTAGGATGCACCGGGGAAAAAAAATGGAGAAACATATTATGGAGCGATGAAACCAAGATTAATTTGTTTGGGAATGACTGTGAAAGGAATGTTCGACGCCCTAATGGAAAGGAATTCCATTTACGGTTTACAAAAAAAACAGTCAAACATGGAGGTGGCAATATAATGGTATGGGGTTGCTTCTCCTGGTACGGCGTAGGTCCAATTTATCAGACTACGAACAAAATGAATGCTGAAGAGTACAAATCCATATTGGAAACAGTTATGGTACCGTATGCTGAGGAAAATATGCCATTACGTTGGGTTTTTCAGCAAGAAAATGATCCTAAACACAAATCAAGGCTGTTATCTAAATTTTTCGAGGACCAAAAAGTTGACGTTCTGAAGTGGCCAAGCCAAACCCCTTGACCTTAACCCCATTGAAAACTTGTGGGGAGACTTAAAAAAGAAATTGGCAAACAATTCATTTTCAAATAAACAAAAATTATGGGAAGGTGTCCAAAAACTGTGCTATGAGACACCAGTAGAGACCTGCCAGGCTCTTATTAAAAGTATGCCAAAAAGAATAGCAGCAGTGGCCAAAAATAGAGGTGGATACACTGGATACTAAGTTAGGAAATACTAATTTACCTAAAAAAAGAACACAAAATGGAAATTACAATTTTTTTTCTTACCAACACATGAAGTGTACCTATTATTATGATCACACTGAAAACGTATCTGAAACACAAAATGATCTCTTTTATGATATATTATTATTCTATGTTACAATTAAGTTTATTTTATTAAAAACAAATAGTTCAAGAACCAATGAGAACAAATTTTAAGTTTCAAACAATGAATAAAACTGTTTTCTGTTACCTTAAAGCAGAGATGGGCGCGTCGCGACGTTCCAATGCACACGAGGTAGCGTGTGCATAGGACCTCTGCCGCGGCCAACTGCACACAATCACACGTACGCTATAAGCATTGAAAGCTATTTATAGTGAAAAGTGTGACGATATGTGTGCATGCCCATCTCTGCCTTAAAGTCAGAGTTTATGTGTGTGTACCTATTAATATGATCAGGTGCGTATATTTCTTATACTTGCAGGCAGATCATGTTTATTATCAATATTTGCCACGCCCCCTGCCGCAATATGGAAAAAACGTGTTATTTCAGACATTTTTGTAGATAGATGGTTTGTCCCATCTAGAGATATTTAGTAATCAAGATTATTTAGCGATTTGCCAAAGAAATGATAAAGATCGGAAGAACTGTACTCAAGTTCCAGTACTCAGGTTCCAGTTCATCGAGCTCCAATCACAGTTCTAGTCACAGTTCCAACACTGGCAACTCGTTAGTCGATGCGTGCCCGCCAATTATCTTACATATACATGTCCGATACATGTCAAACTTCTATCTCTTACCATCTCTGAGATCTCTTTGTTCATATGGACAGATACATATGACTGTATCGACTTGGCTGTTAATGTGTATTAGGTCGAGTGTGGCGCACCGGTAGTATGTGTGGCTGCTGGTGCGGCAGGTTGTGTGGGTTCGATCCTGCCTCGGACCATCTAATAAAAAGGTTTTTTACTTTCTTCTTCTTTACCGGTTACCTTCACCAGCTACTGGCGCCAGCTGTGAAGGTAACACCAGCGAAGAAAAAGCAAAAATTCTCAAACTTTACCGTTCGGATTCGGCGTTAAACTGTAGGTCCCTCTATATAAGCACACACGCCAATAGATTGCGAGTAGCTTGGCCTGGCCCTCATTGGTGTGCTGTTAAGCCAATTTTGCATTTACAAAGGGTCGGAAATGATTCCTCCTCCCTGTTACATACTTTTGCATCGAGAGTTAAAGTAAGAAACATAAACTAAACATTAATTTGAATCAAACGCATATATGATGCGAGTGACTAGCTCCGCTTCTAGAAGCTTAATGTTGTATTAAGACATTGGTTTTTCATTTTTATTTATTTTTTGTTCTACCCCAAGCAAGCACATGACATACCACGTGGTTGTAGGCTGCTTGGATTTCTATCTTATAGAAAACAGATGTGGCCCTTTTTCTAAGGGTTTTTTAGTTACAGTTCTATTTTTATGCGCCTTGCACTTGAGTCCCAAACGCAGGTAGTGCTCAAATTGCTCTGTTCAAATATCTTTGAACAAAATAGACCGACTAAAATTTATCTCCGAGAAAAGTTATTAACATATCTATGGCCACTGAAATCCCTGCAAAAAATTAATTAGCCACACGATATTTTCTTTTTCAAATTTGAGTCTTTTTATACTTTTTCAAACTTTCTGGAAGTATAGGATATCGCGTTAGTTAAAAGTGCATATATTTTGAGGTGATCCAAAGATCGACCCAGCTTTTGACTTCTTGAACTAAATGGAAGCTTGTCAGCCAAGCAATTTGTCGTTGATCTAAACCAGCGGTGGGCAACAAAAATAACGGAAAATTTTTTTTTTAATTGCTTTCCATCAGCGCGTGATTCTTGTAAAATGTATGGCATTCTGTGTTCAGAGAAATATCGGGCCGGGCTGCGAGGGACAGGCTGATCTAAACCATCGATAATATTAATGAGCATTATCTGGTGAATACTGAGGATAGAGTTGGAGTTCAAATTTGATGGCAATCAAGATGGGACCGAGCGTTGTCATGCAAAATATATCATTTTCCTTGTACTATGGTCGGTTGTCGGTTAATCACATGGCTTAATCGCACCAATTGCTGTGGAGGAGCTCCCTTGTAATGGTTACGTTTGGAGCGAGGAGCTCAAATTGCACAACAAGTGAACGTTATTAGTCTTTCTAGTCAATTTTATCACCTTTCGTCGACCGGATTCTTTCAGCAAACTAAGAGTTTCAGATAATTATCTCCACATTGTGTCTCCACTGAATTGAAATATTTACATGGGCCTTAACTCCAAAAAAATGTGGTCATTATGTTCGAATTTAAGGCGGACTTATTGCCCATATCAAATCTTAGTGATATTGCGATGTACACTACAACTAATTTTCATATGAGCTTAATGTCCGTCGTCTTTATGTCATGTCACCTTTTTACTATCCCTGTTATAATTATAAGTTTGAAATCATTTGCGTGTTTTAAGCGTATTTAAGATCAAGGAATTCTTGTTTTTTCCAATGTCATGATCAAGTTGGACTTAAATTTTTCGCGTTCAAGTTTGAAATTTTGTTCACAGTCTGGTCAAAAGTCAAGAAATCCCAAATTCTTTAATTCAACAACAAATGAGCAATCAGTTTGAAATTACATAACAACAGCCACAAACCGCTTCATTAGATTTCTCCATCCATTTGTTATGCAGTTCAACTACAGTTCATGCCAATTTAACATTAACATTTCACTAATGCAGCAAAACTCTTTGCGCTAAAGCAATTATAAAACGTTACCCAGCTGAACAAACAAAAGTTGTGCAAACTTTTGTCGATGCTGCAAGGACAAGGACTCGACTCGGAGCCGGTTGCAGTTTCCATTTATATATTGCAAGTGTTTCGCACTTTGCATATTTTACGAACTGCAAAGTAGACAACTTTTGTTTTAAAACTGTCAACGCCTACAATGCGAGGGGAAGCAAAAAAAATACAAAAAAATCCTAATAAAATAAATTGTTTCAATGCACGAAAAGTAATCCGCTTAACGTTGCCGCTCGCTTCATTCCTTGCGGTTTAAGATTTATGCACTGCGAAATCCTTTTCCATTTCTTGGGTTTTCTTTTCGTTCGTTTTTTTCTTTTTTTTTTTGTCTTTTTGTGAAAGCGAAAGGGGTTAGAGCGGAGACACGGTGTGCCCATAAATTAGCTACGAGGAATTTTCTGTACTTAAACACAGTTAATCCCCGCATTGCTGGCACAAGCAAAGTTGGGCCATTTCAGCATCTTATTTTTTTTTTTTTTTTTGTTGTGGAGTATTTTCAATTAAAGTGTTGAAAATTTAAAGTCGCTGAGCAAAGCTTCTGACAAATTAGCTTCCTAATGAGGTGAGACATAAATCTTGACATGTTTTTTGCCACCCACTCGACATTTGCTCCCCTGCTTGCAGACACGTGCACCTACGTAACTCTGGTGTAACGTAAAGGTAAAACATGAAGGCGAAGACATTAAGACTTCATTACCAGGACATGCTGTTGACTGTTTTGGGTACTTTTGGTGGGTCGGAGGCAGGGCCATTATTTAAATGAACTGCTTGATTCTAAATGAAGACAAACTGAAATTAGGTGATTTCTAATATGTACGTAATTCATAGAATGTTATTGAATTAATATAATGCACACAATTTACAAGAGATTTCATTTACCTACGGTTTACTATTTACATTGTCAATACGGGTTAATTCAGAGTGTTTGGTCAATTCTATATACAATGTCTGTCTTCGTTCTTCTCTGTCTGTCTACTCTTCAACGTCCATTCTTTATATATTCATTCGCTGCGCTGCGGCACTATATGAAACAGTAACCAAGGTACCGCGAAGCTGACTCAGCTCAATCCTCAAAACGTTTAGTGTGTTGCGAACCGTCTCCATGAAATATGGAATATACATATATTATATTTAATAGAAAATTAATAAATTTACTAAAAATATATAATGAAACGTATGTATCCTGAAATATTTATATTATGCATGTGGAAGGCATTGCCGGCAAGAGAGAAGCATCTCTCCGTGCATGGCATTTGTTCGAAAGAGCGTCGCTTATGGTCGCTCTATGCATGGCATTGGGTCTAAAGAGCGTCGCATATGTCGCTTCATGAATGGCATTGGGTTGAACAAGCGTTGCTTCTGTAGCTCCATACATTTCATTGGGTCGAAAGAGAGTCGCTTATGTCGCTCTATACATTACATTGGGTGAAAAGAGTGTCGCTTATGTCGCTCCATGACAAGCGTCCCATATGTCACGCATTTCATTAGGTCAAAAGAGCGTCGCATATGTCGCTCCATGCATGTCATTGGGTCAAAAGAGCGTCGCTTATGTCGCTCCATGCATGGCATTGGGTCGAACGAGCGTTGCTCCATGCATGTCATTGGGTCGGACGAGCATCGCATATGTCGCTCCATGCATTTCATTGGGTCGAAAGAGCGTCGCTCATGTCGCTCCATGCATTTCATTGGGACGAAAGAGCGTCGCATATGTCGCTCCTTGAATGGCATTGGGTCGAACGAGCGTCGCTTATGTCGCTCCATGCATGGCTTTGGGTCGAAAGAGCGTCGCATATGTCGCTCCATGACGAGCGTCCCATATGTCATGCATTTCATTGGTTCGAAAAAGCGTTGCTCCATGCATGTCACGATGGTTGAACGAGCGTCGCTTATGGTCGCACCATGCATTTTATTAGGTCGAAAGAGCTTTGCTTCTGTCGCTCCATGCATGTCATTGGGTCGAAAGAGCGTCGCTTATGTCGCTCCATGCATTTCATTGGGTCAAAAGACCGTCGCATATGTCGCTCCATGACGAGCGTCCCATATGTCACGCATTTCATTGGGTCGAAAGAGCGTCGCATATGTCGCTCCATGCATATCATCGGGTCGAAAGAGCGTCGCTTATGGTCGCTCCATGCATTTCATTGGGTCGAACGAGCGTTGCTTCTGTCGCTCCATGCATGTCATTGGGTCGAAAAAGCGTCGCTTATTTCGCTCCATGAATTTCATTGGTTCGAAAGAGCGTCGCTTATGTCGCTCCATGCATGGCATTGGGTCGAAAGAGCGACGCATTTGTCGCTCCAAGCATGGCATTGACTCTAACGAGCGTCGCTTCTCTGCATGGCATTGCGTCGACCTCGCGTGCCTGGAGAGACGTTAACGTATTGAGCGGACATCGCCTTGCAATATGCGTCAGTCGAACACATTGTGAGGGAAATAAGCATGCGTCAACGACAGCCAAAAATCGTCGAGGCAACGTTGA
Source organism: Lordiphosa magnipectinata (assembly GCA_037044535.1). Lineage (NCBI taxonomy): Eukaryota > Metazoa > Arthropoda > Insecta > Diptera > Drosophilidae > Lordiphosa > Lordiphosa magnipectinata. The sequence goes on from JBAMBO010001223.1 coordinate 44,290, forward strand.
TACAGCGTCGGTCAGCTGTACTAGAGGGTACATATGTACTGATTGATGTGCGGTGTATGTCCTTTCAGAATGGGTCACCGTTTGTGGCGATTTGGGCCACTTTGTTTAGTTTATATCAAACACTGTTAAAATTTAGATGGTTTATTGCAGCGGCACGTTGCCTGTAATAAATACCATAACAGAATGCAAAGTGTTGAAAGTGTAACTTAGAGAAATTTCTTATTTTCTACACTTGAAAAGTGTATTATAATTTTTCCCAGAAGTGTGCAACGCATAAAAGGAGTCATCTCCGACCACATAAAATATATATATTCTTGATCAGCAAAAAATTTCCTAAATTATTCTAAAAAAAAAAATCAAACCTTTAAGTTTTTGCTGGCTCGAGGTCTCGTTATGTATAAACATAACTTTAAAACAGGAACACACCACACCACAAAGGAGGCTAGTTGACCGAACAGCTGTTTCATTGGTATTTCTACCAAATCCACATCGGGCTTTAGCTAGTCCAGCAATCAGCATGCAACTCACTCCTTATGCCAGCAATGCCATCACCGCTTGGGAACTCCAATGCAACTCAACAACCTCGAGCCAGCAAAAACTTGAAGTTTTGAATATCATAAAGGCCCTAAAGGTCATAAAGGATATTGATATCGACAAGTTGATAGAAGATATCATAAAACCTATTCAGTTAAGTTCTGATTTTAAGATCAATTGTTTATGAACGAGATTTTCACGGGGAAGGAAGTCAATTTATAAACGCGTTAAAGGAAATTGTGTTAAGCGGGAGCCACGTTTATTACACTTCAGTCTACAAAATTAGAAAGGATCATTAGAATTTAACAATTCTAAACACGAATCAAACGAATTATATAGAATTAAATTTCAAAAACCTAACCAGCTTTCAGTGTTGCTTCCCTTTTTACTACAGCTCCCAGCCAGCTTAAAAGTTAATTTCTTTCGTTCTCACCTCAATCTGCATTCAATCTAGGCATTTCCTAAGCTCATTTGGCCAACTTAAGTTCACTTCAGTTCGCGGACTCCTCTTTTTGGCGAGCTGTCAGCTTATATGCAGAGAGTAGACCAAGCGGAAGACTTTGCAGCCAGTTGCTGTCGGACTATATAATATTCTCATGGTTTATGGCCAGATCCACTTTGCGTTTATCTGATGAAGGTTGTGCATCATATTTCATGGGCAATTTTTGAACTTAAGAGCCATCTAATTGAATTGACTTGCAAACGCCTCTCTGGCTAAAGTTTTCGTTTCAGCCATTAGTTAAATGACAGTGTTAATCGTGAAGCCGCTGCGGCTGCAGCCATTAAACAGGCCATAAAAATGCAACAGACTTCTGGGCAGTTTATGTAATATAATTAAGCCATAATATTCAACTGCCGTTGCTTTCTAATTTGAATGAACATTCAAAATGAACGTTAAACTAGAGCTAACCAGTTGCCTGGGGCGGCGGGCAGCATCAACTGTCAATTTCACCCAGCGATCTTGGCGACAACGTTGAGAAACAGCCATAGCTGCGGGACAGGGACAAGTCTGGCGCAGATAATGATGCGGGGCTGTGTGAGTTTGAAAAATGCAACACCATTTCGAACGGGTTCTCAAAACCCACGTCGCCTGGTCTCCTGGTTCAATTGTTAATTACAGTGATTAACATAAATGTGTGCTTAAGTTTTTTTTTTTCCATTTTTTTTCCTATTTTATTTTGGGGCTGGGCTCGTAACATAATCAATTTAATAAACATTCTTGCCAAGCGGGGAATAGGTATTTAAATTGCTTTCTAATTTTACAAGCAATGTTTTTGCCCATTTATGGCTACAGGCTCATTAGGCTCCACTGCGCAATGTGTGGCCATTCTGGGCAGCGGCAACGGCGGCGGCGGCAGGTGCAGTTGCCAGCAAATTGCTCGCATTTTCAGCTTCTTTTTCCCCCCATCCAAACAAAATTCGTCACGTTTCGGTGGGGTTTTTTTTTTTTCTTTTCATTTCTTTTATCGTCGATTAAATTTACAAAAATAGTTTTAACACCTTTTAAGCTCAACAGGCATGTGTTGTTCTGCTTTTTAGCGTGGCCAGCGTTGATTTATACTTAACCTGGCTGGTTGCCGGTGGTACATGATCTTTGCTGTAGACATGAGCTCTGACCATGGCCGAGACACCAAGCAACAGCAACAACAACAACAACAACAACTTGGACATGATTCGTACATAATCCAGCCATTATTTCTGCCTTCTCGCTGTCGACTTATCGCAAAAATTGCGTCAAGATGTTTTAATGCTATGCCAACTTGGCCATAAAAATGAAAGCCAAGAATGGCGGATGGCGGATGGCGGTTGGCGGTTGGCGGGTCCGAGCATCCTTTTTTAATTTAAAACATTATCGTAAATTCTCTGGCAATTATGCGCTTGTTCAAACGCTTCACATTTGCATTGTCCGCGCTCAGCCAGTCACAACAACACATGACTTTCCTTCTTCGGTGGGTAATGCTAATGAATGACTCTGTCTGTGAGGCTGCTGGCATGTTGCCAGCAGATTAGTGTAAATTTTCTCAACTTACCACCTGAAGTGGAAGTAGAAGTGGAAGGCAGGCCAGGGCCAAGTTCATTTCTTTCTTTTTTATGCCTTTTGCCTAAATAGACAAGGCATATCTTATCGCCTGTTGGCCTGTCGACACGTCGTTTTGGCTGCAAGATATCACAATTGGCAATGAACGTTGTGCGTGCCGGCTGGCTGTAAGTCAGAGGGATCTGGCAACCGGGGTGCAGTCTTTAACATAAATCGAAAAGAGAGAGAGACAGAGACATAAGCTCGGGTAATCAGCCTTGAGAATCTGTAACTCACCAAGGCGAAGTAAATTTCTGATTTTCCACATTTCGCATGCCAAGTACAATATATTGCCTTACCCAAACGATATCATTGTCACCATTAGCTAGTAATTCCAAGCTGATCATTGACGCCATGCAGTTGTGGTACCTATTTCTCGTTGGACTGTTTGTGGGCTCAGCATTTGGCATGCAACCTTGTTGCAATTGCAAGAAAAAATGTCCTGTGAGACTACCATGTTGTCAGAGTTTCGATAAGTGGTGAAAATGTGAAAATAAATTGCAAAAGTTGATTTAGTGAGCAAGTCAAAAATATATGACTTTATTTCACTGGAACTGGGCTTTTGATGTATGGAAAATAGTAAGGTATAAGTAAAACCCCCTTATACGATGCGATTGGATTCAACAATTATCACTCATACGTACGGTTGCCCTTGCTTACAGTTTTAATTTTGAAGTTTTTGGAGTAGAATTTGTTTTATTAGGCAACTTCTGGATGATCGTGGCCTCAGCCGAGCAGCTCTTCCTGAAATGGACTGTCTCTCATGGGAACGTCTGCAGCTTCCGTTCAATACAGGGACCTTCTAGTTGAGGAACGTCTGCAGCTTACAAACTTCTTAAACCGTCCGTCTATTTATAAAGTCGAAAATATGATGTAGGGCTTTTGAAAATTGTTCATCTCGCTTGCGAAAGACTTCGCCTGGTGAAAAGGTTAAAAGGACCCTGTTTTAACCCCGCTCGTGGTCCATGCTGATTCCAGCCTGCATGCCACATTAGTTGCACTTTCCGAATTTCGATGAGGCATACGTGTCGTATACGTAGCTAGCTAGTGTGAAATTGTGTCATTTTAAATGGGAACAGGGTATAACAAGAGTGTTCATAACTAAACATGTGACCCGCGCACTCAACGCCAGAAGACGTTACATAAATATGATAGAATGAAAAGGGACCACAGCCGAGGTAACACCATATGGTCACGGCCGTTCCTACATGTGTGCAAGAGGGAAAATACATTACAAGAAAGGATAAATATAAACACAAATTGTACTTAGTAAGCAAAGCAACACCACACTATATTTAAATAGACAAGTAAGATGATCAAGAAAGAGATGTAATATAATCTAACAACTGAATATATAAGACACAAATGTATCACATGTATTGAATAAGGACCAGTAGATTTAGAATTACATGTATTAGGAACATAAGTTTAAACTATAAAAACCCACAACAGAACCTTAATAAAAATCAGTTCATAACAGTTACGCGATTGTGTCATTAGTTGTGCTGAGTGCTGAGTTACTGAGCTGCACGAGCGGCTTTTTGACTCAAAGGAATAAGTTGAACAAAGAGTGTGTGTCGTGGGACGCACTGAATTCACAACTTGACCCCATGGCAGCCAATCTTCAATTACTATACACTTGAAATTTGTTCTGCACTCTTGCCCTCCTTTTCCACTGTTCAACCACTTTTCCCCAATATTGCCCACGTTTCCCGCACTGTTCCCCCACTGTTAAGTCACTGTAGAGTCGCTGTTAAGTCACTGCTAAGTCACTGTTAAGTAATTTTTAACCCACAGTTTCCCCCTCGTTCACCGTCTTCACTCCCTCTTCATCACTTAGCATGACGAGCTGAGTTCATATATCCATGTCCGTCTGTTTCTATGCTATCTCCTTCGTCAGTTTTAAAGCTATCTAAACCAATCTTGGCACGTAGTCTTTTGGCACAAATACGCTGCACATTTGTTAAATCCGGCCAGATCGGATGACTATAGCATATAGCTGCCATGGGAACCTTTGGTCGAAAAAGTAGTTTTAGTGAGAAAAACTTTTTTGTCTTCAGCGCAAACATCCCCAAAACGCGTATTTATAAGTTTTCCATGCTTTCACATAGTGCCACAAAGTTTTATGAAAATCGGCCAACTATATAGTATAGCTGTCATACAAAAGACAGGTCTGAAACAAAGTCTTAGTAGGAAAAACTTTTTTGTTTTCAATGCTATTGCTCCCAAACATGTTACTGATCAATATTTTATGCTACCACACGATTCTGCCAAGTTTAAACCATATCGAATGACTATAGCATATACCTGCCATAGGAACCATCGGTCGAAAAAGTAGTTTTAGTAAAAAAAACTTTTTTGTCTTCAGCGCAAACATCCCCAAAACGCGTATTTATAAGTTTTCCATGCTTTCACATAGTGCCACAAAGTTTTATGAAAATCGGCCAACTATATAGTATAGCTGTCATACAAAAGACAGGTCTGAAACAAAGTCTTAGTAGGAAAAACATTTTTGTTTTCAATGCTATTGCTCCCAAACTTGTTGCTGATCAATATGTTATGCGACCACGCGATTCTGCCAAGTTTAAACCAAATCGAATGACTATAGCATATAGCTGCCATAGGAACCATCGGTCGAAAAAGTAGTTTTAGTTAGAAAAACTTTTTTGTTTTCAATGTTAGAGCATTTATACCTTCCAGTTGTGAATACTATCAGTTACCACACAATTTTTGGGAGTTTGGTCAAAATAGAATGAATATATCGTATAGCTGCCATAGGAAACATCGGTCGAAAAAGTAGTTTTAGTTAGAAAAACTTTTTTGTCTTCAAACGTGCCTTAACCTCGTATTTCTAAGTTTTCTATTCATTTACATAATTCCACCAAGTTTTATGAAAATCGGTCAACTATATAGTATAGCTGCCATATAAAATAGTTCTGAAAAAAAGTCTTAGTGGGAAAACTTTTTTGTTTTCAATGCTATTGCTCCCAAACTTTTTACTGATCAATATTTTATGCGACCACACGATTCTGCAAAGTTTGAACCAAATCGAATGACTATAGCATATAGCTGCCATAGGAACCATCGGTCGAAAAATTAGTTTTAGTTAGAAAAACTTTTTTTGTCTTCAGCGCAAACATCGCCAAAACTCGTATTTATAAGTTTTCTATGCTTTCACATAGTGCCACAAAGTTCTATGAAAATCGGCCAACTATATAGTATAGCTGTCATACAAAAGACAGGCCTGAAACAAAGTCTTAGTAGGAAAAACTTCTTTGTTTTCAATGCTATTGCTCCCAAACATGTTACTGATCAATATTTTATGCTACCACACAACTCTGGCAAGTATGATTGAAATCGGATGACTATAGCATATAGCTGCCATAGGAACCATCGGTCGAAAAAGTAGTTTTAGTGAGAAAAACTTTTTTGTTTTCAATGGAAGAGCCTTTATACCTTCCAGTTGTCAATATTATCAGTTTCCACATAATTTTTGGGAGTTTGGTCAAAATAGAATGAATAAATCGTATAGCTGCCATAGGAACCATCGGTCGAAAAAGTAGTTTTAGTTAGAAAAACTTTTTGTCTTGAGAGCAAACTTGCCCAAACCTCGTATTTCTAAGTTTTCTATTCTTTTACATAATTCCACCAAGTTTTATGAAAATCGGTCAACTATATAGTGTAGCTGCCATACAAAAGATATGTCTGAAAAAAAGTCTTAGTAGGAAAATCTTTTTTGTTTTCAATGCTATTCCTCCCAAACTTGTTACTGAGCAATATTACATGGTACCATTCAATTCTGAAAAGTTTGATCCAAATTGGATGACTATATCATATAGTTGCCATAGGAACTATAGGTCGAAAAGAAGTTCTAGTGAAAAAAACTTTTTTGTTTTCAATGGTAGCGTCCAGTTGTGAATTTGATCAGTTTCCACCCAATTTTGAGGAGTTTGGTCAAAATCGTATGAATATATCGTATAGCTGCCATATAACAAGCTGTCAACCAAATGTTCAAAGTAGTGGCGCCACATGCTGCAAGGGTATATGAACTTCGGTCGAGTCGAAGTTAGCTTTCCTCTAACTCACCGTTTACATTGGCAACCAACCCTCTATTTACATTGCTAACCTGCCAGGTTAAATATTCTACCGTGTGAATAAACTAAATAATACAAGTGAGGTTAGATTTCATCTTTGGCAGTGTTCGGCAATGGGAGCAGAGAAGTTGCCACTGGCAACTTTTCAACTTCTCTATGTTGACTCACAAATACTAAGCTCTCCTGACTCCTCATGCGTTTTTATAAATGTTGGAATATGATAAGCAACTGATCACTTTACAAGTAAACTATTCCCACAAACTGCCAAAAGCAAACTCTCTTAAATGTGTTTCAAAAAGAAATCCAGAAAAATATTGAAACTACAAAAACTACTACTAAAACTTGCTGATTGCTTTTCCAAGTAGTATTATTCGTTTTTATATCGATAATCTCTCGTTAAAGCCATGATATACGACGGTTTTAAACTCATTTTCTTCTTATTCTCTCTTTCTAGTTTTTCTACACGGCCTTACCGTAAATCCAGCTTACTTTCAATTAATTGTACAATTGCCAATTTACACATCAATAAAATTAGATAAATAATATTTAATGAGCAGTCGCTTCCCCCTACTCCTTTTCACTCAATATGGCAACTCTGCACCTCAGCGCTCTGGCGAGGGGAATTACATTCTAACCACAAAGGCAACAAAAAAAAACTTGCACAGCCAGTAAAAGAACTTGCACATTTCCAATGCAACCAACTCAGTCCCAAGTCCATGCCACCATCCACCATCTACTTGCTACCATCTCCAGTCCGAAGCAGAGAAAAAAGAAAAAAAAATAAACCGCCTCAAACTTGTTGCTTGCCTCGTAACTGGCAGCGGCGACTCCGACTCCAACTCCAATTGGCCCAGTGCAAAAACAAAGCTCAACGCGTACAGAACTCAAACACGGAATAAAGCAATCCGCCATCCGATTTCTTTAAGATATATCTGGATTTAGCTTCAAAGTTGCACACACACACACACATTAAGGCATTAAAATCGTTTGCCAAGCTGACAAAACGGCAATAAATTAAGCCAAAAAACAGCCGCGGGTGAATTAAGGCAAAGAAATTTTGCACAGTTTCAGTTGCAGTTTACACGGTTGCAGTTTTGCGGTGGCGTCGGCGTTTCTTTTTTTTTTTTTCGCAGAGCCCGCGGCGTGCCAGGAAGACCAGTACCAGTACCAGTTCCCAGTCGGTCGCGCATGCGTGAACGCGGCGGCCTAGGACCTATACCTATTATTAGTCGCAATTCTGTTGGTTAATTAAAGCGTGAAAATCACTGTTTAAATTCTCATAAATTTGTGCTTTTAACCGAACATTACATTCCATTCGCCGGGTGACTGTGTGAGTGAGGCGTTTTCAATTATAGACCACATTGGATTACAAAGAAGTTAGACGGGTAAGTCCATTCCCATTGATTTGGCTTTAAATTGCCAATTATTTGCTGTTGCAGATATTTTTGCGATAAACTAAACGAAACTAAACTAAGGCAGCATATAAATCGAGTAATTGGCCACACAAAAACTCAAACTGTCTGTGATTTAATCTCCACAAAGACCAAAAATGCCAACACTTTACCCCCGCCACTTGCTCATTAAAATCCCCGCCACACTGACCCCAAAGAGCTTAACTTCTTTCATTCATTTTGTTTGTATTTTTTCACGTCCTCCCAAAACAAAACAAAACAAAACAAAAAAAAAATCGTTCGCGAAGAGTTAACAACTTAATTGGATTTGCATGTAATTTTACTGTCCAGATTGAAAAAATCGACAGTTGTTGCAGTTTGTTTGCCGAGGACCCCGACACAACATCAGAGATAAGCCATCATTGCAGGAGACTCAAACGAAAAGCGCTGGACAAAACGCAGGCAAAACGCACCAAAAACGCTACAAAAACGCCTGCAATATTCATTGACAATTTAAACTGCAATCTTTATGTTTAATTGCCTTTGGTTTTGGACAGTAAAACAATATTTAAATGTCTCGAATCGAGTCTTACAGGTTTCGCCCCAACTTGGGCATAAATTACAAAATCTTTGACCACAACGCCAGGCAAAGTGACTCAGGAGCATATCAACTGCACTTAAACTGCCTTCGTTTGCAATTAACGCCGCCTGGTTTCGTACCCAAAAATGCTAACTCTTGTGGATAATTTCACTTTTACTGTTGACAGCCCATAAAAATCCTGTCCAGAAGCTGGTTAATGTGATTTAAAGTGAATTTTTGGCCAGTTTACGTTTTGTTGTCGGAAATCAATTTGTGCGATGGAGGCAGAGCAGGTAACACAGTTTTCAAGCGAGGGTTAGTGTTCTAGTTGTTGGATTTTCTGGGGTTAAGAGGTCGGCAATGGGAGCAGAGAAGTTACATTTACAGAAAACAGACAAACAGAAAGCTTGTTTGCTTGATGTGCTTAAAACGTTGGCAACTTTCTGAAACTCTGCTCTGCTAGATAACAAAAACTATTGAATTCAATTCCTTCGAGGTCTCTGCTCCCATTGCCGACCCCTGATTTGGGTATGAGTTACAAAAGGGAAGAGTTTTAGCTTGCTGAATGGTGAAACTCTTTACCGCAGCAAAGCTAACTACTTGAACAGTACCCTCGCTTAAAAACTGTGTTACCTGCTCTCCATCGCAGAAATTGATTTCCGGCAACAAAACGAAAACTGCCCAAAAATTCACCTTAAATCACATAAACCAGCTTCTGAACCAAATGTGGATATAAAATCGAAATAGAGAGGTAAGCTAACTTCGTCTCGGCCGAAGTTTATATACCCTTACAGCTTGTACAATTTATATAAATTAAGGTTTTAAATGATTTTCGTAGAACATTCTTAGCTGAGATAGATCCCAAACTCAGCAATAGATGCCAGTTATTTATATGACAGCTATACGATATATTCATCTGATTTAGACCCAACTCCCCAAAATTGTGTGGAAACTGATAGTATTCATAACTGGGAAGTATAAAGAAGCTACCATAGAAAACAGAAAAGTTTTTCTCACTAAAACTACTTTTTTGACCGATAGGTTCTATGGCAGCTATAAGATATAGTCATCCGATTTGGATAAAAATTGGCAGATTTGTGTGAAAGCATATATCATTGACCAATATCAAATTTTGGAGCAATAGCATTGAAAACAGAAAAATTGTTCTCACTAGAACTACTTTTTCGACCGATGGTTCCTATGGGAACTGTATGCTATAGTCATCCGATATGGATCTATCTTTTCAGAATTGAATGGTACCATATAATATTGATCAGTAACAAGTTTGGGAGCAATAGCATTGAAAACAAAAAAGTTTTTCTCACTAGAACTACTTTTCGACCGATGTTTCCTATGGCAGCTATATGCTATAGTCATCCGATTTGGATCAATCTTTTCAGAATTGAATGGTACCATATAATATTGATCAGTAACAAGTTTGGGAGCAATAGCATTGAAAACAAAAAAGTTTTTCCTACTAAGTCTTTTTATCAGACCTGTCTTTTGTATGACAGCTATACTATATAGTTGGCCGATTTTCATAGAACTTTGTGGCACTATGTGAAAGCATAGAAATATTGTAAATGCGAGGTTTGGGGATGTTTGCGCTGAAGACAAAAAAGTTTTTCTTACCAAAACTACTTTTTCGACCGCTGGTTCCTATGGCAGCTATATGCTTTAGTCATTCGATTTGGATCAAACTTTTCTGAATTGAATGGCACCATATAATATTAATTAGTATCAAGTTTGGGATCAATAGCATTGAAAACAAAAAAATTTTCCTACTAAGACTTTTTTTTAGACCTGTCTTTTGTATGACAGCTATACTATATAGTTGGCCGATTTTCATAAAACTTTGTGGCACTATGTAAAAGCATAGAAAACGTATAAATACGAGGTTTGGGCGAGTTTGCGTTAAAGACAGTAAAGTTTTTCTCACTAAAACTACTTTTTCGACCGATAGTTCGTTTGGCAGCTATATGCTATAGTCATTCGATCCGTCCGATTCCAACAAATGTGCAGCGTATTTGCACCAAAAGACTTCGTGCAAAGTTTGTTTAAGATAGCTGTAAAGCTGACGGAGGAGATAGCATAGAAACAAACGGACGGAGAGACGGACATGGTGATATCAACTTAGAATATATATACTTTATGTGGTCGGAGATGCTTGCTTCTATGCGTTACAAACATCTGGACAATTTCAATATACCCTTTACAAGGATATAACAATGACAGTCAAAAAGGTTGGTTAAGGCGAAAGTTTAGCTTCCGAAAGATTAGTTTCACGCTTATTTTCGAAGTTACACATACAAAAATATGGAATACGGAACTTACAAATTTGGAAATCTACCTCCAAAGTCTGAATATGAGCGTAAAACTGTTGTATAAAACTCTTTTGTTACACAGAGTATATTAAGTTTGTGCAAAAGTATGCAACAGGGCGAAGGAATCATTTCCGAAAGTAAAAAGTATAGATATTCTTGATGTCCGTCTGTCTGTCTGTCCGTCTGGATGAGCGGAGAGATCTCAGAGATGGTAACAGATAGAGGTTTGACTTGTATAAAACATATGTTTCTTATACTTGCAGGCAGATCATTTAGAAATCAATATTATTTATCGATTTGCTGAAGGAATGATAAAGATTGAATGAACGATACTTAAGTTATGAACAAAAATCGGTCGGTGAACACCCTCACACGCCCCCCCACCCACCACCAAAGCATTCCATTTAATAAAGGCAATCTTAATGAGAGAGAGAAACTTAGAAATGAGCGTATAAGAAAGATATTGCACGATAACCGCTTGACTAATTGATTGTAATATAATATTATAGTCGGGAGCAAATGCTAGCGGCGGCCTAAAGTGGTACAGAGTATATTAAAGTCGGGCTTGACCAAGTTTCTTACTTGTTTGTTTTCCATTCGATTGGATTTAACATAATATTCAATTATATAATATGAAAATTCCATTAATATAATATGGACCTACTTGCTTGAAGCCAATTAGCTTCAACATACACAAGTGCGAGTGAAGCGACGGGTATGAGCTAGTATTTAATAAATATTTGAAACAGAAAGCGAACTCCGCAAATGACACGTTTGTGATGCCTTTAAAATAGGTACTTCATATTGTTGTGGTCAATTGTTGGTTTTGCGCGCTAGATAAGGGGGGATTCATGGATATTTGATAGATATATGAAAGTTTATAGACCAAATTGATCTTTAGAAAGCGAGTAGTTGCGTTTTCTGGAATTTCATTTAATTTTTTGAACATTAAAACATATTCTTCGTAAGGCAGTTTATTTTGAATATTAAGCGGTGGGTCTTGTTTTTACAACTGAAACTTTAACCCGCTTAGTTTTGGGGTTCTTATGCATTTGTGTAGTCATCTCAAGTACATTTATATATAAGATTTGAAAGTGATTTAAGGTTTTTCTGAGAATTCAATTTCGAAAAAAGGAATGACTAATCGAAAACGAAAAAACTTTGACCAAGATCAAAACAGGTCACTTAGCCCATATATCAGCGATGCCCAGCCGTATGCTCTTTGGGTACGTTTTGTTATTGTAATTGCACCAAACATAGGAAATCAGTGATCGTATACATGCAGGGCGCGAGGCATACAAAACGCTGACGATTTCGTGTGTATGCGTACGCGTAGAAAAAAAACCGGTTTTGTTCTTTTCTTTCATTGGTGTTTGCGAGCGCAAGCTTACTGACCAACAACAATTTCATTATTGGTGTTGGTGCTTATCTTTGTGAGTATTGGTGAGTGCTCTGTCGTATGCTGCTTTTGGGCATGCCTGCCATATATGTATAAACTAATGGAAGGCACGCCACAGATGTTTGCAATACAAACCTAAACGGTTTTCCAGTTTAAAAAACAAACAAAAAAACACAAACACCTTGTGTTCTGGCATTCTGGCTGAGCTAGAATTATTATTAAACAGAATGTTTAGAATCTAGCAACAGCCAAAAAGCTAAACAACAGTAACGCTCAACACATTAGAAAATTTGGTACCAACTTCAAAACATAGCATAATTTCAGGCTGTACTCTCACAAAAGGAATTCTAGGCTAGTTTCAAGCCTTTATTCGGCTCATTGAGTTTACAAATAGCGCTAATTATCAGTGGTTGAAGTGTGGAAGCAACAAGTCTGCTGATGAGTGAATTGTGGTCAATTCCGAAACAGCCGGTTGTCCAGACGTACCTTTGCAATCCAAATAATGTTTTGTCTTGGCTCTGTTGAAGAGTATTGATTGCATAGAATAACAATCAACCATTATTGACCTTGCGCCAAGCTTGAAAAAGCAAGAAACTTTGACTAAAATCAAAACAGGTCACTAAACCCATAATATATGACTTAATATATATCATACGAAACCAAGTTTCGATTTGCTTCATAACCCTTGCTTTGAACCATTGAACTGAGTGGTTTCATACCTAGAATCATGAAGGCTGTAAAGATCCCTTAAACTACTTTTTAAGCTCTGCAAGTGTACTTCTCCATCAAGCATCAACCATCAAGCATTGTATTCCATCAATTGACACTGGTCCCTTATTGGGCGTTCTGTGGAGATGATGATTTTTTGACCAAATATTCTGAGTAAGTAAAACTGCTAAAGAGGTGAAGTACGTCATTCAAAATGCTGACATAATGGCTGTGGCTTTTGTGCTATTAATACAGAGTCTTTAGTTCAATCGCGTTTTCAAAACATTACACAGCCGTTTCCTTTACTGCTACAGCATATCAGCTGTTTTAAAGGTGACTTAATTAAAAACTCCCCACTTAACTCTCAGTCAACCCTCTGGCCGGTTTTTGCAACTGTTGCATTGACAGTCACCGAATTGGCTTATCGACCAAACCCGAAAATTAAACATGTCAGCGCTTTAGGCCGGGCCTGATAAGTCATGACTCCTTTCCTTTGGGGGAATCAGAGGAATTACGCAAACCGCATTGGCCTCACCTTTAACGTATGCTTGCCGCAATCTTTGGTCCATAAATTTGACTGCCTTGTTTTTTTTTTTTTTTTTTGGTTTTTATTTCTGATTATTTCTATAAAAATAAATACTCATAAGCAAGTTCATAAGTTTTGCAGTCTTTTGTTTTTTTGGGCTTGTTAGGCTCTCCCAGAGTGTGCATGTGCCATAAATTAACGTCAATTGGTCGGTCGGTCGGTCGGTACTCTGGCAGCACAAATGCAGACGCAGTTTTCCCGGTCCCGATCACTTGGGCGCATGCGCTCATAAATCTTTTGGCGGCGGTCAGCAAAGTTCATGTATTCATTTCTGACAAGCCCACACTTAAATTGTGAAATTAAAGTAGAAATTGGCCAACAGGAAACATAAAACACACAGCCAGTGGCCAATTTAACGGCAATGTTTAGCTTTGCTTTGTTTTGATTGAATTCAAATCGAGGAATGTCAAAGTCATGCCAGAAGAGCTACCGTATTTGCCCACGCTGCCGCACTGTCAAGTGTACCGGGAGCCCTGAAAATGCTCATCAAATGAACGCTAAGAGGCCAACAATGCAACATTTAAACAAACAGCCAAGTGGATGGGGAGCAAAAAAAAAAAACAAAACAAAACAGAGATTCCAATTTAACTGGGCTCCTCCAGGTTGGATGGAGCCGGTTTTTTTTTTCTCTTTTTGCTCTTCCATTCCCTCTCTGTCTGTGTGTGTCTCGTAGGTTGGCAATTTTTCACATGCCTGGTAAGATACGTCATTGTCAAGTGCGCGTAGCAAGCCGGGCCTAATGAAAGTAACGATCGATAGTTGTAGGTACTTGGTTTGAAATTGTCCAAAGTGGCGACCCATGAAATAGATGACATCCTTCGATCTAAACAGAAATAAAGGAATTGTAGGATTGTCGTCTGGCTTGGATGAAAAGCCAGGGAATGGCTGAGGGATGGCAGGGAATTAACATGATTATGGTAATCTTAAGAGCCAAAGGGCAGACGTATCTGTTACAGGCGCATGGCCACCGCGTGCCTGTGGTCGCAAGCTGATGAGCTGCAACAAAGTGTAGCACTTTAATAGGTGGCCTGGTGCAAAAGCTTCAATAGAAGAGGCTTCGATCATTTTATCCATATTTATTTTTAATAACTTTCATTAATATCCCTCACTTAATCGTGGAATAGACCCAATTTTAACTTCGGTTAGGATATTAACGTCTGAATATATCGATTTTTTTCTGTATTTAACCCTGGATGGTCATCGTTGGTCGTTTCAACCATGGCCACAGACTCACAAACACACACGCACACGCCCAGCAGCCGACTTGTTTATTTCTACAAAAACGAATGTGACGATTCTGGATTTGAGGCTCAATTATCAGGATTCATGTCTCGACAACGGGACAACGGACTACTTCGGTGGCGCCCCGAAAATGCAACTGATCGTCCACAGTAAGGAGAGCTTCTGGCTTGAAAATGAAGCTGGCAACGCATACAAACACATGCAAACGGCAAAGGGTGGTGTTTTTTGTACAAATGACGCCGACCGGACACGACTTTCGCCACCTTACACGTCCGGCTATCCGCATCCTGCTGTAGCTCAGGCTGTCCACCGACCTGCTGCCCACGCCTACAGTCTACATGCGGAAAACATTCCTCGCCCAGGCCCAGTCGGCCTTGCACCTGCATGTCCACAATCGCAATATGGGTCACTCAGTCAGCAATCCCGCCGATTCACATTGCACGCAGCCGGCTCTGCAACTACATGTAACTGATCTCACGATGGTCAAGTACATATACTCATTTACATTTACTCGATCGCACGTTGGTTGAACATTCACCAATTCCGCCGATTCAAATTGCACGCAGCCGTCTCTGCACCTACATGTAACCGATCTCAAATTGGTCAATCATCCGATCAATTTATCAGATCTTACATTGTGCGCAGTCTGCCAGACGATCGATCTTACTCATGGGAGTACGTCGCGCAGCTGAATTTGGATCTTCGTTGCATCTTTCTTCATCACCGATGTTCAATGTTCATGCAAACGGATCTCCATACCTGACCGGCCACAAGCGACTGAAACTCGAGACGTTCATTGTTGGGCAATTTATGCCACCCTGAGTCTACCTACAAGTTCTCAACTCAAAGTTCACAACACATGTCAAGCAAAGTTCACAGCGCGTGGCAAAACAAGTCCACAATGCGTGCCAAAGTCCACAACACGTGGCAAACAAAGTCCACAACGAGTGGCAAACAAAGTAAACAACGCGTGGCAGACGAAAGTCCTGGACGTGAGGCAACCTCAACCCTGCTCGAACAACTAGCTTATCGACGCCCACTCAAAGCAACGGCCTCAACGCGAATCACCACGAAAGTCCTCTTTTTTTGTCAATTGATGCCAGCCTGAGTCTACCTACAAGTTCTCGAACTCAATCGAAAGTCTACAGCGAGTGGCAAACAAAGTAAACAACGCGTGGCAAACAAAGTCCACAGCGAGTGGCAAACAAAGTTCACAACGAGTGGCAAACAAAGTCTACAGCGCGTGGCAGACGAAAATCTTTGACGTGAGGCACCCTAAACCCTGCTCGAACAACCTGCTTTTCAATCTCCAATCAAAGCAACGACCTTAACGCGAATCACCATGAAAGTCCTCTTTTTTTGCCAATTGATGCCAGCCTGAGTCTACCTACAAGTTCTCGATCTCAAATGAAAGTCTACAATGAATGGCAAACAAAGCCCACAACGTGAGGCAAACAAAGTCCACAACAAGTGGCAAACAAAGTCCACAAGGCATGGCTGACGAAGGACCTCGAAGCGAGGCAACCTCAACCCAGCTCGAACAACTTGATTATCAGTTTCTACACTCATCGGAAACCGTTCGTCAACTCAACTAGGAAACACACAACACAGCGAAAATTATACACAAGCTTTCCTTCACATTGGGACTTGTACAAATCCTGTAGAACGATATCCGTTCAGGGTTAAATGATGGCAACAATAATAATACCAAGTAGGGTTCTTATTTAACCGATTTGCTTAAATTCAATTAAAATGGAGAATGTTTCCTTCCTAATTATAGCTCTAAGAATCCGCGAGGCCGACTATTCGACTTTAGCCTACCAGCTTTGATTATAAGTTTATCTTAAAATATCGTCATATTATCGATTCATACCTCTTTTAGTGCTCAATTCGCTATCTACTGGTAAAAATCTAATACCAAATGATTAGAAATTTAATAAGGCAACGGGAGCAACATAATAAGTGGCAGATCTTAACTTGTGGCCTAGCCTTTTGTAATTGCCAACGCAGAGCGGAGCAGAGTCTCGAGTTGCCTCGTCTAGATCTTGTTTAGTTGTTGTACTCGTAATTAAAGTACAAAAATGGACGAGGTACAACAAACACACGATTAAATAAAAAAGAAAAGGAGGTGAGGAATGGAGTACGCCGGTTGGCTGCCTGGCTGGCTGGCTGGCTGGCTGGCTGGCTGATGATGATGGTGATCAGGAAAAGCAACAACAGCCACAACATCTCGTAATTAGACTAAGAAGCAATTTACAATTTCAACTTTAATCTTGTTAGTTTAATGCGGCTGCAGCTGAAAGTGAACTTGAAGAGAGAGAGAATGGCCAGTCCAGTTTGGGGCGTGTCCGGTTGAGCACGCCTCCAACAGAGGTCAGTGGCAACCAGAATTGAGCTGTCTTCCTTCGACTTTTGTTGACTCCTGTGACTTATGTGGCAAATTACAGCTCGCCTTGGCCTTTCCAAGAAAAAAGAATCGAAAAAGCGCCAAATTATCTGCATTGTGTTTTATTGCCACAGCAGCAGCTTGCACGTCAGGGCGGCGCCTAATTGAATTTCGCATCCTTGGCCCGGCGTGTAAGTGATAGCTTTGTTTTGGCTTCAAAATGGCCACCAGCCGGAAAGGGGGACGGGAGTAACAATTAATTTCACACAGACACTCCAACTTTTTGGCTGCACACAAATCCCTGGCACTTTTCAAAAACTTTTGCCGAAGCTCAACTCGGCTCAAGCTGGGCCTGGCTTTTGCTGTTGCCAAAAACAATTTACCGGCTTCCACAAACTTGCCTGTTTATTGTTTATGGCATCATTGTGCTCTCTATTGTTGGCTCTACGCTTGCTTGCCAAACTTAAATCCTTTTAGTGCTTTGTTTATGAACTGGCATATAAATTCCAAAATTTCCGCAAAAGTTTTACTATTTTTGTGCTGTTTTTGCAGAGATAATCCCTTTGGCTTTTGTTTGGGTTTCTGTGGTTGTACATTTACATGTGTATGTTGTGGCATGTGTTGCATAAATGAGTACAAAATTGCTTTATGCCTCAGTTGGCTTTGGCTTGCAAATGGATCAAATAATTTGATGGAAATTGAGATTTCTGTTTTTTGATTGTTTTTAACATAAACTGAATTAGTATGCAAGGATAAAGTGAGAGAGATGGACGAAAGTTAGCTTCACTGACTGACTGATTGGCAATCTACGCACAGCCCGAACGGTAAGAGAAGGCTGTAATTTGGACAGGAGTTTGTATTTGTATTGAAAGTGAGCCCTAAGATGGGGGTTTTTGGTAAATTTTACCCCCAAGGGGTGGAAGAGCGACGAAGCAGTTTGTATGGGAAAATTTTTTATTTTCATCCGATTGAGTTGCAGCTCGGTAATTGTATACCGAATTTCCCGATTTTGGAAATATCGGCTATGCAGATGAAGGCTATACTGATGGCGGCGCAGCGAAGCGCCACTGGTTATATAAATAACACGAAAGAAAGTCGGTCAAGCCCAACTTTAACATACTCTGTACCCTCCAAGTTTGAATATATTTGATGAATTTAAGTTAGAAGCCACACAAAGTGGCAAAAAAGTCAAAAGGTGTGTAACATAATTGTGTGTTTTTCTTATAACTATCGTTCAACCGATCTTTATCATTCCTTTGGCAAATCGTACAAAAATCTTGATTTCTAAATATGTTTAAAAAGATATATGGAGGAGATATGACGTTTTTTTTGCGAGGGCGGGAGGGGGTGTGGCAAAACTTAAAAATTAATCTGACTGTGCGTTCATACAGACGAACAGACAGACGGTTATGGCTATATATACTTGGCTGTTGATGCTGATCAAGAATATATTTACTTTTTATTGCGTCAGAAATCAAAGAAAAGTCGGAAAATACTTAAAAAGGTGGCTCTGTAGGCCGACACATTGTTTTTACATCCTTGTAGAGGGTATATTAAAATTGTCCAGATGTTTGTAACGCACAAAAGAAAGCATCTCCGACCTCATAAAGTATATATATTCTTGATCAGCATGACGAGCTGAGGTGATATAGCCATATCCGTCTGTCCGTCCGTCTGTTTCTAAGCGATCTTTGCCGTCAGTTTAAAAGCTATCTTAACCAAACTTTTCTCGAAATCTTTTGGCACAAAGACGCTGCACATTTATCGGAACCGGACGGATCGGATGACTATACCATATAGCTGCCATAGGAAGTATCGGGCGAAAAAATAGTTTTATTGAGAAAAATTTTTTTGTCTTCAATGCGAACGTCCCCAAACGTCGCATTTTTCAGTTTTCTATGCTTTTACATAATTCCACCTAGTTTGATGAAAATCGGACAACTATATAGTATAGCTGCCATACAAAAGTTTGTTCAGAGAAAAAGTCTTAGTAGGAAAAACTTTTTTGTTTCCAATGCTATCTTTATCAAACTTGTTACTGAACAATATTATATGCTACCACACAATTATGTTAAGTTTGATCCAAATCGAATGACTATATAATATAGCTGCCATAGAAACGATCGGTCGAACAACTAGTTTTAGTAAGAAAAACTTTTTTGTCTTCAACGAAAACGTCCCCAATCCTCGTATTTCTAAGTTTTCTATGCTATTACATAATTCCACCAAGTTTTATGAAAATCGGAAAACTATATAGTATAGCTGCCATACAAAATATAGTTTTGAAAAAAAGTCTAAGTAGGAAAAACTTGTTTGATTTCAATGCTATCGCTCCCAAACTTGTTATTGACCAATATTATAAGCTACCACACAATTCTGCCAATTTTGATTCAAATCGGATGACTATAGCATATAGCTGCCATAGGAACGATCGGTCGAAAAAGTAGTTCTAGTGAGAAAAACTTTTTTCTTTTCAATGCTAGCGTCTTTATACCTTCGAGTTGTGAATATTATCAGTTTCCACACAATTTTGGGGAGTTCGGTCAAAATTGGATGAATATATCATATAGCTGCCATATAACAAACTGGGAAGCAAATGCTCAAAGTAGTGGCGGCTTCAAGCTACAGGGGTATATAAACTTCGGTCGAACCGAAGTTAGTTTTCCTCTAGTTTTTCTATTCAATTCCATTACAGTTCAACACGTGGCGCAGTAGGCGGTCATTCCATTTAACAGCTCAGCATATATTCCTTCTGATTGGTTTTCAAGTTGTTGTTCTAGTTGTTTTACAATTTTCAATTGCATATTTTTTGTTCGTTTGATTTCTTTATTTTGATCAGGATCAGTTACATTTCGATATTTTTTACAATGCCAAGATGAGGTCGTACTAACATTGTTCGGCTTTCTTAGAATGCAACGCGTAACCGAAATGTCGCAGCGCGTCAAACGAAACAGCAATCGGTTTGAAACGGCATGATTGAAAGTCGTATCCGACGGTTAGAAGAGACGAGCGAAGATTACAATGAGCAACAACAATTGAAAAGAAGAAAAGTTTGTAGTCGGCAAAGTGATGAAGCAAGATTACATTCTTCCGGTGAACATTGAAAGTTCAGCCTTTCAATATGAGGCAAATATTCAATACAGTGCGCACGCATCATCGATTTTGTCAGATGTCTGTTGTTTGTCAGCATTGCAATGCAGTAAAATTTGAGAAAGAACCGCCTGGATTGAGCGGCGCGAGCGGCAAGGTTAAATTTTAAGAATTGCTTCTACCAGCAAAAACCTTGGGCTTGGTGCTTTGGGGTGAATTTCCTTACAAGATGTACATCTGTTCAAATATATTTGAACAGTGCAACTATCTGCTGGCGTTTGAGCACATAAAAATGGAGCAACTATCTGCTTGCGTTTGAACACAAGTGCGGGGGCATCCAAGAAAAGATATAACACACCCCTAAATGGGAGGGTCTCATTTTTTTAGCACTTAATACAACCCAGGCTAAGAAAGATTTTGTAATATTTAGTATGGATCTAAAAAAAAAATGTAGAAAACGAGACAAAGCATCAAATAAAGATTCTTTCAGCTTCTGGAAGAGGAGCTAGTCACTCGCAAGCGTTTTTAGTGATCAACCACAATTGTTTTCAAATGACATCGTTTGGTGGTAAAATTTTTAACCAACATTCAAAGTAAATTCACCCACAATAACGATGAATGATAATACAATAGCAAATGCGCGCTGTGCGCATAGCCAGTGGGCACACTTGGTGCAATGGTTTGAAGTATGGAGTCTAATACTTTCTTGATTAAAAAGTGGTTTCGAAAAACTTTGGACTAGTTCAAGTCTTGAATATAAAACGCTCTCATAAAAACCATTCAAAGAAGACATTCGTCAGCTTTACATAGTTGATCTCTATATATTCTTGATCAGCATTAAGGGCGCGCGCACACATGCGACTGAAAGATGAACTGACGGCAGAACTTAAGGCTGACCTTGAGAAATAGCCACCCTCCGTGCATGCAAGTATGGACAACAAGCACTGGTTTGATCTCCAGAATTCGGTTGTAAGCTCAGCTTTGCGGAATCAATCAAGCATGTCTGTTTATTTCGGCTTGCTGACGTACTAAAATATCATGATTAGCCGTCAGTTCATCTTTCAGCAGCATGTGACCCTAACAGCAGATTCATTATAGCCATGTCAATCTGTCACAGAGAGGGTAAAATTAAGCAACATTTTGTTCAACTTCTTTCCAAGTTCTGCTCAACAAATGCCATGTCATTTCCACTATTCTAACCTTCTCAAGCGTCTCTCATTAACATAGCTTGGCCACATATGCTGGATACTAATTTTGGTATTTTGTATGCACCCGCCTCATTAGCCAACCAAGAGTTATGCACATTCATTCCGAGTCGCTTGGTTGGCTGACTTTGGTATGCAAAAGCTCAGCTCAGCTCATGACATGGCCCTTCCAAATGCCAATTTTCCGTAGCACTTTGGTCTGTGTCGCGTCCACCTACTTAATTATTTGAAGCATTCGCACAATTTTCACAAACATGTTTTTCTTATTCACTTAATTCACTTTTTTTGTGTGTGTTTGCCTGGCTGGGCAGCCAGGAACAGGTTGCAAAGATGGTTCACCCAATACACACACACACAAAGCGAGATAGCTTGAAACATTCCTTCGCTGGAAGCTTCACATTTATGCCAAAGTTAAGTGAACTTGAAGCCTTTTCCTTTGACTTTGCCTCGGACTCTGCTTATCTCCCCTCCCCCTACCACTCCACGGCATATAAGTTGTGAGTTTTTTAATTGCAGTCTAAATGGACTTCAATGAATGCAGAAGGAACAGTGAAGACTCTGCGATGGCTGCCACTGCACTGCAACTGGCGGCAGTTTATCTTTTGATTGTTGTTCCTTTTGCTCCTCAACATTGGAAGCACTCGAAGTGCTCTTAAAAGCGAAACGACGTCGCAAGACGACAACGACGACGCCTTTTTTAGTCAACTGAAGATTTTAATTACAGAAAAATGTTTCTATGGCAAAGTGCACTCCGGTCTCTCCGGCTCCCCGCTCTCGTCCGTCCGGGCTGCTTCAATTTGTATTTAAAAGAAATTAAAAGTTGGCTTTGGCCTTAATGCCACGATTGATAGGGCGCATTAAAATGGTCAGCAACTGGCATTTGGTTTGGTCTGGGCACCAAGATTGATGACGCCAATCCGGCAGCCACAAGCCGCGCTGCAGTTGCACAAACGCACATACTTTGTCTAACTGCCAATGCCAATGCCATGGCCACATGCTGCGCTTGGCCACAATTCGTAAATTTATTAAACGTCAACACGGCACTGAGCCAAATAAACTTGTCTCACGACAACAGTTGGACCCGGTCCAAGTCCAATCCTCCATGCTGCATCGATGGCCGGCACGCAGCAAACGGTTAAAATTAATAAAGCATCTTTGCCTTCGCCTCTTGGCCAGAAGTGAATCTCTGGACAGCGCCAGTAACTGGCTCTCGTCTTCGTCTAACCATTACCATTTCGTCTGTGTTGTGTGCTGAGAACATGTTGCCTCGGCGACCAAGTCGTGTGGGTTTTCTAACAGTGATATTTATCAGCGAGTGCAATTACTGTTGTATGGGCTCGATTAGGGTTCGGTGGCAGCAGCTCATAACTTGAATTTGAAGTGCACAGAGAGAGAGAGAGTCGAAACGTTTGACATTTGAGAAATGAAGCGAATAAGATATGCAAGTGGCAGAAATGCCTTGTGGAGAGGATGTGCCAGGTGATGATGATGAGGTGGTGCAGCTGCTACACAATTAATGGATTTTTGGCATTGCTGAGGTAAAGGAACAGCTGTGCAAGAAAGTAACCAATAAAGAGTGCAAAATCTACTCCAAATATCATTTGTTTGAGTCTTCATTTTTCAACACGTTATCAGCTAACAGAAATAAGGGTCACCAGAAGAGAGTGTTCACGGACTCATCCATTTTAAGACTTTGCCAGTGAGTTTTCTACAATTGGAGCATAGTTTTTCCTATTACCAAACCCAATAGTGTTTTTAGTGCAGGCCTATTTCGACTTGATTATGTTAATATGAATTGCACTGAACAAAACTGCATCATTGGTTATGTTCCATCAGCTCTTGTCTCGAAGATATAGCGGGAAAAACGATTTTGTTGATATTTTGCCACTCCAGAAATTATGGGGGCCACACTTGGCATAAATATCTGAATTTATAAGCTGCTTGCAACAGAGAACATATCAATGCATCTTTAAAAAATCAAAGGTGTAGCAGAAAATGTTTAAATTTAACTCTAGATTCAGACAATTCAGGTGTTATGCAAAATTTTCTCAAAATAAATCATCTTCTCTAAGCTAGTGTAATTGTCGAATTTCTAGTTGGAACAACCTAGGCATATAGACCAACAAATGCTCTAATTATGAGCATTTTTATGCATTTATATTAGCTTGTTTGGCAGAGCTATAGCTTAAACCGAAAATGCATATTTGAATTTATGGGAGGAAAACTAGATTTCCACTCTAAATCTGTATGGGAACTGTAAAGAGGCTACTTGATTCAACATAAATTGTTATATGTTTACATGTAGATGATAAATTCTATGTTGAATCAAGTAGCCTTTTCACAGCTCCCAGTGGGAATCTAGTTATCCTCCCATAAATTGATATATGTATTTTCGTCTTAAACAGGCTGTAACTTTGCCAAATAAACTGATTTAAGTGCCATAGAAATCACAGAACTAGATCATAAGTTTGACTATACGCTAAAACAGCTTAAACAGGATGATTTATTTTGAAAAAGTGTCAAAAATCGAGAGAAGTCTGACATTAGAGGCCAATTATGATACTTTTTGATGTACTTATAAAGCGTTTTTCATTTTTGAAAGATGCATTGATATGTGCTCTGCTTACAAACCGAGCTTTAAGTCAATCGAATGAAAATATAATGTGTTCCGGCGCTTTTTATACTCTGTACCGAAGGTACATAGAGTATATTAAGTTTGTGCAAAAGTATGTAACAGGGAGAAGGAATCGTTTCCGACCCTATAAAGTATATATATTGTTGATCAGCATCAACAGCCGAGTCGATATGAGCCATGTCCGTCTGTCCGTCCAGTCCGTGCCGTGCCGTGCCGTCCGTCCGTCCGTCCGTCCGTCCGATAAATGAACGAAGAGATCTCAGAGACGGTAAGAGATAGAGGTTTGACATGTATGGGACATATATTTCTTATACTTGCAGGCAGATCAAGTTTATTTTCAGGATTTTTGCCACGCCCCCTCCCGCCCCCGGAGAATTCTGGAAAAAACGTCATATCTCCTACAGTTTTGAAGATAGATCGTTCGTACCTTCTAGACGATACCTTGTAAACAAAATTATTTATCGATTTGCTAAAGGAATGATAGAAGATCGGATGAACGATACTCAAGTTATGGGCAAAAAACAGGCCAGTTAACACCACCCACCCCCCCACCAACAACCACAGCAACATACCCTGAACCGTTCAACACGAGGCAAGTCTTAGTGCGAGAGAGCAAAGAGAAACTTTAGAGAGCGCACCGCGTTGTGCGCGGGGTGTTAACAGGCCGTTTGACTCTGCTGAGCAAATGCGAGTGTAAGGGTACAGAGTATGTTATAGTCGGGCTTGACCGACTTTCTTTCTTGTTCACTCCTGGTTTTCAAAGCTTCACAAGTGAAACCAAACGATTATACGCTAACCAGACTATCTTCGTTTCTACTGAAAACTCTTGATAGACTTATGTACTCACACCTGAAGCAAACTTTCAAGTCCCGCTCATCTATTATACACACAACATGCATACAGCAAGGGTAGATCTACGTGAAAGATAGATCTTAGTAGATCTTATTAGCGTTTCTCGACATAGAGGGTGCCTTCAATAACGTCTCAGCTAACGCCATCACCTTTGCCATGACATATGTGGGAGCAGATGTGCCGCAGGTAGGATTCATCGAACAATTGCTAACCAGCAGGTCGGTGTACTCCCAACTTGGCGGTGCAACTGCTCGCAGTTGTGGTAATAGAGGCACTCCGCAGGGAGGTATTCTTTCTCCGCTGCTGTGGGTTGTAACGATTAACCAATTGCTGCGACTTATGGAAGCGGAAGGACACGTAGTGGTGGCTTACGCGAATGATACTGCTAACTTCACTGACATCGCTTGCTCCGTAGACAAAATCTTGTGGCTAAGACGAAAATAGTTTTTTTCAGCAGGAAGTACAAAATTGCTGATCTTGTTCCTGCTAAAATCAACAGAGAAAGCTTTGCGTTTGGTGGCCAAACACTTTGGTGTCTTTCTGGATAAGAAATTACTCAGGAAAGATTGGCCGCAAATGGTGTTTTCCCTCTTCATAGTACACTGGCTATACACAGCCGTTGTACGTCTCACTCTACTCTACGGAGCACTGGTGGCCAGCAATCGGGAAACAATCAGTCCTGAATAATCTCCATAAAGTACAGAGACGTGCGGAGATATGTAAAGCGGCGCTCTCCGAACGACACCAGCGCTAAAACTAGCGCTAGACACTAGCGCTAAATACTATTCTTCACCTTCTACCACTAGACCTTGTAGCAAAGCCACTGGCTAACATAACAGCCTTAAGACTACGGGAATCCGATGCCTGGAATAGGGGCAATTCGGGACACTCTACCATACTCGAAGAACAAGAGGGTATACCATTAAATACAGACTACCACTAATGATATTTGACAAATTATACAAATTATTTATATCCCAAGCGGACATGAGTGGGAAAACCTTCCCCACAGCAGAGCTAATGCCATTAACATCTACACTGATGGTTTAAAGCTCGACAAAAAAGTAGGACCAAAAGACCAAAGGAAAGTTCCGTGCTACTGCAGGGTACTGAGTATATTACAATCGGGCTTGACCGACTTACTTATTTTTTTTTTAAGCGACCCCTTAAATGAGTGTTTTTGGAGTAAGAACTCTCACTAGGATAACTCGCCGATGGTTTTTATACTCTGTACCAAAGGTACATAGAGTATATTAAGTTTGTGCAAAAGTATGTAACAGGGAGAAGGAATCATTTCCGACCCTATTAAGTGTATATATTCTTGATCAGCATCAACAGCCGAGTCGATATTGCCATGTCCGTGTGTCTGTCCGTGAACGCACAAATCTCAGAGATGTTAAGATATAGAGGTTTGACATGTATGGGGCATATATTTCTTATACTTGCAGGCAGATCAAGTTTATTTTCAATTTTTGTCACGCCCCCTCCCGCCTCCCGCCTCCGCAATTTGGAAAAAACGTCATATCTCCTACAGTTTTGATGATAGATGCTTCGTACCTTTTAGGGATATCTAGTAATTAAAATTATTTATCTATTTGCTGAAGGAATGATAAAGATTGGATGAACGATACACAAGTTATGAGCAAAATACGGCCAGTTAACACCCACCCTAAAGGCAATTGCTTGTACAAAGATACCCATAGCCCGCGAACTAAGGCTTCGATGGTGTATTTAAAAACGCAGTTCGGTCTATTTGTCATCTTTAGTTTATGGCCTATATGGACTCGATAATGGATGATGTCAAATGTGGTACCCACTATCGCGGTTTTTCGATGCAGGTTACCATCTCTTAAGGACACATTTTATTGGTCAGCATCTCAATATATTTAAAATCTTACAAAATTCTATCGAGTGGTTTTCCATTAATTCCATTTTCTAAGTTAGACCTCTATGGGCAGTGGTACTAACCGCTTGTCCATTGGAGGCGGGAATTTAGTATAACCATAGTGGTGACTCCCTTCATCTTTGGTGAATTTTCCAAAATTGTAGCTCTCACCTTTTTTTAACTCAGCAACAGATGGTGTAACTGTGTGTTGCTAGTATAAAAGTAGCACCATGTAGAACGCGAATCGTTTCCGACCGTGATCAAGAATATATATTCTGGGTATGAGGTGTTAGCTCCCTGATGCGCTCTAGTTTCATAATTTATCTGGTCCCGTATGCCCGAGGCAGATTTTAGAGATGTTCCACTGATAGTAGCTATTGATATGTCGGGGGCATATATTTCTGATACTGGTACACAGATCATGTTTATAGTCGGTGCTTGACACGCCACTTTCTGCACTTGCAATTTGAATAGGACTTTTCAAATCATTCTGACAGATATTCCACATGGAGTCATTCCGCTACCAGTTTAGCGCTAACTAGTAAACAAAACTAACAAATTTGTCGGTGTTACTGTGGGAATGATAAAGATCGGATGAATGATACTCAAGTTATGAGCAAAAAACGGCAAGTAAACAAAGTAAACAAAGTAAAATCAGTTTCACTACTGTCGGGAACCGTTCCTCATTTGCCTAGATGGAATGCGCTAATACTAGATCGTTTAGTTGCATTTTTCTAATGAAAATTGAAAGTTGAAATGAAATGAAAGTAACCAACACACAAGGATTTAGCACGTGGTTCGGTTTGGTTATCAGGTTTCAACACGTTATGCTCTTTTGTGATCTTTACAACAACACTTGTGCCCATAGTGCAAAGTCTGTGGGTAATACAGTTTCAAAATGGTGCTTAAAGATTAAATGATCAACAACTTTGAAAATATGCGCTTAACTAATTCATTTGAGTCCTCATTCTTGGCAAAATGTACAATTTCATCACTGAAAATATTCAAAAAAATTATTCAAAAATCCCCCAAACCAAAAAATTGATCAAATTAAATGTTCGCCATTAATACGCCTCATCAATAGCCGCCATCCATCAAGTGTGTTCGCTCATTGTCAAACTTGGGGGGGGGGGCCAATAAAATCCATAATGAATGTAAATGCATGAAAATTAAAATCAATCAGTTTTAGTGTTAGTTAAACCCCAACAATAATGCAGCCACTTAAGCTATGAGCCAAAGTCTGTCGGGCCAGCAGCCAAGTTGAAGGACAACAACAACATTTATGCCACCCCAGAGAATTTGGCATTTACGAGAACGATGACGATGACGATGGAGTGTGGCGGCGGCTACCCAAGTGTCGTCGTCCTTGCGGCTATTCCGAACAAAAAGAAAAAAACCTGAACTGTGGGTGTGGATGGGGTGAAACTTGTGGTGTGGCCAGTGAAAGTGGGTGGAAGTGCCTGACAACTTTGCTTAAAGTTATTTGCAATTCTTATAAATGTGCATGCGTTACGCACCGTTGCCCAATTACGTGTTATCCCAGGGATGAGGGATACGAGGCAATGAATAAAATGCGAGCATACTTAGGCACATTGCCTGGCAATGATGATGATGACGAAGGTGAGCAACGGAGAGGGAAAGTGACTTACCCTCAAGCATAAAGTCAAAGATTTCCATTCTTTTCGTTTTGTTGGGGGTGAATATTTTCAAATCTGAAATTGAAATTACTTTTGCAGATTGGCGTATTTTATAGGCATTTTTATTTTGGGAGTTTCCCCGCTGACAAATAAATTAATGAATGTGTGAAAATGGCCTGTCCACTATTAAATGGCAATAACAATGTCCCCAATTCCTGCAACCAAAGCCACCACCACCCACAGTAGTCAACACTTTTGTTCGCATGTGTCAGACGCAATTTTACGAGCCAAATACTTTGGCAAAAAGTTTTTACGGCAACAAGCGGAAATGGCATTTTTACTGGCCATCTAAACAGTTGCCCAGTTGCCCAGTTGCCCACTTGCTTTGCCAGATTGCGTCCAGCTGGGGAGGAAAATTGAAAACTATGAGAAGGAAACTTTTTTTCTGCTGCAATGGCACAAAAATTGATTTGTTGTCGATTTCGGGCAGCAGCAGCCGCAGCGATTCCTTTTTTCAATCTAATTTATGAGCACTGCAAGTGCAAGTAAACATGTGCGACAAACGACCTTATGAAGCCAAAAGTTTTCCGAAGGGCGTCCAAAAGCTGTTAAATAAAAATACTTTACTCGGTTTATTGGCATTTGAGTGGAGCAAGTGAACTGGACGCGGACATGGACAGGATGTGTTGTCAGCAACAGAAGCTCAGGCCATTTGTCTTCTTCGAATCAGAGTTGAGCACTGGCAAAAACGTGTTGAGTGTTTGCGAGGGAGATTGCAGATCGGATTCGGAGTGATCGATTGAAGTGGGCAAAATAAAAAACACACGGCAACAGCAGCAGCAGCAGCAGCCACATATGCAGAAAGCAAAGGGAACGTGAAATAAGTCGACGTTTTGATGCGCTTTGGCAGAGGCTCAAGAAATGGTAAATTAAAGCTGATAAGCTTATGAGAAACAGGGGAAAAGCAGGTGAGAAATGTAGGGGAATTGTATAAAGAAGGAAGCAGAAAACAGAATAAGTATGGTGAAAAGAAAGTTAACGATTGCATAAAGTTTACTGCAACAGTAGTGCAATATTTCTCTATAGCAGCCGCACAGTGACTCGTTTTCCCAAAACAAGTTGTGAAATTCATAACTTTTAAACTATTTGGGTTAACCACATGATTTCAACTGCAAAGAGTGCGTAATTAGATTGGTAAGTTTAAACTTTTGAGTTTTATGGGATAATTAAGACGAGAAGATTGGCTTTCTTCGTCTGTGCCGAATCTTTTTTAGCCTTTCAAATGCTGATTTTGAAATGTCAGAGTTTAAGAACGCTTGCATAAAAATCAAAGATTTTTCTAACTATAACCAATTTACCGACAAATAAACATCCGATTTCAACCATATTTCGCGAATCTTTTTGAAAACATATCAAAATAATAAGCGCCGAGCTTAAGAATGATAAAATTGTAAACAAAAATGTTTTTCTCACTAAGACTCATTTTTCGACCGATCGGTCCTATGGCAGTCTGTAAGATATAGTCATACGATTTCGACCAAATTTTGCAAATTCTATTTGAAAGCATATAAAATTAGTAGTCAGCGAGTTTAAGTACGCTACCATTGAAAACAAAAAAATTTTTCTCACTAGAACTACTTTTTCGACCGATCGTTCCTATGGCAGCTATATACTATAGTCATCCAATTTGGATAAAAATTATCAGAATTTTGTGGAAGCTTATAATATTGATCAGTAACAAGTTTGGCAACGATAGCTTTGAAAACAAAAAAGTTTTTCCTACTAAGACGTTTTTTCAGAACATATCTTTTGTATGGCATCTCTACTATATAGTTAACCGATTTTCATAAAACTTTGTGGAATTATGTGAAAGCATAGTAAACTTATAAATACGAGGTTTGGGGACGATTGCGTTGAAAGACAACAAAAGTTTTTTAAACTAAAACTAGTTTATCGACCTATGGTTCCTATGGCAGCTATTTGCTATAGTCATCCGTTTTGGATTAAACTTGGCATAGTTGTGTGGTAGCATATAATATTGATCAGTAACAAGTTTGGCAATGATAGCATTGAAAACAATAAAGTTTTTCTTACTAAGACTTTTTTCAGACCTATCTTTTGTATGGCAGCTATACTATGTAGTTGGCCGATTTACATAAAACTTGGTGAAATTATGTGAAACCATAGAAAATTTATAAAAACGAGGTTTTGCGACGTTTGAGTTGAAGACAAACGAGAAGGCCAAGCTAACTTCGTCTGTGCCGAAGTTTTTATACCCTTGCAAATGCTGTTTTTGAAATGTTAGAGTTTAAGAACGTTTATATAAAAATCTAAAAAAATTTTAACTAAAACCCATTTTCCGACAGATAAATATCTGATTTCGACCAAATTTCGCGAATCTTTTTGAAAACATATCAAATTAGCAATCGCGGAGTTGAAGAAAGATACAATTTAAAACAGAAAAGTTTTTTCTCACTTAGACTCAGTTTCCGACCGATCGGTCCTACGGCAACCATAAGGTATAGTCACCCGATGTCGATCAACTTTTTCAAATTAGTTTGAAAGCGTTTAAAATTAAGTATCACCGACTTTAAGAACGATTTACTTGAAAACAAAAAAGTTTTTTTCACTAAGATCCATTTTCCGACCGATCGGTCCTATGGCAGCTATATATTCTAGTCATCCGATTTTGACCAAATTTGCAAATCTGTTTGAAAGCATATAATATTAATTATGGCCGAGTTTTATGACGCTAGCATTGAAAACAAAAAAGTTTTTCCTACTAAGATCCATTTTCCGACCGATCGGTCCTATGGCAGCTATATGTTCTAGTCATCCGATTTTGACCAAAATTTGCAAATCTGTTTGGAAGCATATAATATTAATTACGGCCGAGTTTTATGACGCTAGCATTGAAAACAAAAAAGTTTTTTCACTAAGATCCATTTTCCGACCGATCGGTCCTATTGCAGCTATAAGATATAGTGATCCGATCCGGTCGGTTCCGACATATTAGCAGCGTGCAGTAAAAAGAAGACTCTGTGCAAAATTTCATTCGGATAGCTTCAAAACTGAGAGACTAGTTTGCGTAGAAACAGACGGACAGACAGACAGACAGACAGACGGACAGACAGACGGACGGACAAAGCTCAATCCGACTCAGCTCGTCGCCCTGATCAAGAATATATATAGTTTATGGGGTCGGAAATGAATATTTCTATGCGTTGCAAACTTCTGGGCAAAATTATAATACCCTTTATAGGGTATAAAAGTTTTTCTCACTAAAACTGCTTTTTCGACCGATCGTTTCTATATTCTCTTTAGTCATCCGATCCGGCCATTTGTTGGAATGTGCAGCGTATTTGTACCAAAAGACTTCGTGCAAAGTTTGGTTAAGGTAGCTTTAAGACAGACGGAGGAGATAGCATAGAAACAGACGGACATGGCTATATCAACTCAGCTCGTCATGCTGATCAAGAATATATAAACTCTATGTGGTCGGAGATGCTTCCTTCTATGCATTAGCAACACCTGGACAATTTTAATATACGCTTTGCAAGGGTATAAAAACTGGAACTAGTGAAATAAGAAATCGGCATATACAGCCATGCTCCCATTTTCGCATTCGCAAAACTTTTGCGATTTCAAACCGGTTTTTGAACCAAATTTGGACTCAAAATCGTAAAATTTTTGCGAAAGCGAAAATGGGAGCTGATGGCTGATAATCATCTCACGTGGAGAGCATAAGAGATGGCAATATAAAAATTTTTCACAAAATGTAATTTGATAAGCCAAAAATCGTGTTTTTGAATTATGCCAGTCTTGAAGTAAGAGAGCGATATATATAAAAGTGAAAGTATGTTTGTATGTTTGTTGCTTATAGGCGTCGGAGTTGCTGAACCGATCTTCACGAAACTTTCACAGTATGATCATGTCGATCGGGAAAGAGTCATAGGCTATGTTTTAAGTCTGTGAACTGGTTCGAAAGCGACCAAAACGTTTAAAAAGTGGCTTAAAGCCTTCTCTCAGAAGTTTTTCGATATATAACTATAACTGGAAATCTGATCTGTAGGTTGGTTATATGTAGTTGGATATTTTAATGGATCAGAACCGGTATCGAACTGGTTAAAAAGTAGTTCGGAGCCATATATCAGCAGTTATTTAGCTATGAACTGGAAACTAGATCGTACTAAGAAGTTAGTCGAACCAGACAGTTCAACCAGTTTATGAGTGGCTTAAGCTCACATCTCAGAAATGTGATAGGGAGTAGTTTATGTTGTCGGAAATGAATATTTCATTGCGCTGTAAACATCTGGTCAAAATCACCATACCCTTTGCAGGGGTATAAAAAGATGGTTAAGAGAAGGTACGATTTCTAGAGATTCCTCTGCCTCTGAACCGGATAAGTTTCTTACTTAAAAAGAAACTAGGTTAGTTCGAACTGCACTCCAGGGCCATCAAGAGGGGCTATAGTTAGAAGTCCTTACAAATTATTGAAAGATGCATTTTGGAGGCATTTTCTAGACCTTTTTTGGGTAAGTTCAAAGCGTGGTGACGCCAGTTTTTACACTTTTTAATTTATTAACTTATCACAAATCTGCTATTAAATTGACACAATTAATAGCTTCAATTGCATTGATGTATTCAAAACCTAAAACTGATCAAATCATAGCAAAACACAAACATAAAAACCCCCCAAAGAGAAAGTCATAAACTCTCTCTCTTAGCTGTTTCGCTTGGCAACTTCACATAAAGAGTGAATTTTATGACTGCGCCTGTGCGTATGCAACACGGTTTGAAGCCGGTTGCTGGCCAAACCAAAACAATGAGTCCAACACACACACACACACACACTTGTCAGCAGTGTTTGGCACTTGTTCGATGCCAGACTTGGCGGCATGTCCTTGGCAGACAGCAAGGCTCCGACTCTGGCTACAATTACGTTTCAGAATCAGTTGCGGTTTACAAACGCGCCACTAAACAACGTGCGGGCGGATCTTACGCATTTTGCTTGCTTCGCTTCTCTCTAAGTTTCGCGACAGTTTCCGCTTCAATTCGTCTTGAGTTTGTGGGTTTTTGATGTTTCGCTTCTGAATTAACGCATGGCTTGCTTTTTAATGAATTCGACGCGTGTGTCAACCAGCCAGCCCCTTTATGCCACTCTCTAATTGAATAACGAAGGTGAAAATTGAAATGTTAACAAATTGAATTTGCACTGTTGACGACACATTTCAAGTTGCAATTTGAATTTTTGGTAGTTAAAACTGCCCAACAAAGAAGTAAAAGTACGTGTCTAATTGGATTAGAAGTCAACAAACTCAGGCAAGCGAGAGCTTCTTCTTCCGTGGTGGTCTTTAAGTAAGGTAAGACCCTAATGAACTTCATATACAAGTGGAGTTTTTCAACTGACAGTCAAGTGGCTAGACAATGGACAGAGGGAGG
This sequence comes from Lordiphosa magnipectinata, assembly GCA_037044535.1. NCBI lineage: Eukaryota > Metazoa > Arthropoda > Insecta > Diptera > Drosophilidae > Lordiphosa > Lordiphosa magnipectinata. The sequence continues at coordinate 78,357 of JBAMBO010001223.1, forward strand.
GCAAGGTTGATGTGCGTCTAATTGTTCAGGGGGATGAGGCGTGGGTGTCGTATGTAAGCGAAGGTCATGTTAGCCAGGGTCCCGTTTAATGAGTCAGGAAGGTGTCATGTGATATGAATGCTTAATTTGGCAAAGTTCCTGTTGGCTGTAAACAAAACACGGACAAAAGGATATGGGTGAGATAATTGACTAAAAAGGTATTGAATGGGAATTAATTGGATTTAACAATGGATGAGTAAGAATCATTTATGGAATTGGCAATGAAACAATTTGAAATAGTTTAAAAACGAAGTGGGGAACCTTATTAAAGCTAATTGAATGGCATTTGATCAACTATTAAAAGTTTTAGCAATAATATTTTGTTCAATTGATTTATTTTTTAAAATTGTTTAGTTAGTCTCTATTTGAAAACTATGATAGTTTCTTAGGGCCCAACATGTTTAAAAATATTAGGCTTGTACATCTGGTTTCTTATCTTGGCTTGTGTGCAATTAAGTCGAACCCAAAAGACACAATTTTTGAGTAGCTTCTTAATGGTTGCTTTTTTATAGCTGGCTCCAAAAGTTGATTGTTTGAAAATCCCAAAAAACCAAAAATATATGGTTTTTTATTAGATGTTCCGAGGGTTCACTTTAGGGACTACTCGTTGCTTCAGAACAGGGCAAAGATCTTTAAAAAAAAAATAGGTTAAAGTCTAAGTTACATCTTTTACATAGACTGTCACATAATCCAACAAATAACAGAATAAAATCTGAGTTTATCTAACACATAGCAGCTATGTATTTAGAAGACGATAAATTAGCCTTAAATCCTAAAATTATTGTCGTTTGATCAAATTTGTAGAAACCACAGCAATTTAGTCATGAATAGATCGGTCGTTAATATCGGCATAGTTTGCTATCATGGACTAGACTGAACGGATTTTCGGTATCGGTCTGGGTTTCTAGCTCAATTTCAATTACTGTCATATCAAGGAAATACGATTATGAGTTACTTTAACTTTAAAAAAGGGTTCGGTAAATATAAATGCCTGGAAAATTCGTTCCGGTACGGAACTTCATTGCTATTTTATTTGCGAAAAGGAAAGAACGTGTACTAAGAACTAAAAACTAATGCAATAAGTGAATGATTATGTCAGCGCTTGTTTAAAATAATATAGCTACGAAAATTTCAAAGTTCAAGACGCACTGGCCGACCATTGGAGCCAGATGCCAATCAAATCAAGGCAATGAATAATGAGAATCGATGTTATTCAACTCAAGATATTCCCAAGAAGTTTAGCGATCACGTAAAACTTTGAAATCTGCGGAACCAAATGATTTGTAGGCAATTTCGAAGTAGACATTATTGTAGTTTTGAACACATGTATTCGAAATTGAATAAAAAAATTTTAGAATTGCTTGGAATAGTTTATTTTAAAGTAAAGGAATAGCACTTTCCGATAATATCAAAGAGAGTTAAAACAAAAGAATGGACTCCACACAAAAAACGCCTAAAAAGGATCCTAATATGAATTTTAAGCAACTTTAATCTCAAATTGCTCAAAAAAAAAAATGATTCGAAAAAATCTTATTTTGTTCCCTTGTGTAAATATTTAAATATAAGACGAGAAGGCCAAGCTAACTTCGTTTGTGCCGAAGTTTTTATACCCTTGCAAATAGTAAAATTGGCTCAAACAGCACCTCCAGGAGGGCCAGGGCCAAGCTTCTCTCAATCTATTGGCGTGTGTGCTTAAAAATTTTTCGCACAAGAGAAAGGGACCTACAGTTTAACGCCGAATCCGAACGGCAATAGTTAGAGAATTTTTGCTTTTTCATGGCTAGTTAATTCACAGCTGGCGCCAGTAGCTGGTGAAGGTGATCGGCCCGACCACCCTTGCAAATGCTGCTTTAAAATGTCAGAGTTTAAAAACATTTTTCTCACTAAGACTCATTTTCCGACCGATCGGTCCTATGGCAGCCTTAAGATATAGACATCCGGCTTAGACCAAATTTTGCGAATATATATGAAAGCATATAGATTTAGTAGTCAGTGAGTTTAAGGACGCTAACATTAAAAACAAAACAAAATTCTTACTAAGAACCATTTTCGACCGATCGGTCCTATGGCAACCATAAGATATGGTCACCCGATGTCGATCAACTTTTTCAAACTAGTTTGAAAGCGTGTAATATTAAGAATAACCGACCTTAAGAACGATTTACTTGAAAACAAAAAAGTTTTTTTCACTAAGACCCATTTTCCGACCGATCGGTCCTATGGCAGCTTTAAGATATAGTCATCCGATTTTGGCCAAAGTTTGCAAATCTGTTTGAAAGCATATAATATTAATTATAGCCGAGTTTTATGACGCTAACATTGAAAATAAAAAAGTTTTTCTCACTAAGATCCATTTTTTGACCGATGGTTCCTATGACAGCTATAGAATATAGTCATCCGACTTTGACCAAAATTTGCAAATCTGTTTGAAAGCATATAATATTAATAATGGCCAAGTTTAAGGACGCTAACATTCAAAACAAAAAAGTTTTTTTCACTAAAACCCATTTTCCGACCGATCGGTCCTATGGCAGCTATAAGATATAATCATCCGATTTTGGCCAAAGTTTGCAAATCTGTTTGAAAGCATATAATATTAATTATAGCCGAGTTTTATGACGCTAACATTGAAAACAAAAAAGTTTTTCTTACTAAGACACATTTTTTGACCGATGATTCCTATGACAGCTATAAGATATAGTCATCCGATTTTGACCAAATCTGTTTGAAAGCATATAATATTAATAATAGCCGAGTTTTATGATGCTAACATTGAAAACAAAAAAGTTTTTCTTACTAAGACCCATTTTCCGACCGATGGTTCTTATGACAGCTATAAGATATAGTCATCCGATCTTGACCAAAATTTGCAAATCTGTTTGAAAGCATACAATATTAATAATGGCCGAATTTAAGGACGCTAACATTGAAAACAAAAAAGTTTTTCTCACTAAGACCCATTTTTTGACCGATGGTTCCTATGGCAGCTATAAGATATGGTCATCCGATCCGGTCGTTTCCGACATATTAGCAGCGTGCAGAAAATAGAAGACTCTGTGCAAAATTTCACTTCGATAGCTTTAAAACTGACAGATGATTGTTCAACTAGTCGCTTCACAAGAAGCGTTTAAACTCTCAGAATGCCGACAATATCGGCAAGTGTCATATAGCCCTAAGTTAGTATATTTGTCTGTTAGGAAGCTCTCTAGGAAAAAGTTTTTTGTGGCGTCGTCTTATTCTACTTCCTGCTTTTTCTCTTAGTTTTCTTAGTGACTTCTAAGTTTCTACACTTAATCATCAGCCTTTTTATTGATTACGTCAGAACTCTTGGGCACACTGAGGTCACACCCCAAATGTCTTGTGCACATATATATATATATATTATATATGGACATTGACGTACAATGCGCAGTACGTTCAAATGGCCCATGCGACACCAAGCCTAAGCTTGTTACGCGCGAACCCCAAGCAAAATAGCAGCCCACCTCCCGCCCAACCGACCGAGAGGCGCAGCCACTAACGTGTGACACGAAATCGCGAAGGAAGAACATAAAGTAATGTTAACTACGGGCTAAATAAGTTAAAATAGAAATTTTTATAGCAGGAAGAGAAGCTTCAGAGTTAATTAGTCGGCAGAGTTTATTGTAATCAGCACAGAGGACACGAAACGGTTCATGCAAGGCATAGTTAGTATTACAACGATGTAGTGATAGGGGGATAAAATTTCGAGTCGGTCTAATAGGAACGTTGAGGTTAATTTGGCCAACCAACTCAGTTGAGTCGATTTCACCATTAATTAGTCTATGTATAAAGATTACTCCAAGCATAACTCTACGGTTAATAAGGGAGGGAAGGTTAATCATAGGAAGTCTACTATAGTACGATGGTAAACGAAACTCAGGATTCCAGCCCAAACCACGAAGAGCAAACAATAAAAACTGTTTTTGCACAGATTCAATTCTATCTTGATGGGTCGAATATTGCGGAGACCACACACATGATCCTTACTCGAGAATCGGACGGACAAGAGAAGTGTACAAAATCTTCGTCGTATAGGGATCATCAAATTCCTTCGACCAGCGCTTAATAAACCCAAGAACACTCCTGGCCCTACAAACAGTAGCAGTAACATGAGAGTCAAATTTAAGTCGGTGGTCAAGAATAACCCCAAGATCATTTACCTCATTGGCTGAATCATTTAAGCACTCAAGTGGGACATTATCAAGCATATAAGTGAAGAATTGTGGCAAGCTCCTGTAAAATGTCATTACCTTACACTTGGAACTGTTAAGGTTTAATAGATTATCTTTACACCAAGACTGAAATGCATCCAAGTCAGCTTGCAAATTATAGCGGGAAACCAAATCGTTATATGTTAAACATAGTTTCACATCATCGGCGTACATATGCACACGAGAGTGAGTCAAGACAGACGGAAGATCATTTATGAAGAGAGTAAAAAGCAATGGACCCAAGTGACTACCTTGGGGTACTCCAGAGGTAACCTGGATTAGTTTCGAATATGAATTACAAAATAGAACTTTTTGTGTTCTAGAACTTAGGTAATCAGAGATCCAACTAAGAAGGTTAGTTGGGAAAAAAATTAAACTGAATTTATGAAGCAACAACATCTTGACAGAAGGAAACAGATTTTTATAAGTGTATAGTTATTGCGGTAAGATGTCCTTTACTTAACATAGCAGTCCAGCGTGAAACATTTTATCAAGCCACCACGTACTCTACGCCTAGAATCCGTCGCGAATGAAGTTTGTGACCTTATTCAGCTGCTCAGGGGTTTCGTGTGACTTTCTAAGCCCGAACTAAAAAGGAGGTATTCTGCCATCGATTGCCATCGTCACTGCGCGACTTCCATAAGGTCGCTACTCAGAGGTAGAAATGTTAAATACCCTTCATTTATATTAATTAACAGCGCATACAAATTAATATTAACATATTAACCTTATGTTAGCAAACAACGCTTGCTGACGCCAAATATATAACAAAAGTTGTGTTCCTTAAGGAACAGTCGAAAAATATGCTACATTTTTTATGAAAGTTTTAGAAATTGTTGATGTTGAGTATAAAAATGTGAGTTTTAGATTTAAGATCGATATTTTCAAATTGCGGGGGACGTAGAAAGTAAACAGTGTTTTTGCTTTTGCCTCGTGTGATGAATAGCTACAAGCACTACAAAGCATTCCTAGCTCTATTCTGAGGGACATACTTAAATCATAGCTCAAAATGCTTGCAGCTTGCTTGACCAGCTTTCTGACTTGCAGTTATTTGCAAACTATCAGAAGTGATCACAACTTATGATCCAAAGACTTGAACCCATCTTAGGCATTTTAAGCATTTTTTAAATTTTTGTTATAATTAGGATATTTTCACTTTTTTTTGGCTAATTAGTGGAGTGTTCAATGAAGGTGGCATTAATTACCGCTTTCGCAGAATCCATACTAATATTTCGTCACATTTAAAATGTAAACTTTAACATTTAAATAAGGATTTAAGCCAGGGGTCGGCAAAAATTTTATATTTCTTATATTTTCTAACTTGACTTGAAATTTAAAAGGAAATTTAAATGCCATATATTTCGTAATTAACTTTTCAAGCACCTGACTTATCAGTTTCTGAAAATTCCCTTTAGATTATAAACATTCACACGCAATTCCATAAACTAGAATTCCCTAACCCCTCATTTCGAGTCATTACCACTTAGCAACTACAACAATTACACAGAATACTACACATTTATTTTAATTTATCCTCACTGCTTGGGATCCGCCCACTTCACTAAGATAAGCCACTTCTCTGCGCTCCCTTCTCCCACTTCCGAGTTGTATTATGCAAATGCTGAAAACACACAAAACCACACAAAAAAAAAAAAAAACTCTTAAGCGACACCTAATAATGAATACTAATTTGCTCATTAACGCGATGACATTGTCGGAAAAACATTATTTCTACTTTTTGCACCTGCTTCAAGCAAAGTTATGTGAAATTTTTGACATGTGAATTATTAAAATTAATTAAATGAATGAATGTGACACTGTCAGCCCAAAAGTTGAAATGAAGTTTAATGCGACTAATCCAGAAGCCACCTAACGAAAATTCTATGAGAATTAACGAGCATGTGTGGGTGTGTGTGTGAGTGTATGTTGGTATGAGATAATTAAGAATTTAATTATTTACACACCCTGGCTAGGACGTTTATTAGCTTAGACACAACACAACACACCACACACACAAGACTCAAGGAAAAGGGGGTGGGCATTCAATATTCATAATTCTTCATAAAAGCCTAGAGAGAGAGAGAGAGACACAGAGGAGGGGGTAGAGGTCGTGCAGTTTTCAAAAGCCTTGCACTTTTGAGTTGATCACAAAGGACAAATTTGTTTGCCTTTGGGCTTTTCAATTTATGTCAACGTCTGTTAATTGAGGGTGTTGTTACTGTTGTTATTGAACCAGTTGGGTGCGCATTGGCAATTAATTATGTACACAGGCTGAGCCTGAAAAAGAGTGTTGGGCATACTATGTTGTACATCAAATGGCCTGCGTTTGTCAGTTTTTTCGCTTTTTCTGCCATCGACACTTCATCAATGTGACAATGCGCCTTTCACTTTCGTTTGGCAAAAAGTGAGTAAATTGCAACGGACTGTCAACACGTTGACTGACAAATAAATGTTGATTTACTAGCTGTCAACATTCAGCAGTTCATTCACTAAGTTAACCACCCCCAAAGTGTAAACGCCCTTTGAGCTTCATACCCACATAGCAGTGATTGAAGAGTTAGCTAGCTTTATGTACTTATAGTTATGAAACTACATGGTTCAATAAGTCCCTACATAAAACTAGTTTTAAATTGAAATAAAATAAATATTATATAACACGATATATTTCGGAAAATTAAAGTACTATTACTACTGTACTATTGAGCTACTTAGGTGCAGACAATGAATTATTTGATATAACAAAAGTTCGTAGATCAAAAACGAGTGTAATCCATTATGACTTGTATGCTTAAAACTTTTAAAACTTTGTATGAATTGATATACTTCAAATAGCTTTCACTTACCTCTAATTAATCTTGTATTTTGATTAATGTTCGTAAAGTTGTCATTAGCCATGGGTTTCTGCAAAAGATGAGAAGTCTTAATCGTTTTATTTAACCCTTGGAATTTAAATTAGTTAAAAATAGAGGAAAGCCAACTTGGGTTTTGCCGAAGTTTATATACCCCTTGCAGCTTGTATAGTTAATATAAAGAACGGCTTTAAATGCTTTTCATTCCAAAATTTCATTAAGCGTTAAACAATATTAGCTGATTTATTTCGCGCCACCACTTTGACCATTGTAGCAGCCCTGGCCACCTCTCGACACACAATTTATCGAGCACCATCCCTAACGCGATAGCAGAACGACAAGACGCGCGCCATCCCTGGCTCAGTTTCTGGCTTGGCTTCGGCCACGCGCGGCACGCGCCTGCATCGCTCCGTTCGACTTGACGATAATTGTTAGCTTATGTGATATTTAATAAAGTTAGTTACCTATCAAACCTCGTAGCTAAACCATTGCACTGTGGGCGAAATGACCTATTTAGAGAAACGAAATATCTTCCAAAGTCTGTTTTTTGTTCTTAAAGGTAGGAATAAAATCAATATAAAAAATTAAAAAAAAAAGTTTTTAATACAATTTTTTTTATATTTTAACTTTAATAAGAAAATTTTTTTTTTTAATTTCAAAAGGATTGCTCAGCTTTTTTGAAGTTGGAATAAAAAAAAAAAAAAATTAAAAAATTTTTATAACAATTTTTTTTTAATTTTTAAAATTTTTAATATTTTTTTAAAATTTTTAAGCTTAAGTTTAAGTTTTTCTTTAATTTTTTCGGAAGGTACACTTACATTTTGAGAAAAATCTTGAGTTAGAAACTTTAGATGGAGTCAAGCAAGGTATGAATCGAAAGGTTATTGAATTTCCAATAATCGCGCAAAACATTGTTTTCAAATCGGTAAAGTAGTTTGAAAACAAACAGCAAAAATATTAAAAAAAAAAATAATTTTTTCAAATAAAACCGCTCGAAATTTCTTTTTTAAACATCTAGAAAAAATATTTAAAAAATAGAACAAAATTATTTGTGTTTTTTCTTCTTAAGAATCGCACTTTTTCAAAGAAAATAAGGTATTTACAAAGAAAATCTATGGATAAACACCGAATTGTTTGTCAATGATCGCAATACATCATAGCTTGGAAGAATATCGGTGTTTTTCTGATTTCAATACGGTCCAGATTACTTCAGGTTTTGTGTACTGTATGAAAAAATAGTTTTCCAAAGCCAAAAAATTCTTTATGGGGATATCTTCGTTGAGCCAAACTAAAAAAAGCTTTTGTTCTGATGCTAACATTGCGCCTAAAAAGTCCAACTAATGCAAGGGTAGCACATATTAGGTGATCTTGGAAATCTTAAAACAAAAAGAAATCACATTGACGAAAAAAGTTAAAGGCGACTTGGACATTTGTGGACATTTTTAGTTTTGCTCCACGAAAGACAGGTGTAGGCTACTAAGTTCAGGTTATTAATACGCGTTACTTTCACTACGTCTTACAAGTAATACATATATGGATGGGTCACTTACATTGATTTTTTGCTTAATACATACCTTTATATTAATATATAATCAAGCTTTTTTGTAAAACAACGAGAATTTTATATTTTACGGCTAAAGTAAAAAAAACTGAGAAAATGTGGGAATTAATGGAAAAGCAATTGCCAAAACATATGTTGTGTTTGATTGCTCACAGCTGTTCAGATATATATCGGAATGCTTTGAGATAAACTTTTAAAAGCTATAAAAATAAAATTAACGCTTTTTCAAACTTGAAAAATTGAATTTCGACGCGCTAGAATGGCCGTTTCGCCCACTGTGCATTGTGGCCACTTTAGTTATTTAACTGTTGTATGAAATGCTGCTGCTAACTGTTGTTGTTGTTGTGTTGCTGAGGTTTGCATGTGTTTCTGAGTGCCGTATTTTGTCGGCCACTTGTATCAGAGCGCCTCCGTCTTACAACCATTTGAATGATTCATTGTCAATTGTCCAATCACGTCGGGGTCACCATATGTGGCTACGCCACATTAACTATTCAATTTAAAACACAGATTATAGACTGTGAGCAAATGGGACACCCAACTATCCTAATCCGACGATCGCACAAAAATGTATTTATTGGGTCCTTTTAGCAGATAATTTCGATTTGCGTTTTGTGATTTATGATTTCCGATTTTACCTGCTGTACCTTTGTGGAAGTATTCCAATCAGCAGAGACTCATCAGCAATCGCAAATCGTAAATCATCGGAATTATCTGCCGAATACAAATTTTGTTCGCTCAGTGTAAATTGTGCCTTAATTAAAAAAAAAAAGTGGTTTTAACCATCTTCTGAACATTAGAAAATTCATAAAATATTATACAAAAATTTGTTCGTTGGCAGCTGATGTGCCCAATCGAGCACAGAACGCCCCACTTCCTGCTCTCATCCTGCTGTTAATCCGACAGAAGTTGTGACATGACGAGTTTTGTTTGTAGCCGCATCAAAGTTGAAATTAAAAACGCAAAACAAACTTCATCAATTGGGGAGTGTGAAAAAAACGCACAACGTATTAAACAAGGGACAGGAACAGGGACCATCACGTGGCAACAGCAACAATGCCATAAATAACAAAGGCAAATGTTGCCATACACTTGTCAAAGATGTTGCAGAAGGGGGCAGAAGCAGGCGACAGGTGCAGACAGCATGAGCAGGGGGGGGGCAGCAGGCAACTGGGTGAATGTGCCGTTAGAAGCGCAGCAACAGTCGTCGTCGTCGTCGTCGTCGCCGCCACCATGACAAACAAACACAATAGAGCCGAATCGGGGGGATGGGGGCAAGAAAATATTTACAATCAAGTCGATTAACAAAAGGAAACCTTGTGACGCGCACTTTGAGTTTTTTACTTTGCTCCCTCTCACTTGGCTGCTCTTCTCCTTTTTTTTCTTGCTTTTTTAATTAAAAATCAGTTCCCCCCACCCCCCGCACACGCCCTAAACAACTGCCGACTGTTGTCATCAACGCCATTTTGCAAATCAACGTAATCATTGCGCCTGGTTGTTTTGTCATTCCTTGCCAGCAGCAGAAGCAGCAGCAGCATTTCATACAAAAATATTTTTCATAAATATTACGAAGCTTCCCATTCGTGCCATTGGCAGCACTTCAGACTTTTTCGCCACATTTTCCCAGCAGCGCAGCAGCAGCAGCGGCGGCGGCAGCGGTGGCAATCATTAGGGCAACATTTGCCGCCTACGCGGGTCTGTCTCCTGCTGTTTTTCCTGCTTTCGCTACCACAACTCCAGAATTTACGCCCTGTGCTTATTGTCTTAAGAGGAAGTCACCGGGATATGGCGTGTGTGTGTGTGTGAGTACGCATACTGCGGAGGAGATTACTCCCAGTTGCTGCTGCTGCTGCTGGTAATGAGAGAATTGCATGAAAGCTGCACACTGTGGCAGAGTGTAAGAAATTATATGGAAAAGTTGAGAAGAATCTTGTAGAAATCAGCTTACAGTCTAGGACTTATCATCAACAGTTCTTTCCAGAATGATGGAAAATGCGATAAAAAGAGCATTAACAATGGAGGAGCCATTATAGCTTTTAAATATGGCGCCAAACGAACTGTGTGTAGTACTTACCATAGCCGCCGTGGCGTAAAAATAGCTTTGTGCAGTACCACCTATAGACGCTGTGGCGCCAAATGAACTGTGAGAAGTGCAACCCATATACATACGTTGATGCGCCTGGCTTACTGTGTGAAGTACTTTCTATTTTCGATGTGTCGCCATTCGAACTGTGTGACTACTTCCCATCTTCGTACATACTGTATAAAGTACTACCCATTTTCGAGGTGGCGCCATACATACTGAGTGAAGCACTTCCCATTTTTGATATGGCGCCATGCAAACTATGTGAAGTAATACTTATTTTCTAGTGGTGCTATACAAGCTGTGTGAAGTACTACCCATTTTCGATGTGCGCCATACAAACTGTGTAAGTACTACCCATTTTCGATGTAGCGCCACACAAACTGTGTAAAGTACTACCCATTTTCGATGTGGCGCCATACAAACTATGTGCAGTACTACCCATTTTCGAAGTGGCGCCAGACAAACTGTGTAAAGTACTACCCATTTTCGATGTGGAGCCATACAAACTGTGTAAAGTACTACCCATTTTCGATGTGCGCCATACAAACTGTGTGATGTAGTACCCATTTTCGATGTGCGCCATACAAACTATGTGAAGTACTACCCATTTTCGAAGTGGTGCCATATATACTGTGTGAAGTAACACCCATTTTCGATATTGCGCCACACAAACTGTGCGAAGTGCTACTCATTTGCGATGTGCGCCGTACATACTGCGCGAAGCTCTACCCATTTTCGATGTGGCGCCATACAAACTATTTGAAGTACAACCCAATTTCGATGTGGCGCTACGCAAAATGTGTAAACTTCTATCCATTTTCGATGTGTCACCATACATACCCATCTATTTTCGTTGTGGCGCCATACAAACTGTGTAAAGTATTACCCATTCTCGACGTGGCGCCTTATAAGCTGTGTGAAGTATTACCCATTTTCGATGTGGCGCCATACAAACTGTGTAAAGCAAGGCTGAAAACCTCAAAAATGCTATAAAAAGTTCGGTCCGGGGCTTGAAACCCTTCATTAAGTCTAAGGTAAAGATTTCTTAGCTTGTGAATCCTAAGGTTTGAACCTTGGTTCATAGCTTCATAGGTCGCTTAAGAAATTGTTCTCTTTTTTCGGTAAATATGAACGAATGGGTAAAAATACTCGGCTAAAATTTGCTTGAGGTCGAAAAGGACCATATTAATGATTGTTATCTCTTCCCCTGTTCCAATGGTGCCTGTTTTTTGAATTTAAATGGTAGCCTTTAACTAATTGTACCTTAAAATGCGATGGTATTACTAAACTTCAACACTTGACTTTCGCTTTACTATAATTTCATCGAACTCGTTATAAACCGAGCTTAAATGTGATATAATAATCATCTTCCTGTTGTTGTGGTTAGTGAGGCTAGTGTTAGTGTGGTTAGTGTTTTGTATACTGGGGGTTATTGCTGGCTCGAGGTCAATCTCAAAAGGTCATCTTCCCAAAAAAAAATGCACAGAAATTTATATAAGTTCTTAAAAATGTGCCGAAAGTCATTTGTTTTGAACCGAAACCTTTTCCAAACTGATAAGGTCCGCTTTGAATTAAATTTCGGGTCGTCTGAATTTAGAAGGTTCAGTTCATGTTCGCAGAACTAAACAAATGCCGAGCTAAGCCAGTTCTGTGGGGTTCGACTATGGTCCTGTTTGCAGCCTTGGAGTGAAGTGCTACCTGCAGCTGCGGTGGCGCCACACTAACTGTGTAAAGTTCAGGGCTGTAAATCGAAATTGCCATTGCATATGTGTTATAAACTTGTTTTGATTTTAGTCAAAATGTTTGTTTAGCCGGCTGAAGATCAACGGTTGATTATAATTCAAAAAACACAAATGAACTACCAAGATTTTTTACATTTGGCTAGCAATTGGTTTTGTCTTTAAAGTACTGTTTCAAGGGCCTCCCGGTCCTCTCATCAGCAGACTTTCTTGCTATCACATCAACATGATATGCAAGTTGCGTTTCTATCAAATGCGAATACACACTTGGGAACTATAAGGAACGTTCAATGAAAGATCATTTCCTAAAGGATCCGTTTTCAGAACATCCGGAAGCTACACCAAATGCAATTAAAATCTGTATCTGTATCAGGTACACAGCAGATTACAGTCCCCTAGATTGCTTGAAGTTTGAGGTAGAATATGACCTAGAGAGACGGACAGAGGGTCGTTTGAGGGTTTGGCATAGTTCGCACTCTATTCACACACTCTGGTTTCTTTTCAGCTCTGACTCAGAGGTTCATCTTTAGTATTTTTGTCAATTTAATGATTCGTCAGTCACGGAAAAATGATTTTAAATATGCTTTATACTATGCTCTGGATGATAGCACCCAGTCTCTCAGCTCACAGTAGAGAGCCTTTATAATTCTAAAAATTATTCAAAGTTTCCGCAACTTTCCTTTAACTTGTTTCACTGTACCTTCACTTCTAAGCTCCAAAACAATTGCAGCATTTCTTTTTGCTTCGTCACTTATCCGCCCCATTCAAGTACTCCAAACGTCTCCCTTTCTCTTACTGTCTCCCCCTTTTTTTTTTTTTCTACCCGTCCCAGGCAATTCTTACTTATATATATATTTTTTGCAATTTTTCACTTTACGACTTTCACGTTGTTTATGCAAATAAGCGAGAGAAATGCTATTTGAGTTTAGCTACGAAAGAATTATGATAACGCGATTGTCAACGGCAGCCTTGATTTTACCCCCAAACTCGTCCTGTTGCCGCTGAGATACAGTTATGATTATGACAGGGCGCCATGTTGTGTGATGGCAACAAAAAAAAAAAAGTTAATAACAGTAGGAGTGGCAGACACGTGCATCGTGTACATGCCACACACAACAGTTTGTGTTGTTGTTGTTGATTTTATTTTTTTTTTTACAAAGTGTAAATTGTTTTAATACTTTTTAGTGCTTTATGACGCCATCTTGGCAAATGCATAGCTTCCCTGTAGTTGGCGGCAGCTGCGACAAAGTGCGCTCGACGCGTACACGTGTAGCCAACGTGTTCAAAAAATCTCAACTTTTACGACCTTTGACAATGACTCCGCGGGGGAGTGGCAAACATTATGGTTGTTGTTTTACTAGAGTTTCATTTGGTTTTTTCGTTTTGTTGTTCTACCTGTTGGTGTCCGCCCAAAAGTGGCAAATGGTCGGGACACGTTTCAACTGTCGGGTTGTCGACTTTTGTGTCGCAGTTTTAATCAAAATTGTTTCATGAATTGTTCAGTTGTTCAACTGTCAAATAAAGTTTTGACGCACTTTTGTTTCTCTGACATTTGCTATGCTGTTAATTAAAATACTTTCGTTCGCATTTGGTTTATTTGTTTCCCTTTTCTCGAAATTAGTTGCACATTTTTGGCCAATTTCCCTGGCCAACTTTGTGTGTGTGTGCATAGAATAAATATTTAACATTAATTTATTTGCTCTCATTACAGTTGGAGAAACAAATTTGTTGCGCAACGAAATGGAAAAACGTTTGGGAAAGTTCTAACAAGTAAGTTTTCAAAGAGTTCTCTTTTTAATTTTGTATTAACAGTTTAAAGTTTGAAACAGTTGGCTTGAAAGGAAGTAATGGTTTATATTGGTACTTTACATTGTGTGGAAAATTTTCATAGATTTTGTGGAATAAGTTTTGAATGCAGAGTGAATCTCTAGCTAACAGGGAATTGGCCGTTTTCTTCAATACAATTTAAGCAGACTTGCAGCCTGGCCACATTTGCTTAACTACTTTTAATGTCTAATATTTCGTTCTGGTCTAAATCCCTGCTGGGAACATTCTACTCAGTCAACTTTTTGGTTGTATTCAAATTGGTATAGCTTCGCTTAGAAAAATCGTAGAATTGTTTGGTCTAACTTACTTAAGGGCTAAGAAATAATACTATACAATGATTTCATGCAAAGAACAAAAAACTAGTTGGATTTTCCACTGAACAAAGCTTAATATGATCCAAATTGGTGTTTTCGGCAACTTTAAAATCAAATTAACGGTGGCTGCGGGAGGTGTGGGTTCTATCCCGTTTCGGAACATCAAATACAAAGTTTTTTTCATTAAAAACTTTCACCCTGCCATGAAAAAGCTTCTCAAACTTTTCCGTTCGGTTTCGGCGTTTAACTGTGCGAAAATTTCAAGAAGATTAAGAAAAGCTTGGCTTGACCCTTTGGGGCTGAAAAGGCAAGTATGTTAAATTTGATTTATTTTTAGCAAAATTCTTGAAGTGATAATTCATTTCCATATACAGATTCGGGTTAAGCACATAGCAATCATCTATAACAGCGTTTTTCAAGAAATGCCATGGAAAAGAGAAAGAGAAAAGCGACGTAGACTAGCTCTGACCTACTTTATCGACCGCTGGCAAGCGACTGAAAAGCTGTTTGATCTCTTAGAACACGCATGGGCACCAGTTTTGATTTAACCATTTTGTAAGGTCGATAGCCGGAAGCTGTTCAGTTTTGCCGGAACCTGCAATTCTAGCTATTTGGAAAAAAAAATCTATTTGGCATTTTTTAGCTATTTCAAAAGTTCAAAAATTCTGAAAAACAGTCTTGAATTGAGCCTTGAAGCTCTTTTGAAAATGAATTGTCCATTTTTTAGCTGTTTTGAACGTGTGACAACATTCAGCTATTTATACTGATAACGAGAAGGCCAAGCTAACTTCGTCTATGCCGAAGTTTTTATACCGTTGCAAAAGCTGTTTTTGAAATGTCAGAGTTTAAAAACATAAAAAGTCATAAAAATCAAAAAAAAAATTTAACTAAAACCCATTTTCCGACAGATAAACATATGATTTCAACAAAATTTCGAGGAATCTTTTTGAAAACATATCAAATTAACAATCGCCGAGTTTAAGAAAGATAAAATTTAAAACAGAAAATTTTTTCTCACTAAGACTCATTTTCCGACCGATCGCTCCTATGGCAGCTATAAGATATAGTCATCCGATTTTGAACAAAATTTGCAAATCTGTTTAAAAGCATGTAATATTAATAATGACCGAGTTTAAGGCCGCTAGCATTGAAAACAAAAAAGTTATTCTTACTAAGACCCATTTTCCGACCGATGGTTCCTGTGACAGCTATAAGATATAGTCATCCGATCTTGACCAAAATTTGCAAATCTGTTTAAAAGCATGTAATATTAATAATGACCGAGTTTAAGGCCGCTAGCATTGAAAACAAAAAAGTTTTTTTCACTAAGACCCATTTTCCGACCGATCGTTCCTATGGCAGCTGTAAGATATAGTCATCCGATCTTGACCAAAATTTGTAAATCTGTTTAAAAGCATAATATATTAATAATGAACGAGTTTTAGGCCGCTAACATTGAAAACAAAAAAGTTTTTCTTACTAAGACCCATTTTCCGACCGATGGTTCCTATGACAGCTATAAGATATAGTCATCCGATCGTGACCAAAATTTGCAAATCTGTTTAAAAGCATAAAATATTAATAATGACCGAGTTTTAGGTCGCTAACATTGAAAACAAAAAAGTTTTTCTCAGTAAGACCCATTTTTTGACCGATGGTTCCTATGGCAGCTTTGAGATATAGTCATCCGATCCGGTCGTTTCCGACATATTAGCAGCGTGCAGTCAAAAGAAGACTCTGTGCAAAATTTCGATAGCTTTAAAACTGACAGACTAGTTTGCGTGGAAACAGACGGACAGACAGACAGACGGACAGACAGACGGACGGACAAAGCTCAATCGACTCAGCTCCTCGCCCTGATCAAGAATATATTATATATAGTTTAGGGGGTCGGAAATGAATATTTCTATACGTTGCAAACTTCTGGGCAAAATTATAATACGCTTTGCAAGGGTATAAAAATACCTATTGAAATCGATATGAAATTTTGACATTATAACTTCCTGTTGTTGTTTTCAAGTTTATGCAGAATCGTAATTGATTAATGCTGCAAATGTCGATTTCCGAAGTTTGATTGTGTTTTAGGGCTTTTAATTTCAAATGTTCGCTTATGTTTGAATTTTTGTTGGCAAAATGTTTTAACCAAATGACTTGGAATTCGGATGTTTTACCAATTCCGAAGATTTTATGGAATTCCCAAGCGATGGCATTAGAAGGCAGCTACTGACTTGCAGTAGATAGGCACATATTGCTGATGATGGGACCGGGAGGTTCCTAAAACAATTGTACAGTGGTGTGGTGTGTTATGTGCAAACATAACATGACCTCGAGCCTGCATAAAAATTCGAGTTTTTCTTAGCTATCTTTTATAACTATTTTATATTACACTTGGCCATTTTAAGCTATATTTAACAGTTGATGTAGCTACTTTTGTGCTTCAACAGTAGGCCACACTGATCGGCCCTCGTTCGGATGGTGTCGGTGCGAATAGCTAAATGTGTGTGCCCCTGCTGAAAACTATTTTGTGCTTGATTTCAAAAATTGAATTTTTAAAACTTAAGTTTTGTGTTGGGAAATCTTTTAATCATTCAAAGATTGCGTTAAGATATTTAACTAAGATCTGCTAAATTCCAAACTTTCATTAAATTGTTGGAGAAGGTGGTCATTTTGGAATCTTAAGCTTGTTTATCAATAACGTAATAGAATTGGTTCCATAATCGTCGAATGTTAAGCATTTTCAACAATATTGTTATAGAATTGGTTCAATAATATTGCACGATTGCACGTTGAGTCAAACTGAAGTGAACAAACTTGTTTGATATAGTTTAGCGAGCCCAATTAGCATCTACCCGGGCTAAGCACTTTAGTATTCAACAGTATTTTTAAACATAAAGTCAAAATTTCAGCATATCCGCGGTAAAGATTGACTAAAAGGACCACTATCAATAGTTATTTCTTTCGAAGGTTTCCTAAAGGTTTTTAAAACCTTTAGTAATAGCGATTTATCGCTATTTTATAAATTCGATATGTCCAGTATCCACTTTATAAATTTGCAAATTTCATATTATTGATTTTCATAATCTTAGTATAAACTCATTGGTTGTTTACTAGTCTCAACAGCCTAAAAATTTGACGCAAAGTGTGGAATCAAGTGGGTAAACATAAAACAAAGATAATATTTCATTCATGAAATAATTTTATTGTTCTTTTTTTTGGTTTTGTCTTATTGGAAAGGCAAACATCAATTGATCAGATCAGCTTAAGAGCTCAAGGTTCTGCCTGTCTACCAGGTAACACACACACACACCTGCAGAGACAAAGATATATCCGTAATTACCCACTTGAAGGCCGCTAATGTGCAAACAATAAAACGCCCAGCAATCACCAACGTTAACAACGCCCGCTGCAATGTTTGAGCTGTCCGTTGCATTGAAATGGGTCAATCATTAAGCAGCCAGAAATGTGTCAAATGGCCTGCAGCCAATCGTTGTTTGAGCATACCAACAGGAGCCAGGTCTAGAATTCCACTCAAAAGTCACTCCACTCCCAAAACAAACACCTGTTAGCCAAGCCAAGAGAGAGAGCGATCGACTCTCTCTCTCTCTCTCTCTCTCAACTGTGGTGAGTTGCTAAAGCCGGTGATCAGGTGTGTTGAGTTTGACCTGCACCAATCTGGCCAGTTTGTTTGGCCAGCAACTTTCTACAACTGAAGACTCCGCCAACCACTTCAGTTGTGGCCATAGCTTCAAGGCGTGCAGTCTGCCAGTTCCCGCGCGCGTGCATCTAACGTGTTTTGTGTTACCAATTTGAATTGATTTCTGCTCACGTAATTAGAACAAACGGATGATTGCCCGTTAATTGCTGGCGACAGTAATTGCTGCTCTTGGCATACCAGTTGCCCACTTTGTGCAGTTTAAGGTGTTGCCTGGTGGCTGTGGTTAATGTGTCAATTGATTGATTGAAGCGCGTGGACATGTTGCCCAAGTTGTCGAAGAAACGTTGGTGGAAGATCTGCCTGCCTCAGAGTCAACAGCAAGATCAGTCGAAAAACTATCGTGAGATTGTGGTGGCAAGTGAATGTGCCTCAGTGTTGGCCCAGACCATAACGAGTGGCAGCAGCAGCAGCAGCAGCAGTGGCACACCCAGTAACATAACCGTCGATAGTCAATCCAAAAGTTCACAAAATGATCCAGGCAAGCTGTTTCCCCGGAATATGCCCAGCATACGTAGAAGCCGGCGACGATCAGCCTCCGCGGAGAGGGAGAAGAGTAAACCAGAGCCCGATTTCCCCACCACTGTGCCTGCCCAGACTCCCCAGCTGGCTCAGTGTCAAGCGCGTCTCTCTAGGGTGACAAAACTGACGCCCAAAAAGCATTGCTCCAAGCAGCAGCAGCAGCTGCAGCAGCAGCGTCATCTGTCCACTTCACCAGCCAAATGTCTAGTCAAGTCAGCTGTTAAAACCAAAACCAAACCCAAGCCAAAACTGACCCTAGCCCCCTATGACATAGCCCTGGAGTTGCCCAATGAACAGCCTGCGCCTACGCTGGCCTTGGCTCTCACTCACTCCCAGCAATCGAATGAACTGAGAGTCACCAAGACAACATCTCCGAATAATGAAGAGCAATTCCATTCATCGGGCATCTCGTGTAATGGTGAAACCGATGATGATGTGGAGGTGGCCATGTTAACGGGTAGCCTGAGTCCCGCTCAGTTGGCACGGCTACAGGAGCAACGCTCGCAACCGCTGCCCTTCGCAGATCTGCGTAATCTAAATATGTGTCGCAATCGGAATGCAGTTTGGCTGAACAATAAGGATACGGAACAGCTGATGGAACGAGATAAAAAGGAAACATTTTGTTATTTCAACAAGGCCATTGCGGATGATATACAACTAAGTGATATTGAGGAGCAATTGGCCAAATTGGAGGGGCAAAGCCTAAGAAAGCCGCCACTGGCAGGGGTTAAGCAGTAAGTGGAAAATTATCTAAATGAGAGAGAAAGAAAGAAAAGGGGGGAAAAAATCTTTAAAACATTTTCCATTAAAAATGTGGGAACTCATTTTATCGAAAATTTTTATGGCTTTGGAATTGCTTAATGTGGAGACGAATTCTTCTTCTAAAAGCTCAAGTTGTGGCTTTTAACTTTTAACAAAAATATGACAAATATTTTGGATTTGTTTCTTCTTAATTAAATAATTTATGCAAAACCAAATAACAATGCTCAATAGAAATACAACTTAATTTTTGCCAAAGGGGTGGGTTTCAACAGTATTCAGGCTTTTGCTGATGTAATAAAAAAAAGTGTCAAAACAGTAGATGATAACTTGCAGAGCACGGAAAAGAACGGTTTTCGAACCCGTATGAGTTGGTTGCAAACCATTCCAGAGCTTCGAACAAGAAATTGGTGATTGAAAATTGGCAAAAATGTCGACGGAAATGTTTTAACGATCCAAAAAATTGTATTCCAAGATTCGAATCATATTTTTGGGTTATGCTGCTCTTAGGAATGGATCCCCAAACATTCTTCAGCCTTGGCTTTGTATATTGAATGAGTTATGTTCAACTTAATTAAATCTGTGCAGTTCTTAGTGCTATCCGATTTGAAGCTTGATTTATTTAAGAATCCATGAACCAAGGTTTCAATCAAATCCTTGGGTTCGGTATGCTAAGAATAAGGATTGAAAGGATCTTGGGTTCATTCTGCAGAATTTTAGAGAATTGCAGACTTTAACAAAATCTAAATTCAAATCTAGCTAAGAACTAAGGCATATTCTTAGATCAACTAAAATTTGTTTTCGTCTTATGAAAAGAATCATATTTGAATAACCTTCTCAGGTGAATCCTTTTGAAAGCTTTGATGCTAAAACTCTTTGAGGAACACCGCAAGTCAGACTTAAGAAACATGACATACAAGACCCCGAGACCACTGCTTGGTTTCTGTCCCGCAAATAGGACTTAATTAGACGCGTTGCAGTTGAGGAAAAATTGTAGAGATCTTTAAGCTTGGTACTTAAGATATCGTGGTCAACTGTATCAAATGCCTTGCTGAAATCCAGGAAGGCTAATAATGTAACATTTTTATTGTCCGTCTGCCATCGGATATCTTCTACTATCTTTAAAATAGCTGTTGTGCAGCATCTGAACTTTTGATAACCAGATTGTAGTTGGCTTAACAAAGAATTGGTTGAGAGAAATGTCTGAATCTGTTTGGCCATACAGATACTTTTGTCAAAATATTATAGAAAGAATAGAGATTGGTCTGAACTCTTTTTTATCTTTTGGAATGGGTATAATTTTAGCAACTTTCCAACAATCATGAAATACAGAGGTTGTGAAAATCGTATTAAATATATAGGTGATTTGATCAAGAAGCATGGGAAGTAAAATTTTCAAAAATTTTAGATTAACAATTGATTTCACTTTTAGGACACATTCAAGAACATCACATGAATTTACACACTCAAATCTAAAACTACTATCACATAGGGGTAAAGCATTCAGGTACAAGTTTTGGGTTGCTGCAGGTACATTCAAATTTACAAATTTTGCATTGAGTTCTTCAACATCCAAGTCTGATTTTAATTGAGGCTTTGCCTTCCCTACACCTTAGCTTTTTAATTCTCTCCAAGACTGATTTGGTGTTCTTGCATTACAAAATTTAGTCTTGATATATTCACATTTGGCAGAGCATATCGCTTTTGTAACTTTTGTTCCCCGAAGTAGATAGTCCGTTTTGTAGCGTTTCCATCGATCGAGGCATCGCGCACTTTAAACAACGTTAGGATAACAGTAGTGTCCACAAACAAACTTGTCATGAGTCAAAACTCAATCAAAAATTGTTCATTCCTCTCTTCCATACAATGTCAAGATCACAACGCAACTTGTGAAGTTACCGGCGCCAAGCTCATTTTCTCCCACACATATATAAAAATGCACTTACATAAGCATGTTTAAGCCTTCTTTTTATTCACCTTCAGAGGTAGAGGGTAACTTGGAAAAGTCGATAGCTTAAAGCACAACAATATGTGTGAATAAGTACGTCTTCATAGAAACCAATTTGCAGTGAAATACCAAATATAAGGAAAGATGTGGAAGGTAAAGGTTTTGGTTAGCTGCGTTGGCTCTTTCTCTCTTTGCTCTCTTTCAACTCAAAATTAAATAAGCAGCCAATTTTAGATAATAAATACATCAAATAAAGTTCAGTTCTCAACTCCACAGCTGACAAAGCGGACGCTGTGCTTTTTCCCTGAAGACGAATCCCGAAGGGGTTCGAAATATATCGGAAAATCAAAAATCGTGTTTTATTATTTTATAATGAAGCACGTTAAAAACATTGACCTTGAGCCAGCAATAACCCCCAGTATACAAAACATTGGTCACTTACCACAACAACATACATCAAATAAATTTATGTTTATTGAAATTTTTACTAGTAGAGGAAAACCGAAATTAACACATATAATTGTTTCTAATTCGGTATTGATAATCGGTTATCTTAATAAAGGTAATAAGTATGTTATATGTTCGGTTGAAAAGTGTTTAAGTGTAAGTTAAAGTGTTAAAGGTTACGATTTCGGCTACGGTTCTAATCTCCGATATATGTAGATACATTTGTCTTTTGAGCACAGGCCTTACATCTGTGAAATTCAATCAAATTAAATTTTGTTTTATTTCTGCAGTTAACTTCGGGTCATATAAGTCACGCTCCAATATTTTAAAAAATTTAAAATTTTTTTCTCTTGGAAGTCTTCGAATTTGTTAGGGAGATGCTGAAAAATTCTATGTACATTGAAAAAATTAGTAATTTGACAAATTATTGTAGTTTATTTATTTATTTATACATCTAAGGGCCGATTTCTTTTCTTCTACATAGAGCTGTATGTCACATAAACTTACAAATAGTAGAGTAAATTGTGAGCTTATCTGACACATAGCAACTATCTGTAAGAAGTACAAGTATAAATCTTGACGTTTATAACACTAGTCTACTTTAGATAGAACAATTTAGATAAGGACAATAATTCCTGTCCCAAATATTAGATCTTATTCTATACATCCCGTTTCTTTATTTCGTGTGGAGCCCCTCAACCATCTCTTCAGGAATTTCAGATTTAGTACTAACTTTTCTTCTAATCGAAGAAACAAAATTGAATGACAGAGTTCTAGTATGACAGAGAAGAAATATACACCATTTTGTACTTCAAATTTCTAAGTTCTTAAGTCTCCGAAGACCAATCCTGATAGTTAATTTTAGTCAATCAGGAATAAATATTTTTCAATTAAGAAAAAGCGAAGTATTTTAACACGAATTAACAAAAATTTGCAGCTGATCTTAGCACGTTGCTTAGTTTTGTGACCCAGTCATATCATCATGTTGTTAAGTGAATTCGTGGCCTTTGGATCTTTACAGTCTTAAATGGTTAAATACAGTGAACTTGTTTCGAGAATAAATTGTAAATTGATTAGAAATTTTTGGGTCCTAAACCAAGAATCACTCACTTCATTTTCACACTAAGGGTATTCACACCCGCCCATGTAAAACGTAATTCGCCAATTTACCACACATGAGCTAGTGAGCGACCGCTTGCGATTTACCCTAGTAATTGGTTTATCAACATACCCCAGGTTAACAAAGAGGTGGTAATTTTTGTATTTTGTTGTTGTGTCGTAAACTTTTAGACTTTACCTTGATTCTTTTAAGATTCTACGAGGACTAGTGAATACCCTAAGTTACTTTGTGTTTAAAATGGATTTGGTTTGACTTTTGAATTTTATTATACCTCAGCATGGAATATTTTGTACTTTATTTAAGCAATATTTTACCGAAACAGTGTTTAATCAAGTTCTTGAAATAAGAATTTTGTATTTGAATCAAGTTCTATACTACATACTGAAGATTTCCCTTCTTGTTGTACTATAGAGCTTGATTTAAGTGGAAAATTCTTTATTTAGTTCTAAGAGTTTTTGCTCCTCACTCTTATAAATTCCACACACAGAAATATATATTCCAGATATTTGGAATTTAGACAATCTAAAACGATGTCAGAAGTGGGTCAATTCCGGACTTTCTTAAACCAAGTACAAAAGAATAATTTCAGTACGAATAAAACAATTTTCACATACTAATCGGTACTTCAAATAAGTTTTTTGTTCAGTTCTATGCAATAGTTCTAGTGTGACTTGCTCCTAACTCAAAGGAGCTGCTTTCATCACCACTCAAATAAAACACATCTTCCCCCCCTCCCCCCAGCTTCAATGTAATGTTATGATCTCAGAATTCTTTGACTTGCTAAATCTTGGAGGCTATTTAATTGCTGTAGGCAATTTCGTGGTTAGTTTTCTGTATGTGTGTGTTTTTGTGTTGTGTGATTGAGTCACGTTTGGGTTAAACTGTGGTTGTGTTATAAAAGCCAAGTTTATGACGAGGATGAAATATGTTTAATTGAAAATGTTCAAGGGGGCTGGGAAATGGTAGAAATTACTCAAAACAAAAAGCAGCAAAAATTGTTAATTACAAAAACTATTTACCACATGGAAAGTCCACTTTCAGAGGGAGGGAGGGGGGGGCGTTACTTGATATGTCTGCGAATCAGTTAAAGTCCGAGCTCTCTTTTTTGCCATTTCAATTAAAATGCCATATATCATGGGTGAAGAGACAGGGCGCACATCGAATGCAATTAAAATCAAATGCGTGGCTCTCTCTCTCTGTGTGTTTTTAAATCAAAGCAAATCGTAAAACGATAAGCCCCAATGCCGACAGACCACCCGGGCTATATATTTGCCGCTTTTGCTTTTGCTGTTGCCGTTGCTGTTGTTGCCAACTTCAATTAACTCCGAGGCTGTAAGCAAAAGCCGCCTTCTGGATGGGCCTGGCCTGTTCTGGCTGTTGTGTGTCTGTGTCGGGGGCCTTATTTATTTAGTACTTATATTTTATTGTGGAGCTACCAGCGCAAACAGCCAGAAGAATTCCTATGCAAAAGTGTTCTCGCTTAATTACACTTTAAGTAGCCACAGTCAATATTGATTCTAGTTGGAAATTTAATAGCCAAGCCTGTCTAATGAGTGCGCTGAGTCCGTCGTATGTGGGAAAAGGGCGAACCTGAGCTCAAATTTCCTGCTCACTTTTTTGGTTTTTGCCAAGCCCAATCAGCGAATCAGCATATTTATGGTTATGGAGAGCAAAATCTAATTAACAGCTGAAAGATTTATGAAATTGTTGAAAAATCTCATCGATATTCAGGCAATTCAGTCATGTGGCAGAAGGGAGAAGTCAATTTTAAATATGGGTGTGATTAACAACGACATATGGAATTTATGTGCCTGTGTATGTAGAACAGGGCCCTCATCAGCAACAACATAAACTGACAGAGGAGCAACGGAAAGTTTCTTCACAACTTTATTTAAGCCTGCTGGCCAACTCGCTGCCTGCCTGCCAGCCTGCCTGCAATTCATTTGACTGTTAACAAAACTTGACAAAGATGCAGATGGAGCAGAAGCTGGAGCTGGAGGTGGACCAGGAGCCACGTGCTGGTTGACCAACTTGATAAATAAGTCTTGGTGTCAGTTTGGCAAATAGCTGAGCATTAATAACACCTTCTGAAAAGAGTTGAAAGCTGCCTGAAGCTGTGGCTCTGTTTTTGAATACGAGGGTGGATGATAAAGTTGCTGGCAGCATTATTAACATTAAGATTCTAAGCTAGATGTTAACAAACTGTCTATAGTTTGCGTTTTGCTTCTATTCGTTGGCCGAGATGCTTCTTTTCAGTCTCTGTTAGCAAGACAAATTGCTCAAAAATGATAAAAGCGTTGTAAGCAGCGACAATACAATGCTTAGATGAAAATTTTAAATCTATTTTGGCTTTCCATAATGCAGAGGGGGTAAGCACAAAAGGCTTTAGAACGTTGAGTTTATTTCTAGATGTGTGCAATGCTTGGTATCTGCTTCTGATGTGGCTTTTATGCATGGGCCCCTGTGCTGTAGCTTTTGACTATCTATTGAATCTGTTTAATACATTTATTATTTCAAGTTTTTTGTAAAGAATTTACCACAAAATTTCGAATAAGGGGAATTCATATGGGTATATCAGTTTTGAGCGGACCATCTTTCTTGTTTATTTTTATACTCTGTACCAAAAGTACACAGAGTATATTAAGTTTGTGCAAAAGTATGTAACAGCCAGAAGAAATCATCTCCGATCATATAAAGTATATATATTCTTGATCAGCATCAATAGCCGAGTCGATATAGCCATGTCCGTCTGTCTGTCCTTCTGTGTGAAAGCACTTATCTCAGAGATGGTAAGAGATAGAGGTTTGACATGTATGGGACATATATTTCTCATACTTGCAGGCTGATCAAGTTTATTTTCAATTTTTGCCACGCCCTCTCCCGCCCCCGCCACTTAGAAAAAACGTCATATCTCCCACAGTTTTGATACTAGATGGTTCGTACCTTTTAGAAATATATCTAGTAATCAAAATTATTTATCGATTTGCTGAAGGAATGATAAAAATCGGATGAACGATACTCAAGCTATGAGCAAAAAACGGCCAAAAACATTTCAACATTAGATCAACTATCCAACTCTATTACCTTTAAACCAGACTCTTCTAAGAACTAAAGCTAAGCGTTTGTTCCTTTAAAACTTGTACACTGTAAATGCTTTATAGAAGTTGGATGCATTATCTGTAACTGTTCTACATATTTGGGATTCAATATCAAAGGTAAATCTTTATTCCCTTCATTATTCAGTGACTGATCAATCATTGTTAACCATAATGCTAGCACATCGTTGTCGCGGCGGCTTTCCATTATTTTTCTCTCCTCTATCTTTGAGTACTTTCTTGCAAAAGCATGAACGAGCTAACAAATTAAGTATGACCAAAAATCCTCTAAATCCCAAAAGTTAAAGATCGATACTTGGGCGGGAAAAAAATTACTTACGAAAAGTATTTAGTCCCTTACCTATTGAAAGTTAAATGAAAATTAAGACCTAGTTAAGGTCTAAGGACACGAATTTGAAAATACCGAGGTAAGGTAAAAGGTATACCATATATGTACCGTGGTACTTCCAAACACTGCATATAACAGAGTAAATTATTAGTTGATCTGACACATAGCAGATATTTAGAAGATGTGAAATCGGCCCGATTAAACTATTTCGGGATCATAGAAATCATAAAAATTGTCCTGGTGCTTGTAAGGCATTGAAGGAAGCATTTCCAACCACTTAAAGTATATATATTCTTGATCAGCATGGTGAGCTGAGTTAATATAGTCTATACGTCCTTCTGTCTGTCCGTCTGTTTCTATGCTATCTCCTCCGTCAGTTTTAAAGCTATCTTAACCAATCTTTGCACGAAGTCTTTTGGTACAAATACGTTGCATATTTGTCGGAACCGGCCGCATCGCATGACTATAGCATATAGCTGCCATAGAAACTATCGGTCGAAAAACTAGTTTTAATTGGAAAAACTTTCTGCAAACGTCCCCAAAGTCGTATTCATAAGTTTTCTATGCTCACACATAATTGCACCAAGTTTTGGTGAAAATCGGTCAACTATACAGTTTGGCTGCCGTACAAAACATAGTTGTGAAAAAAAGTCTTAGTAGGAAAAACTTTTTTGTTTCCAAATATATCGCTCCCAAACTTGTTACTGATCAATATTATATGCTACCTCACAATTCTGCTGAATATGATCCAAATCCGATGACTATAGCATATAGCTGCCATAGGAACTATCGGTCGAAAAAGTAGTTCTAGTGAGCAAAACTTTTTTGTTTTCAATGGTAGCGTCTTTATACTTTCCAGCTTTGAATATTATCGGTTTCCACACAAGTTCTGGGAGTTTGGTTAAAATCGGATAAATATATCTTATAGCTGCCATCTAACAAACTGGCATGCAAATGATTGTGGCGGTTCCAATCACAGCTCCAACTAGTGCGCACATCACTGACAACTCGTTACTCGATTGCAGGGCGCCTTTTATATCTTGCATCTCTAACTCACACCAGAGAACGTCTTCGTTCGATTCAAAACGCTCACACATTATTCAACACCCGAATAAACACGCTTCGCGCTCTATTCATCATACTTGCATACTCAACATGTTCGCAGCAGAGTTTTATTCAAACCAATTGTTGGCATTCTGATTATAATCATGTTCGACTTCATTCCAATCAGTTCGACTGATTGTTCGTTTGGCTCAACGACGATTGTTTAGAGTGAGCGAAAATCACCTCGTATGAATAAACTCTGGCAAAGACGCATAGGCAGTGACGGCGCTGCTGACAGCTATGAAAAAGAGAGAGATGGAAAGAGTGGCCGGTCAACGCTGAGTTTTGTTTGATCGAACACATAAACGTCCGATCAAAAAACTCTAGCTGAACCGCTCGATGCGACTGCCGGTATGAGCTGATTATATTCAGCACTGAGATCTGTTCGATGAATAAATATGAACATTCACGTTGGATCACATAACACCGCTCGATGCGATTGCGTTGCACTCAACTCTTGGCATTTGCATTTAGCAATGCGCGCCGGGATAGCTGTAATGTATATAGCAATACCCATGACCTAGAAAGTGGTATATATTGGGGTTGAAAAGACAATCTTGTCATTTTCTTTTCAGAAATGGCGTAAGTCTCAATTTTCAGCGTGGTTTAAAGCCTTATATTACTATCGATAAAAAGTAATTCTTCATTCGATAACATTTGTGGACAGAAGTTTTAGAATTTTCGATATACTTATCTTATTTTTTAACCGAAAGGAAAAGAACGCCACCCAAGATTCAATACAAAGTAAGCGATGTATACGCTGTATCGATGCCAAGAGCGAACTTTATGCAAAATTTCGTTTCGAAGAGTTAAAGACATAACACTGGCCGACCATTGAATGCTGAGAACAATCAAATCAATGCAATGTTTACAGAAAACACTTGAGATTACAGAGAAGCTTAATGTTTGACATGACAACATAGCTCAATATTTTAGTTACTTCATGACTGGAATAAGATTTAGAAAAGCTCTGCTTTGAGCCCTATCGTTTTGGGTTGTTAAAGATGTTCAAGGGAAATATTTATATATTTTTATGATGGGATAGAAATGCCCCTTACAGGCTTTTTATACAGAACAACATCTAAAATCTTGAAGCAAAATGTTTCAAAACCCCACGTTCCTCATAAAACCAAGTAATGGCAGAGAAACTTGTCATTTATTTTTATTTTTAATACTCAGACGTCATGAAAACCACTTGAAACGCCTCACAAGGAAGCCGACATGAGGAACATATATTGATGAGATGCAATAAAATTATGATAGTTATTAAAGAGGTGCTCGCTAGTCAGTAATTTAGATCAGCAGCTGCATCGATAATAGCAATGGTCACATACCAAACCGCTCAAGATTTGATAACCAAGAATGAGTCCGGATCACGCCTGCGCTACCTATCCAGCAGGTATGAATGACTGTCTCAGTCATATTAGGTGAATCTCAATATAGTTTGCAGTTGCATGTTAGGGTCCAGCAGCAAAAGATTTCTTGCACTATATAATGCCCAAGACTGGGAGAGCATAGCAAGCGATTTTTTCAGTATGTGGGGATTCGCAAGTTGTATTGGCACAGTTGATGGTACAACAAAAGAAAGTTGTTTGCAAAAAACAAATATTATGTTCACAAATAGTCTTAGGCAAACATTTCAAAATTCGGCCAAAAAAGAATCCACATATTTCAGGATTGATTTTGTCTGCAGCGGATGTACAGAAAAGATATATTTGTTAATTATTCTTATGATCAACTGATGATGAGTCCCAGACAAAGCAACCGTTTCTGACACTGTCAATAAGGCAATTAAAACTAGCTGTAACGTACATTGAGTGTGACCCTCATTTCAAAATGCCAAAAAAATTACACAAAATACTAGATTTTTAACATTTTTTCGCGATGTGGGGCTTTTCTTTGATAATTTTTTAAAGTATGCGGCGAATTCATCGGTTTCGCTCAACAATAAGTTGTGTCTAGAATTTGAATGTGTCATCCCAGCCTTCTGAACATATTTTGTATTATTTTTGAAACAACACATTTTGGAGAGCCTTGAGTGACAGATGAAAGATGTTAGACGTGGGCAGTGTAAATTTCCATTTCAAATCAACATCAAATTCCAGGCGTTCTTCTAAAATGTGCTTAGTGTGCATGAGACTATAACTAAAGATAAGGTCCCAAAAGCCAAGAATTTGACCAAATTGTATCTAAATTTATGAAAATAAAAATTTATCTAAATAGCCATGATTGCAGATTTTGCAGAACCTAAAACTAAAACTATGTTGCCATATGCAAATAATTTGATCAAATATGGTCTAATTCCTTAAAAATGTGGGACCGTATCAAAATCAACTTTTCATTACTTGAAACAACTCGAAACGTTGAACTAATAAAATGGATTGTCAATAATAACTTTGAGCAAAATCGTTCATGGAGCAAGAGAACTGAATTGGGATAAGGTTCCCCACTGTATAGCTCCAACCTTGCTCTATCAAATGGTCATTTGATTCGGTGTCTTTGAATTTAAAGAATAACCCAGACATGACTTTTGAAAGGCATAATTTGAATACCACTGCGTGGGTGTCAACCCCAGGCACTAATTCACAACGAATAGAGACATTTTCAACTCCCTGTGGAGTTGGTCATAAATAGTCAAAATATATAAAAATATCTTTCATACAAAATGTTATTTTCTTGTCACCTGGCACCTCTTTCTTTCAATTTTATTGATTTCACACCCAATCAAGTATCCATAAAATACATTAGAGCTTCACACAAAATGTTTTACAAGTTGATTGATTTTGTCTCGACATGGCGGAGGGGGAAATTCAATTTATAACAAAATCAAAAACCGCAAATAAAATTTGCGTCGAGATCAAAAAATTGAAGGGCGTAGCTGTTGTGTGGCTTATTATGTTTCCTGTTGGTTGCCTTTTCTTACCACCATCACTGGCAATTTGCCAGACATATACAAGCAATTTAGTGGCCATAAGTCAGCGGGCAGATAACCACAAAAGGTCGTGGCTTGTTTAGAACGTGTGTGTATCTGTAAGGCTGTGTGAGATAACCAGTTTAATCATTTTTTTCGAGTGTGTAATTTGTGTTTAATTGAAAATGGTAAAAAAAAAAAACTAATTAATTTAATGGCCATCATTTTGTGGCACAATGGCGATGCGTACTTAAAATTCGTAATGGGAAAATTAAATGTAGGTGGGCAGTAGCCAAAATGTTGAGTGCCCCCAGGGCACATAAAAGCCTACACACAAAATTGATTTGTCATTGCTTCAGCTTTGAATTTAGAAATTGCCATCAATCAGCAATGAAATTTGGCACAAACTTTGTAAACAATTTGTGAAAGTGCCCAAGTTGAAAATCGTGATTTTCCTGAAATATTTCAAGATTTCCGCCAAAGTCAAAAAAATGCATTTGTTATTCATGTCCAAATGCCGTTGCACAATTAAGCCAACGTAACATGTGTAGCACTCGCACAGATCCCATTCAGATAGACTAAGGACGTGAGCTGCATCAATCTCAATCTCCGGTCATACTCATAAGGCTCCGCGCGCAACGCCTACGCGACTTGGAAGCGTTAATGAGCCGCTGCCAAGCCAAGTCAAGTTTCCTAACAATTGCACTTGTTGATAAATTGGAACCCAACCTAGTGCAACCGCCGCCACCATCTAACGGCATCTCCAACCAGATCCTGTTCACGGCAGTGCGAGTGCAGGCATTCAGGCTTCATTAGCAGCTCCGCAAGTAAATAGTAAAAGTTGAAGTTCTTAGATTTTCGCTCTCAAGTGAACAGCCAAACCAGACTTTGCTTCCTGGTTGCACACCCAAATGTGCATTAGTCTAATGCGAATGCTGGCGAACTGCTCTGTCCACTGGGTTTGCTGGTGGTGGTTGTTGCCAAGACACTTGGACACTCAGGCCAAACATTTGATGACTTAATTGCGCATTTTAGCAGATACACATGAATGCAGCTAGCCGCAGGGAAACTTTTGTTGAATTCTCAATGCACTGAGAAAATCTGAGAAAATTTTGACAGCTGTCAATAGCACAAATCGGCTAGGATTTGACAACTATTAACATTTAGCTCAAGTTTAAAAAATTGTGTTAAGTATTTCGTTAAATCAAAATGTTTGTTTAAACGGCTCAAGGTCAACGGTTGATTATAATTCAATAACTAACACAAATCAACAAAGATTTCATTTGGATAGCAATTGGTTTGTCTGTACAGTACTGTTTCAAGTTCCTCTCATCAGAGAGAAAAGGGTTCTTTGTATTTCCCTTTTGACGGAGGGGAAGACGTTCATACTTCATGACTTCAAGACAAATTTCCCAGTAGTATTAACAAATTTATTTCCGTTGATACCTTATTGAAAAAGTAACAAGTGAAATTTTGGTTGGTTAGGCATTTCAGTGAAAGCGTTTCCAATTTCTGAAGAAAGCGACGCTTCTACCCATCAAGGTGTTAATTCGATTAACTTAATTAAAGTTTCCACTTTTCTCAGTGTAGCCTGCCAGTCTGAGCTGAGAAGTTTCCTGGATGATGGCACACACAGACAGACACAACTTTATTTTGACAGGCGGCGATTAGGCCACTTCGCCTGCTGCTCTCTCTCCAGCCTTGGCCAGTAATTGAAATGTTGTTGTTTTTGTTTTTGCCAATGGAAATTCTGATGTTTGTTTGTCTCTGTCAGATAGATGCTTGTTGCTTTTGTCAGTTGTCATGTTCGTTCGGGGACCTACACGATTTTGACATTGGCATGGCCAATGCCATTTATACACTTACAGTTAGAGCAGAGTTAGCCATGTCTAAGGAAGTGCAAGCGGCAGATCAAACAGCCGCCTGTCCACATGCAAAATAGATAATCCTTTTACGCCTCAATGGAATTTCAAATGGAAATTGGAAATGTCTCTGGACTTGGGAGATGGCATAATTAATTATAGGCTTCACTTCCGTTGCAAATTTTTGAGTCAACCTGCCTGGTTTGTTTTTGGTCATAGTTGGCTGCAGTTAGTTACATGGTGTTGCACTCTTGTCATGGTCAACTGCATCGGTGGGGGAAAACCGCAAAGTCCGTCTCGTCTTTTGGGGTAATTGCTTTTTTTTCCATTTTTTGGTTTTTAGGGGTTGTGCTTGAATTTGAAACTAGATTCCCACGTTTCCGACAACAAGTTGTTCTGCCCACCTGTTGTATAGCAGACACATCCATCAGTGGATGGGTACTTTTTGGAACGCTGCTCGCGTTTCATGCTTCGCTGCGCCGACAATAAATTCGACAAGTTTTTGTCATTCATTCTTTTTATGCCGATTTCTACGAAAATATTCTTCTAGTGTGTCAATTATTGTTGGTTGTTTTTGTTTGTACCTTTCTAAAGCACTTTAATTTAATCAACTTATTGTATCTTTGCTGTGTGTGTGTGTGTATTTGGTGGCAAATGTAATCTTTTTGATGTGCGCCTTAATTTGATGAGAAGCCAAAGCAATTACATTTTATCATCTACTTCAATCATCATCATCATCATCATGATCATCAACGTCCGCAACTAAAGCAGCATCAGCATCATCGTAAGTTAGAGCGCATCAAATTAGAGACGATATTTAATTTATGTTCTTAAGAACTGTGGGAGATTTTTTTTTCTTTTCTTACAATCATTGGCAACTAATCTACGGCAATTATATACAAAGGTGGTTTGAAAAGATAGACTGAGAATGAGAACATTGCAACGGAACTGACAGCATCAATTTGAGTCGCAACTGGCTTATTTAGACGAGTTTTAGGTGTGAACATTTCATTTAAAGCTAAAAGGTTTCAATTAGGAGCTGATTAAGCTAGGAACTAGTTTGGACCAAAGGTACACAGAGTGCATTAAGTTTGTGCAAAAATAGGTAAGAGGGAGAAGGAATCATATCCTACCCTATAAAGTTTTTATATTCTTGATCAACAGCCAAATCGATATAGCCATGTCCGTCTG
Organism: Lordiphosa magnipectinata; assembly: GCA_037044535.1. Classification (NCBI taxonomy): domain Eukaryota; kingdom Metazoa; phylum Arthropoda; class Insecta; order Diptera; family Drosophilidae; genus Lordiphosa; species Lordiphosa magnipectinata. The sequence continues at coordinate 112,024 of JBAMBO010001223.1, forward strand.
TTCGTCTGTCTGTCCGTTAGAGATGGTAAGAGATAGAGGTTTGACATGTATGGGACATATATTTCTTATACTAGCAGGCAGATCAAGTTTATTTTCAATTTTTGCCACACCACCTCCCACCCCCGCAATTTGAAAAATACGCCATATCTCCCACAGTTTTGAAGAAAGAAGGTTTATACCTTCTAGAGATATTTAGTAATCAAGATTATTTATCGATTGGCTGAAAAAATGATACTTTAGTTATGACCAAAAGTTAGTTCCAGTGGTTACAGTAATGGCGCCGTGTACTGGTCAGTTTTGAAAATCAAGTAGTGGCGCCATCTATTGGGCAAGTTATGACCAAAAGAAAGAGTGCAGCTGCAGCGCTGCTACTGCAGAGTACAGAGTATATTACAGTCGGGCTTGACCGACTTGCTTACTAAAAATTGAGGCTCTGACAGTTTTCCGCGTTTAAAAGGAGGAGGAGGAGGAAGAATTGAAACTTAAACAAGTTAAAAGTGAAGTGTGTTTGTGAAAAAATTTAAGTGAAAAATGCCGCCTAAAACCAGTGGAAAGGCAGCCAAGAAGGCTGGCAAGGCCCAGAAAAATATTACCAAGAACGATAAGAAGAAGAAGCGCAAGCGTAAGGAGAGCTATGCCATCTACATCTACAAGGTGCTGAAGCAGGTCCATCCCGACACTGGCATTTCCTCCAAGGCGATGAGCATCATGAACAGCTTTGTCAACGATATTTTCGAGCGCATTGCTGCTGAAGCCTCTCGCTTGGCCCACTACAACAAGCGTTCGACCATCACCAGTCGGGAAATCCAGACTGCTGTGCGTCTATTGCTGCCCGGTGAGCTGGCCAAGCACGCCGTCAGTGAGGGAACCAAGGCTGTCACCAAGTACACCAGCTCGAAGTAAATTTCGCAATAGCGGATCCCCGAATCAACCCAAAATTTTAACTTTACTTGAAACTTGATCTGGGTCAGGTATACACCTACATACATGCCAAAATTAGTGGCTCTATCTCTTATAGTCTCTGAGATCGACGCGTTCCTAAAGACCGACAGACAGTTTTTCGCTGTTAAAAGGTGGAGGAGATGGAATTTTTCAAATCGTGAAATAAACTCGATATGGGTACAGTATACATCTACATACATGCAACAAATTGGTGGCTCTATCTCTTATGGACTCTGAAATCGACGCTTTCATACAGACAGACAGACGTACAGACTGACATGGCTACATCGACTCGGCTGTTGATGCTGATCATAAACTTTTTAGGGTCGGAGAAGCTTTCTTCTGGTTGTTACATAAATTTGCACAACTTTATGATCCCCTTTTCCCATTTTTAATGGGGATACGGTATAAAAAACATCATCAAACTCCGCTTCACAAACTGGATGGATATAGTTGTGCAGTAATTTGGGTGTTCACTTTGTTGTGCACAAAGGCACTTGGGCAAGTTTGCCACATTCTGTGCACGAAATCTGTGCGCAAACAAGTTTGACGTTCTGCTTTGCTATGTTTTCAAGTTTGATTCAGAAATAGGTAGGTAGGTAGTTCCGGCTGGCCCTTTGTAGGGACCACACATAGACCTTACGGTCCTTAGTGAGGCCGGGTGGCTTTTTCTGGGTACCATTAGAAATCCAAGAGGATGTTTGACGTTTTGGCATATGCCACAGATTCAGAAATAAGTATATATAAATAAAAATTCCATCTAAAAGCGCTAAAGATATGCTTCTCGAATGAAAAGCAAGCGTATTGCATCGAGAAGTTGAAATGATGAGAAGGTTCGTTTACAGCAGGGGTGCCCAGAATGAGCTTACGACCGCGTGAAAGCCAATACAAATGCACAAAATACAACTCAAGCAAGAACAACAGCTACAAGAAATAGAAAGAGAAAATCGATTTTTGTTTGTTTGTGTGAGTGTGTGTGTGGTCATTGCTGTCTCAAGCAGTGTTGCCAACGCCTTTACACAAAAAAAGGACGGTTGAACCCAGAAAAAAAGACAGAAAACGGACAGATGTTTTTTAAAAGGATAAAAAAAACTGGACAAACAATAATTCTCTATTGATATAATAAAGCTTTAATCAATATCAAAAAGTTTATAGTTGGCTACCTTTCTAAATTGTGGAAGTTTGAGTTTAGCCGGCTCGAGGTCAAACGAAACACACAAACGAACGGTTCTAAAATTCACAATTTTTGATTTATATAAAAAAAAACCGAACAATTAAAATCCTCAGAACAATTAAAAAAGGATGAATAAAGGATAAAACAAAATAAAACAGGAATTTTTTTCGGATAGGGGACGTTTCAAAATTTTTCCGGAAATCTCAGTTTAAAACAAATTGGCAACACTGGTCTCAAGCAACATTATTGTTGCTTTTTAATTTGCCAGAGACATAGGAGAGAGAGAGAAGAGAGTCACATATGATGTTGTTGTTGTTAACAACAAAACCTTCGTTCGGAAAGAAAGAGATAGAGAGAGAGCACGCATATGAAATTGTTTTTGTTTTGTATAATGCCGCGTTTGTATATGGCCGCGTTTTTCGTATGCGCGCGGGCTATGCCCTAGCGCAAAGCAAACACAAATGCGTGGCTTGCGGAATTGGCTTGGGCACCCCTGGTTTACAGCTTTAATAAGCTGCGCGTTTTATTGTTGTCGATTTTTCCACTTTGTATGTCCACCGGACCAAGTTTATTCAGCAATGGATGAATTTTTGGATGACTTGATGGACGATGTTGATTGAATGCATATACTATATTCCTGGCGTCGAGGACATATCTGTAACGTGCCCAAACCAAAACTAATGGTGGAATAACCTCCTCGCTTGATTTGACGAGAAGCTTTTTAAGCTTATGTTGCGCGTGTCTGAGAAGTAATTAGGAACAGTTGCTTAAATTGATGAAGAGTTGAGAAATGAAGGTATAGGCTAGGTATTGCAAAGCGTCTTTGATGAACGCTGCAAGGGCTATCCAATTTACTCCGTTGAGCAGATCGTGAAGTTCGTTTTCCGGTAGATATAGACGCTGAAAGTGCAACATACGTATCTCCTTTAAGATGGGGCAGTTTCCGACAAAGTGAGCCACATCTTCCTTGGCACACATATTGCAGAGGGTACAATCTTGCCCAGTGTTACTCCTGTGTGGTTGAAAATTGAGGCTTAGAGTTTCACATCTCGTCCGGAAAATAGCGTTTATCCTCTCCACACCTAGACTGTCATTGAAGTAATTTTTAGCTCCCAGGTTGAGATACAGGGATTTATACAGAGTCCTCTCTGTGCTCCTTTTTGCTTGCGTAATAAATCCGTCCGTTTCTACTTCGCAGATTTTGGCAATGATTTCTGCGTGGCCTTGTTGCCACAGTAGATGGTTTTCAAGGTCGATACTGACGCAGCACTTCTTTATTTGCGATGTTAGCATCATAAAACTTGGTCATAATGAACTGGTATATGCTTTCAAGCAGACCTGCAAGTTTTGGCCAAAGTCGGATGACTATTGTATAGCTGTCATAGGACCAATCGGTTGGAGACTGAGTCTCAGTCTACATTACTTTTTTGTTTTCAACGCTAGCGTCATGAAACTCGGGTATTGTCAGTAGTGTATGCTTTCAGACCAGATTTGCAAATTTTATTCAAGATCGATTGACTGTAATATATGGCGGCCATAGGATTGATCGGTCGGAAAATGGGTCTCAGTGAAAATACTTTTGTTTTCGAGTAAATCGTTCTTTAAGTCGGTGATTCTAGATGTTAGGCGCTTTCAGACTATATTCGAAATAGTTGATCGACGTCGGGCGCCCATATCTTGCGATTGCCATAGCACAGGATTGAACGTAAACAGCCGCTTGGTAAGAACTGCGTATTTTGTGAGATTAACTTTTTTGTCTTGACATTTTATCGTTCTTAAACTAAGCAGAGTTTTCCATTTTGACGCGTTTTCAAAAGGGTTCGCGACTTTTGCATCGTAATCAGATGATTCTCTGTAGAAAATGGGTGATACTTTAAATGATATTGTGAGTCACTATGTAAGCGTTCCTAGGTACTTTGATAGCTCTTCACCAGCATTTGCAAGGGTATACACCGTCTATCGTCACAGTCTTCTAATCGTGAGCTAACGACCGCCGTCCTGTCTAATTATCATGATTTTTGATTTGTCCGTGTTGATTTGATGGCACCATTCTCTACAATATTCGTGAGACTTATCAAACATTTCCTGGAGCATTTGCGGAGAATCGGCAAAGAGAAACATGTCGTCGGCATACATCAACACTTTGAATAGTTTTCCAGCAAAGGTAACACCGCCTGGTAAGGTGAGAATAAAAGTGGACTTAGAATGCACCCCTGCTTGACTCCACAGTTAGTGTTAAACCAGTCAGAAAGTCTGGAACCGTCCCAAACCTATTGCCTTGAGCATTTTAGTAGATAGACCTATGTTGCTCAGTTTATAGAACAGGCTTCTTCTGTTCACTGTATCAAACGCTGCCTTATTAATATATATAACTTTTTTTTTGGACTAGAGATAAGACTGAGCAATTGACGTTAGAACAAAGATGCTATCGACTGTAGAAAAGCCCTTTCGAAATCCATGCTGAAATTCACTTAGTAGATTCATCTTGTTAACCCATTCAGTCAAGCGGGACAGGCATAGTTAGTAATACAACGATTTAGTGATAGGGGATAAAATTACGTGTCGGTCTAAAAGGACCGATTTGGCCAACCAACTCAGTTGAGTCGATTTCACCAATAATTAGCCTATGTATAAAGATTACTCCAAGCATAACTCTACGGTTAATAAGGGAGTTAAGGTTAATCAAAAGAAGTCTACTATATCATAGGAATTGTAAAAGAGAATAAACCGCGTCCATCTCTACTTGCAATGCTGCAAAAGTAGTTCTCTGTTGAAATTTCTTAAAATTACACACGGATACTCTGATATTTGAAACCAGTTTTACCTCTAGTTCAAATAAATACGTAGATAAAAGGTTAAAGGGTTTTAGTCAGAGTCTTAATGTAGAAGCAGGTATTTAACTACAGTCGTTCTTTCATAGTTCTTAAAAATATTTTAAAGCATTCCCTTAAAATGTTTCATAATTTTAACTTTCTTTATCGAAACAGCTTTAAGGCCTTAAAGCTGGGGTCGGCGGCATAAGCAGATAAGTTGCCACTGGCGGCTGAGAAGATATACGAATACATGTATGTATAAAGGGACAGCTTTTTTTGTTGAATATATTTGCAGCAAGCAGAGGCAGAGCTTACAAGAATACTATTCTGCCAATGTCTCTGCTCCCATTGCCGATCGCTGCTTAAAAATCTTCAATCCAGAGGTGCACAATTTCCGCTTAATCGATTTGTCTACCAATTTGTACGTATCGCACCATACCACCGTAGCTCATTAATGAACAATGTAGCCAATTTTAGCACGTAACCAAAATGCCAATGCCGTGTCTTACAGCTAATAATATCTCAATTATCTATATAACACAACACCAAATAGCAACGATGGCATTTCTTTTTCTTTCGTTTCGTTCCACAATATTTTCACAATTTCATTAAATTTTAGACACGCAGTTTCCACAGAAACTGGGCAGCAGGAACGCAGGCGCACACGTAACTGGCTCAAAATCATTTAGGCTTAGACCGCAGACCCGTTTCCCTGAAGAATTCTGTTTTTTTTTTTTCCACGAATGAAGGAACGAAATTAAAACGTAACATGCAATTCTTTATAATTGAAAACTGGAGTACACGGAGCAGAAGTAGGAGAAGTCGAATCAATTTCACAATTGGCCAGTTCTTAGGCTTGATTATCCTCTACGATCTCTAGATGGAAGTGGGCACGCCCTGAGTGGGGCGTGTCGGTGCCCCACCCACCCATTCCACAATTATGAAATCTCAACTCGTGACCTTGTTGCGTGTTGAAAAAGAAACGAAAATGGTTTATTTTATATGCAGTCTCTGACCGAACATTTGACTGCGTTTACGTCACACGAACAAAAGGCCACGTTAAAGCAAAACAACAAACAACAAACAACAAAAAAAACAAGGCAAACAAACCAAACATACGTGTGCACGTGTTGCTGTCGCTCAAATTTTATGCATTTTTTTCTCTCGGTTTTTTGAGTAGCTTTTCCTTAACCATTTTCTATTTTATGAACATGAACACCGATTTTGTGCGCCTGTCTTCGAGTTGTTGTTGATGTTGTTGTTGTTGCCAGTGAAAAAGCCTGTCAGGCCCGTTGCACAAGTTCTCGCTGTGTGTTTGCAACGCCTATTTAAGTACCGCGGAGTGATTTAGTGCAAAAGTTACCGTTAGACCCAGTCCGACTCGCCTGATAAGCCCAGTCTGAGCCAGATGCAGAGATACTCCGCTGGTCGGGTCTAAAATGCATAATTAATCGCCATAGTCAAAATGTGCAGAAGCCCACACGGTTGCAGCAAGTCGACTCATCGCCTGAATTGAGCTGAAATGGGTTTGAGTTGTTCGTCATTAACAGCATTTGGCTAATATTATGCAGACTCGCCGGTAGCAGGAGCAGGAGCAAATCACCCTGCTTCCCCTGTCGACAACCGTAGACACGTTTCAGCGATTTTCATGTTGCATGGTAAGCTATAATTTATGCACAATGTTGCTCTTCATTTTATATAGATTTTTTCATACAAAGTTCTTCGTTCGCTGATTTTTCTCTGTTGTTCTGTTGTTTGCCTAAACTTAACTCGTTTTTGCCTTCATTAGTACAAGTTGATGGCCATTTGGTTTTTTATTGGTTTCTTTAACAAAACGAAACTAAATGAAAAACGATTTTTAATAGCTGACGGGGAATTGTTTTGGTATTTATGAGATTTTAATTGATTTTATGTAAGAGTTCAAAATTTGGTAAATATTTTGAAAAGTGAAAATACACATTAGTTCCAAATAAACCTGTTGCCTATAAATCGAATGCTGTGACGACTCCACAAATCAATTTCTAGATGTAGCAGTTTTGAAATTGATTGATTTTTATGATGATCAATATATTCGATTACCAAATGACACTTAAACTATTAATACAAGCTTTAGTCATGAATTTCAGTGTTAAAGTCATGAGTGAGTTATATGGGAAGTAATGAAAACGGTACTGAAATCAGTCATGAAATGGAGCAATTTTAAATCAGGCCTGAACTAAATGCAGCATTGATAATTTGGCTTTAAATTGGAACCATGGCTCCTAAAGTTCTGATCGAAACATTAAAGGAATCTTGCAATTAATTAAGGACAATTCATTTTGTCTACTAAAATGTCAATCAAATATATTAAGAACGCAATGGTTCTCCCATCCTCAAGAGTAGAATAGAAATAGTATTAGAAAAATTTAAATCAGCAAGATGGATATTAAGATATGACAGTATACTAGTATAGTATAGTAATATAGTACTGTTAAATATGCCGTATATAAGTTTTAATAGCTACATATAATAAGTAAATGGCATTACACAAAAATCTAGTGTGGGCTAGTAAATATCACCTATCGATTCATTAAGCTGTAATTTATGACTTTTTTTACATCCAATCACAAAAAACTTGTCAAATTCGTCAAGTTAAGAAAAAAACCAATTTAATTTTAGTATAAAGATAAGAAAACTGGCCTTAAGATGGCATACCGCTTATACCAGACAATAATTTTTGTAATTTTTCTGGCTTTCAATCGCCTGGGGAAGCCTTAAAATGGAGGAAAGTTAACTTCGGCTCGACCGAAGTTTATATGCCCTCATAGCTCGTAAATAACTCTCAACCCTTTTTTCAGTTCGCTCTGCTCACGTCACTGACCCAAAAACCAAATATAAAAGGGGCCTGGGCTTCCCGCAACCGAATGTGTTCTGTTATCGCGCTCACTGTTAAGTGGCTGTGATTGACCACACAGCAATGATCGGCCTGACAGCAACCGAATATCAAGCCCAACTCAGTCAATTGGTCTTAAATTGTGTGCTTATCGAAGACCATACTCTCAAAATGTTATTTGAAAAGGTTGCAGACTCAAGAGCTGCGCCAGAATCTAACATAAGCAGAGAGAGAGAGAACGAGAGAGCACGTATAGTTCGTCGCATACATTCATATCGTTAGCCGAGCCTTCCACACCGATGCATACATACGAAGAAGACCTTTTTAATTCGGGAATTAAGCCAAACGGTCCCAAAAAGACCTAAGAGGAAAAAAATCAAAAAAATGTGTTTCTCTTCTCTCACAACCAAATAGAAGCAGAGAGCGCATTTAAAAGTTATTTCGGTACCTCTTTTCAATGTGTTCGCACGAAAGCTGTCGTTTTCTGACAAAGGCAAGCGGGGGACCGATTTTTGCGACCTCTGTATGCCCTTGTAGCTTGTATAGTTTATATAAATTAAGGATTTAAATGATTATCGTCGAACATTCCTAGCTGAGTTATTTATAAACTCAGCAATAGATGACGCCACTAATTTGACCATTTGCTTGCCAGTTTGTTATATGTCAGCTATACGATACATTCATCCGATTTTGACCAAACTTCCCAAAATAGTGTGGAAACGGATAATATTCATAACTGGAAAACACAAACCCTCTACCATTGAAAAAAATAAAGATTTTTTCACTAGAACTACTTTTTCGACCAATAGTTCCTATGGCAGCTATATGCTATAATCATCCGATTTGGATCGAACTTGGCATAATTATGTGGTAGCACATAATATTGATCTGTAACGAGTTTGGTAGCGAAAGCATTGAAAACAAACAAGTTTTTTCTACTAAAACTTTTTTCCAAAACTATATTTTGTACGGCAGCTATACTATATATTTGACCGATTTTCATCAAACTTGGTGGAAATAGGTGAAAGCATAGAAAACTTAAAATTTTTAGGCTTGGGCGAGTTTGCGTTGAAGACAAAAAAGTTTTTCTTACTAAAATTAGTTTTTCGTCCGTTCGTTCCTATGGCAGCTATATGCTATAGTCTTCCGATTTGGATCAAAATTGGCAGAATTGTGTGGTAGCACATAATATTGATAAGTAACAACTTTGGGAGCGATGGCATTGAAAACAAAAAAAAATTTTCTACTAAAACTTTTTTCCAAAACTATATTTTGTATGGCAGCTATACTATATAGTTGACCGATTTTCATCAAACTTAGTGGAATTAGGTGAAAGCATAGAAAACTTATAAATTCAAGGCTTGTGCGAGTTTGCGTTGAAGACAAGAAAGTTTTTCTTACTAAAACTAGTTTTTCGACCAATAGTTCCTATGGCAGCTATATGCTATAGTCTTCCGATTTGGATCAATCCTGGCAGAAAAGTGTGACAGCATATAATGATTGATATTGCTTGATTTGGGAGCGGTAGCATGGAAAACAAAAAAGTTTTTCCTACTAAGACTTTTTTTCAGAACTTTATTTTGTATGGCAGCTATACTATATACTTCAACGATTTTCATCAAACTTGATGAAATTGTGTAAAAGCATAGAAAACTTATAAATACGAGGTTTGCGCACGTTCGCGCTTAAGACAATCAAGTTTTTCTAACTGAAACTAGTTTTTCGACCGATAGTTCCTTTGGCAGCTATATGATATAGTCATCCAATCCGGCCGGTTCCGATAAATGTGCAGCGTCTTTGTACCAAAAAACTTCGTGCAAAGTTTGGTTAAGATAGCTTTAAGACTGACGGAGGAGATAGCATAGAAACAGACGGACAGACGGACATGGCTATATCAACTCAGCTAGTCATGCTGATCAAAAAAATATATTATATACATATATTATATTATATATAAAAATATACTTTAGGTGGTCGGAGATGCTTCCTTTAATGCGTTACAAACATCTGGACAATTTTAATATACCCTCTACAAGGGTAAACAAAATGTAAGAATTTTTTTAAAAATTTGTTTGGTTATGGTTTTTTATATTTTACCATAGCTCCGCCGATCTTAAACTGATTTGTACATGCATCATAGCTTATTAAATAGGGTTACAATTCAATTGAATGTCTTAAAATTTCAAAGAAAAATCACGATCTTAGGCAAGATTTTTCACAAAATTTTTATACTCTGTACCGAAGGTACATAGAGTATATTAAGTTTGTGCAAAAGTATGTAACAGGGAGAAGGAATCATTTCCGACCCTATAAAGTATATATATTCTTGATCAGCATCAACAGCCGAGTCGATATAGCCATGTCCGTCCGTCCGTCCGTCCGTCTGTATGAACGAAGAGATCTCAGAGATGGTAAGAGATAGAGGTTTGACGTGTATGGGGCATATATTTCTTATACTTGCAGGCAGATCAAGTTTATTTTCAATTTTTGCCACGCCCCCTCCCGCCCCCGCAATTTGGAAAAAACGTCATATCTCCTACAGTTTTGAAGATAGATCGTTCGTACCTTCTAGAGATACCTTGTAAATAAAATTATTTATCGATCTGCTGAAGGAATGATAAAGATCGGATGAACGATACTCAAGTTATGAGCAAAAAACGGCCAATAAACACCCAGCACCACCCCACCCACCACCGCAGCATTCTATTGAACGTCAATCTTAGTGAGAGAGAGAGAGAGAGAGTGAAACTTAGAGATGAGCGCGTATAACTCGTGAGCAAATGCGAGCTGAGACGTTAAGGGTACAGAGTATGTTATAGTCGGGCTTGACCGACTTTCTTTCTTGTTATTCTAAAAATTCAATCAAAATCGGACAACTTCAAAAGTGCTCAATTTTGTGCTCAAATTACATAAATTCTTTAATAAGCTGTCCAACAAACGAATTGTTAAATTGGAAATCTGTGGATAAACCGCCAAGTTATGTACAGTTCTCTTTAAAACTTTAGCTTAAGTGGGTAAGAAAGACGGTTAAGTTTGACCATAATAGGCTCGAAAACTGCCAATAGTTAGAAAGGGTTCCAAAATCCTATAAGCTTCAGATTTCGATTGGTCTGAATTTGACTGTATGGAATCGATCGATTTATATAAATATATCAATATGAGTCATAGAACATAAAAATCATTCAACAAACTTCAATTGAACATCAAATTAACTGATTAATGGTGAAAAATGGAAAATTTCATTTTGCGATAAAAAGGAACTTTGAGTATTGCCGGCTCTAGGTCAACCTTTTTACAATTTAGAAAGGTCGCTAACTATCAACGATAAAAAGGAACTTTAAATGTCTTATAACAAGCTTTATTTCCAGATTATCAAATAGGAAAATAAAATCTCTTGAAGTTCTGTGTCGCTTAAACTCTTTAGAGATTTCGTAAACACCCATAAAAATGTTGCATTCAGTGCTTGATGCCCGTTTTCAAAAACTGATTGTGATAATCGGCTTCTAATCTCAAATTTCCATTTATCTTAATTCAACTTTCCAGCTGGCGAAATAGACCTAGAGCCCGCTAAAAAGTTCTATGATTTATAGAAATAGCTAGAAAATGGCAAATTCGTTTTTCAAAATAGCTAGAATGTGCGGGTTCCGGCCACAAGATGAAATAGATCTGGTGGGAATATAGCTAAATTGACATCACTGCCTACGCTGGTCACGCTCTCAATCCCTCTTTTTCTCTCTGTTACTCTCTTATGTGAGTGGTTACCTCGACGAAACTTTGATTGCTTATATCTTCATTCTTTTTTATCTGATCGTTGCCAAACTAGAAATGCTAATACCTACATATATATATGAAAATCTGAACAATTTACCTACTAAATTGTAGGAGTTGTGAGAATTTTTTTCAATTTCATATAAATGAAAATTAAAATGAATTTGATCTGCTTTTGTAAGCATAAAGAATCCAAGTTCCTTACCTGTAGTACCTCTATGTCTTACAATCTGGAAGTTATGTTCGTTTATTTGATGCCACTTCAAAACCAAATGGCCTCAACTCATCAAAAAGATTTCAATCATTTGCCACATCTGCATATGAACGATTATCACGATTTGTAATTAGTCTTCTCCTGGCAACAAACTCATTCCAATTAAGTTTCTGCCGCATTTCTAATGGCATCTGAGTGCAATTATGGCCAAAATGCAGCAAATAGTAACAGCTGCAGCAGCTGTGCATGCGTGCAGTTGTCCAATTTTTATGAAGCAACCAAATTGCAGTCTCGCTGCGCCATCGTCATAAAAATTTCAAGCTCGCTTGACCGCTTTAAGTTGGCCGTGTGGAATCTTCTTGCCGCTTTCTGTATGTATGCATGTATGTAGGTACTTTCACTCGATTTGTGGCACAATGTGTTTTGGTTTGGAGGAAGGTGATGATGCAGCCAAGCAAAAAGGCAGCTTTAGAAATTCCAACAGCATATGCCACACTGTATCGTATTTCAGTTTTAATTAGATTTTGTTTCTCTGCTGTAATTAAAGTCATTTGCCTTTTTTTCATTCATAACAAAAATTGTTAATCAAATTACACAACACATTTGGAGCATGAATGTAACGCAGACCAAATGCGATTAGTTTACAAATCAACGTGAGAAGCAGCAGCTAAGCGTTTGTATTAATGCAAATTACAGATACAAATCAAAATAACGCAACCATCTGCTAACGAACGCTTAATGTCAGTATGGAAAAGTGAATGGCAAGTACTTTGATGAATGACCAGCAGTAAGCAGTCTATTAACACCCAAAGACCAAAGATCATCATATCATTAAATCTGAAAACATATGTGTGCGACTTCTGTGACGAAGTGAAAGTTTTGTTTTTGTTTCATTTTGTGGGTTTTTCAATGCAAATTCCATTTCTTTTGGGTGCCAAAATATCTTGCAATGCCAAAAATGGAAAAAAAAGGTACTTTCTAAATCGATCAACACAAAGTCAAGGCATAATCTGTCACAAATGAATTGTACCTGGTTAAACGCCAAATGTGGCCAACTCTCTGACTGAAATCGGCTTAGGTGGTTTTCTCTTTTTTAGACGAAAAAAAAAACCAGTTGCTGGCCGTATGCAATTTTTTGCATTAAATGTCACTTTGGTAAAACTATGGATTGCGGTCGATTCGCATATCAATTTGGGTTAAGATGACTTTTTGGAATAATTCGATTTGATGTCTGTCATTTCCCTGATGGCAAAGCCGCAATTGCACATTTTGCTGATAATTAAGTTGAAATAGTTTGACACTAAATGTATCAAATATGGCAAGACAGGAAGAGGCTGAATCAACCATTTGGAAAGATTGACCAATTTTTAAACAATTTGCAAATTTAAGCTCTTTTTTTTAATACTTTCCGGCTTAACCAAAAACGATTGCCAGGCAGTAGTTCAATTGAAGTAAGAAAGGCCTAATTTTATTGAATTCAGAAATTGCATTGGTCGAAAAATGTATCTTATCAACCAAAAACACCTTCAAATGATTTCCAAAAAAATTTGTGAGTGAAATCTTTTATTAAATAGTGTAAGCTTGATTTTAGAAACCAATTTTCTTTTGATTTGTAATGCAATTAATTTGACTAGAACCTGGAAATTGCAGTGATCTTTCTGTATAAATCTGGCATTTCATTTTTGTTGGCTGCATCCTTTGTACTACCGAACTGAGCTGTAAACGAATGATTCAATTTTTAATCATTCCTGGGAATCATTCAGGCATTCGGTAGTACCGAAGTAAGTGTTTCCTTTCATTAGGTCTGAGTAAGACTAAGCTTTCTGTGGTGTGTAAGAAGCGGTAGTGAAGGCCCCTAGGGTTCGACAATGTTAGGTTAATGCTTAGAACTAAAAGGTGGCAGATGTAAAACTTAATAGACGAATGTTGCTCTATGGACACGACTAGGGAAAGGGGTTGAATCGACTGTTTGCGCCATGGCATCTCGTTGTTATGTACTTATAAAGTAACAGCATAGACTAGGAGATGTTGTCCACAAAGAAGTCCCAAGTACTACCATTGAAAAGTTATGCAGCTCATCCACAATTGAACCATTTAGTGCTGGGCCAAAGTTTCTCATCATCAGCCATCTCGTACGAGGTGCTATAGGTTCTGCAAAAGAGAATTAATACGTATTTGCTTTTATGCTTGGCATGCGCACACCTTCTTTGCGCCGTCAAGACTGACAAGAAAGACATATGTGCAGCTGAATTCCACTGCCAAGCCTTGAGTTGCGATAGGTATGGGTAATTACCATATATACTTTCCTTTCCAAGGGCAGCACCTATACTTTCCCAGATGATTTTTGTCAAGTTGCTATCATAATGCTGTTTATGAGTGAGCTTCCGCAGCACAGGTTTCTCTGTTATTAAGTTTATTAGGGCCACCTTCTCCTCCAATTGTTTATTTATTACTCATTTTGAAACACCGCGCCACACACTTGAAAATATGTATATGTAGACACATCGCCAAACACTTGTGTAGTTAGACACCGAACCTAGACATATATTTCAAACCTTCGAAATAATCACTCATACTGTGACTACAGCGTGACACGTTGACGTCGGGTGGCAACGCTCAAGACTAGCTTACGAAACAGCAACAGCAAGTTTTTGATTTCGCTGGTATTTTGCGAATATCTCCGTACCAAGCTTTAATTGATCAATTTATGACAAGGTTAAAAAGTGTGTGTTCAACTTCCTGCTGAACTTTGACTGCTTATAGCAATTTTGAATATAGGATAGGACTAGCCGCTCGTATAGCCTTAACGCATAGCTTACGGCTAGTTCAACAACAACATCATAAGTGTTCTCTCTCATCATTTTCTCTCCAAGCGAAGTGTTATAACTAGACATCGGATTTAGCTTATTTGCATATTTTGAACCGCATGTCCGATTTAAGTTCTGATTGCACACATCTTATTTTTATTGATCAATGATCTAAGTCCGCTAAAAACCATTTTGCATAAAAAAATTTGCAAAATATGCAAAATATGCAGAATATGAAAAAAAAACCAGTTTTTATGAAATTACATAATGATTCTGTGCTAACCATTTTCTGATTTTGTTGAAAATCTGTTTGAACTTGTAAATCAACGTCACCAATTCAACTAAAAATCAATTAAAATGCCGAAAATGAGTGATAAAAACACACGTTTATTTCAAAAATGGCTAAGAGATTTGCCATTAAACAGTTTTCCAATACATATTTACATAGCAGACACCCGGCGTGCGTTGCTGCGCCCCCTTTGGAATTTTAAACACAATACGAAGAAGTAATGCTTAATATACAATTTCCATCTATCAAATCTTCATGATAATCTAAGCCCATTAACTTTTTTTTCAAATTTCCCGAATTTTTGGTCCGTATGATCTTCACCTCCTATTTACCCGTCGATATACCAGTGTTTGTGTCAATCTAAACTCTTATAAGAATTTCGCAAAAGACACCTCCTTTTTACCCGTCTTTAATTGCCAACTATTGAATTTTCATGTTAATCTGAACTAATCATAAAATTTGGTATACATCCGGATTTTTGGACCGTTTGCCATTAACTATAAACGCGTCTACAATTGCCATCTATTAAATCTTAATGATTCACAAAAATCATAAAATTTTGAAAATTTCGTAAAAAATCTAAGCTCAAATAGTCATCTTGGAAATTTCGCGATGTCTTGGACAGTTCGGTCTACACCTCCTATATTTACACCGTCTACTATTGCCGTCTATTAAGTCTTCATAATAATTTTTGGTCATATGAAGAATTGGCAAATTTCGCGATTCTTTTAACAGTTCGATCCATAAAATCTTCATAATAATCTTTGGTCATAAAAAAAATTGGCAAATTTTGACCTGTTCAATCTACGCCTCTTATTTACCAACACCTGCGCTTTCGTAAATACTCAAATGAGAATTTGACAAATTTTGCGGTTTTTGGTCTAAGCCTAAGATTCTTATATACGCGTCTTCAATTGCCATCTATACAACCTTCATAGTTAACTTAGGTCCTTTGAAAATTTTTCAAATTTCGCGATTTTCTTGACCATTTGATCTTTTCCTCGTATTTACCCACCGGTTTACCCTTCTTTATGATAATCAAAATTCAAATGAGAATTTTTCAAATTTAGCGATTTTTTTGACTATTTGTTCCACATCTTCTTTATTTATCCGTGTACTCTAGTCGTCCATAAAATCTTCATAAAAATCTGAAATTAATGAACAATTTAGAAATTTCCCAATATTTTAGAACTTTCTAGGTACACCTTTCATTCTTCAACTTCTATTTAACCGTCTATATATGCCATCTATATATTTTGTAGAATAATCTAAGCTCGAGAATGAGAATTTTTGTAAATTTCGCCATTTTTATACAATTACATATAATATTTATTGCATATTTTGCAAAAGTTACATATATTGAATATGCAGTTTTCAATGTAAAGCGGGTTATTAAATTAGTATAAATCCAAATTTTCACTTCAATCAACCTTCATTTAAAAAATCGCATAAAATCCGATGTCTAGTTATAACTTTGTGTATGTTTCACAAATATTTTCTTCATTTGTATTGGTGTCTATGGGGCCGTAAGCTGATTCTGGACACCTGCGAATTATAGTGATATTAGGAAATGCATCTCTCTCACTGACACCTCAACTATTCCCCTCAATAATACGCATTGGTGAACTTTCTAAGCCTCTCACTATAATTTTTTTAGAAGACCCTTGGACTTGTTCAATTTATAAGAAAATGTAAGGTAGCCTCAGTTATTACTATTCTCAAAATGTATTCCAAAAGTAACCACATTGAATGGCGTTATAGAAAAACCACGAAAACACAAAGTGTTGATTTTGCTGAAAAGTTACAAATTGTTGGCTTTTAATATGGAAAATGTGGTAATTTTTTTTTCAAGTTTAAAAAATTATAAAAAAAAAGTCCGTAGACAAAAAAATCCTTGCAAATACAAGTGAATAAAACTCTTTCTCTCCTAATTAACCACATTTACCTAATTTTGATATTATAATATGCATTTTGCATATCCTTTGGATGAAAATCTAAGATCAATTTAACATTAAATTGATATTATTAATATCCTTTTTACAAAATTAAAGCTATCCAGTCCAAACTGATATTCAAATCATCTAAAATCATCTTCGGTATAACAAAAGTATAACAAAAACAAGAAATATAGTCGGTCAAGTCCGACTATAACATACTCTGTACCCTTATACGCTGTTTACACTGCGGTCGTACGACCTTTTTTGGTATTTTTTGCCTGAGACTGGTCGTCCGGCCATACAAAATTATGGCAGTTGACTTTGAATTTGGGACGGTCGCAGACCCTATTTACCTCAAAAATATGGCAGCCTTGTGCATTTTTTATCGATAGTTATCGGAATATGCAACTGCGTAAATATAAGAAAAGCAATAAGAATATAAACAGATGCAAACGACAGGTTAAAAGAAAGTACGAAAAATGGATGTCAATACTATATTTATTAATTTTGCATGTGTTTTAGAGGAAGGAAATATAGAACACAGCAGCACTTAATAATTGCGTTTGCGTGCTTCATTGAGTTATCCATGCCCTTCCCAAGGCGACGAAATCTTCTCTTAAGGAGAGATGATAGTTGAATACCTTTTGCTCCTTCGGTGCTTCTGTGGAAAATGGGTAGACCTTCATAAGAGTTTGCGAGAATGTAAATGCCGAATTGCCAATGAGCATTACGGGAACTTGCGTGCTTCCTATGCATCTTGCGTTGGCTTGAAATATTTGGGTTTCATCAATAGCCCGCTTCAGCGCCAACATTAATGTAAAGAAATTGGTATCGATGGTTTACCAGAGAACAAGAAGTACTACGGGGTTCCACCCTTTATAGTTATAAAAGTAACTTCAATGTGGCACCCGTCGATCGCATCAAAACATTGAGAAAATCCCAGTTTGTCAAACCCTTTCACGCATTCTTCCACTTTGACCTGAATGAGAATATCTGGTCCCAGATTTTCAGGTTCTGGTCCATGTTTCCATGCAAATTCATTTAAAATTTGCATACACTTGCCTTGGACACACCAAAAATTCGCCCAATTGTTCTTTATTCCGCGGAAGAGCTCAAGGTGTATTGCCTATTGCTACTCGTTTCTCTGTTAACTGGGTGTTAACTGGCCGTTTTTTGCTCATAGCTTGAAATACCAAAAAAAATGTAATACTTACCCTTTTTTCCCCCTTTTTTCCTTGCAGTTCTCAACCCACCCTTACGGTCAGTAAATACAAGCCCACTCCCGCACCTCGTACGGCTAGCAGCAAGAGCAGCGTTAGCTGCCGGCGAATCCAACACAACAACATGCAACAGCCCAGCAGCAGTTACTATACCCAAACGGAAAGCGAACTGCTACAGTTGGAAGCTGGTGGGGCAAATCTAAGCTATCCCTCATCCTCCAATTGCTCATCGATGCTGGCCACCACATCACAGGCCAATAATCTGGATGCTCCCTCGGTGGCGAGCAGCAGTAGTGGACATTTTGTGTCACCCCTGCAACGAAGACACTGCCAGCCGCCCAGCCATTTGCCACTGAACTCGGTGGCCTCGCCACTGCGCCAGGCTAGCTATAAAACGGCAGCAGCCGTGGCCAGTCATGGCTATCATCATAGTCATCATCAGCAGCTGGACTTTCAGCGAAATTCGCAGTCGGATGATGATAGTGGCTGTGCCCTGGAGGAGTATACATGGGTGCCGCCGGGTCTGAGACCGGATCAGGTAAGGGCGTGTATGGCAATTTGTCAACACTGTGAGTGAAAGTGCCAAATCCAGTTAAGGAAAAATACGAAAAATACACAAAATAATTGCCTAAATCGAAATCGATGGAAAAGCGAAAGCGTTTTTGTAATTAAATGGCTTTGACTGCTACTGCAGCATTTTTTCTCAGGGTGTTGGCAAAGAAAAGCGTTGCGCAACCACACTTTGGTGGGAAACTTTTCGTTTTTTTTTGTGCTCGATTTGTATCAACTAAATGTCGTTTATGGTTATGGCCAACTAATTCACTTCTTTCTCTCTGCTAGGTTCGCTTGTACTTTAGCCAACTGCCCGACGACAAAGTGCCCTATGTCAACAGTCCGGGCGAAAAGTATCGTGTTAAACAATTGCTGCACCAGCTGCCGCCACAAGATAACGAAGTGAGTATTACACAGACTAAAGGGAAAAAAAAAGCCAAAGAAAGGGCCAGATTACAACAAAAAAAAAGAAACGAAAAAAAACTAAACTTTACTGGCTGGTTTCTGTTTCTTTTTAAAGATGTTTTAATTAAAATTTACAACCAACTTTTCTTCCCCGCCCCCCTCTCCATTGTGCAGGTGCGCTATTGCCACTCGCTGAGCGACGAGGAACGCAAGGAGTTGCGCATTTTCTCGGCCCAAAGAAAACGCGAGGCTTTGGGCCGTGGAGCCGTACGCCTGCTGTCCGATGAAAGACCCTGCAAGGGGGTAAGTTTGAAATTTGCATCTTATGATTAACAACCGGGAAAATAATGTCAGTGAAAAGTTTCGATTTCAAAAGTTTCTTTGCCTCAAAAGATTCTTTTTGAATGCAAAAGAAAAGATGACAAAAAGATTTCATTAAGTGAGCAAAAAAACAATTGCAACGACTTGGCATTTTTTTGTCTGTCTGCGACGACTCCGTCGTTGGCATTAAAGCACAATAGAAAGCACCCAGCACCAACCCCTTCTTCTTCACTTGATAAATTTGCATTGTTATTAGCTCGCAGTTCAAGAGTTGGAGTACCAACTTCTTGCTGCACTTTTGGACACTGACTACCAAAGAACGAGGAACGGAACCAGAGTTGAGCTTCCTTTTCAGTTAGTTGGCAGCTAGATTTTATTGTACTCACACACTCGCCGCCGACACTCGTAAAACTTATTAAAAACTTCAAGTTTATTCCGCCCGCTTTGGCCAGAGTCTGCGTGTCTGGGGCTCAGGGTTTTTTGTCTGCCATGTACGTGGGCGAGAACTTTGGTTGAAACTTTAAAGTTGTGAGTGATTTTAGTTACTTCCGAGGCGCGAGAAGTTCATTAGAGAAGTGCACAAATTTGTACACAAATTTTGATTTCTTAGTTTTTGTTATGCCCATCATTCAACTCATATGTGCTACCAAAAGTATGTCATGGATTTTGCATATTTAGATCAAGGTAGCCTCCAAAATTCTAAGGAAAACTTGTTACAGAGTTGTAAACCTATGGTCGGTCTGAAGGTTCTTTTCGCTGAGTGGAAAAATATGCAAAATCTACACGAAAATGTAGGTTTTCTACACGTTTTGACCCGAATTTTTAACTCATAACGTTTGTGCAGCTTTTCTGCACTCCGCGTTTATCTTTCTCATTTCAACTCGTGGCGTGTGGCTTTTCTGCATGCCGTGTTTAGCTTTCTCATTTCAATACGTGGCGTGTAGCTTTCTCATTTCTAAACGCGGCGTGCAGAAAAGCCACACGCCACCAACCCACCACCCAGAAAGTTTGGTTCACAAACTTAACAAACAAATTTATATATTTTTTGTTTACTTACTCTGGGGTGATTTGAACTCGGGGGCAACGATGCCTTAGACGGCTGAGCTACACAGCGCCTCTGAGGCAAGGCATCTAATGTGTTACTTGTATTGAGTAAGATGTACTTGTATTGAAAGCATACACCAATTTTTGCTTGCTTGTAGTTCTTAAGTTCGAATTCAGTGCTCTGCTCATTTATATACGGGACTGAAATTTGCACACGTTTCGTGTAGATTTCCGACATGTAGCATTCAGCATTTGTAATTTTAAACGTTTGTGTAGAAATTCTACACGTAGCGTGTGGAGATCAGTTTTCTAAACGAAATATGTAAGAATTCAGTACTGATTTAGAGCTACATTTTTCGTTTAGAATTTACACACGCGCATGTAGGATTTCAATATCCACACGCCGCGTGTAGAAAACCTACACGTTCGTGTGGTATTCAGATTGCTGTATGAAAAATGTAGAAGTTATTTGGAAATAAGCTGATTTTCTAATGTCGTTAAGACTTTGCTTTTGCCCACGCAGCATTACTCTTTTCTACATGCGGCGTTTAGATATTGAAATCTTACACGTTACGTGCAGCTTTTCTGCACGCCATGTGAAGCTTTCTGCATTCCACACTTTGCGTGTGCAATTTAGCAGGGCGCAATACGTTTACGTGCAGCCAATTTTGTTTTCTCTGTATAGTGACTTTATGGCCTAGGTTTAGTTTCAGTCCCGTCCAATTCGTTAGGAGTAAGAAACGGTTCAAGTTCAGTTTGGTTAGATAGCTGATCTTATTTAAAAATTTTACCAATTTTCTCGGTACCCAGGCTGTTAATTTCTTAGATTCTACAAAATTTTCCTGTTCGTTCCCATCGACAAAACTAAGGTTCGGTTCAAAGGTTTTGTTGGTTATAATTCCTAGCAAACATTTAAATAGCTTCAAAATCCTTAAATAAATGTCCTAAGCAGCGAGTCAAACCGGAACCAGAACCGGAACCGTATAACGAAAAGATCCGATTAAAATTCGAAACCAAAACCAGAACCGAAACCGATATTTGAAATGTTTTGTATACCGTTATCCGAGAACCGATATTTTTGGAGCCGAAAAGACCGAAAAGAACCTAAACGTTGTACCGGTACAGTTTCGGTTCTAAGCAAAAAATAGACTGCAAAGCTGGCACTTAGTTTTGGGGGTCCTTTACGTAATTTGGTTGAATCGCATGCTTTCAAAAAAAGAGTCTGGTTGAGCACATCTTTTGTAGTGTGATATAGAAAAACGAGAAACCAGCCTCTTTGAAAATGTTGCTTCCTATATTTTTAGATCCTCCTTATAATGTCATGATAACCTTACAACAAAAATGTACTTGTGTTATCCATTTCTCTTCAAATGAAACTTAATGAGGAAAGCAGCTCTGACCAAGGCTGCAAACCTCTGAAATTCTAAAGAAGGTTGAGGCCGGGGGTTCAAACGCCTTGGAAAGTGTAAGGTTCGCTTCTCAAACCGGTTCCTTTACTTATCGAACTTAAAGTATTGGTTCGAAGTTTGGTTCATGAATTCTGATATGGTTGAGATATTTTTTGGTAAAAAATAAAGCATATTTTTTGATAAGGAAGGCTATTAAAAAAGTTTATCAATACCCGAATGGACCTCATTCATTATAGTAATCATTCATTAGTTCTCTACCAGGGCCGCAACTACTATGCTAATCAATAAACAGATTTGATTTGTCATTTTACAACTTGACTTTATTTCCTTCTCGAAGTCGTAATATGCAGTTTGGATATAATTTTAAAATGATAATGCTCAGCGCTATAAACATTTTTTAAACGGTTTTTAGATACTCTGAAAACCCTGACTAAAGATATTCTTTGAACCGAACCTTTTTCATCAGAAGATGTCCGGTTCGGGTCCAGGTTCGGGAGGTTAAAAATTTAAAAGGTCCGGTGCGATTGAGCCACAAATCCAAACCGAACTGGTTCTACAGGTTCATACAGACGAACAGACAGTCGGACAGACGGTCACATACAAAACGAGAAGGCCAAGCTAACTTCGTCTGTGCCGAAGTTTTTATACCCCTGCAAATGCTGTTTTTGAAATGTCAGAGATTAAGAACGCTTACATAAAAATCAATAATTTTTATAGCTAAAGCGCATTTTCCGACAGATAAACATCTGCTTTCTACAAAATTTCGCGAATCTTTTTGAAAACATTTCAAACTTACAATCCCCGAGTTTAAGAAAGATCAAATTGAAAACAAAAAAGTTTTTCTCACTATGACTCATTTTCCGACCGATCGGTCCTATGGCAGCCTTAAGATATAGTCATCCGATTTCGTCCAAATTTTGCGAATATATTTGAAAGCATATAGGATTAGTAATCAGTGAGTTAAAGGACGCTAAAGGATGCTTAAAGAGTGTTGTTTTTCCTTATGCAGTCCTTTGCTTAAGCTTTTTAATCTATCTCTAGAATCTACTGTGTTTCCGAATCTTTGGAAAGAATCTTATATCATTCCTCTTCACAAAAAGGGAGGAAAATCTGATATATCCAATTATAGGGGTATAGCCAAGCTTTCCGCTATTCCAAAATTATTTGAACAGATTCTAACCTCATCCTTACAGCACTATTGTAAATCGATTTTATCACCTTTCCAGCATGGATTTACAAAGCGTCGGTCGACTACGACCAATTTGCTTGAATTTACCTCAATGGTTAACGATGGATTCCTTTTAAAAAATCAAACTGATGTCATCTACACCGACTTCAGTAAAGCATTTGATTCTGTGAACCACGATATTCTCCTCTTTAAGCTTGATCGTTTAGGATTTCCTTCCTCTTTTCTGCTTTGGATTTCGTCCTATTTAAAAGATAGAACTCAAATAGTTCTGCTTCGCTCTAATACTTCAAAGCCTGTCTTTGTCACTTCTGGTGTGCCACAAGGCAGCCACCTCGGCCCTTTGTTTTTTACTCTTTTTATTAATGATCTCCCCACAATATTGTCTTACTCTCGGATACTTATGTACGCCGATGATGTGAAACTTATTTTATCTTTCAACGACCCGACGCATTCCATCAGACTGCAAGATGATCTAAACTCCTTGCAGTCCTGGTGCTTGATTAATCAATTACACCTTAATTGCTCCAAGTGCATGTTTATGACTTTCCATCGTTGCAAACCTTCGCTGGCTACCTATACGATTGGCAATGAACCCTTGGAACGAATATCTACAGTCGTTGATCTTGGAGTTCTTTTTGACCCAAAATTGAGTTTTAATCCTCACATCTCCTCTATTGTAAATAGGGCGAAAGGTGTACTTGGATTCATTAAACGTTGGTCGAAGGAATTTAATGATCCATATACCACAAAGCTTCTGTATACTGCTCTAGTTCGCCCTGTACTTGAATACTGCTCGTCCGTCTGGTGTCCGCAATATAAAAAGTATATCGATCGAATTGAATCAGTTCAAAAGCAATTCTTGCTTTTTGCCCTACGTGGCTTAAATTGGGACCCTAACCTTCGTTTACCAACGTACTCCAGCAGACTTTTGCTTATTGATTCCTTCGTTAGCTAACCGTAGAACAGTCTTAGGTGTTTCTTTTCTTCATAAGCTAATTATCGGTGATGTAGACTCTTCTGATCTTTTAGGTCGCCTTAACTTTTCCGTTCCTTCTAGGCCAACTAGAAACTATTTTCCTTTTATCTTGTCTAGATGCACAACTGATTATGCCCAGCATAATCGATTTCGGGTTCTATGTAAGAATTACAATGATCTCAATCACCTGCTCTCAACAGAGCTCTCTCTCTTCTCTCTAAAAACGTCTCTCTATAATTATCTCCGGGGAATCTCTGACCACTCCCAGCTGTGAGTAGGGGCATAGCTTGCCGGACTGGCTAAAAAATCCTCCCCCACCGGGTCAGAGATTTTCCGGTTATTTAGTTTTAAGTTTTACGTATACATTTTTTATTTTTAAAGTTTTCTTTTAGATAGTTTTCTCTCTCTCTCTCTATCTCTGTTTTAGTTTAATTTATTATATTATCTTATTTTTTCCTTTGCTCCTACATAACTATAGGTTTTGGTTTTTTTCTCTCTCTCCCTTTTCTCGATCTCTATATTATTTAAGTTTTTGTTAGCTCTAATAACGTCTCTGACTACAATCGGCTGTGAATAGGGGCATAGCTGGCCGGACGGGCAAATAAAATACCCCCACCGTGTCGGAGTCGTTATTAGTTTATTTTGTAATTTTATTAGATTTTCTTTGATAGGCTTCCTTAGCTCATAAAATCTTTTTGTAACGTATTTATACTTTCGTTGACAGCATTTGTTTGTCGACTCTAAATAAATAAATAAAAAACATTAAAAACAAAAAAAATTTCTTACTAAGAACCGTTTCGACCGATCGGTCCTATGGCCACCATAAGATATAGTCACCCGGTGTCGATGAATTTTTTCAAATTTATTTGAAAGCGTTTAATATTAAGAATCACCGACCTTAAGAACGATTTACTTGAAAACAAAAAAGTTTTTTATCTCTAAGTTCCATTTTCCGACCGATCGGTCCTATGGCAGCTATAAGATATAGTCATTCGATTTTGACCAAAGTTTGCAAATCTGTTTGAAAGCATTTAATATTAATAATGGACGAGTTTTAGGAAGCTAACATTGAAAACAAAAAAGTTTTTCTCACTAAGAACCATTTTTCGACCGATGGTTCCTATGGCAGCTATAAGATATAGTCATCCGATCTTGACCAAAATTTGCAAATCTGTTTAAAGGCATAAAATATTGATAATGGACGAGTTTTAGGACGCTAACATTGAAAACAAAAAAGTTTTTCTCACTGAGACCCATTTTCCGACCGATCGGTCCTATGTCAGCTATAAGATATAGTCATCCGATCTTGACCAAAATTTGCAAATCTGCTTAAAGGCATATAATATAAATAATGCACGAGTTTTAGGACGCTAACATTGAAAACAAAAAAGTTTTTTTCACTAAGACACATTTTCTGACCGATCGGTCCTATGGCAGCTATAAGATATAGTCATTCGATTTTGAACAAAGTTTGCAAATCTGTTTGAAAGCATTTCATATTAATAATGGACGAGTTTTAGGAAGCTAACATTGAAAACAAAAAAGTTTTTCTCACTAAGAACCATTTTCCGACCGATGGTTCCTATGACAGCTATAAGATATAGTCATCCGATCTTGACCAAAATTTGCAAATCTGTTTAAAGGCATAAAATATTAATAATAGAAGAGTTTTAGGACGCTAACATTAAAAACAAAAAAGTTTTTCTCACATAGTCTCGTTTTCCGAACGATCGGTCCTATGCCAGCCTTAAGATATAGTCATCCGATTTCGACCAAAGTTTGCAAATCAGTTTGAAAGCATTTAATATTAATAATGGACGAGTTTTAGGAAGCTAACATTGAAAACAAAGAAGTTTTTCTCACTAAGAACCATTTTTCGACCGATGGTTCCTATGGCAGCTATAAGATATAGTCATCCGATCTTGACCAAAATTTGCAAATCTGTTTAAAGGCATAAGATATTAATAATGGACGAGTTTTAGGACGCTAACATTGAAAACAAAAAAGTTTTTCTCACTAAGACTCATTTTCCGACCGATGGTTCCTATGGCAGCTATAAGATATAGTCATCCGATCTGGTCGTTTCCGACATATTAGCAGCGTGCAGTTAAAAGAAGACTTTGTGCAAAATTTAAGCTTGATAGCTTTAAAACTAAGAGTATGAAAGATATAACACGTATATCGAGCGAGCAAATGCAAGCGACGGCATTAACTGGTACAGAGTATCTTATAGTCGGGCTTGACCGACTTTCTCACTTGTTTTTATAGAGAAGAATGATAAAAGATTCCTTCCATAACATAGGGAAAGAGGATGCCTGCACAGATAGTGGGCTTACAAAGTGCTGCCGCACAGAACCCAAGTACACATTCTGGTCTTCATCAAAATGAGGTGCTTGCGCAGCTTTGACAAAGCTTTCAGTGACCACAGGGCCAACAGTACGTGGGGTAACTGGTAACACTAATCTCAATAGCTAAAATCTGGTAATACCAAAATAAAGTTTGACATTTTTTAGCAAAACGATTTGCTGTACTAGCGCTATAAACTGGCTTCCAAAAATCTGCATTTTGTTGAAGTAGCTTTAAAGTTGTTGAGTATTTTAATGATAAGACTTTCTTTAAGGGCTCTTTTAAAGTTTCTGTACCATATCAAAACTGTGTTGGCAAAATGTGCTCACTCAATATGTGAATTTTCAATTGTCTTCCTTAAGCTTAATTTATGCTCTTGGGGGGGGTGGCTGGGTGGGTCCCTTCCATCATTTAAACGGATTTCACGCTATCTTTCCCTTAAAAAAGCAAACAGACAAGCGAACCAAAAATGGTGTTTAAAATTCACAAACCATAACTGACTTGCTAAACGGACATTAAAATGCGTAACAAAAAGCCGAAAAATTATGAAGGGAAATTTATGAAAACGTTCAATGATCCTGAATGACGCTGTCCCTTCCGCAGCACTCACATTCACTCAAGCGTAAATGAATCGCAACTTGGCCAGAACCGTGTGTCAAAGCCAACTGGCAATGATTTGCCAAAAAAAAAAAAAACACAAACCCTTCAGATTTTCCACACGAACAACAATGGACTGAGAGCAGCGGATGTGACAGAGCCCTGACAGGGATGTGACATGAAAGGTCGCCTTGCCAACGATGAAATAATTATAAGAAAAGCCATCAGCCCCGAGTGCATGGAATATACTTTCAGACAGTTGAGTGGAGCAAAAGGTAAAGCGCAGAGAGTTTATGTACTGAAAAGGGCACGATAACGAGCGTCATTAATAATTTGAGCTTCCATTCCGTCGTGCCGGAGGGCAGGAAATTGTCTACGGAAAGTTTGTCGCGAAAAGTTAGATTAATCCAGACACGAAATGGGTTAGCAAGGACAACGACAACGCCTCCCGGGGTCAGTTTTTGGTAGGAGCAAGTGAGCTTGTGCTGCTCCTACAATTTGTCAATGGCATAATTGCTGCTACTGCAGAGGCGATTAATTGGATTGATAAGATAAATGAGCAGCGATTTCTGTTTACCATTTACATGACATTGGCCCTGACAAATGACAACTTAAGTGAATTGGGGGGGCTCTTCATCTCCCCCCCGCCGTCCTTTCAAACTTTTTGCACTTGCAGTTTTGTTGTCACCGCAGAAACTACTTAAAGCGCTTTTCCGGCAAAAGTTTTATGTGGCTAACCGCCGTAAAGTGCAGGCAAAGTTGAAATGCGTCATTAGCCAGAGGAGCAGGAGCAGGAGCAGGAGCAGAAGGAAGTGGGCCTAATTAAAGTCAGCAGTGCTGTACTTTTTTCCAGGGCGATAAATTTTTGGAGTCGCCCACAATTAACGACGCATGCAGAGTGGCAATGGAAATTATCAACCCTGTACAGTCAGCTTTCGCTGTCAATGTTTAATGGCTTGCAAAAGTAAATGTTGATTGCGGGGGACACAACGCCAGACTGAGGTTTAATAGCCTGGAAAGTTAAGAAGCTGCGCCAGCCAAAAAAACCCACCGAAAGGAGCCTCCCAAGTTGCTTGAGGCTTTTGCGGTGGCGTTAGGTAATTTGCCTGCGCCAAAAACTGAAATAGAGACGCAGTTGAATGGGTGTGGTGGTTAGGTGAAGGGGAGAGCCAAATGGTGCAAATTGGCAAAGACTTTTTCAAGATTGGGGTTAGACTGTTAGCTGTTGGTTGGTTAAATAGGGGGGGATGGTTGGTTGCATGTGGTTGAACTTGAGGCTAAAATGGGTCATATATCAATGCAGTAAGGCTAATTGCTGAAGGAGAGTAAGCGGAAAATATCAAGGTGAACTTTAATGGAGTGCTGTAAGTACTTGAATCAAGTAACAACGGCATTTAGCTTATACAAAGAAGACGTCTAAGACGCTTTTTTGGCTCTGGTGAACCTCTATATTGTTTAAATCAGTTTTTCTAAAATTGGAGAGGAGAAGTTTATCCATGATTCAGTACACAGATCGACAAAATCCAACTTTTTTTATTCTTTGGCTGTCCATCAGGCTATTTCGTTTATTAATAACGTTGAATAAATGGATGGATTACCCGAAATTAAATATTTCTCATTTTGCAAATTTTTTCGTACAAGACAGTTCTTGTTCTAAAGCTTTTAGCTGCTGGAAATCATGAATTCCACCTGATTAAATGGACAGTTCGTACAAGCCCAATGTAGAGTCTTAATATACTGCAAATTTTAAAATAAAAACCCAAGGCTTAAACACAGCCAAAAGGCAAATATCATAATATATTTTATATAATATAATGGCCTGTCTTAATACAGCCAGCATTCATGTCTTCAGTTTCACCAAATTTACCACAGGGGTCAAACAAAAACAATTGCAAACAGACAGTGATGCACTTACCCCAAAACAGAAGTGAAAGCGAGATCAGCAGAGAGTAAGCGCAACACACCAAAAAACACAATATACACATTTATTAAATGTTAATAAACATTAATAATTATATTAAAACACAAGCACTAACACAAAAAAAAAAGAACAAAAAAAAAAAATAGGATAGCGAGAGCGAGAGAGAGCGCATGAGCGCGTGTGTCTAACATAACGGGACCGCTTGCATTAATTGCAGAAAACGGCCAAGTAATTCAATTATTTAATAAAATGCCGCACAAAAGCCTAAAAACACAATATACTCATTTATTGAATGTTAATAGACTTTAATAATTATATTAAAACACAAGCACAAACACAAAAAAAAATTACAAAAAAAAAATCACAAGGGCGAGCGCAATGGCAGCCATCATTTGATCGCGAGAGCAAGAGAGGCCGCGTAAGCTAACGGGAAAGCAAACACAATTTGCAGAAAAGGGCCAACTTTATCTATTATTTAATGAAAAGCCGCAAAAACGATTGAATTCAACACAAGAAGTACGCACAGATCCACCCGAAATCAAAACATTAGTAATAAAACGCATTAAAAAGCGAAATAATTAATAAAACACACAGCGACGCGCACAAGACGGCCCGGCATCAAGGAAAAGAAATTATCGAACTAGCCAGCTATCGATAGGCACTGTAGTCGCTGACTAAAGCAGTGCGTTATGGAGCTTGGCTTTTGAATTTGAATTTGAATTCGAATATCAAATTTAAAGAAAATAATCAGATCAGGTGTTTATTAATAAAACCAATTCTAAGTTACATTGTTTTTAAGGCTAGTTATAAAGGTAGTCAAATAAATTTAAAGTCTTAAAATTAATGAATAAATTCGATTTGAGTTATTTATACAGAAAATCCTATTATCCAATATTCCCGAAAAAGGTCCACCGCGGCCATAAATATAAAAGTGATTAAAAACACTATGTTTTATTAAATTTTGAAAGGGGAAGCAGCATTTATTAAGCATTTATTCATAACCCATTTCGAAATATTCGCTTTTACTGCAGCGCTAGAGCTATTTTTCTAATTTAAACATTAATATTGCATATTTTTTTTGATAAAAGTGTCTATAGATTTCTTTTACTTTTGCTATCTTAAATCTTTCTGAGTGTACAAATGGTCAAAAAAGAATGCACAAGAAACCATGAGAAACTATGTGATTGCAATAAACTTTCAGTTTTACCTTCGCATTATAATGGAAATCACATAAATATAATGATGGAAAAATTGTCACGTTTCGACTGAAATAAATATTTATTTCAATAAAATACATTTCAAAGAACTATTCATTCATAAGACATTAAAACTATTTGGGCTTAGTTATTATGTCAGGTTTCCTAAACTTTGTCTTTATGTAGCTGCACCCGAAATCAACTTCGAATCGCTTCCTATTTTGCCATTATTTTGGAAACCGAATGCCACGTGATATACACTTTTGCACTAATTAAAGTGCTTGCTAAGAACTATATTATAAAGTAAAAAACGAATTGAAAATTTGAACATTTTTAATGTGTACGACGGTCACGTTCGACAGAATATAAATGCCCATATTTGTACAAAGAACAACGGAAAAAGGCAAAATTAAAACATTAAATATTGAGGAAAGCTAACTTCGGCTCGAACAAAGTTTATGTACCCTTGTTTCATTTATATAATGTCCCTAAAAACTGAACATGTCTTTCCAGCATAAATTCGAAAATCGATTTCAAACTCTTTCCTATGAAAACGTTTGCTAAATATGAATTTTGTTCAGCTTTTTCGTTAGGAACACTTACATTTTAAAAAGGTAGGGGCAGCAGTGCCTGTACGATTCTTCAATATTTCTATAATATCATTTTTTAGCACTAAATAGTTAAATCAAGATGCATTCGATATGAAATGAGAAATAATCTTCAAAATAATACCGGAAAAATGAAGTTATAAGCGAAAATTTGACTTTTCCTAAGCAAAATCTACGATTTAGGGGGGGCAGCTGCCCGCCCCTGGCTACGCCCTTGGAGAAGAACTAGTTGGAGTCAAGTAAGGCATGAATTAAAAGATTATTAAACTTTCAATAATCGCGGAAAACATTGTTTTCAAATCGGTTTAGCAGATTGATACAACAAGCAAAAAGAATTTAGAAAAACTGTTATTATTTTCCCAAACGCAATAAAAACTTTTTTAACGCCTGAGAAAATTTAAAAAATACAATAAATAAAAAAACTATGAATTGAAAAATAATAAAACTTTTGAAACGCTCTTTTACGAATGAAAATAAGATGATAGGTGAAGAAAATCTATGAATAAATACGAAAAGCTGGGATGAATCTGGAATAATAAAACTTACACCCAGAAAAAAGATTTTCCTTAAATTTTAGGAAAATGGATTTTATTACCAAAAATGTGATTTTCATACAATAATTTCCTAAAATATAGAGGCATTTTACCTAAACAATTGCTTGTTTTAGGACTAGGAATTTTTAGGAATCCTGTGTGCCTTAAAATTAGTGCGATTTTCCTAAACTTAAGCGTGCCTTTACACTTGTCCATCTCTAAAGAGACTCTCTGACGATAGTGCTCAATAGTCAAAGCAAATAACTCTAAATATTTGCGAATAATAAGTTCAATTCGATAAGAGATTCTCTTGTAGACGAAGTTATGACAACCTACTATTTAGAGATATATGAAAAGTTTAAAGGCAGCTTTAGTAATAATATTTCATCATATGGGTAATTATTGTCTGAAATGGGCAACTATTTTTTTTAAATTATTTTGTCAGGCTATAACAGCAGTTTTAGAACACGATTTTTAATATTTTGTTCAGAATTTTCCCATTGTGGGATGGCAAGATACAGCTGATTGTCTTTTTTTTTTTTTAAAGTTCGCTTATAGCTAAATATTTAATGGGTCTAAAAATAAAAAAAAAAAATAAAAAAAATATTTCTTTTCCTTTACTTTGTGATGAAAATATTTGCAATGGTTGAACTGGAGAAAGAAACCGCTAAAACTAGCAGAAAAAGAATTAATTCGTGGTTTCAGTGCGAAAAACGGCCATTTTGACGATTTAAAAAAAACAAATTTGGAATAATCCTTTGGATATTCTTAGTGACTCTAAAAAAGGTTTCAAGATGGGACAGCTCATATACTTTCCGTTTCGAAATTCACGGTTGATCAAAGAATGAAATGAGACAGTCTGTTATATTAAACATGCTTTGACACTGAGCATACATATATGAGATATTGACTCAGCGGGAAATAAACCGATCTTTATATGTTTTGCAAAAAATTCTGGAAATATCCTTTCAATATTTTAAGTAAGTCTTAAAATTTGCCCGTTGGGACGGAATAAAATTGAACAATTTAGTGGTAGGAGGTGTGGTGTTTTGTGCTGTGTGTATAATGTACTTACATTGCCTAAATATGGTTTTTAAGCGTCAAGCATATTACCAAAAAGCTAATATTTATCTGCACTAAAATGTTGGACTTTCTCTTACCTAAAAAGACGTTTTATGGCCATACATTGCACTATACATTTTAGGTCATATATTACCTAAAAACCAAATTTATTGCCTAGAACACTTTAGGTACATAGAGGCACTGAAATCTAAGTCACATATATTCACTTGGCTGTACATTTGTAGGTAAAATGGACTTTGAAATTTCTGGCTCGTTTTCTGAGTGGTCAGTGAAACGCTCTTTTGAACAAAACAGAGAGGCTGGGACCCATGTGTGGTCCAGCGAATACCGCTATTATTTGACACAGTTTTGAGAAGCATCATTTTTGCAATTTGCTTCGTCTTTGGTGTCTGTTCCTGAACTGGTTTCTACTGATCTGGCATTTCGCTCATTGTCTTAATAGTTGACCAAAAGACGAAGAAAAAAACAAAATTACACATGAAATAATCAAAATTGACTGTGAGTTCCTCCTCTCAATTAAATTAAGGTTTTAAATGATTTTCGTCGAACCTTCTTAGCTGACTTATTTCCCAAACTCAGCAATAGATAAGCACTACTTTGAACATTTGCTTGATAGTTTGTTTTATGGCAGCTATACGATATATTCATCTGATTTTGACCAAACTTTCCAAAATTGTGTGGAAACTGATCAAATTCACAACTGGAAGTCATAAAGACGCTACCATTGAAAAGAAAAAAGTTTTTCTTACTAAAACTAGTTTTTCGTCCGTTGGTTCCTATGGCAGCTATATGCTATAGTCATCCGATTTGGATCAAACTTGTCAGAATTGTGTGGTAGCATATAATATTGATCAGTAACAAGTTTGAGAGCGATAGCATGGGAAACAAAAAAGTTTTTCCTACTAAGACTTTTTTTCAAAACTATATTTTGTATGGCAGCTATACTATATAGTTAACCGATTTTCATCAAACTTGGTGGAATTATGTAAAAGCATAGAAAACTTAGAAATACGAGCTTTGGGGGCGTTTCCGTTGAAGACAAAAAAGTTTTTCTTACTAAAACTAGTTTTTCGTCCGTTGGTTCCTATGGCAGCTATATGCTATAGTCATCCGATTTTGATCAAACTTGGCAGAATTGTGTGGTAGCATAAAATATTGATCAGTAACAAGTTTGGGAGCGATAGCATTGAAAACAAAGAAGTTTTTCCTACTAAGACTTTTTTTCAGACATATCTTTTGTATGGCAGCTATACTATATAGTTGACCGATTTTCATCAAACTTGGTGGAATTATGTAAAAGCATAGAAAACTTAGAAATACGAGCTTTGGGGGCGTTTGCGTTGAAGTCAAAAAAAGTGAGAGAGAGAGAGAGAGAGACTTAGAGAGCGCACTGCGTTGTGCGTTGTGTGTTAACTGGCCGTTTGACTCGTGACCAAATTCGAGCTGCGACATTAAGGGTGCAGAGTATGTAATAGTCGGGCTTGACCGACTTTCTTTCTTGTTTTTATTAGGAAAGGTGATACGTTTTCAAAAGTTTTGTTGTCTAATCTGTTTATCGGGATGAATTTGGAGTCATTTATGTTGGATTTAGTAATTGACAAATGTCTATTAATATCTGGCGGATAATAAATAGCCGAGTTAAAAAATGTTGCATACTTTTCGGCTGACCCACCTCAGGCATACAGGAAGGCTATTAAACATTTGTTTCCATGAGTAACGGGTATATCGAAGTCGGTTAGAGCCGACTTTAACTTACGCTCTCGTTCTTACTAAAACTAGTTTTTCGTCCGTTGGTTCCTATGGCAGCTATATGCTATAGTCAACCGATTTTGATCAAACTTGGCAGAATCGTGTGGTAGCATATAATATTGATCAGTAACAAGTTTGGGAGCGATAGCATTGGAAACAAAAAAGTTTTTCCTACTAAAACTTTTTTTCAAAACTATATTTTGTATGGCAGCTATACTATATAGTTGACCGATTTTCATAAAACTTGGTGGAATTAAGTAAAAGCATAGAAAACCTAGAAATACAAGCTTTGGGGGCGTTTCCGTTGAAGACAAAAAAGGTTTTTCTTACTAAAACTAGTTTTGCGACCGTTGGTTTCTATGGCAGCTGTATGCTATAGTCATCCGATCCGTCTGGTTCCGACAAATGTGCAGCTTCTTTGTACCAAAAAACTTTGTGCAAAGTTTGGCTACGATAGCTTTAAAAACTGACGAAAGAGATTGCATAGAAAAGGAAGGACTTGGCTATACTCAGCTCAGCTCGTCTTGCTGATCAAGAATATATATACTTTATGTGGTCAGAGATGCTTCTCAAGGTAAAAGAGATTAAATTTTCACCGCATGGGGGTCATAGGAGCTGAAGTTAACAGTTTGGCTCTTTATGGTGGGGCACATATAAAAGCGTCACCATCATCATTTACACTTTGTATATGCTTTTCCATTTTCCATTTTCCACATTCGTTTCGAAGGAGGGGGGGAAAATGAGTTCATTATGCGAACGCGTTTAAGTTTAACGAGTTGAGTTTCGGCTTTTGGTTGGTCATTAAAAAATCTGCGTTACATTTTCCTGGCGGCCGTTTTAAAGTGCTGCCTCTTTTTTGTTCTCTCCGTTTTCTCTGGGGAGCACTTGGCCGGCAGCTATTTTTGCATTATTTCCCGACCGCAGTGGGGTTGGTTGTCCTCGCTTGGGGCAAGCTTAAGCGTTTTATTACCGTTATTTAGCATTTATAGAGTTGCTCTGCAGATTTTTATCGCTTGAAGAACTTATGCCCATTTACCTTCTTCTTCTTCTCTTACACTTGACAGTGCGAGGAGCAGCTGTCCGGCGGTGACATTGTGGTGTTTGCCCAACGTTTGGGCGCCCAATTGTGCTGGCATCCCGGCTGTTTTGTGTGCAGCGTATGCAAGGAGCTGCTGGTGGATTTGATATACTTCCAAAGGGATGGCAATTTGTACTGTGGACGACATCATGCCGAGACACAGAAACCGAGATGCTCGGCCTGTGATGAGGTGAGTTAGCAATTTTGTTAAAACTTTTCGTATATTTTGTATGTGTTTTGTTTTGTTTTTTCTGTAATAGATTATCTTCTCCGACGAGTGCACCGAGGCGGAGGGTCACACCTGGCATATGAAACACTTTGCCTGTCAGGAGTGCGAACATCAGCTGGGCGGCCAGAGGTATATAATGCGGGAGGCCAAACCGTATTGCTTGGGCTGCTTTGACACCATGTTTGCCGAGTACTGTGACTATTGTGGCGAGGTTATTGGCGTGGATCAGGGACAGATGAGTCACGATGGCCAGCACTGGCATGCGACGGATCAATGCTTCAGTTGTTGCACCTGTCGCTGTTCCCTGCTGGGCAGACCGTTTCTGCCACGTCGTGGTACCATTTATTGTTCCATTGCCTGCAGCAAGGGTGAACCACCCACACCTTCGGATACCAGTTCGGGTCCACAGTTGAGACCCACGCATCGAGCCTCCACTTCCAGTCAAATAGCCAAATCACCCAGACGCACCGCAGAGGGGGGTACACGAAAGAGCAGTAAGGGTTTGGGCAGTGCTGGGGATTTGTTGGAGCGTCAGGAACGCAAGCGTATGGAAGCTGTTGGTGTGGCGGATCTACTCTTAGGTGGCGGTGTGCCTGGTATGCCACGACCTGCTCATCCGCCGCCCATAGACCTCACCGAGCTGGGCATTAGCCTGGATAACATTTGTGCGGGAGACAAGTCCATTTTTGGTGACACTCAACTCACTTCCTCCATGCCCGATATGCTCCTATCCAAGGCTGAAGATTCGCATAGCTATCAGAGCATAGACAAAATCAATCTCAATTCACCCAGCAACTCCGACCTCACCCAAAGCACGCAGGAGTTGGGCAATGAACTGGAACTGGATCAGGAGCCCTTACGCCAACTACCACACGATGGTTACGAGCAACTCGAGCAACCCGAACCAGAACCGCTGGACAATCGACCCTTGAAAGAGGTACGTTTTCATAGTGTACAGGATACCATGTCGCGTTCCAAGAGCTATACGGACAACTCCAATGCCCGGCGTCGGCGTAGACGTCGCAATCAATCGCGTAGCTCCTCGGAAATGCAAATCAATCAGTCCAATCTACGTTTGCACAATGCCCAAACCCAGGCGGGACCGGCAGCCCTCAATCTTTTAAACAATTTGGATAACTGTGATGTGGCTAGCATTTGCTCCACCTGCTCCTCCAGCTCGTCCAGCGATATGGATGACTATGTGTACCGTTTGCCCGCCCGTAAGCATTATGGTGGTGTGCGTGTGGCCTATGTGCCCAACGATGCTTTG
Source organism: Lordiphosa magnipectinata (assembly GCA_037044535.1). Lineage (NCBI taxonomy): Eukaryota > Metazoa > Arthropoda > Insecta > Diptera > Drosophilidae > Lordiphosa > Lordiphosa magnipectinata. The sequence continues at coordinate 148,566 of JBAMBO010001223.1, forward strand.
GCCTATGAGCGGAAGAAGAAGCAATCTCAATCCTTGGGCGGTGGTGAACCGCCGGTGGCTAATGGCATACCAGCCATAATGCATGAGAGCAAAAATTGCACCATTTCATGACCACCTCCCATTTTGCCACCGCCTCCCTTGAATTTGGGTAGCTATTATATACTGGACACCATACTCGAAGAACAGAGTCTAATGCTGCCAGAGAAGAAACCCGGTTGCCTGAGGCGTGTGTGGAATTTCTTTGGACTGGGCAGCAGCAGGCAATCAAAGCAAGGAAATGGTCAACGTTTGTACAGCGTTTAGACGGGGGGGTTGAAGGAAGAGCATGTAAATACAAACATATCGAAAAGGGGGGAAATCTGTATTAAATGTGTACAAAGCTAAGACTATTTATCACATATTTGCATTTACATAAATACTAATTAGGCATTCTTAGAAGGTAGAAAACAGCGAAAACCCGAAATCCAATCAACGAACAATACAAATTTACATATACAAAAGATAAAATAAAACAACAAAAAAAACTATAAAAAGTGAAAGTGTGCAATAATTTAAAATAGCAAACAAATAGAACTTAAAAAGCCTCCAACTTTAGCTAACTTTGACATAATACAAAGCCCGGCCATAAGGGGTGTACACGAAATTTACAATTGGTTGGACATTTTGTTGATTTGTTGAGTCAAACTGAAATGCCTTTTGGGAAATTTAGTTGAAAAAACCACGAAATGCAGGGAAAAAGAGAGATAGAGAGAGAAAAAAGTAAACCAAGTCATACTTTTTTATGTTTAAGGGCCGTTTTCTCCATCTAGATCCATCTAGATCAGAGATGGGCGCGTCGCGACGTTCACAATGCACACGAGGCAGCGCCCATCTCTGATTTAGATCCATCTAGATTTTGCAACTAGGTGGTTTTTGTGCAATTGATTGTCTCATGTAGGTTGATTATAAGTTCAGGCATTTGCGCCACAGTCACACCGGGAGGGCTGGAAAGGTAGCACCTTTGCACTCGGCTGATTATTGTTGTGTTTATTGAGCGCCAATTTCAAAAATTAAATCAAGATTTTAAAAGAGGAGGAGAAGGTTATTGTTTTGGAACGACTTGTTATTATAATGGGAGATTAAGCAATTGGTCGAAAGCTAAGTTCACACAGGCAAATAATTTGGACTAATTTTCATGAAAATTTGGCTATATTGGCCTAATTGTGGAACTTTCCGGCCATATTTGATCAAATTATTTGCGTATGGAACCATAGTTTAAGTTATTAATCCTGTAAAATCTTTAAACATGGTTATTTTGATCAAAATTTAGCCAAATTATTTGGATTTGTAAACTTAGCTTAAGCAATAAACTAGGGGAATCAGAATGTGCATCTGTAATTTCAGCAATGTCTGCAGGTGTTCTTGTATATTAAAGGCCAACAGGTGAGAGTGTATTGATATGCGAAAAAAAAGCGACGCTAACCATCCGTGACCTGCTTAATCGAACGCTGGTAAAGAAAATTACACATAGAACCACATTTTGCAGCGTTAGCATAGACTGCAGCATAGACTAAGATATCTAGACCAGAGTTCCCCAGCGATAGCCCAAGGGGTAGGAACATACTCTCCAAATCACACCGAATGCTTGCCGAAGTCATGCATCACTGTGTGTAAGAGAGAGACCCAGTCACATTTTTGCGCTCTCTGCTTGAGGAACCCTGATCTAGACTGAACGATTGAGCAGTCGACACCGCTTCTGTCAGAAATTAGTCAGCTGTTCACTTTCATTTGCGCTCTCTGGATTCATTTGGTCAGCTGTTTGCTCTCACTTAAGCTCTCTGCATACACTTGGGAGTATGAATAACCACTGGGTTTTCCTTCTTATTCTTCTTTATTGGCCCGATGTTGCATCACAACCGCTTGACGGTCTTGGCCTCTGCAATGAATGCCCTCCACTCGCTTCTGCATTGTGCGAGCTGGCACCAGTTGTGTTCACACCAAGGTTGAAAATGTCTTTCCGCACTTGATCATCCCATTTTAGTGGTGGGCGACCCCTCCTGCCTTGTACTCCAAAGTCAGCCGCCTTCGTTTTGTACGTCTTTTTTACTGCAGCTTCTTCATCCATCCGGATTACATGTCCTAACCAGCGCAGCCGCTGTTGCTGTTTGCGCTTGACTAGACTGATGTCCTTATAGAGCTCATACAGTTCGTGATTCATTTGAATGCGGTATCCATCGCCAACTTTCAAAGGTCCATAGATCCTTCTAAGGATTCGCCTCCTCAACCGCTGCTGTCATTGTCCATGCTTCTGCGCCGTATTGCAGGACTGGGATGATGAGCGACTTGTATAGCGCTATTTTTGTTCTTCGAGAAAAGGCTCTGCTCTTGAACTCCCTACTGAGCCCGTAGTAGCATCGGTTTCCAAGAGTAATTCTTCTTCGGATCTCCAGGCTGATGTTGTTGTCGCCGGTAATCATCGTCCCGAGGTAGACAAAATCCTCTACAACCTCAAAGTTATACTCCCCCATAGTAACAAATTGTCCAAGATGCGTGGACCTCTTGTCCGTGGATACTGGGTACTTCGTCTTGTCCTCGTTTACCGCTAAGCCCATCAGTTTAGACTGCTTCTCAGTCTCTGAAAACGCCCTGCTTACCGCCCGTTCGTTTTTGCCAATAATGTCAATATCATCGGCGTATGCGAGTAGCATTAGATCTTTATAAAGAAATGAGCCCGATCTGTTGGCATTTGGGCACTGGAGCAGTATATATACTCCATCAGTAGATTAAAGAAGTCACTCGATGGGGTATCACTCTGCCTAAAACCTCTCTTAGTATCAAATTGGGTCGGAGAGGTTCGTTCAACGTCATCATGCAAAGTCGAACGTACTTTGCTGTTTGTGTTTTCCTACTGGCTCTGTAAAGTATCTTTTTGGGTTTAGGGTCGTTTAGCACCACCTAAATTGAGAGACAGCGCAAATTTGTTCTGTAATACTCATTCTCCATGACTTTTCACTCAGATATTTGTCAGCTGTTCGCTGTCTTTTTGGCTCTCTGAATTATTATTGTGACTCTATCCGTCTCCCTCTAACCAACGTGTTTTCCTATGTCGACAATAATTTTCAGTAAAGTATCTTGTTGTCACAATGGAGTTAACGTCCCTCCAAAATAGAGAGGCGTTTCAAGTAGTGCTTCTATGTTAAATTTTCTTTGACGCTGGTCAGCGACTGAAACACTCTTTGCTCTCTTGACACAAGCCATCGGCATGCGTTCGGCTTGTGCGAAATGTGTTCGGCCAGGGCGTGGCCATCGCTAGTTTTTTATAAAGTTCAATATAAGTGCCTTGAAAAGTAGAGCCCGTGCACTTGGATCTAGCTTATCTATCTAAGCCAGCGGTGGGCAAGCTCTTGCCCCCAGGGACTCCGAGATGTTTTAGTCGGCAATTGGCGCCAGTCAGTCTCATAATAAAGTAGCGTCGCAAATTAACTCGCTTCAAATTGTAAACATACAACAAAACAATGCGAATCGTGATAACGGCGCCAACAAGACGCGCTACTACAGACTGCCGTATTTGGGCGATCGAGATTCAGCTGTTAACGGTTGATTGTTCTGTTGTTGTTGCTGGGCTGCTCTCAAACGAACAAGTTCATGCCCACCACTGATCTAAACCAACGAGTGCGATTTCAAAAAGCGAGACTGTCGTGTGTGTGCGAAAATAAAGAGCCTTGAATTTGTTTCGACCTGACCGCATCAAAGACTAGCTAGCAACAGAAAGTTTTTCTGCTCTTTTCATCCTCAGCTTCGGCATGCGTTCGGCTCGTGTAAGTGTAAATAGCGAAATGTTTTCGCCCGCTGGGGGTACCGGTGACCATCGCTGATCTTAACAAGGCAGCAGCAACTCAGCAGCATGCCTAACTTATTGTGTCCTAGACTTGGCTTCAATTTGCTTGTCTCTGTTGTTCTTTGGGGTTGCCAAATCACAAGTTATTTGCTGGGAGTTAATTTCTTTTGTTAATGTCTAACTGTGCAAATAAGTTTTTCCAGAGAATTAATCAACGAACTCTTTATTCTGCATTTTCTACCACTTTTCGCAGTGTTTCGTTCTGAATAGCTTCCATTTCATGTTGAATGTTGTCTGTTTAAACTTCCCGGGTCCATGGCTTAATGACATAAACTTTTGACTTCAATTAACCCCACCAGAAGAAGTCTCGCTATTGAGCAGGCCAGTCCAAATCGCCATTTTTTTTGGCTAGGCGGTAAGTAAAAGTAAAATTGGCTCAAACAGCACCTCCAGGAGGACCAGGGGCCAAGCTTCTCTCAATCTCTTGCCGTGACACAAGAGAAAGGGACCTACCGTTTAACGCCGAATCCGAACGGCAATAGTTAGAGAATTTTTTGTTGCGGTGGTGCCATCCTGTTAAATCCCATGGTTATGCATGCCGTTAGCAGTCAGAATTGGACCGACAAAATCCGTTATCATGGCTGGATAATGCTCTTCATTGACTGTTGTTCTTTTCGCAAATATATCGGCCTAGACAGTCACGGTTTGGTCTTGGAAAGGTTGTTCATGTATCAGTAGACAATTTTGTTTATTTCCAAAAATGAACCTTATCGCTTATGATAATTTTTCTCACAATTGATAGAATCCAAAATTTATAGGGTTTGCCGGATGCAGAAGGTTTAAATGGCACACCCTATAGTCCTATTTACACTTGTCTGATATCGCAAATGAGTTACTCAGATAGTATATAGTCAATCTGAGAAGCTCAAAAAATATTCTGATTATATGAAAAATAGACAATCTGATGTCTTACATCACAGACTAGGATATCTAGACTGAACACTTGCGCAGTTGACGCCGCTTCTGTCAGCTGTTCTCACTTACGCTCTGTGGATACATTTCGGAGTATGTTCGTCTCCCTCTAACCAATGTGAATTCCTACTGGCACTATAAAGTATCTAAACGGACAATATCAGCGGTGTCACAGAAATCTCTTCCAACCAAATTCCAACCCTAAAACAATTCTCGGTGTCGCAGAAATCTCTTTCGGTCTCTCGTGTTTTGTTAGGAGATTTAGCAAAATTCACCACCCAAACAATTTTTGACAAGTAAAATTAGTTTTGGAAATATAAACACAATATTATTTTTCCGGATATGTTGCATCAAATTAATAAATTATTTAATTAGTTTAAACATTATTCGTAAAACCAACCAAAGTCTTTCATATTAGTCAAAAGCAAACACCCCACGTGGCGCCATCTACAAATTGCGACGCCCTCTATGTGACAGCCAGCTGACTAAGGGCTGGCATGTTATACTTTATGAGTGGCGAATTTGGAGAATATGATATGAATATATATAAATTTGAAATATAATTTAAAAATGCATCATAAAACATATAACACAATCAATAAATATCACTTGAACATCAAATTATCCCTTAACTAAAAAATGGGAAATTTTTTTGCGAGAGATGCAGCCCAGTTTTTCGAGATGATACTTCAATTGGAACAGCTTCTGTTCTAACTAGATTTTCAAATAAGAAAATGAAATCTCTTGTAGTTCTGGGACACCGACGGATTTTTTGAGCGTTTTGCAAAACCAACCGAGGCCAAAACTCTAGAGATTTCTGTGACACCGCTGATAATGATTTTTCGTAAAGATATGATTTGGAAGTCATCCATACAATGTCCATATACATATGTTTGATCACACATTCTTTTCAATACAAGTTTGGGCACAAGTGCCCGACTTTTCCTAGTCTAGATATGGGTCGAGCAAGCTGTTCACAATTTTTTCAGGGTAAATTGTTGTTGGATGCTTACATTTTTACCCAACTGCCTATGTGCACAACAAAGTGAGAACCCCAATAGCTTTGAAATTATAGTGGACTTAGGAAAACACCTTAATTTTTTGTTTCCACTTGGCCGGCCCTTGTAAAAAGTTGTCGTCCCAGCAAGCAGATCAATCACACTTGAAGCCAAAGGTTGTCTCCGCGCTGTCTGCTTGTCTGCCAATTGTTAGGTGTGGTTGCCTGTCAGGCTGTACACTGACAAAATTGCTGTTGGACACGTACCTCTTTCATATGGAACATTTAGGGTTATATTCTCATCAGGTTTCCCCAAGAAGAGAGCGCATAAATGTGACTGTGTCTCTCTCTAACACACTGTGATGCATGACTTTGGCAAGCATTCGGTGTAAATTCTCGATGTTCGTTTCCCTTTAAGCCTTGTAATGGAGCCAGATCTCTCTAAAGTTTTCATACGCAGTGCGGCCTATTTTCGTATATTTATTTCGAGAAACCGATCCCAATTTGAAAATAATAAGGCAAGAAATTCGAAATATCAAAATTTGAGCCGATCAAAAACGTCTCCCATAGTTATTTTCTTTTTTTGATAATATCAATTGAAATGTACTAAAGATTTCATGGTAAATTTCAATCAATGATTTAAAAACAAAATTTGTTTTGCTTCACACAATTATTAATTAAAGCGACAAAAAGCTAAGTCGAGCTAGCGAGAAAGAGAGAGAGTAGTAGCTTTGATCTCGCTTTGCTTTAGTAATAAAAATAGCTCACGCTTTGTTCTCTTTTTGCTTACGTATTGCTCTCGCTTTGATTTCGCTTTTGTATTCGTATTGCGTTTCTCTCTATCTCTTACACGTTGCCCCTCCATATCATGGCATACTGAGAAAAGTAGTTTTAATTTGTAATAAGGCGTTCCCCGAATTTGTAATTGATTCAAGATTCTTGTTAAGATGATCACTTGCAAAACTGATTTAATTTTAGCAAATTTAAAACTTAACAGTTTCATAGTAACACTCTACTGACCAAACTGATCAAAACGGCCTTGATTCAATGATTCTAGGTTAAATTGTACATTTTCTGCTACAGCGCGGAGCTTCTGTAGATGAGCTAATTTATGTGAGAGAGATACTTAAGCATGCGAAAAGGCACTTTCTTGTTTTATAACTTTCATCTCTAAGTGTTTACTTGAATCTTACGCCTACTTAGAAAACTTCTTTCAGTTTTCGACTAAGTGGTATTTTCTTAAAATTTTAAAAGAAATTTTTCCAAAAATTTAAGTTTAGAAATTTGTTTGCCTACCAATTTAATCGTGTACACTCCCAACAAAAGCAAATTCAATAAAAATATCTTTTGTTTCACTTTTTATGTAATTTGGCATAACTTTCCCCTTAGGTGAAAGTCGTTCCATGTGTGTTATAGAATTTTACAAAATATTATGCAAGCAACAGAAACATATGATAAACATTTTTTTATTGATTTATTTAAGATAAAATATCATTAAAATTAAATTCAACAACAATTGTGTATGAAAACATAATCAAAATAAAATATATATACAACTATATACAACAAGTGACAGGTGTGAAAGTGTGTGTTTTAATGGCTACGAGGCACCAAATGCACCCAGTAACCACTTTGGGGGGTTAATTGAAAACCACGTGCATCGTTCATCAAATCCTTGATAGTTTTGGGAGATCTTTCAATTTTGTAGTTCAACATCAAGGTATACAACATGGCCTTGGCCTGCATCAAGGCATAGCGACTGCCTGAAGAAAGAAAGAGAAAATTAAATAAAAGTTTGCATTGAAAAGAAACTACTTTTAGGGCACATCAAGCATCGTGTTTTCAGTCGCATGTGTGCGCGCGCCCTTACAACTTACCTATGCAATTGCGTGGACCCACCCCAAATGGCAAGTAAGTATAAGGCACCATATCAGCCTTTTGCTCATCACTAAATCTCTCTGGATAAAACTTCTCTGGCTCGGAGAAATAACGATCATCCAAATGTAACCCCTGAAATGGAATATTAACGCGATCTCCCTCTTTGAATTCAAACATCTTATTGCCCTCCTCATCAAGTAGGGTATAATCCTTCGCACACAAACGATCCGTGGAGGGAGCTAGAGTCCATTTTCTGAGCGACTCGGAGACCACCATATCCATATACTTCATTTTATTAACCGCATCATAGGTCAAGCTGCCACCCTTAAGTGAATCCTGGGTTTCCTTAACCTCTTCATAGAGTTTTTGTTGTACGTCGGGATTGTTCAGCAACTCATAGGCTGTGGTGCAAATCAAACTGGCATTGTTCTCAAAGGCAGCAAAGAAGAATATAAAACACTGGGCCACCAGCTCATCATCTGTCCAATCGGTTGACGCCTCCTTTTTGGCCTCCATCAGCAATTGAATCATGTCGGGACGTTGAATATTGTTTTGTTCACGATATTTCATGGCATCTACGACTAGACGTATGAAGTATTCCGTTTTCTCACCATCAAAGATCTTAAAACCCAACAGCTGGAATTTCAAAGAAAGTAAGTAAGTTGGGTAAGTCAATAGTCTAAACAGTTACTCACGTTGAACAGCCAGGGAAGGGTGGCCGATAGCATAAACTTGTACAGCTGCTTGCCACGGAAAAAGGCCACCGATTGGCCTATTTTAAAGAACTCATTATTTGGTTCCTTATACGAGCTGACTTTCAGTCCAAATGCGGTGGTGGCTATCAAATCATTCGACAAACGATTGCACATCTCCTTCAGTTCCATATCAAAACCATCTCCCGACTTGGCATCCTTTGACATCTTATCCAAATGTTGCATACACTCAGCAAAACTGTCATTCATCAAGGCAAACATGCTACGCATTTTGGCTGATGTAAACACCGGAGTCAAGGTATTCCTCATGTGCTTCCAACGCTGATCCTTCATTATGCTCAACATGTCGCCCACCAAACGTTCTTTGGTATTAAAAAAGGGCTGATGATTTGGAAAATAGTCAAAGTCTTTGACGCAGATTTTTTTGATAGCCTCCGGATCATTCAGTTGTATCATGGGCGTACGAAAGTTGAAGAAGCCCACAAGTTTGCTAAAAATGGAACATTTATTTTGAGTTGAATGAAAAATCTTTTGGCTACTTACTGCTGTCGATTGCGTGCATAAAACTCGGCTATTAATTTCTGGAAAGAGGCCTTGGCCATTACCACATCACCAAGATTGCCGAGCAACGGCCAAGGCTTCTCATAGGGCAGTCCTCGCTTCTCAAATTCATTAAAAGTGGCTGTGGCCCATTTGTAAAAAATGACACCCAAAACCAGCAAAGCCAAAATGATTTCCAGTCCACACATAATGATGAAATTGCTCAGCAATTGAAGAACTGTCCGCCGCAGGTTGTCACACTTGTTAGGTTGATTCTCAACTGAGTTCGCACCATAGAGCACTTGGGCATTTTATACCCCCGCCGATTGATAAAACATACAAGTGCTTTTGTTTGGTTAGAGATAAAAGTCGTTGAGATACTAAACAAATACGCAAGCCCCATAAAAGGAAGGAGAACTTGTTCTAAAAAAAAGCTTTGTACAGGTCTGAGAGCAAAAATTTAACTTTTTATTCTCACTCGCAATTTGTTTATAATTTTTTGAAATTGACAAAACTTGTTTGAGTTCAATTGAGTGGGGACAGAAGCGGCGATAAGATACGTTTGAATGGGTTAGCTCTCTTTCTATAAAGACAAACATATTGCTTATCTATCTATTATGGCTGATGTAATCTAATTGATGAATACAAATGCATACAAAATATTGTAATTTGATATAGCTGTTGTGTTGGCACTTTTTAAAGAAGTCAAACTGAAAATCACAGTAGGAAACTAACGCTTTGAATGAACCAACTCAAACGTTGAGATCGTGGAAGAATCTCTAAGAACATAAGCTACTAAGTAATGAGGAGCCGTTAGCCGTTCTAATGGACATTGAAGGCAACACTCTACAAGCAGAGCTGGGCATTGATTTTCCATCCAAGAGCGCCGTTTTGTAAAATGCATCAAAATGAAGTATCGAAGCTTTCATTACAGCTATTTTATGCTTTATTGGCGTGATGAGCTCGAGAAGAAGTATCAAATTGAAACCTTCAACGCAAAAGTTGAAGCCCAACAGCCGACCTATGGAAGGTGCCAGTGATGATTTCAAATAGCCAACTAGTTGGTTAACGAGCCTTCGCATTAGGAGGGTTCACCTGAGACAGGCAGAGAATTAGTAGGTAAGCTAAGAACCCTGCCTACAACTGTGTGACTCCGCTGACCAAAACCCTACAAAGCAATTGGATGACATTGTCAAAAATCTCTTTCCGTTTGTCTCGGCCGAACCCCCCATCATCCCAAGTTTTATAGAAGTGATCCTGGAAGCGGACATACTAGCGCTTGCCATCAACCTTCAGTCCAATATGACCTCACAACAATTTAATTTTCGAATTGAACAATGTTAGCTGAGTGATTTTCCAAACTCAGCAATATATTATATACACATATATTTGGAATGACAGCTATACTATATAGTTGTCCGATTTTCATCAAACTTGGTAAAATTATAAAAAAGTATGAAAAACTTATAAATACGAGATTTGAAGACGTTTGCATTGAAAACCAAAAAGATTTTCTTACTAAGACTTCTTTCAAACCTAATTTTTGTATGACAGCTGTACTATATAGTTGTCCGATTTTCATCAAACTTGGTAAGATTATAAACGAGAAGGCCAAGCTAACTTCGTCTGTGCCGAAGTTTTTATACCCTTGCAAATGCTGTTTTTGAAATGTCAGAGTTTAAGAACGCTTACATAAAAATCTAAAAATTTTTTAACTAAAACCCATTTTCCAATTTCGCGAATCCTTTTGAAAACATATCAAATTAACAATCGCGGAGTTTAAGAAAGATGAAATTTAAAACAAAAAAGTTTTTTCACTAAGACCCATTTTCCGAACGATCGGTCCTATGGCAGCTATAAGATATAGTCATCCGATATTAACCAAAATTTGCAAATCTATTTAAAAGCATATAATATTAATTATGGCTGAGTTTTATGACGCTAGCATTGAAAACAAAAAGTTTTTCTCACTAAGACCCATTTTTTGACCGATGGTTCCTATGGCAGCTATAAGATATAGTTATCCGATCCGGTCGGTTCCGACATATTAGCAGCGTGCAGTAAAAAGAAGACTCTGTGCAAAATTTCAGCTCGATAGCTATAAAACTGAGAGACTAGTTTGCGTAGAAACAGACGGACAGACAGACAGACGGACGGACAAAGCTCAATCGATTCAGCTCGTCGCCCTGATCAAGAATATATATAGTTTATGGGGTCGGAAATGAATATTTCCATGCGTTGCAAACTTCTGGGCAAAATTATAATACCCTTTGCAAGGGTATAAAAAGTATGAAAAACTTATAAATACGAGATTTGAAGACGTTTGCATTGAAAACCAAAAAGTTTTTCTTACTAAGACTTTTTTCAAACCTAATTTTTGTATGACAGCTGTACTATATAGTTGTCCGATTTTCATCAAACTTGGTGAAACTATAAAAAAGTATGAAAAACTTATAAATAGGAGGTTTGGAGACATTTGCATTGAAAACCAAATAGTTTTTCTTACTAAGACTTTTTTCAAACCTAATTTTTGTATGACAGCTGTACTATATAGTTGTCCGATTTTCATCAAACTTGGTGAAATTATAAAAAAGTATGAAAAACTTATAAATAGGAGGTTTGAAGACGTTTGCATTGAAACCAAAAAAGTTTTTCTTACTAAGACTTTTTTCAAACCTAATTTTTGTATGACAGCTGTACTATATAGTTGTCCGATTTTCATCAAACTTGGTGAAACTATAAAAAAGTATGAAAAACTTCTAAATGCGAGATTTGGAGACATTTGCATTGAAAACCAAATAGTTTTTCTTACTAAGACTTTTTTCAAACCTATTTTTGTATGACAGCTGTACTATATAGTTGTCCGATTTTCATCAAACTTGGTGAAATTATAAAAAAGTATGAAAAACTTATAAATAGGAGGTTTGAAGACGTTTGCATTGAAACCAAAAAAGTTTTTTTTCACTCAAACTAGTTTTTTTGACCGTTAGTTCCTATGGCAGCTATATGCTATAGTCATCGCATCCGGCTGGTTCCGAAAAATGTGCAGCGCATTTGTACCTTTGAACTTCGTGCAAAGTTTGGTTAAGATATCTTTAAAACTGACGGAGGAGATAGCATAGAATCAGGCTGACGGACAGATGAAAAAGACGGACATGGCTATATCAACTCAACTCGTCATGCTGATCAAGAATATATATACCTTATGTAGTCGGAGATGCTTCCTTTTATGCGTTAAAAACATTTGCACAATTTTAATATACCCTCTGCAAGGGTATTCATATTTTATTATATTTTTATACTCTGTACCAAAGGTACATAGAGTATATTAAGTTTGTGCAAAAGTATGTAACAGGGAGAAGGAATCGTTTCCGACCCTATAAAGTATATATATTCTTGATCAGCATTAACAGCCGAGTCTATATAGCCATGTCCGTCTGTCCGTCTGTCTGTCTGTCTGTCTGTCTGTCCGTCCTTCCGTATGAACGAAGAGATCTCAGAGATGGTAAGAGATAGAGGTTTGACATGCATGGGACATATATTTCTCATACTTGCAGGCAGATCAAGTTTATTTTCAATTTTTGCCAGGCCCCCTCCCGCCCCCGCCATTTAGAAAAAACGTCATATCTCCCACAATTTTGATGATAGATGGTTCGTACCTTCTAGAGATATCTAGTAATCAAAATTATTTATCGATTTGCTGAAGGAATGATAAAGATCGGATGAACGATACTCGAGTTATGAGCAAAAACCGGCCAGTTAACACCTCCCACCCCCCCACCCATAACCACAGCAACATACCATAACCGTTCAACACAGGCAATCTTAGTACGAGAGAGAGAGAGAGAGAGAGAAACTTAGAGAGCGCACCGCGTTGTATGCTCTAATAGTTTCTCTCTCTCTCACTAAGATTGCTTGTCTTGAACGGAACGTTGTTGTTATGGGTGGGGTGGGTGGGATGTGTTAACTGGCCGTTTGACTCGTGAGCAAATGCGTGTGTAAGGGTACAGAGTATGTTATAGTCGGGCTTGACCGACTTTCTTTCTTGTTTTTATATACAGAAGAACGATTTGAATTGTAGGCCGTTTTTCTTAAATATAGAAAAAATTTCTGAACTTTTTTCCATCTTGTTTTAGATACTCCTTCCCAAGCCAAAAGGGGCACTATATAATTTAGACCCATACGGTCGGTAGCTTATGAATTTTACACACGCTCACTAAACTATGGCTGTGCGCGCTTTCTCTCTGTGCTCTATTTGAGCGCACTCTCCGCGCTAAGGGTGCGCGCACACATGCAACTGAAAGATGAACTAGCGGCAGAAGTTAAGGCTGATCTTGACAAATAACCACGCTCCGTGCATGCTAGTGTGCACAAGAAGAACTCGTAGAGTTAAAAGTGTATACTTATGACGTGCAAATGTATGTAATTGGCAAAAAGAAACATTTCCGACCATATAAAAAATATATATTCTTGATCACCATCAACAGTCGAGTCTATATAGCCCCTTCCTTTAGTCCCTCTGTCCGTCTGTTTGTATAAACAACTAGATCTCAGAGACTAGCAGAGCTAGAGCAACCAAATTTGAAATGTAGATTCCTATTGTTGCCCCACAATAAAAAATGTTGAATAGCTCCCACAATTTTTAAGATATACACGCCTTTTCCGAATTTCGATTCGATTTTCATGTAAATGTTAGCATTTTTCAGTGGAATTTAATAACGTTAAACAGAAGGTGACAATTATGCCTACGGTTACTAGTCCTAGACCAGGTAAAACAAAACTCGGAATTGTTTGAGGCTGGGATGACACATTCAATTTTTAGACACAACTTATTATTAAGCGAAACTTTAAAAAATGATCAAAGAAAATCCCCAAAACCCGAAAAAATTTTAAAAATCTAGTGTTTTGTGTAATTTTTTGGTATTTTGAAATGCCAGGGTCACACTCAATGTACGTCACAGCTATTTTTAATTGCCTTTTGTCAATTATCAGAAACGGTTGCTTTGTCTGGGACTCATCATGAGTTGATTATAAGAATAATCAACAAATAAATTTTTTTGGATATCCGCTGCAGACAACATCAATTCTGAATTGGTGTATTCTGCATTCTTCATTGGCCGAATTTTGAAATGTTTGCCTAAAACTATTTGTGAACATAATATTTGTTTTTTCAAACAACTTTCTGTGCCAATACAACTTTCGAATCTGAAAAACTCGCTTGCTATGCTCTCTTAGTCTTGGGCATTATAAAAGGCTAGAGATCTTAGGCTTCTGGACCCTAACATGCAACTGCAAACTATATTGAGATTCACCTTATATGAGTGAGACATACCTGTGGATAGGTAGCGTAGGCGTGATCTGGACTCATTCTTTAAGATGTTTGTGGCTGAAACCTTCCGGATAATTTCTCTATCACCAAAATGCAATATGCCTTGGATGTTTAATTAAAATATACCTTCTGCTTCTCTTTGAAGAAAACTTATTTTTTTCTTCTTTTGCGATTTTATTTTGAGTAATGAAATAATTATAATATTTAATAACAATATGGAAATCTCCCAGATTTACCAAATCCATTAAATGTCAACCGAGTTGTTACAAATATTGAATCGAGTAGTAACCATAGATGGGCTTGTCACCTACATATATGTTTATACAACTTGCATTTGAAATACAAACGTTTCCTCGGAATTCGTAACAGGGCCCATTGATCTCAAATTTAAACTTTTCATATATATATTCTTAATATCTATGTATAATCCCTCCAATTTTCATAATGATTGTATAATAAATAGGCGAGCCAGAAACATAAGAAGGCTATTAAACACTTCTTCCACTCAGTAACGGGTTTAACAAAGTCGGGCAGGCCCGACTTTAACTTACGCTCTCGTTTTCTACATGTTTTAGGATGACAATGTCAAGGTTAATGAAAATTTGTACCTAGTTATGGTATAAGATACTCAAACTTACGAATTACCAAGGAAAGGTAAAATCTACACCACATTTGTAGCTAGGTGAGGCCAAACCTCTAAGTGACGCAAGACCCAGAACCTAATTCAGAATTTATCTCCAGGCTGCACTAAAGACATGGTGAGGTAAATTTTCACCTAATTCAGCTTCTAATGGACATTGAAAAGGACACCGTAACTCGTTCAACTAACACATCTACATAGAAAGTAAACGTTATAAAAGGCGCTCACACTTCCAATTATCCTACGCAGTACGTCTGAGAGCGATCAATTTTCATCCAGCTAACATTCAGTTATACAATGGGTTCAAACACATCTCTTTGACTACTTTTTTGGCTACACAAACTCAAGTGAAATTGCTTGTAAATTGCTAAGCAAAAATTCAAAGTTAAAAAAGAGAGCCCAGACACAGTGAACTAACATGAACTAACTAAATATTTAATGATAGCAAGTTTTTGTTTTAATGCCAGCGGCTTATTGTGAGGTTTAAGCTATTCGAACTTCATTGTTTGTTTTTTGTTATTGTTTATGCCCGTAGGTCAATATGTTAAAATATGCAAACGGTAAGTCACAATACAGACCAAAATTTGCATCATAGTTGGAGTTCTAATTGGTTATATAAGCAGAAAGAAAATAAGAGTTAAAATTGATTTTACAATCAATCAACCAGTGGTGAACTATGTATGTGACTATGTGGTTAATTTGCCTACATATTGCATCAGACACAGCAATTTACCATCAATTATACATCTAAATACTTCAAAAGGTAGTCGTAACTACACGCTAAATTTATGTATATATACTATCAATATTTAAAGATTATTTTTTCATATTCCAGAGAGCCAAAGCTCTGCAATCTAATCTGAGTATGAATAAAACACTGCGCCAGGGGGTATAAAAATACAATTTTGTTTAAAATTTGGTCAGTTCTTGTGGACACTGCAGTTATCACACAAGTAAAATGTTTGGTTTGGAAATATTATTGGCTTTCTGTGGCCGTAGTAATCCTATTCTATAAGTGGTCCACGGCTACATTCAATGAATGGGAGACACGTGGTCTGCACCATGAGAAGCCCTGGCCTTTGGTAGGAAATTCCTTTACAGTTCTGTTCAACAAAGCCTCATTCCAAAAACTAATCAGCGAATTTTACCTACGTACTCGACATCAGTAAGTACTTTCCATTATGTTTGGATTTCCCGATTTCATTCAATCTCTCCTTCTATTCCAGTAAATTAGTGGGAATGTACAACTTTCGTATGCCTGTTATACAACTAAATGATCCGGAAGTAATTAAAAAGATTTGTGTCAAGGACTTTGAATACTTTACCAATCATCCGCCTTTCCTCAAAACCAAGGAACGTCTGGTGGTCGATATGCTGTCTGTAATGAAGGATCAGCGTTGGAAGCATATGAGAAATACCTTAACTCCAGTGTTTACCTCAGCCAAAATGCGTAGCATGTTTGCCTTGATGAATGACAGTTTTGCTGAGTGTATGCAACATTTGGATAAGTTGTCAAAGGGTGCCAAGTCTGGAGAAGGTTTTGAATTGGAACTGAAGGAGGTGTGTACTCGTTTGTCTAATGATTTGATAGCCACCACCGCATTTGGACTGAAGGTCAGCTCGTATAAGGAACCAAATAATGAGTTTTATAAAATTGGCACTTCAGTTGCCTTTTTCCGTGGCAAGCAGCTCTACAAGTTTATGCTAGCCACCACAATGCCAAAACTGTTCAAAGTAAGTAAATTCATTCATATGTAAAAACGCAACTAATACCCCTTCTAAAGCTCTTAGGCTTTGAAGTTTTTGATGGCGAGAAAACGGAATACTTTATACGTCTTGTCGTAGATGCCATGAAATATCGTGAGCAAAATAATATTGTACGTCCCGACATGATTCAACTGCTGATGGAGGCCAAAAAGGAGGCCACAAACGACTGGACAGATGATGAATTGGTGGCCCAGTGTTTTATATTCTTCTTTGCTGCCTTTGAGAACAATGCCAGTTTGATATGCACCACAGCCTATGAGTTGCTTAAGAATCCTGAGGTACAACAAAAACTCTATGAAGAGATTAAGGAGACCCAGGATTCACTCAAGGGAGGCAGCTTGACCTACGATGCGATTAATAAAATGAAGTATATGGATATGGTAGTCTCGGAATCGTTAAGAAAATGGGCACTGGCTGCGGCCACTGATCGTGAATGCAACAAGGATTATACCTTACACGATGAGGAGGGCAATAAGATATTTGACTTTAAGGTGGGAGATCGCATTAATATACCCATTTCGGGATTACATTTGGATGAGCGTTATTTCCCTGAACCTAATAAGTTCATACCAGAGAGATTTAGTGAAGAGCAGAAGGATAAGCTGGTGCCTTATACTTACTTGCCTTTTGGAGTGGGCCCACGCAATTGCATAGGTAAGATTTGGATTGTGAACAAAGAGTTTTTACTTACTTTTTGGATCTACTTTCAGGTAATCGTTATGCTTTAATGCAAGCCAAGGCCATGCTGTTTAATCTGCTTTTAAATTACAAAATTGAAAAATCACCCAAAACAGTTGAGGATTTGATGGCCGATTCGCGTGGTTTCCAATTGACACCACAAAGTGGCTACTGGGTTCGTTTAGTGCCTCGCAAGTGAAACTAAAGAGGAAAATAATAACATTAAAGTTATTATAACCTTGCAGCTCAAATAATTCATATAAATAAATGTTTTGAAAGATTTTCATACAACAACTAGCTGTCTCGGCAGGCGTTGCTATGCTCCCTATAGTATGTATTTTAAACACAAAACAAAGAAGTGAAGCTTACATTACAATTGTCATTTATCCAATCTGCACGATAGTCTAAACTAAAATTTAGAAAATTACGCTTATTTGTGCACATTTCGATCTTTAACATCTATGTGATATGGTAATCTAATGATAAATCTATAATCTAAGATCATCTAAAAGCCACTGGCAAACCCTGCCACAAGAATGTTCCTAACTCTAAGCCACAGCTAGTCGATTACGACTGACTTATGTATTTAGAAAATGTGTTGGCCAGGGGCCTTATCTTGAGACTGCAGCGAAGGCATATGTATGTACGTAAATATGTGCGCTGGCAAAGTGGACAAAGAGTTTGCAACGCAAACGTCCCAAAACCTCATACTTCTAAGTTTTCAATGCTTTCACATAATTCCACCAAGTGTTATGAACAATCGGAGAACTATATAGTATAGCTGCCATACAAAAGATATGATTGAAAAAAAGTCTTAGTAGCAAAAACTTTTTTGTTTTCAATGCTATCGCTCCCAAACTTGTTACAGATCAATATTATATGCTACCACACAATTCTGCTAAGTATGATCCATATCCGATGACTATAGCATATAGCTGCCATAGGAACCATCGTTCGAAAAAGTAGTTTTAGTAAGAAAAACCTTTTTGTCTTCAACTCAAACGTCGGCAAACCTCGTATTTCTAAGTTTTCTATGCTTTCACATAATTCCACCTAGTTTTATGAAAATCGGACAACTATATAGAATAGCTGCCATACAAAAGATATGTCTGAAAGAAAGTCTTAGTAGGAAAAACTTTTTTGTTTTCAATGCTATCGCTCCCAAACTTGTTACTGATCAATATTATATGCTATCACACAATTCTGCAAAGTATGATCCATATCCGATGACTATAGCATATAGCTGCCATAGGAACCATCGTTCGAAAAAGTAGTTTTAGTAAGAAAAACTTTTTTGTCTTCAACTCAAACGTCGGCAAACCTCGTATTTCTAAGTTTTCTATGCTTTCACATAATTCCACCAAGTTTTATGAAAATCGGACAGCTATATAGTATAGCTGCCATACAAAAGATATGATTGAAAAAAAGTCTTAGTAGGAAAAACTTTTTTGTTTTCAATGCTATCACTCCCAAACTTGTTACTGATCAATATTATATGCTACCACACAATTCTGCTAAGTATGATCCATATCCGATGACTATAGCATATAGCTGCCATAGGAACTATCGGTCGAAAAAGTAGTTCTAGTGAGCAAAACTTTTTTGTTTTCAATGGTAGCCTCTTTATACCTTCCAATTTTAAATATTATCAGTTTCCACACAATTTTGTGGAGTTTGGTCCAAATCGAATGAATATATCGTGTAGCTGCCATATAACTAACTGGCAAGCAAATGCCTAAAGTAGTGGAGCCATCAAGCTTCAAGGGTATATAAACTTCTGTTGAGCCGAAGTTAGCTTTCGTCTATTTTTTATGATAATCTAAGCTCCTGTATGAATTTTGTAAATTTCGTGATTTTTATTTTTATATTCTATCTGCACCTCCTATTTACCCGTCTATTGACACGAGATTTTTATATATAGTTGAGAGATTTTCTTATTATTTTAACTCTTCTTTTCGTTAAGCTTATGTAACCAACTAGAATTCCAATTATGATGCAAACTTTGTCTGTATTGTGTTTAACAGTTTGCATATTTTAACATATTGACCAAAGGGCATAAACGAAAACTAAACATAACAGAAAACCAAACAATAAAGTTCGAAGAGTTTAAACATGACAATTAGCCGCTAGCGTAAAAACAAAAATTTACAATCATTAAATATTTAGATAGTTCGTGTTAGTTGACTTTCTGGGGTCGCTTTTGACTGGCTAGCATATCTTTTTCTATTTTCGGTTAGTTTAGAAATTTACAAAACTGTTGCGACAGACGTCAGTTCAGTTCGTGTAGCCAAAGAAGAAGAAGAAGGGCCAAAAGAGATGAAGTTTCAGCAAAACATACACCATATGTCATTGAATTGAGCAGGAAGTGATAGTTTGTATACAGTAAAGACACGATAATATAAACTGATATTAAAGCAATTTCTATGTCGGTCATCTATTCCAGCTATTGGTGACAGCTGTGAAGTAAGTACATTCAGAAAACTATTTTTCTATATTTAAGAAAGGTTCGAATAGCCCTTAAAATTAGAAATAATTTCTATATTAAAGACATTTTTTTCGGAAAAATGTCAAAGTATATTGAAATTATTTCAAAATTTCAGGGCCATTTCAACCTTTTTCTGAATTTATACAAATTTAGAAAAAACTAAAGTTTTGAGTGTAGCCATGAAACAATTTCTCAAGCTGTAGGCCTGTCTGACCGCGGCTAGGAATGAGTTTCTATTAATGTTCGCATACAGCCCAGTAAGGCTTTAGTCTGATACCTCTCTATATACTTGGCTGAAGCATTGCTCAACTTTTTCAGCTTCTTACTACGTCTTCAAACGTTGATCCTCCTGCATATTGAAGCCGTAAGGTATGCATTAGTGTGCCTTTTCACACTTTATCGGGCTGTCATATTTCTTAGTTTCAGTGGCTTCTCGCTTGACAGATTTCTGCAAGCAAATACATATGTAGTTTATTTTTCTCCGCAGCAGGTCGACAGCATAAGCTCTGGGTCTACAACTTTCCAGTTATTTCAAATTGGGCCATAAAACACTGTACTGGAATCAGTAATCTTCAAAGAGCCAGAAACTGCGTATAAAAGTACACCAAATACCATTTCCTTAATTTCTTCCTTCAACCATTAAACCCTGTCTGAGATTTCTTCGTTAGCCCGCCTTGACAACATCTGCTCCTGCTGCTGCTGTTTTTGTAACTAAGCTTCGTTCTCTAGTTAAAGTTAAGAAGTTGGCGCTTCGTTTTGTTTCCCTAATCTTAAGCAGGAGCTGCTGCATCACTTATTCTCCTCTGTTCTCAACTTAGAACCAATAATTCTGATGGAAAGTTTCTATTAGGAACCCATATAGTTTGACCTACAGTCCTTGATTTCTAAGGCAGCTTTCAAACACAACTGTAGTTTAGTTATCTGTCTACTCGCTGGAAAGGCTCGCTCAGCTGGCTCCTTATTTAGCTGCTCAACCTTCAGTTATTGCAGCTTAACTACAACTATTTCTTAAGCAGCATTTCACTATTAACTGGACACTTTTCATTGTGCATTATAAATACTAAAGCTTGTAGGAGCTGACCTGACCAAAGCTGTAAGTAGCAGCAAATCCAAGTGCCAGCAGTTTCTCTATGCTGAATCTGACCGATAACAATTTGGAAATTCGGAAAGGGTTCGATAGTTGCTGTACTACTCCGTCATTATCGCTGTATTGTACTCCCACTCTTCTAACTTAGGGCTACATTACCCGCTAAGACTTCAAACAATTCAATTTCATTTCATTTCCTAATTTATTCTATTTAGCTACGGGATTCGCCAACAATATGAATGCTTCAGGTTATACCTTTATGACTTTAAGCAAGAGCACACACTGGTCACGGACCATAGAAGACGCAAAGCATTTCTTTAAAGTATCTACCTAATGAGTAGTGCCAAGGCATTGTGAAGGCCTTATCAAGCTAAGCTTATGGCTAATATGGCTCATCGAGGACATCCAATTCGTTCGTCTAGCTAGTAGAGATTCGTCTTAATTCTTAGAGAGAGAAGGAATCGACAAAACTCTAAGTTCCACACATTCTGTCTTTCAAGCCGTTTCGCTTTAGAGAAAAAATATATATGTAAATATATAAAAACAAGAAAGAAAGTCGGTCAAGCCCGACTATAACACACTCTGTACCCTTACACTCGCATTTGCTCACGAGTCAAACGGCCAGTTAACACCCGCCACCTTCACATCAAAATCATGATTGTTCTTTGAAACAGAAGGTGACCGGTTGTGTACAAATTGTAAAGACATATTTGTATACCCTTGTAGACGGTATATTAAAGTTGTCCAGATGTTTGTAACGCACAGAAGGAAGCATCTCCGACCACATAAAGTATACATATTCTTGAAATCGGCTATTACGATGCTGAGTTGAGTACATAATATGCGTCGTTTTGTTCGATGACGAGTTCCCAACGAGATGCCATCTCCATAATGCCCCTCAGTTTTAGAAGCTCGCTTCCCTATTGACCAAAAACTCGGATAGCGAAGTCTTTCGGTACAGGACTCTCGTGTGGCCACATTTGTCGGACTACCAAGCTCGTATCGCGATGGACAGAAATAGGTGGTAACCACTATAGCTGCGCGATACGGAACGATACGGTGGATGCAAAAGAACCTCCCATCCGAGCTCCCGGAGCTTCTAGTGCGTCACCAAAGACAGTGTGTCGCCTGGTGTTGTCCTGATGGAAGACTAATTCGGCCTCCGTCGATCAAAGATGGCCTCTAATCTGCATCAGTGCTGCATTCATGCTGTCACAGTTAATTCCAGCACAAGTTTGAATTGAACAATTGGCCATAGGGGAGCAGCTCATAGTAGATGATTAGCTGCCAATCCCACCAAACACACAGAAGAACCTTCCTGGCCGTCTAAGACAAAGTTTTGGTCACCGTCTGAAAAACTTTTTTGCTTTTCGACCATGACCGTATGCGCTCCCACATCTGTCGTTATTAATCCAATATTATCATCGCCAGTCACCATCACAACTTTTAAAACGCGTCAATTTTGATCGCAAATCGGACAACTATGTAGTATAGCTGCCATACAAAAGTTAGGTTTGAAAAAAGTCTTAGTAGGAAAATCTTTATACCCTTGCAAAGGGTATTATAATTTTGCCCAGAAGTTTGCAACGCATAGAAATATTCATTTCCGACCCCATAAACTATATATATTCTTGATCAGGGCGACGAGCTGAGTCGATTGAGCTTTGTCCGTCCGTCTGTCTGTCTGTCTGTCCGTCTGTCTGTCTGTCCGTCTGTCTGTCTGTCCGTCTGTTTCTACGCAAACTAGCCTCTCAGTTTTAAAGCTAACGAGCTGAAATTTTGCACAGAGTCTTCTTTTTACTGCACGCTGCTAATATGTCGGAACCGACCGGATCGGATGACTATATCTTATAGCTGCCATAGGAACCATCGGTCAAAAAATGGGTCTTAGTGAGAAAAACTTTTTTGTTTTCAATGTAAGCGGCCTTAAACTCGGCCATTGTTAATATTATATGCTTTCAAACAGATTTGCAAATTTTGGTCAAGATCGGATGACTATATCTTATAGCTGCCATAGGACCGATCGGTCGGAAAATTGGTCTTAGTGAAAAAAACTTTTTGTTTTCAATGCTAGCGTCATAAAACTCGGCGATAATAAATATTATATGCTTTCAAACAGATTTACAAATTTTTGTCAAAATCGGATGACTATATCTTATAGCTGCCATAGGACCGATCGGTCGGAAAATTGGTCTTAGTGAAAAAAACTTTTTTGTTTTCAAGTAAATCGTTCTTAAAGTCGGTGATTTTTAATATTAAACGCTTTCAAACTAATTTGAAAAAGTTGATCGACATCGGGTGACTATATCTTATGGTTGCCATAGGACCGATCGGTCGGAAAAAGAGTCTTAGTGAGAAAAACTTTTCTGTTTTCAATTTTATCTTTCTTAATCTCCGCGATTGTTAATTTGATATGTCTTCAGAAAGATTCGCAAAATTTGGTCGAAATCAGATGTTTATCTGTCGGAAAATGAGTTTTAGTTAAAAATTGTTTAGATTTTTATGTAAGCGTTCGTAAACTCTGACATTTCAAAAACAGCATTTGCAAGGGTATAAAAACTTCGGCACAGACGAAGTTAGCTTGGCCTTCTCGTTTTTGTTTTCAATGCTTTCGATCCAAATCTTGGTATTGGTCAATATTATATGCTACCACATAATTCTGACAAGTTTGATTTAAATCGGATGACTATATCATATAGCTGCCATAGGAACAATCGGTCGAAAAAGTAGTTTTAGTGAGAAAAACTTTTTTGTCCTGAACGCAAAAGTCCCCAATTCTCGTATTTATAAGTTTTCGCAGCTTTCACATAATTGCACCAAGTTTTTTGAAAATCGGACATCTATATAGTATAGCTGCCATACAAAAGTTAGATCTGAAAAAAAGTCTTAGTAGGAAAAACTTTTTTGTTTTCAATGCTATCGCTACCAAACTTGTTACTGATCAGTATTATATGCTACCACACAATTTTGACAATTTTGATTCAAATCGGTTGACTATAGAATATAGCTGCCATAGGAAAGATCGGTCGAAAAATCGGGGTCAAGTTTATGACCTCCTGCTGGCCCTACCCACAACATGTTCCAAAATGTGTGTTCTACTCGAAACAGAACTGAAACTGTTTTTTGTTGTTCTTCATTCAATGTGTGAGTTAAGAACTACTTATATTTATTAAAAGTAAATACTTTTTCCCTGGGTTTAACCTTTCTTTTCTTAAAGTTTCTGAAATTCCATTGGTTCCCCTACTCATTTCACCTATGGTACCTCCGTTTTTCTTCAGTCCGTTTTAGTTAATGAATCTCCACTGTGTCTCCCATTCAAATACATTTTGTATTCAGGGTTTATTCACCCGTTCTCTGGCATAACTTTCGTTGGTCTGTTCTACGCTGGGTAGTGACGCCTTTAACATTTAATGCGAATGTGTGTGCGCTGCAGTTTATCAAAGCAGGGCCAGAGCAGTTGTCTGTTTGACGGCAGTCAGTCTGTGCTGCTCTGCTCTATTCTATGCTATTTTTTTTATGCGCAAATCATGCTGCATCATTAAATCTATGCTCTGTGTGTGTGTGTGTGTGGGTTTGGACGCTTTTCCATTTCCTTTCGCTTTTCTTTAGCGCTCAGTGGCTTTTCATTTCTATTCAACAGAACACAGCAAAATTTATGGCTTTCAACGTTGATTTTGTGTTTGGGTTTTTTTTTATGTGTTTTTAAGTAGTCGTAAAGCGTAACACTTGATGATGAGATATTAAACGTTGGAGCCCAAAAAAAAAGGGATGCCCTACCCCTAGGGTATCATTCGGAGGTGGCAGTTTGTTTGATTTGATGGCATTTTAAATATTGGTTTTTGAATTTTTCATTATTTCCGGGTAAGTGAATGGACGTTTAATAGATTTGAGGTGCAGCGAGGACCTTGTCTGCCAACTTGTCAATGAGCCAAGCAACTAAATATTTTATTAGGCAGTTGCCAAAGCAGCAGACATGTGGCTGCCTCATGATGAGGATGTTGATGTTGATGCTGATGTCAAGGGAATTGGGCAACGGCGGCAAAGTTAGACTCCAGTTCCAGCTGGCTGTTTGTCTTGGGCTTCTGTGTGTGTGTGTGTGTGTTACAATTGGCTGTACGTGTGCAACATTTTTAAGTAGCTTTTCTCTGTCGTTTTCTTCTCTTTTTTTTTTTTGGTTGTTTGTTTTATGGCTACGTTTGTTTTAACTTGCTGGAAATGCCCCGTCAAACATATGTTTTCAATTTGCAGGCAAATGGAAAAACTTGATTGAATTTGGCCAAGCAAGCAAAATGAAGATCGATGTGTGTGTGTGTGTGTGTTGACTTGGCTTTAAGTTGAACCTAACGTATATGCAAACTTCAGACTTTAGTCCCCACAGATTCACCACACAAATTACGTTTGCGGCATCAATCATACGCACTGTGGTACACCAAAAGGGAATTCCCTTGAAGCGTCGCCTAATTGTATGCTTGTGACTCTGCACAAAATTAAAATAAATTGTTCCTCCAACAAAAAATTAAAGAAAAACTTTTACTTTTCGGTTTCCTATTTAGAAATTCAACTGCTGTCGCACAACTCCTACAGTGTCTGGGGCGTCTACTGTGTCCTTTGGCTGACATTCATTTGAAATTCGCACAGCATAACGTGCTGCTCAACTTTTTGCATATTACGCACTTGGTCACGTACATTTCTCATATTTATTTTGCATAAGTTTCAAGTTCTTCTTTTTGCTGTTTGGCTTGAAATTTTCCTTTAACACAAATTAGCTCAATTAAGCTACGGCATATGCAGACGAAGCAGACAAGTCAAGCTGATAAGGATAACACAGGCAAACTCTGCTTCTGCTTGAAATATGGCCAGCACTTATGAAAATTTCTGCCACCCCCAAAAAGTAGGCAGCACAATTTTCCATTTCGCATGTTGCCGCTACGCTAAGTGCTTCCTGTGTGCCCCGGGGCCGGTCACCTCAACTTTGACTGCCACGCCATAATATTAATTGTGCTCGTTGGTTGGTAACAAACAAGTTGAAAAAAAAAGAAAAAGAAACGCCACTTAAATGCCTTTAAATTTTTATACATTTTCACATTTTTTTCATTATTATTCATAAGCTTGCAGCTATTTAAGGTTAGCCATTAAAGCCTCAAAGATTATTTGCACTTTTGTTGGCAATATGATTAAATTTTTGTCTCAGCTGCAGAATCTACCTTTGGCTTCCACTAGTTGTTAGCTGTCAACCCTCTGCTTTGGCTCGTGTGCCGTGTCGCATCTGCATTAAATGACAAATTGTCTCATCAGTCAACGCAAATGTAACAGAACAGAACACTGAGAGCACAAGTTTTCTTCTTTTTTTTTGTGCCAGGCCAAACAATCATTATGATTGTCTACTTTAAGGGGCGACATCTATGGCTACACAGAGAGAAATAAAGGGGAGAGTACAGAGTGACCAGAATCAGCGCACAACTTGTACCCAAACTCTGTACTCTGTTACTCGGCTAAGGCCGAGTTCACCCAGAGGTCTTAAGGCCCATTGTGATGCCTAGTGGGGTTGGTTGGGTTCTGAAGGTCAGATTCTACACATGTACTACCGTGTCGCTAATATATGAGTATCTAAACCATCCTGTGGAGTCGACAAAAAGAGCTAGGTCCTTCAAGGGCAGATCTGTCAGACTGTCCAGGTCTTAAAAGAATAGTTTTCCCAGTTCCTAAGAAGTGCAGGGCAGTCGCAAAGAAGTTGTTGGATGCCTTCTATCTCTTCCTCATTCCCAAAACTACGACAGAAGTCATGGTGCGGTGCGCGCATCCTGATGGCCATGTACCCCATGGTGCCCCGTTATGACTCCGATCATAGTTTTAATCCTGTTCTTGCTAAGGTGTACAAGTTGGAAAGTTCTTTTAGGTGAGTATCGGCAGATGTGACAGCCAGGTGCGAGGTTTCATTGTCACTTCCCCCCTAGTTCAGTATTTCCTATGAACTTCTACTTCTGTCATGATATCCAGCAGGGGTCTTTGTACATAGTATAGCTACCTTACAAAATAAAGTTCTGAAAAATAGTCTTAGTAGCAAAAACTTTTTTTGTTTTCGATGCTATCGCTTCCAAACTTGTTACTGATCAATATTATATGCTGCCACACAATTCTCCCAAGTTTGATCCTAAGTCGGATGACTATAGCATATAGCCGCCATAGTTACTATCGATAGACATAGTAGTTTTAGTTAGAAAAACTTTTTGTCTTCAACGCAAGCGTGCCCAAACTCGTATTTATAGGTTTTCTATGCTTTTACATAATTCCACCAAGTTTTATGAAAATCGGCCAACTATATAGTATAGTTGCCATACAAAAGATATGTCTGAAAAAAACTCTTAGTAAGGAAAACTTTTTTGTTTTCAATGCTTTCGCTACTAAACTTGTTATTGATCAATATTAAATGATACCACACAATTCTGCCATGTTTGATCCAAATCGGATGACTATAGCATATAGCTGCCATAGGAACTATCGGTCGAAAAAGAAGTTCTAGTAAGAAAAACTTTTTATTTTCCATGGTAGCGTCTTTACACCTTCCGGTTGTGAATATTATCAGTAGACATCGGATTTTATGTACTTTTTAAATGAAGCTTGATTGAGGTGGAAATTTGGATTTATACTAATTAAATAACCCACTTTCCATTGGAAACTGCATATTCAATATATGCAAATTTTGCACATTTTACATATGCAAAATATGTAAAAATGTAATTGTATAAAAAATGTATAAAAATGGAGAAATTTGCAAAAATTCTTTTTCTTGAGCTTAGATTATTATTAAATATATAATGATGGCATATATAGACGGTTAAATGGGAGTTGTAGAACGAGCAAATGAAAGGTGTGCCTTGAAAGTTCCAAAATATTGGGAAATTTCTCAATTGTTCATTAATTTCAGATTTTTGTGAAGATTTTATGGACGGCTAGAGTACACGGGTAAATAAAGATGTGGAACAATTGGTCAAAAAAATCGCGAAATTTCAAAAATTCACATTTGAATTTAGATTATCATAAAGAAGGGTAAAAAGGGTAAAAGGAGTGGATCAAATGGTCAAGGAAATCGCGAAATTTGCAAAATTTTCTAACGACCTAAGATAACTATGAAGGTTGGATAGATGTCAATTGAAGACGCGTATATTAGAGGCTTAGACCAAAAACCGCGAAATTTGTCAAATTTTCATTTGAGTATTAACGAAAGCGCAGCAAATTTTCTACGCGCTCGGAAACTCCAGAATTATATATTAATCCCTTCCTGTCATGTGGATGCTGAGAATATTCCTCTCCCGCACAGCAACATTGTAAACTTCGGGTCTAACGAAATTATTATTTTTCAAAAATATTTTTATTATAATTGTTGTAGCAATATACAATTAAGCATTTTTTTAAATTCTCCTTTGTAACAGCAGTGGTTTGGTTTCATATCCTCTTGGCCAAAGTTCTATGATAGAACTGTTTACAAAACGTGCTATTGCTTGATAATTGACCTTATCCAATGCTTTAGTTGAAACTAAAAAGGTTTTTGAACGACCATTTTCAGTTAAGTTCCCAACAATTAGATTGGCCACAAATCTGCCCGATTTGTCAGTGGTTTCGTCGACCGAGAGCCATATTTTATCGTCACCCAAAGCCTCACGAATACTATCCATTTTTTTTTTATAGCACTTGTCCAGATAGGATTTCCGTAATGTACTTTCTTCTGGTATTTGTTTCTTAATGTATTTTTTAAGAAAGCCATTAAATGTCTCATTATTTAAAGCATTGAAAGGTATGTTGGCTGCAATCAAGGCTTCGCAGAGTTCATTGTTGAATTCACCATTTTCATCGTCCTCCACTTCAACTGGCATCTGCCATCTTACATCCAATTGTTTATGGCGCGCAGTTGCTAAGTGTTTCTCTGAGTGTGACTTTTGATCGCAAGCAATCTGATTTAACAAATTAAAATATATTTTCTTTTATTAATATGAATATTATTATTTTATGGATATAGTGTACTCACTCGTTTTTTATTGCAAGTAAGACAGACAACTTTGTCTTCCTGTATTTCAAAACAGTTTGATTCCAATTCTTTTAGGCATTTTTGGATCAAATGTGTTTTTTATCGCTTATTTTCGGCATTTTAATTAATTCAAAGTTGAATTGATGAAGTTGATTTACAAAGTGAAACGGATTTGCAACAAAATCAGAAAATGGTGAGCACAGAATCACAAAAAGAACACATTAACCTTGGCCTACTAGGATAATAATGTATCTGAAATATGTAATTTCATAAAAAAATACATTTTTTACATATTTTACATATTCTGCATATTTTGCATATTTTTTTATGCAAATATGCAATTTATGCAAAATGGTAATTAGCGGACTTAGATCGTTTATCAATAAAAATAAGATGTGTGCAATTAGAACTTAAATCGGACATGCGGTTCAAAATATGCAAATATGTAAAATCCGATGTCTAATTATCAGTTTCCACACAATTTTGGGGAGTTTGGTCAAAATCTGATGAATATATCGAATAGCTGCCATATAACAAACTGGCAAGCAAATGCTCAAAGTAATGGCGCCATCAAGCTGCAAGTTTATATAAACTTCGGTCGAGCCGAAGTTAGCTTTCCTCTATATTTTTTTTATTTGATTTTGAAATAAGTTAAGTTTTCAACTTGAATATTTAAAACCATATTTTTCTTATATTTTCCAACACATTTTTTTCACTTTGTACTTGGCAAAATTTAATTTCGACGATTCTTACAACATTTTTACAACATTCTTGGGGGACGTTCGACTTGTTTTTAAAATAAATGATCAATAATCCTGGTCCTGATCAACTTTATATGAAGCATACTTGCAGAGTTGTGGAAATTTGATATCCTGTAGTGGAAAATTATAAGGACACTGATATTCCTTAGGTCGAAGGCGCAAAAACAGTGTTCGATTAATATTATTATGAAAGGGGAAGTAATAGCAAATTAGGCTCAAACTTGTAGACAATCTGAAAAATACAAAAAAAAAGAATAATATTTCATTTTCTTCCTCTCCTCCTGCTTTACTCACTTGGCAAACGAGCATCCCAGACGAAATGTGATGGGACTTATCATACGCATAAAATGATTATCACCTTGCACCTTGTAATACGTCTTCCCATCATGATTTTCCAATTGCGGTGCCTCCAATGTCAAGTGTTCCATATACCAACGATTTACCGCAAATTGCGTAAAATGAACCATTTGAAAGTGTGGCAAATCGATGCGATTGAACGCCAAGTCCTCTTCGTTCAAATCTCTAGCAAAGTCTTCCGTTAGATTGCAGGGTAATTTACGTAGCAACACACATGAATTATGATAACAATTGGCCATATCGGCCAAATTCTCATCCCAAAGCATGGCGATCATGTCACAGACACCCAATTTCTTGGCCAAACGATTGCGCAAACCATTGTGACCCAATTTAATATCTTTTCGCATTTTGTTATTCTTCGACAAATTGAGATCGTAATGCTGAATGACAGAGGCAGCACAGTGTCTATTGGTCTCGGGCAGTTGATGATATGGACACTGTTTGAAACAATTGGTAAAAATTGATAAAACTTGATGAAATAGTAAAATTAGCAGCAAGAAAATCATTTTTGAAATTTGTTTAAGTTTTTGGTTTTTTCTATTTGAGAGGTAACTGAAAGGCAAGTTACTAATTTTGACTTGAAAAAAAGCAAATGTGCGTTAGAATTCTGAAATTGAAGAGCATTAAAAGGTTTTCCTGGAGTATGTCAAGAATTTTTCGATTTACAATTAGTCCAAAATTCTAGAAAATGCAAAAAGAAAAAACTTAAACGCTAAGTATCTGTCAACGCCGTTTACTTTCACATGCAAATAACACTAGGCAACCAGGTCCAGTATATTGAAGGGTTGGTGGTGATTCGAAACTTTGAATTTCTGCATGCTGGCAGTTCTAGAATCAAGTAAATTCTCACAGATCTTACAATTCTCATCACGTCTATCAAGTTTTACTCCATTTTTTTTCTCCAAGTGTAACTGCTTTGCACCTCAGACAGCAGTCACATGTGTTTTTGACAAGCTGCCGCTCAACGTCTTCTGTGTATGACATCATTCATTATATTTCATTGCAATTGTCTTACTTTGTCTGCAAGCTGATGAGAAATGGTGTTTTGCCACTCTGCTCCACCTTCCCTTTTCTAAGTCTATGCAAAAAATAACCAGCAGAACTTTGCTTTCACTTTCAGCCATTTAATGAGCAAAGTTTCAATTAAATCGGTAGCTTTTTCCACCACTCAGCTGCTGCTCAAACAAAATCACTACAAACCAGCCGCTTCCCTTTCCCTTAAAAAAAACAAATACAAGCTCTGCCAATAAAACGGCATCCAGTTTATGTGTTTTTCCAACGATTCCCAGCTAAATCACAGCTAAATCTCTCTTCAGCAGCAAAAGCATCATCAGGGCTTTTATTTGTTTGTCGTTCGTTTTTTTTTTTTTTTTGCTCGTTTTGTTAAATGTAAACTGATAAAAACAATTGAAAGCAAACAGAAAACCAAATGGGGGGAAAAAGTAATCTTTAAATTAAGGGTGGGTAGCAGAGAGAGAGAGAGAGAGGGAGTTCTTTCTAAGCTGTCTTCATGCATTGAAAGTAAAGTCATTTGTTTTCGATTTGAATTTAAATTGCCTTCAGTTTCACATATTAAAATGTTTACCACAAAATTGTGTGCGTGTGTGTGTGGCCCAGGCGGCACCCTAAAAGTAGGCAAAGCTTTAATTGATTTTTTTTTGTTTTGTTTTTTGTTTGCATGTTAAATCCTCATTATGATTTAATTAACTGTGCGCACTATTTTTTCGGTAATTCATATTTAACCCACATTAGCGTCTAAGTGTGAGTGTGCGTGTGTGAGTCAGTGTGTGTGTGTTTGTTTTATAAATTAGCCTCAGTCTTTGCATAATTTTCACATTTTAGTTTATCTAAATGTTAAATTTAGTTTTTCATTATTTAACACATGTGACCGAGGTGTGGGAGCTGTGATAGTTGGCCGTCGTTGACCTTGCAGCGACTGGGAAAAGAAAGGGTAAGTTTATATACCTTCGAATCGTGCTTATGACTTGAGTGGCCATTGGTTTAGTTATAGACTGTTACAGGAGCTGATGTATATTGTCATCAGTTCACAAATACATCAGTCTTCAATGTTACATAACAGAAAATATGACTTAACAGCACTCTGTTAAATGGGCAACTGATGCTAACAGACAGTTCAATGTTAAGTGTGTGTTTTTTCTGCTGCAATTTGCAATTGCTATAAATTAATAAAAATAGAGAGTTTTGTCAAATATTAATGATGGAATCTAATGGTTGTGGTATATTATACTATGTGTTAGTATCTTTGATCTGTAGAAAGCAATCGTGGTGTCTTTGTAGTTGACGGTATTTGTGAAGAAAATTCAACTTTGCAAGGCCCTATCAAATTTTGTTTAGATTTGTTAGGGTTGTGACTTTTTACATCTTGTAGAGCCATCAATTCCGCTACCGTTTCAATTTCACATTTTTTGCAAAATTTTATTTTTTTTTTGACTTAACCTCAT
This sequence comes from Lordiphosa magnipectinata, assembly GCA_037044535.1. Classification (NCBI taxonomy): domain Eukaryota; kingdom Metazoa; phylum Arthropoda; class Insecta; order Diptera; family Drosophilidae; genus Lordiphosa; species Lordiphosa magnipectinata. The sequence continues at coordinate 181,072 of JBAMBO010001223.1, forward strand.
TTTTTCAAATGCTTTCTTGCTTGCCAAGTGGAAAAAAGAGACGAGTCGATTTGCCAAAGAGGATGTTATTTTTGATTGCTTAAAAAAGGGGTTAAGCCAAAGTCCTTCAGACGCATCTGAAAGATATTTAAAAGAAAAAAGCAGAATGTTTTGTTTAAATATGGAGATAAAGTGGCGGAAATGTAACCGTAGTTATGCAACTCTTTGAACGTAGACATTCTCACTGGCTTAAGCAAAATCAATTCATAACCGTTAAGAAGCACATGAACCCAGTTGAGCGTCCCCGATTGCCATTCACGCTTAAGGGTATTAGCGGTCGGAGGGAACAAGCTGCTGATCTATCAATATCTGAGGGAGATAACGTGCGTTTATTGTTACAAGCAGCAAGCACAGCTGCTGTTAAAAAATGGCAAGCTGACATCGCAGAAGTTCTTAATTTGCTTTCTAAAAGTCCGGAAAAGGCAAAAATGATCCGAATATAATGTCACACCCAATTAAAAACCCTTTGCGGTTTTCCGCCGTCGATGCCTTGGCATTAATTTTGGATCAGTGACTTACAAAAGTCCAAAATTGTGCAATTAGAGAGGACTGTAAGATCAAAAAATGCGATATATATCCGATTTATAAGGAAGTGAATAAAAGTAAAAGCCATTGCAGACTATCAGGCATTGTTGTTCTGATGCGAAAGCATTATTAATCAATGTCTGAAATTTGGGAAAATTTCCTATAGTGCTGTGTTCTGGCTTCCAATGGTCATGTTCTGCAGAAAGTTTAAGCTTATAGCAGGAATCGGTTGAGACAAGTAATAGAGCAGGGGTCGGCATTGTGAAAAGAGAAGTTGCCACTAGCCACTGAGAAAATTTGGCTTACATCAGAGATGAAAAGCAAACAGCTTTTCAATATATCAAGCAGGTCAGAGCTGGTTTGCGTCGTTTTATCAAACATTTTCACTTTTTGGCATCGCTCTTCTTGACAAACCCCGCTGTAGACGCATTAAACCCAGGCAGTTTACTTAGAGCTTTAAAGCTCACTGTTTAGTATGCTCAACACTTTGACAACTTGTCGTTTCAGGGGTCGGCCAAAAACACAATCACATTTTGGAATCACTTGTCGTTTCAGGGTTCGGCCAAAAACACAATCATCTTTATCTTTTTCAGCTGAACACACACTGCACAATCCCTTGCTTTCTTTTAGTTGGCACATTATGGTGACTGCTTGTGAAATTGTAACCTGTCCATTTCATCAATTTGTGAGACTAGATGAGACACGTGTAGTTTCTGAATGACTTGACAAAAATCGCCAATGGACAATATTTTAGAGATTGTTTTCTTGGAGGCTTCCTAGGTCTTTGGCTGGCCACTGGACACACCTAAATATCAAGGGTGCGTGGCTGATTCCCTGAATCGATACAAAACACTGAGTGGATCAGGTATTTGTCTTCCCGGTGGTCTGGTCCATACAAATGCGAATCTTCGAAATGACTCCAAATCTTGTGCAGGATTTTTGGGTGACCAGATTCCGCACTACACCATCTTCGGAGCCGGGTGCCATTACAGGGTAAGGCAAGGTGGAAGAGCTTTGTCTATTTATCTTGTAATTGCATCATGCTTAGGAAGACAGGTCTATGGATTGACTTTAGTATTCTAGAAAGAATGTTCATCTTAGGAATTACTGATATTAAGAGCTTCATATGCTAGCTCAGGGCGGTTGCGCCCATTTAATTCGCCCATTCTGGTGGCTGCTTGTACACTTGGTTGCTGTCCATTCCTTCTATTTGTGAAGTTTGAAGAAAAATGTGGAGTTTCTATAGAAACATCAACTTTATAAAGGCTGGGTACATCCGGATGCCTTGACGAAAACTGACACTTGACTGTGAGCTTGTGGAAATCAGTTACAAAGTAGGAGCCGAGAAATTTTTGTCTACGAAGACTTTAAGAAGTGTGAGCCAGACTGCACCTTTTTCGGATCTCTGTAGATTCAGCAGAAGTCTTACGCTTTTACTACTGCTACGCTCTACTTTTGAGTGACTACTCAAATCTCATTTAAAAAGTAAAGCCCAGTGAACCAAACTGATCTTTTGCACGACTTACTTTAGTAGATAACCCATACCGAATTGGGTGATACGCAGCCAAGGACTTTTATGCCGTTGGAATTTCAGCTCTAGTTTATCAGAGTTCCCCAGAAATAGCCCCTGGGTGCCGAACACACTCGAGAGAAAGAGAAAGAGAGACAGTCACATTTTGCGTCTTTTCTTCTGGCGGAACCCTGCTGTATTTGTATTCGAATATTTGCTCAGCTGCCCGTGGCAACTTCTCAGCTCACATTGCCGACCCTTGGTCTGCATACAAACAAGAAAGTAAACGTTCTTATAACCTTGCAGAGGGTATATTGAAATTGTCGAGATTTTTGTAACGCATAGAAGGAAGCATCTCCGACCACATAAAGTATATATATTCTTGTTCAGCATGGCGAAATGGGTTGATATAGCCATGTCCATCTGTTTGTCAGTCTGTTTTTATGGTATCTTCTCCTTCAGTTATAAAGCTATCTTGACCAAACTTTCCACGATGTCTTTTGGTACAAATACGCTTTCGGAAACGGCCGGATCAGTTGACTATAGCATATAGCTGTCATAGGAACTATCGGTCGAGAAACAAGTTTTAGTGAGAAAAACTTTTTTGTTTTCAATGCAAAAGTCCCAAAACTTCGCATTTATTAGTTTTCTATGCTTTCACATAATTCCACTAAGTTTGATGAAAATCAGCCTACTATATAGTATAGCTGTCATGCAAACGACAGTTCTGCAAAAAAGTCTCAGTAGGAAAAACTTTTTTGTTTTCAATGCTATCGCGTTCAAACTTGTTACTGATCCATATTATTTGCTTCCAAATAATTCTGGTAAGTTTAATCAAAATCGGATAAGTATAGCATATAGCTGCCATAGGAACCATAGGTTCAAAAAGTAGTTTTAGTAAGAAAAACTTTCTTGGTTTCAACGCAACCGTGCCCAATCCTTGTATTTATAAGTTTTCTATGCTTTCACATAATTTTAACAAGTTTTATGAAAATCGGATAGCTATATAGCATAGCTGCCATACAAAAGTTAGGTCTAAAAAAAGTTTAGGTAGGAAAAACTTTTTTGTTTTCAATGCTATCGCTCCCAAATTCTATTGGTACCACGCTGCTGTGCGTATATACTACCACGCTGCTGTGCCGAGTTTAATAAAAATCGGATGACTATAGCATATAGCTGCCATAGGAACCATAGGTCAAAAAAGTAGTTTTAGTAAGAAAAACTTTTTTGTCTTCTACGCAAACGTCCCCAAACCTCGTATATCTAAGTTTTCTATGCTTTCACATAATTCTAACAAGTTTTATGAAAATCGGCCAATTATATAGTATAGCTGTCATACAAAAGACAGGTCTGTAATAAAGTCTCAGTAGGAAAAACTTTTTTGTTTTCAATGCTATCGCTTTCAAACTTGTTACTGATCCAAATTATATGCTACCACACAATTTGGCCAAGTTTGATCCAAATCGGATGACTATAGCATATAGCTGCCATATGAACCAACGGACGAAAAAGTAGTTTTAGTGAGAAAAACTTTTTTGTTTTCAATGGTAGCTTCTTTATACTTTCCAGTTATGAATACTATCAGTTTTTACACAATTTTGGCAAGTTTGGTCAAAATGTGATGAATATATCATATAGCTGCCATATAACAAACTGGTAAAGCAAGTGAGATTGGTAAAACTCCCAGCTAAGAATGTTCTACGAATATCATTTAAAATATTAATTTGTATAAATTATATAAGCTGAAGTTAGTTTTCCTCTATTTTATATAAATTATTAATATTTTCAATTTAAAGAAGTTTTCGGCTTGCTAAACCATGCAACTTGACAGTTGTCAAGTGCATTCCCCCATCTGCTCAAGTCAGCTAATAACGGTTGACTTCAACTAAACTGAAATTGTACATTTTTTAAGGGGTCCACAATTAGAGCTTATTTGAGTCTCTTTTGCTTAACATTTGCATAATTTTCTCATTTAATGCCATAATTAAGCTAGCAAAAAGGGCATTTAGTGAGCTGCAACACTTTTGTATACATAGTTTAGATGTCAAGCTGTGTGCAATTATGACATTTTGCAGCAGCTTTTGCTTGGCTCCTTTTTACCCACCCCCCCTCCCCACTTTGTAAGGCTAAGCAGCAGCACTTAGCAGCGTATTTTACAGTTCATTGCATTGTTATATAATTTAACAGGCAAACACCTTGCTTGAGTGCGCCCCCCCACACACACACTCCCACTGAGGTCCTCTTGAACGCTTAAAAAGAGCCAGCGGGGTGGCCAAGTTTATTTGTGCTAAAAAGAGTGGAGGAGGGTGGTCCCATATCAAATGCTTGAGCACTTATGGGTATAAAAAATTGCTACAAAAGATGCCATTAAAAAATCTTTGTGTTGCCACAAAAATAAATCCAGCCAAGAAAACACACACACACACACATCGACATCGCACACAACAAAGAGCTTTACCATCCATCAAAGTAAAACTAAGTCGCAGGGGCAGCCAGCAAAGTTGTTAAGCCTCAAAGTAGGGGGTGGCTGGGAGGGGGGAGGGTTGTTCGTTTCCCCATTTCAGTTGGCTTAACACGTTTTACACTTTTGCAATTGTTGTTTAGTCCGCGCCAAGCCAAAGTGACTGCAAACAAAAGCATACTTTTAGGCGGCGGCATTTAAACGTCACGCGGAAGCGAAACTCACACATTAACACCATTTTTTTGTTTTTGGTTGGTTCCATTCACGTCATAAAACGCACTCTCTAAAACTATTTTAGACCCAGGCGTGTGGCACAATAAATTTTTGGTAAGGTCGTAAAAAAAACGGAGACGGCTTTTAAAACGCACACACACACACATATGCATAGCTCTGTGTGTGTGTGTGTGTGTGTGCCAGCGGCTTTTGTTTCATTTTATTTGCATATAAAGTGGGCAGACATGTGAGAGGATTCGCACGATGCCTAAGCTCGCTTAAAAGCTGGTGTGCCAATACGTCAATAAATCTCCGCCGAAGGGCAAAACCCAAAAAAAACCTCTAACTGACAGTTCAATTTAGCAGGCAGTTGCTGAAAATTGCCTGTCGTTGCATACTTTGGGGCAGTCAGCGGAAATTAAAGTGTCAAAGAGAGCTGAGTAGATGATGATGATGATGATCATCTCTCTCTTTCAGCATTAGCATATGGATTCGATCCCGCTGAGCCTGTGTCATTTCATTTGCAATGCAAAAGAAGCCCCATTCGATCGTTACATAAACTACACCAAAACTGAAACTGGGCGCAGCTTTTGGGGGTTTTTGTCATTTTGCCATAAATTGATACAATTGCACCTCGATTTGATTTCAATCAGCTAATTGACATTTTATGATGGACAAAGTTGTTTTTTTTTTTGGTTACCTTAACGTACAGGGGCAACATCTTGTGGCGTATCATTTGCCTCTTGGCCATTTCGTAGAAAACGAAAGGGGGAAGAACCTCGATCTCACTTATTTTAGTGCTAATTAACGAGAACTGCAACAAGTTCTGTGTCTTTCTTTATTTTTTTTGCCTTCTTTCAGCTTAATTTGTCGCGGCAACCGACTCGAAATGGAAATTCCTGTTCCTTTCCTGCTGCTGCTGCTGCTGCTGCTTGTGTTGTTGTGTTGCATGCACCAATGTGGGCAGATTGACGTGTCGTTTGTGTCATCCAAGTTGTTGCTGTTGTTCCTGTCAGCAAGTGGACGCTGCCGCCAAGCTGCGTGTCTTGTGTCTTTGTAGCAAAGCGTGGCAAGTTTAGTTTTTTTTTTTTTTTTTTTTTGCATAAACTTTATTTGCGTTGGAAATTGAATGAAAGTTTTTAACGGACAACGCCTCGTTTTCACTAAAGTGCTTTGCCAAACTGACGATTAGATTGCGCGGCTCATTACGGAACGGGTATTTATATAAGGATGTAACGGGGAAAATGTTAGGACTGTTTAAGCTATCAAATTGATTTTCAGTTTATGGGTATGGGTATGGGGTCTTAAGAATTGTGTGGTTGTTGTGTTACAAAATTCTAAAACAAAATTTGCATGCAGTTAGCTGAGAGGCTCGTAATCTAGTGTGAGCTGCCTAGTTCATAGCTTTAAAATATCTGAATTGTTTGTATGAAACACTTTTCCGACCCGGTTCACAGACTTTATTGACCGAAAATTCCTAAAATATTATGAAAACCTGTTTAGCTGAGCTCTTAGAGCTGCTAAGAACTTTCAACATAGCCAGCGTAACCTGCCTCATCCATATCTCTCATAGTTTCTTAGGTGGCAAGTTTGTACCATCTATACATATTTAGAATCAACATTATTCATCGGTTTACCAAAGGATTGGCAAAAGATCGAATAAACGATAGTAAAGTTATGAGCAAAAGAAAGCTTGATGCGGCAGCGCAGCTTTCTGCTGCTACTGAGCATTAGTATTGTGAAAACATCGATAGTGGGCATCATCGATAGTTTGAACATCGATTGTACTATCGAAATATTTGACTTAAAAACTTGTCCATTGTCCTTCTCCCGTACTCTGCCATCATCGTAAATCAAAATTAACTTCAATCAAATGTAAAAATATGACTTCAATTAACTAAAGTTTTACTCTTACCTTGTTACAATATAAAGTTGCTAGAAATGCGCAATTTTCTACTCCGATACATCGATAGCGCTTCACAACAATCGATGGTTGACCAAATATACAAACATCGATAGTATCGATGTTTTCACAACATTACTGAGCATACACATTCGGAGCTGAAGAGCATACTACAGTCGTGCTAGGCAGATTTGATTACTTCTTGTCAGTGGCTTCGATTCAGTCACCATTGTATAGTCATTGTAGTCATTGTAGTGCAGTGACTCATTGTTCAGTTTCTCTTGTTAAATCTTCTTCTTCTTTGGCCCGATATTTGTATTACAACTGCACAACGGTTTCGGCCGCCGCTACCAATTAAAGGTCCATAAATCCTCCGAAGAATCCGCATCAGCCGCTGCTGTTAATGTTCATGCTTCTGCGCCGTATTGCAGGACTTGAATGATAAGCGACTTGTATAAAGCTATTTTCGTTTTTCTCTTGAACTCCCTACTGAGCCCGAAGTAGCATAGGTTTGCCAGAGTGATTCTTCTTCGGATTTATAGGCTGATGTTGTTATTGTTGTTGTTGTAACGGCTGGGAAGTTTCGTATGTATGTGAAAGAAGGAAGATAAAGAGAAAGAAGAGGGTAAATGATTAGTTGGATGTAGAGAAACTATTCCCTGTCCAGTTCAAGGAAGGTGGCTACCTCTACTGGTTGGGACCATAAATCTAGGGGAGTGAGAACAGTTGGGTTCAGGGGACGCTCGAAGAGGTGTCTGGTGGTCATGTGGGCAGAGACCACACTTAGGGCATTCATCAACCATCTCTGGGCAAGAGTCGCCCTGGCGCGCCTGGTGAGGGTCCTCCCCGCGGGATCGATGGGTGGCGGCCTGCCCCCCAGGACAACATTGTCTTGGTAGGCTTCTATGGTGCAGGCGACCATGTTGATGTGTGCCTTCTTTTTGGAGCGGTTCCTTCGGCAATCGGGTCTATGTCCCGGAACCGACGCAGTGCACAACACACTGCCCAAGGATTGCCAACCCCGGTCTATGGGGAGTCAAGTATGTACAGGCTCATGTTGTTATCGCTGGTTATCATCGTTCCGAGGTATACAAAATCCTTTACAATCTCAAAGCTGTACTCTCCCATGGTAACAGAACTCTTCGGTACTCTAACATGGTACTGCTAAGTACCGCTAAGCCCATCAGTTTAAGATGCTTCTCTATCTCTGAAATCGCCTTGCTTACTGCCTGTTCGGTTTTGCCAATAATGTCAATGTCAGCGGCATATGCGAGTAGCATTCAATCTTTACGAAATATGGTGCCCGATCTGTTGACATTTTGTGACGGAGCTTTGCGTACTTCTCAACGTCATTAAGCAAAGTCGAACGTACTTTGCTGGTATACCAAAGGTAGACAGGGCTTCAAAGAACCTTGAACATATCGCTTTATAATTAACAAAAAGATGGAAGGTGAAGATCTGTGTCTTCTCCAGGATTTGCCGCAGTGTGAATACCTGGTCTGTGGTGGACTTACCATGTCAAAGGCCATACTGATAAGGTCCAATCAGTGAGCTAATAAGCGGCTTTGGACATATATATTGTTCAAACACTCTTGTTCAATGACTTTTTTTCAAAGACATTTGTTTAGTGAATTCTTATTTAGTAAATCTTTTTCAGCGATTCTTGTTCATTCATTTTTATTCAGTGACTCTTGTCAAGCCACTCTTGTTCAGACACTCGTCTTTAGTGTTTCTGGTTCAGTTACTTTGTTCAGTCACTCTTATTGTTCAGTGTCTGTTGTTCTGTTATACTTTATCTGAATTTTTGTTTAGTGATTCTTATTCGGTAAATATATTTGATTGACTCATCTTTAGCGATTCTTGTTCAGTAATTCATGTTCAATGACTAATTGCTCAGTGACTCTTGTCTAGCCAGTCTTGTTCAGTCACACTTATTTAGTGTTTCTTGTTCAGTTACTTCGTTCAGTCACTATTATTTAGTGTTTCATTGTTTAGTGGCTCTTGTTCAGCTACTTTTGTTCAGTGACTCATTCTTTAGTGACTGTTTTTCAGTTTCACTTGTTCAGTGTTTCTTGTTTAGTCACTCTTGTATAGAACTCATTGTTTAGTGACTCTTGTTCAGTGACTCATCTTTCAATCACTGTGTTTCTTGTTAAGTCACTTTTGTTCAGTGACTCTTGTTAAGTCACTTTTGTTTAGTGACTCTTGTTCAGTCACTTTTTGACTATTGCTGTCACTCATGTTCAATGGGTTTGGTTCAGTGACTTTTGTTTAAGAACATTTTTTCAGTGACTCATTGTTCAGAGTCTGTTGTGCAGTGACTATTTTTCTGAAGTCTTGTTTTAGTGATTCTTTTTTTAGAGATTCGTGTTCAGTGACTAATTATTCAGTGTCTGTTTATAAGTCCCTTTTGTTCATTCACTTTTTTTCAATGATGATGGTTTAGGGACTCTTGTTCAGAGACTTTTTTGAACTCTTGCTTAATGATTCTAGTTCACTTATTCTTTTCTCTTCTCTTTGTTAGTGGTTTTGTGGTCCAATTCTTTTCTCTTCTTCAGTGACTCCTGCTCAGGGACACATGTTCAGTCACTCTGGGTGGGCAACTCATAATTCAAAGACTACTGTAAACAGTACGGTACAAAGATTGTGTTGAACTTGGCCCCTAAAACTGATCAAACTCTTCAATTTATGTTTTGAAGATCTGGTGAATGGGGCGGACCAATGCTTAGAGAAAGTTGAGAAATCCGACTCTAAGTAAACTTTATGCTAAACTATTACAATATGCTTACTTGATGCTCTTCTATCGCAGAGCCTTCATTTTAATGATTTACTGTAAACTACAGTTTCCCAATCCCCCCCCTTCCCAACAGCATGCAAAATTGTTTTTTATAAATCACAAAAATCTCTTCAAATTTGGTTGCATTCTTAAGCCACCCAACAGGCTTGAGTCAACTGCATCTTTATTATTAAAACAAAAGAGGAAACATTTCTTTCTTCCAAGCTTTTGCCATAAACACCAAACACGCACCACAACCACAGCAACCCACAGTTGCCCCTGGGGCATTCTTCGCTCTGCTCGCTCAACGCCCCATCAAATGTAGTTGGCTATGCAAATTTCAAGTATTCTGTTTAGTTATGTGCAAATTTATTGTTTATAAAAACAAAAGCCAAAAGTGAAGAGCGATAGCTACCATTGTTTTATTTTGTTTTTGTTTTTTCCTCCATTTTTTTCGGTGGGGTTTGGGGTTCAACAGGTTTTGGGTTACTTGCACGCACACAATGTGCAACACAGCGTCGATGCAGCGCACAGCGATCACATAATTCGTGTGGCTGGCTCATCATTCTTATGCTTTTCCAAGCCTCAGGAAGAAGACGTCGTTTTTGCCAAGTTTATTTTTATCAGCAACATTTTGCTGCTGCCTCATACGTCTGCGTCTGTTTTATCGGCATTCCTCCTCCTTTTTTTTTTGTGAGTTTGCTGCTGCTGCTGCCGTGTGTATCTATCTATAAAGACAAGAGCTTTTGCGGTCCAGCATCTCACGATCTTTAACATGTTTTGTCTCGATCAGTGAAATCATTCAATCAGAACGGTCGTTGCCTGTGCCTTGCGCACACACAGAGCGGTTATATAAGGCCTAAGCCGTAAACGTAGCTGAAGCTGAAGCTGAGGCTGAGGCTGAAGCTGGTTTTGTGCTTTTAAGGCATTCTCTTCACACACCAAGACTGGGAAGGAAAGTGTTTCCCTGGAGGAACTGCACGGTAGCTGCCAAAAATTGAAGCTGGTTTTTAAAATTCCATTAAAATTTATTAGCATTTCACACAAAATGCGCATAAATAACCAAAAATTTCGGGACTTTAATATCAAACGGTGGTCCCGTCCCGTCCCGTCCCGGCCAGCAGCCTCCGTTAATGATAAAAAATTGGATAAGGTTAAACTGACCGTGAGCATGCTGAGAGCATTTGTTGTTGTTGTTGTTTTAAGTAAATTTATGTGTGCGTGTTGCATTTAATTGGAACGGGGTTGGAGTCCATAAACAATTTTCGAAATGCTCTGTGTCTATGTGTGTGTGTTGGTGTTTGTTTTGGGGGGCCTTTTGTTTATGGATGCATTATCTAAACAAATACGAAAATAACTCATTAAAAACAAGCAGCATAAAACACATAATTGAGTTTAGAAATTAGATCTTGAGGTGCACTATGCAACAGTCAAAGGCGGTGGTGGAAATTGATTTAAGGGGGGGGAGGGGAAATTAAAGACACTTCGAGTCGACTGAGACTTTCTATATCTGAACTCTTTTCGGACTGCAAAACAGTTTAGTTGTTCAGCTGCTTATTAACTGACCTAAGAATAGTATCCTTATCCTTTTTAATGTTCTGTGCTCCCACATTTGCCTTAATTTTTCCTTGAAATAGTTCAACTGAACATAATTCACTGAACAAGCATCAATGAAGAAAAGTCACTGAAGCAGAGTCGCCGAAACAGACCTACTGAACAAGAATTAACAAACAAGAGTTCAGAAAAAGAGTCATTGAACAAACTAGTTCAGTATTTTAAAACATCCCTAAACAAAAGTCACTGAACAAAAGTCGTTGAACAAGAGTGACACTGACAACAATGAGTCACTGAATCAAAGTAAATGAGCAAATGTCACTGAACCAAAGTCACTAAACCAAAATCACTGAAGAAGAGTTACTGGACAAGGGTCACTGAACAACAGTGTCTGGATAACAGTTACTGAACAAGAGTGACTGAACAAGAGTCACTGAATAAAAGTCACAAGGCAAAAATCAATGAACAAGAGTGACAATGAGTCACTGGACACGAGTTACTGAATGAAGCTGAACAAATGAGACTTAACTAGAGTCACTGAATCAGAGTGACTGAACAAGAGTCAATGAATTACAGCGACTGAACCAAAGTCATTGAACAAGAGTGACTGAAAACAGATAATGAACAGTAGTGACTGAACAAGAGACATAAGGCCAAAGCCAATGAATGAGAGTCGCTGAATTACAGTAACTGAAACACAGTGACTGAAAAACAGTGACTGAAAAACAGTGACTGAAAACAGTGACTGAAAAACAGTGACTGAAAAACAGTGACTGTAAAACAGTGACTGAAAAAAAGTGACTGAAAAACAGTGACTGTAAACCAGTGACTGCAAACGAGTGACTGAAAACGAGTGACTGAAAAGCAGCGACTGAAAAACAGTGACTGAAAAACAGTGACTGAAAAACATTGACTGAAAAACAGTGACTGAAAAACAGTGACTGAAAAACTGTGACTGAAAAACAGTGACTGAAAAACAGTGACTAAAAAACAAGGACTGAAACACAGCGATTGAAAAACAGTGACTAAAAAACAGTCACTGAAAAACAGTGACTGAAAAACAGTGACTGAAAAACAGTGACTGAAAAACAGTGACTGAAAAACAGTGACTGAAAAACAGTGACTGAAAAATAGTGACTGAACATAAGTCACTGAGCCAAATGTGACCGAAAAAGAGTCACGGGAAGAAAGTCACTGAAAATGAGATACTGATCAGAAGTGACTGTACAAGAGACACTTAACAAAAGCCGCTGATCAAGTCACTGAATTACAGTGAAATAGTGACTGAACAAAAGTCATTGAACCAAAAGATGCCAAACGGAAATCCCTGAACTAAAGTCAGTGAACAAATATCAATGAACAAAAGTCAATGAACAAGAATAACAATGAGTCACTGGACAAGAGTGACTAAATAAAAGTCACTGAACAAAAGTGATTGAACAAGAGTCACTGAATAAGATTGACAAGAGTGATAATTAGGAACAATTTAAGAAGAGTGACTGAACAAAAGTCACTGAAATTCAGTAACTGAACAAGAGTGACTGAACAACAGACACTGAACAGAAGTGAGTGAAGAGGAGACACTGAACCAAAGCCGCTGAACAATGGTCACTGAATCACAGTGACTGAACAAAAGTCACTGAACCAAAAGAGGCCAAACAAGAGTCACTGAACCAAAGTCACCATAAGGCACTGGACAAGAGTCACTGAACACAAGTGATTGAACCAGAATCACTGAACAACATTGACAAGAGTGACAATTAGGAACAATTTAAGAAGAAGGAGATCAGCTGGTCATCTCCCCCTCTTCCTACGTCCCTGTTCACAGCTTTAAATATGCATGTAAATAATTTGACAGAAGAGTAAACCGAAGGCTTAGCTGTGTTGAGAGTGGAGAGTTGGTCGTCGCCACTTGAGGGCATGAAACAAGTGCAGAGGCAACTCAACTGCAGAGAGAGAAAGAAAGAAAGAGGGAGAGCGCGTATTAAGCTGTTCCCAGTATGTCAGTGGCCAGTGGCTGTGTGGCTAGAACCCACCTTCTAAAGAATTCTCTACCTTTCTTATTGTTTGCTGGAAATGCAAAGCGTTGCCTCTGCCTGGCCGGGGACTATAAATGACCGCAGGCTGAGCCTTTTCACTTTTAGTCTTCAGTTGTCAACGTTGGCGTCATGTACTACATACACTATCTGAGCTGTGAGTATATGGAGAAGGGTTTCTACTTAATCTTTAACCAAATCTTTCGTCAGTTCTTTTCCTGCTCTGCAGCAGCGGCTGTCTCTGGGCCAACACCATCAAAGAGCGCAATCTCTTTGCCACTGAACTTTTTCAAACTTTGGCCACTGATCGTCAGCAGGAGAATGTCATCATTTCACCCGTATCCATACAATTGGCTTTGGGGCTAGCCTATTATGGAGCCGAGGGTAAAACGGCCACCGAACTTCAACGTACTCTACATGCCTCCGCTCAGGAGAGTAAAAATGGTTTGGCCGAAAGCTATCATCGTCTCTTGCATTCCTATATCAAATCCAAAACCGTTTTGGAAATTGCCAACAAGGTTTACACCCGTGAGAATCTTAAGGTTTCTGCACACTTTCGTGAGGTGGCCCAGAAATATTTTGACTCTGATGTGGAGGCCTTGGATTTCCGGCAGGAATCGCAGGCCATTGAACGCATCAATAAATGGGTGAAGGAGAAGACACAGCAGAAGATAGATCAGGTGGTGGATGCCATTGAGCCCGATACCAATGTGGCTCTGGTTAATGCCATCTATTTCAAGGCACGCTGGGCGCGTCCTTTCAATGATGAGGATACCAAGGAACGCGACTTTTGGCTAAGCGAGAGCCAAGCCATACAAGTGCCTACGATGTTTGCAGACAATTGGTATTACTATGCAGATTATCCGGAATTGGATGCCAAGGCCATTGAATTGTTCTTTGAGAATATCAACATGACCATGTGGTTCATTTTACCCAATCAGCGTGCAGGATTGCAAGAGCTGGAGCAGAAGCTCAAGGGTGTGGACTTTAAATTGCTGGAGGAGCGTTGGCAGTGGCAAAGTGTTTCGGTTTATTTGCCTAAATTTAAATTTGAATTTGATACGGATCTGAAGCCTACTTTGCATAAGGTAAGAGTAGCACAAACATCAATTTGTATAATGTGTCAATTCCTCTCTCCTCCAACAGATGGGCATCAGTGCCATGTTCTCGGATGCGGCTGATTTTAGCAATCTGTTTGATGAGTCACCCGTGGGCACACGCATTACCCAAGTGCAGCACAAAACCTTTATAGATGTCAATGAGATTGGCTGCGAGGCAGCCGGCATTAGCTGTGAGTATAGAGACGACCACTTGGATAGGCCAGAATTTGACTTGAACTTTGTTTACCTAAAGATGCTGCTGGAGTGCCCATGTCCTTGCCCTTGGATCCCAAAACTTTTGTGGCCGATCATCCATTTGTGTTCATTATACGCGATAAGCATGCCGTTTACTTTACGGGACATATTGTCAAATTTTAAATTATCAAACAGACATTTATTTATATTTAAATTTATATTGATAAAATTTTAAATACACTTTAATAAATTCAAAAATCAAAGGTCTGGCATTTGGGTGTCTGTTCGTTGCGGCAACTTCCCTCGGATATTATATACAATACTTTTCAAGGGGTTAGTTTATATAAAAAGTGGTTTAAATCTGTTCCAACTTACGCTGTTTGCCTCGTCTCCAACGCTCACAATTGAGCGTAGTCAAGCCACAAAGTTCTGCATTCAAAAAGCAACCGCTATAGGCACACACCAGTTTATTTTTGTTAGTGCATTTTTTGTTACAGTTCCTCTGACACCAGCCAATTGATAATACTAGAAAAGCAAATGGATAAAGTTTATTTTGTAGTTTTTCAATAATAGTTTTTACCACTCAATAAAACTAGCAACAGCTTCATCTTTAGCTTCACAATAAAACTTAACTAAACTCATTTTATATTGCATCTTTTCATTTGTGAGTGAAACTAAATGATTTGGATCAGGTTGATAATCTTATTACAGGTTTCGTTACACTCCTGAAAAGCTTAAAAAAATTTTAATATATTTTTTTTTTCTCACTTTTTTTGAAAGCTAAAAATAAACTTGCAAGGTAATTACAATTTATATATTGTCATGTTTTCATACGTGCGACCCAGAAATGAAAAAAAATTTGGAAACACAGTGGAGTAAGCTCAACTGAGGCTTTAACGAAATTTTAATACGCTTGTAATTAGTTTCGGGTAAAGGTCGATATCGAAAAGAATAATTAAAGTTTGACAACTTATGAGGTAATGTACCATGGGCATGAGGATATGGGTCCAGTTTGCCAACGTTACCAGAGCGCAATACTCCTTCGATCCGTATAACCATGGTTCTCCCTCAATAGCCCTTTGGGCTATATTTTGCACCTTCTCTAGCGCATTCAGTGTGCTTCTGCCAGGTCTAAATCCATACTGCTCATCCACCAGTCCAAAGCTTCCATCCGTGGTTTCTTCCACTTTTTTGAAGAGCTTTCCAACTGAGTCTAGGAGGCATATTGGACGGTAGGATCCAGCGGGACCTTTGTTTTTTGAGAGTAGATCCAGTCTTTGCTGCTTCCAGCCTCGTGGAAAGACTCCATCCATACGGCATATTTGGAAGATTTTCCGGAATACCTGCGGTTTGCTCTTCGCTGCCGTCTTGACGATTACCCTGGGAATTCCATCCCATCCGGGGGCTTTCTTTGACATTTTTTTGTCTGCTGCAATAGTGATTTCCTCCAGGCTTACTTCGATAACGTCCATATGTGTGCTGCTTGTCCACAGAGGGTTGCTGTTCCTTTGCGCTGGGAAGAGGTTTTTTAACAATTTACTTCATAACCTGTTGGTTGGTTGAAGCCTTTTCACCTTTGACGAGTTTGTTTTAGTGTTGGGTTGTTCATGAGTGAGTGAACAAAATTGAGTTGTTCCTTAAACTGAACAAGTGAACATGTTCTTCTTCAATTGTTCACTTTTGTTCAGCGAGTCTTATTATTTTAGACTATCTTGTTCAATGTTTCTTGTGCAGTCTGTCTTGCTCTGAGTTATTCTTGAGTGGTTCTAGGAGTAGTTCAGTCTCTTTTGCTCAGAGAGTTGTACTGTCTGTCTTGCTCTGTAAGTTTATCTGTCCGTCTTGCTCTGTGAATTGTTCTGTCTGCCCTGCTCTGTGTGCTGTTCTGTATTTCTTGCTCTGTGAATTGTTCTGTCTGCCTTGCTTGAATGTGAAACCATAGTATAACTATAATAGGTATGGCGCTCAGCCAACATTTTGAACTAAGCGCTTTTGCTAAGAGCGCGAAAGAGAAAGCGGGAGAGTCAGCACGAAAGTAAAAGACGTACATTCACTCAAATTAGGTATGTGTGTGTAGTACAAAACAACAACAACAATAAAGCGATCAGTGCTACAGAAACCCACCCCTTTAAAATCCCGACGGCAAATCAAAAACAATCAAAAAATTCGTGCGCTCACCCAACCTTCCGCCATAGACCTGGAAAAACTTAGCCTAAACAACTGAACAAGTGAACAATAACCAGTGAACAACTGAACAGTGAGCAATTTGAGTGAGTTGACTCACTCAAAAAAAATGAACAAGTGAACATGTCCAGTGAAATGAACACCCTCTATCTAACACGCGCGCGTTGCACCGCGTTGTGCGCTCTCTAAGTTTCTTTCTCTCTCTCACTAAGATTGTCTCTCTTGACTCGTGAGCAAATGCGAGGGTGGTAAGGGTACAGAATTATGTTATAGTCGGGCTTGACCGACTTTCTTTCTTGTTAGTTATCATTTCAAGAGATGCTTTGCAATGAAATTTGGTTTTCCTATCATAATATTAAGAAAGTTTTAAAAGTTTGAAGAAATTGACTTAAATGATTGTTTGAACCAAACCTTTTTTTGTATACATCGACTCCGGTTCAGGTTTAGGTTTGGCAGGTTAACTATTCAAAAGTTTGTTAAGAAATAATTTAGTCATTTTGTGAAACAACTAAACTCAAGCAAATTACCATCTGAACCTTTGAATGAAACTCTGTCGCACAATATAAATGAGAATCGTATGTATCAGAGATCTGCAAGAGTGCCTGTTTTTTTGACTGCATCAATACTCGCTTTAAAACATAGCCGGTCAGCCATAGCTACCAGAAGCCGAAGTCAGTAGTGTTTCTTTACGCAAACGCGTGCCGAACTCATGATTGTTAGAATCGGTGAACACTGAATTGCAAGTAAAACGGCTGTAGTCTGGAGAGAGCTCTCTTTCTCTTGTCCTCTCCATTTGGCCAGCACTGCTTTAAAAGCGTATGCAGTTTGACAGACACCCAACATTTGTAGTCAAATTGGTATTTTTGTCTTTATTCGCCACCTTGAGAATATAAGTACTAACTGGATGTTTGTTTGAAGTGTGAACAGCAAAACAAGTCCGCTGATGAGAGAATTTGGTTATTCTCGCAACAGCGATCGTTGTACGGACATACCCAATTGCTATTCCAAAATGTTGTAATTAATATCTGTTGGTTTGTGTTGGTTATAAAAAGGCTTATAATCAACCAAAGAAGACCTTGAGCTAGCCAGTTGTAACATTGACTAAAATCAAAAACAGGTCACCAAACCCCACATATATTTATGAAAATAATTATGTAGAAAACTAAAGTTTTCAGTTTCAATGAAATCTGTAGATAGGTTTAAGTATTCGTAGAGTTTCTGCGGTTATATGATACTATATATATTTGAATTAGTGCCTAGGATGCTTATATTTTCAATTTAAAAGAAATCTGTCGAAAGGTTGTAGTAGTTGGTTCAGTTTTCTGAGTTATATAAGTGAAACATTTATTATATTTAGTATGCACGGCTCTTAATTAATGGCCTTTAAGTCTATGCAGCCTTATTGTGTTCAATACCAGGGACCAAGATGGAACTTTTTCAAATTTTGATGAGCTTAAACTAAGTTCATTTTACACTTATTTAACTTGAAAGACTTGAATTTAAAATCAATTGGACTTTAACTTATTTGAAATAAGCAAATGCTTGCTCTTGGAGTTTGTGGAAATTAACGATTTAAAAGAATGATAACAAAATATTAAAATAGTTGGAAATGTACTTAATATATTCAGAAACTAAGTTAAACCCATATATTTGAATTTAAAATGAGAGTTTTTTACTTGAATCAAGAATTTTTAAGTCGAATCGATAAGCAACAGTCAAAGCAAAGAACATTTCCAGGAGAATCTGCTTTATCAATCGGAAAGCTAAAGAAACGATTTCTTCAACCACAAAATAAATTATATTGAGTACTTTTTGAGCAAAAAAAAGGCAATAACAGTGCAGAAAAACCTAAAATAGTGCAAATTCTAAAAACCAATAATATGTATAAATACTCTGATAAAGACACGTTTCCTGGATTAGTCATTCAAGTGTATAGAATTATTCGACTATTTGCCACTGAGGATTTGCATTTGCTTTGCCTGAGAGATGTCATCTAAAACTCTGGATATGCCAGTTTCTTGTAACATGCTCAGGATTAGCTAAATGAACTGTCAGTTTGGGGAAAAAGAAAACGAGTTTCCACATCCAAATGGTTGGAAGGGCCCTTTTGGAGCATGTCAGGCATTTGTATCGAAAGCGCCTGAGCTTGCGCCTGCACCTGCACCTGCAGTGGTGCTGCCCGTGCGCAGGTTTACCCCTTTTTTAAAATTCCACTCACAAAACGAACAAAAACAAAGAAATACAACAAAAACTTGTCAGACAATTCTAACAAAGGGACAGGCGAGAGATGATGGCCACAAGCGAAGTTTCAAGAGGCATTGTAAGAATTACAATTACAAAAGAAACAAACCCACATCATCCCGTCGCGTATGTTCGCAGTGTACCCAGTATTTTTCAGTCGTCAGCTAATACCAGTTTTTTCTGCAGCAGCAGCTGAGCAGCGCGCGCGAGAGAGAGAGAGAGAGAGAGAGAGCAGCGAGGTAGAGCGCCAGCATGGAGTTGTGTGTTGTTCGTCTTGTACGACGATCGTCGCACCATTTCAATTTCAGTCTGCTGCGCGCCTTGCAAGACTACAAAACTCTCGATTCAGTGCGTCCACCTTGTGGCTTGTTGCGCGTGCGCGTTGCGAAAATTCTGCATTTCTGCACTGCCCCCGCGTTTTGCTTCCTTATCAAGCCCTGAGGATCAACGGGCAGCGGCAGCTGTTTTTCTGTGTGCTTTGCCCCAAACGGCAGCCTGTCAAGAAAAGTGCAACCAGCTTGCCAAGTGTGCGTGTGCGCGACAGTGTGTATGCGTGTGTGCTGCAAATGTGCATCAATTATTTTAAATGGCCAGTGCAACACTTGATCAAGTCAATTCCAGCCACTGTGTGCAATTAAATTCGCCATCGTGTTAATCAAAAATGTTTTGTCAAATTTTTTCATACACAATTAAGTTTTATGGTCACTCGAACCAGTTTATATAGTTGCCGCCAATTCACAGGCTCTACCCATAAATATCCAAAGACCCGCCTAAGCTCAAATTGCGGGCAGTGGTTCCAGCATTTTTTGTGCTTGATTTATGTGCGCGATTAAACAGAAACAAGCGACACAAATTTCACAAAAAAAAAAAAAAGAATGCCTTTTGGCATACACAAATTTTGAAACAATTAATAGAAGGATTTGATTTGATCATGGATAACACAAATCAAATGCCACTGGAGCTCGAAAGGTGAGTGGAAATATTTGGAATTTATTAAAGATTTATATTTGTGCACAGGGAAAGGGAGAGGAACTGTTCCCGAAATGCCTAAAATACTAACAAACTCCGAAATGAAAGGAATCAGCCAATTTACCCAACACATTTTAAGGATCAGTTCAAGTAAAGGAATATTAAAATAAGTAAAAAAGTATAGTGAAAATTATATAATTTTTGGCTTAGCCAAACTAGGCAAGAAAATTGGATACCATTTCACTTATTAAAAATTCATGCTGTATTCAATTACATTTTCCAGGCACTTGGAAATTTCCAAATTCCAAAATAATCTCGTCTCGTTAGAAGAGAACTTAGTCAATTTTCGGTTAATTCCCTTGCCCTTCTCTAGAGCCACAAGGGCCACAAAATAAACTTGATCTGCCTGCAAGTATAAGAAATACATGCCCCATACATGTCAAACCTCTATCTCTTAACATCTCGGAGATCTGTGCGTTCATACAGACGGACAGACGGACGGACAGGCGGACATGGCTATATCGACTCGGCTGTTGATGCTGATCAAGAATATACATACTTTAAAGGGTCGGAAATGATTCCTCCTCCCTGTTACATACTTTTGCACAAAGTTAATATATACTCTGTGTACCTTTGTTACTGAGTATAAAAAGGAAATCTCTTGAAGTTCTGAAGTTCAAACCAACCCACAGTGGAAGTATGCGACAAAAATAGTTATACGTGTCCTCCAGGTTTATAATTTAACTGTAAGCCTTTAACAATAGTATACAACTATTTTGAAAAAATTGGGCGTGGTCATACGCCCATACCACCCATTTACATATATTTATATACCTATAGTTTGAATAAAAAATCTTTTCTTAAAATACTTCTGAACACAAAATTTATTAACAAAAATTATAAAGAAAATATTAAAATGCATTTTAAAAACAAAGTTATTAATTAATCCTCAAATAATTCAAAAACAGACTCTTTTAATAAAGTTTTTTTTTGCAAGGTAATTTTCTTAATCCACTTATGAGAGGATCTGAACTTAGTAGTAATCTATTTAGAAGGTCTGAGTTAGTTGCGGATCGCGACTGTGTTTTATCTTGCAGAACATTATCGTAACTGGGTAATAAATTAAATGAAATGTTTGTGTTAACAAAACGTCGAATCAGGGAATATTGATTTTTTGTTAAATTTGCCATCTATCATTAGTGCCACGACTTTATTAACATTTGCTTCAGTTAAAGTTTGATTTGCCTTTTGGCATGCATTCCGTAAAGCGTTTGCACAGGACTCATCTATTTCAGGAATTTGGGCTATTCATCGTTGCTTTGTTCTTGTTGAAGACTCGGTAAAATCGGATTTGGGACGCCAACGACCATTAGATTTATTTGACTTTTTAGCTTTTTCAGTCAGTGTGAAGGAGAGCTTCATATCAAGCCAATCCGAATGCTTCTCCAGAACATTCAATTTGGTACGATTGCACTTTTGCCAACGGACGGACAATTTTTGGCAGACGGCAAAGACACAATTCTTTAACTCTTCTGGATCTGCAATGTAGCCTTCTTTTTCCAGCTCTAGCTTAATCGAATCAACGATAAAACGACCTCTTTCAGCATTAGTGCCATTTAGAGCCAACCACTTTTGAAAAATTAATTCAAATAAACCAAAATTAACATTAGTAATAATAAATAAAACGCAAACGAATTTGACATTTACTACACATATAACAATAACAAACACATACCAGAGCACATAACATGGAAAGCACAAACAACAAAACACAAATACCTGCTGCACTCGGATCGGAACATTATGACGCTGGGCAACTCCGGGCAGCTCCGGGCAGCTGATTCTTTTTTTATATTAATCTATTATTATTAACAATTAATAATAATAAACATAAACATCAGAATCGATCGACATCACAACTAAAAGCTTAACGGAAAGTACAAACGGTAAACGAAAAACACTCACAAAAGGTCATTTATGATTTTCTTTTGTTTTATACGATATACCACATTAAACAATGTGTTAAATAATTCAAATCATAGTTAATACCTGTTCGAATGATATCCATACCATTAAGAAGCTATTGGACCTTTAATTTGTTAATTTGATTTCTTTTAACTTTATTGTCACTTTGAGACAAAACACAACGCACTGAAATGCCTAGCACGAGGTCTAACTTTAAGGGATTTTTTCGCAGAGAGCGAATGGTACCCACTAAAAAAACCGTTTGTTTCAAAAAGATAATTTATTTATGATATGATCGACATGCTTCAAAGTGTAAAATTTTGATTTCGGTTTTTTTATTTTTGTTCGTATGGGAGCGACCACTGTTCAACCGAGTACAAAATCTCTAGAGATTTCCAGGACACACCCCCCATAATATGAATGGCAGTTCTTAAATCAAGAGATATTTCCCATTTACTTAGCTTTTCACAGATTCAAAAGGGCAAAATTTTGGAATCGGTGCATCATCTTAAGCGATTTAGAGACCAAAACGTAAAATTGCTACAAAAGCTAGATTTAAGTAGTTTCTTTTTGTAGTTTTTGAGAGCATTCAATCTAAATTGTTTGTATGCTATTATTTTCAATTAATTTTCTAATTCAATAATTATTTAGAATTTTCTGTTTTAACTTAATTTTTGGGATCAACATTGATGTAATAGCTTCGGTTTATCCACAAACTTTCAAATTTATTATTTTAACATTACATCCAAACTAGATTGGAAAAAACTGACATTATAATTGAGCTAGACCTCGAAATTGAATAACTTTCAAGTGTAAACCAGATTTCGGCAAAATCAAAGTAAACTTCGCTCTTTGGTTTTTATTTGTCTTTTACGTGGACCATAAATTAGCATTAATTTTTGCATTATAATTTGTTTCAATTAGCTTTAATTAACAAACTGTTGAACAATATTTATGTACAATTTACACCTAGACATAGGCATAGTTGGCAATGTGACCCATAAATACAATGGAATCCTTGTACTTGATGGCAAAGGCAAATGGATGATCAGCTTCGAATTTCTTTGAGCGCGAGAAGAGACTCTTCAGAACTGTAAACGAAAAAATAATTAAGATAATAAAAGAGTCATCATAGTGTTAACCTTTTAAACTTACCGCCCGATTCCAAGGGTTGTTCCACACCTGCCTCGGTAACCTCGACATGGGCCTTGTGCTCAACGGCATTGATGAAATGACTGACAAACATGCGATACATGTTGCCAAAGTCACCATTCCGGGAGAACATGGTGGAAACACCCAGCTAAGGAATTTTGTAGAATTTTTTGAGAATAGTTAGTCCAAGAAGTTTTATAGTCAGAGAAGTGGTGTCATTCAAACTGTATAATACAAGGTACAAAACTCAACTCAAACGTTTTTTAATGAATGCAGGCGGTGTTTTTAGAAGTGTTCATAAATGAAGGTTTTAATTCAAACACCGCAGTATTGTTTACAAGAGGAAGTATGTAGAGTGAATGCGGTGTTTTCGGTACATGAATTAGTAGATGGAAATGTAGACAGAAACAGTAATAGAAAGAAAGTTTTCACTTGATCTCGATGGTATGACTAAAGTTAAAGAAACGCATTAGAGAATTTTGTAAGTGTATAAAAGGCAGTAGACATAAATGCGGTGTTTGCGGTACAAGAGCTGGTTGACAGTATTACGGTGTTTGCTGTACGAGATTAAGTAGACAAGAAAGCAGTGTTTGCGGTACAAGAGATAATAGACAGAAATACGAATGGTATTTCCAAAGTTAAAGAAAACCCTTAAATAATTTTCTAAGTCTCCTAAAGAAGAAATCATTTAAATCATTTGATCCCTGATCACTTTAAAGAAACTGAACTCAATTACTTTAAATACTTTTCAGGATCGATTACTTAACGACAGATCAAAAAAAATGTTTCAAAATTGTGAAAAAAAAACTTGTGGTAAATAAATTTCACAAAATTATAACATTGATCAGGGCTCGAAGCAGCTGAACGCAGCCAATGTTTCAATTAAAAAAAACTACATAAAAACCACTTCCCCCTTGCATTTCTCTCACCCTTACTCACCTGCTTAAAAGGTTGCTCCAAACCCAGACCAAAGGTTACACTAAATTTAGGCAGCATCACCTCCACCTTATGCTGGCTCATCTCTCCCACTTCACTGATCAAGTTCTTACCCACCAAACTCTGTTGCAAGGCTCTCAGACCATCCTTACGATTGGGCAACATCAACAGCATAGAGAATTCGGCATTTTGATAGGGCAACTCCACCACTTTGGCATCCAGACTGCGCACTTCAGCATAGTTAAAGTTTTGCAACGTCCACATGGTCTCCACCTGCACAGATTGCCCGTTTCCAGTGCGGAATGCACGGTGCTGAGTTTTGTCCAACTTGAAGGCCTTTTGCCAGGCAGCCGCATAGGTCACCCCGTTCACTATGACTCCCTCGGTGCGATCGTTGAGCAGCTCGGCCCTCAATATATCCGTAATCTTGCCATTTGTCTTGGTCGATATGGCACGATTAATGGCATCAGCTGTACGCTTGTTATATGGCGGATGAAAGTCCAATTTATCAATATTCGAATCGAATTGACGCTGGGCCACATCACGGAACGAGCCCTTGAATTCGAGATTCTCATTGATGTAGATGTTGTTGGCCAAACGCAGATAATTGTCTCGTGTCAAAGATTGCTGAAAACTGCCAAAACGTTGAGCCACCTGTTCGGCATCACCCAGACCCAATCTCAAACCCTGTTGCAGTTCACTGGCGGTCTGACCTTTGGCCCCAAAGAAAGCCAAGGCCATGGAGCTTTGTATGGTGGCGGGAGAAATGACAATATTCTCATTGAGACGTTCAGCACCAACTGCATTGTACAGCTCCGAGGCAAGCAGATTACGCTCCACGGAGGGATCAGCCATAGAAGTGCTAGTCTTGGCCCAGGCCAGAGACAAGCAAACTGTAAAGAGCTCGTAAACTGAACAAGTTTAATTGAATGCGGGAAAGCTTACGTAATAGGCACTGCAAGCCGCTGATGATGACAGTCATGATTGCTATATTTTATGGCCGTCTCCAAGCTCGTCGGAATGCGAACTAAATTTTGTGGCCGCTGGCTGAGCAACTTTGGGGAGGATTCTGCTAATCAATTGGGAAGCAGCTGCTCTCTCTGCCTGTGTGTTTACACATTATTTATCACCTTTGGTTTATTGTTTATTCAAATTGCGTACTGATAACGACACTGATAACCTTTTTTTATAGTTTCACATTGACTTAAACTACGCCTAAGCTATGTGTGTGGATTAGATGTCTACTATATGGCCAGCCAGCAGCAGAGTTTTGTCATTGCCGATGGCATAGAAAAACGGATGATTGATCACCAGGGGCAGAGCACGACGAAACAGATCACCAAAGGCTAAAAGACAGCTGGTTAGAGTGGGAATGAACAGAGGAATAATAATAACTACGGATTAGCCGAAGTTTGGGTACCCTTGCAGTTTTTCTTTTTATAACACACACTGTGAGAAATGATGGAGAAGTTGAAACTTTGAACCCGAATTTTCTGGATTTAACTTTGCCTGATTTCTCTTCGTTATGTTAATTATACATAGCTTCCACTGCTATTAAATGTTGGTTGTTTGGATAGTCACATCTCGTTGAAATGGATGCGATGTTGTTCTTCTCATTTTCCGCTTAAGTTTTTGTTTGCGCTACCTTGTAGTAATGGTATCAAGGTAAGACCCTTTGACGGTTCGGTTCTGCAAGGATCGGATTGAAACAGATTGTCAACTTTATCTAGTCTGGAAATAAACTGCATTGAACACTTTAGGAATGCATCATCGCCCACGCTTGTTGCCACTCGCCTACAAAGTCATTGGACTTGCCAAGTATGTGAATTCAAGGTATAAAAAGGAAGTACAACATTGCGATTGCAGAGATAGAAAATGGTCTTAAGACTCACCTCTTTAGCATTGAGATCTGAGATATTCGGATTATATCCTAAAGAGCAATACATTAGCAAGGCTTTTCTGGACTTTTTGGTTATGAGGCCAAAATAGTAGAACAGAAAGTATTGATTCGAATTATGCTCAACTAAAGGGTGAAAAAAGCAACTCCGACAGCTCCCATTGGCAGGATTGAAGTCAAGGCTACGAACCTTCTAGACTTGTGACTTGTCGAACCCGAACCCGACCTCATATTTTCAGGGTTCGGTTCAAAAAACTACTTAAGTCACTTCTATAAGAACTTATAGAATGTTCTGTGTAAATTCATATCTAAATTCGATGTATCAGGAGTATAAGATGACAAGTAAGGCAAACGTCTGTTTGTAAAATTTCAATATTAACGTCACATATTAGCGTACAAAAGGTACACTCAGAAAAAAACGGCTGGGAGAGCTCTAGAACGATCGGGATAGAATTTATACCGTTTTGTATTTAAAATATCAAGTATGTTTTGTTCTTGGGTGTACTTAAAATAAGTACAAAACCTTCTAGAACGGAAAAATGATTGTTAATGTTATTAAAATGAGTACAAACGCTCTGGAATCAAGAACTATACGTACTTTCAGTGATACGAAGAATTTAAGATAAGTGCGTACTTACTTCAAGTACAAAATATCTGGGATCGACCATAAAATGAACATACAATGCAAGCTCCAAAAAGTGTGCTATGAAAAATGCGAATTATTTTAAATCGAATCTGTTCTTAAAATTCCCTCCTGGTTTTAACACTTTGGTTAGGGTAGATTTCGGGTGTACAGTAAAACCATCTTGGTTTTTGGTTAATTCATTCCTTTGGATTTTCCAAGTCTTATTTGATTAAATACATAGGCTAATTTTCAAAAACAAATTGGGAATGGCTTTAGAATAATATGGGCTTAAACCAAGACCATTTTGTATTTATATGAAGTTTAGTTTTGTTTTCAGAATGTATTGGATTTGACTTTAATTAAGAATATTTTTCTCTTATTTTAAGAGTAAATCGGGTTGAGCTTAAGACCATTAGAACCTAAAAGTGTGATCAAAAGAAATTCAAAAAGTTCGAAATATAATCGAATCATTCTTAAATTAAGTATTTATATTAGAATTTTCTACTTGAACCAAGTATTTTCGTACTTACCGTACTATTGACACCGTTTGTACTTGACTCAAGTACAAAGTTTTAGGTCTATTTTTCTGAGTATAGAGTCTTTCTAATTCTGAGATCAAATCTTTTGGAAGCCATTGATGAATTCGCTTTAAGGCTAACAATAGTGAGCTTGGTTCGCTCGAAAGTATCAAATAACAAGTAAGAAAGTCGGTCAAGCGCGACTATAGCATACTCTGTACCACCCAAAGTTTTCAATTTAACTTAGAAGCCACACAAAGTGGCAAAACAGCCATTAAGTGTGTGTGAAGTGCTGCCTATCGACGTTGCGGCCGGTGCTACCCATCATAATTGTTTGTTTTCCTTATTACTTGACCATCGTTCATCCGATCTTGATGATTGTTTCGGCAAATTGATAAATAATCTTGATTATTAAATATCTTTCGAAGGTAGGAACCATCTATCTACAAAACTGTGGGAGATATGATAATTTTTCCAAATTGCGGGAGCGGGAGAAGGCGTGGCAAAAATTGAAAATAAACTTGATCTGCCTGCAAGTACAAGAAGTATATGTCCCATACATGTCAAACCTATAGATCGTACCAAACTCTGAGATCTGTGCGTTCAAATGGCTTATCTCAGTCGGTCTAAAAAGGTGAAGCTAGTCAGCATTAAGATCTGCGGTATTTGTATTGAAGCCAAAAGTGCAATACGGTAACTCGGCGTTCAAGAACTTTTAGCTATATGCGGCCAAAAAAGCAGAAGGAGGAATTATGCTTAACCAAAGGGGCTGACGACACCCATTGGCATGAGTTCTACGACGTATGTTGCTCTACGCAGCTTCAATCGGACTGGAGACTCTTGGATTAAACCATATAGGAGTCAACCATGTAGGATTTTGCCACGTTGGTAATAGCTGCTATGCTACGAATTGATTTACTCGCAGACAAAGCGAAGGGAAAATAAGGGAAATTCATGAAACAGCTGTACAGTCGACCAGCCTCCTTTGTAGTGTGTGTGTGTATCTAGTTTTAAAAAGTTATGAAACTTAAAGTTATAAGCTTAATTCTATGATTGATTTTCAAAGAGGTCACTAAAACAGTCACATTGAAAATAAGTTACTCAAAACAAGAACGAAATATTATCAAATTTTATGAGAACAAATGTTCTAAAACCGTAATCGGTAGAATAAGTTGGGTTCGGTTTGGACCATGGAGCGAACCTTCGAAAAAGATTCGATTCAGAAAAACTAAAGTCGATTTTATAAACGATAATAAAGATTTGTTTTGTAAATCATATCCCATCTTGGGATATTACGACTTCGAGAAGGAAGATAAAGCCAGAGTTCAGATGAAAAAAACCAATACAAACTTCTCATATTTGAGAGGAAAGAGACATATGATTGATACCATTAACAAGGATGTCTATTCGTCTATAATTAATAGCTACTAAATTCACTAAATTCATCGAAAATAGAGGCAAAAATGTTTCAGCAAATTAACCCTCTAGTGCCCAAATTTTCTTTTCCAAGAAAAGTATGTATCAAAAGTGAATGTTTGTTTTAGAAAAACTTTTACTTTCGCACGGATCGAGTTTTATAGGACTATATCCTTGGACCGCCTAGAGGCGGCTTTGGGAAGGTAGGCCAACAAAAAATTAGGTAATTAATTCTTTTGTTTACACGTTTTATTATAAATGATATAAAGAAAGGCTCCCAAAACAAATAAAATAACAATTAAAATTAAAGTTACTTTAATTCACAAAGCTTCAAATATTTGTGTACAAAAAGTTTGATTACTTATTTCTGATGAAAATCATAGAAACAGTCTTTTTTCCGGGAAAAACACAGGTTTATATTACATTCACGGCAGACAATTTGAGTTTCGGAAGTACAACCAGGAAGCTTACAGGTTTTTTTTGTCAGCGCGTGATAAAAACATTGGAAAATGCTCGACGGTATCATAACGTACATCATTAATCGGAAGGAAAGTTTTCTTCTCTGTGCATTTATTTTCCTTTCCATCAACTTGTCGCGGGCGCCCGGGTCCTTTTGGCAGATATGGAGTTTGTAGCATGCAAAGCACATATGCGACCTCTGATCGGAAGTTTGGCAATTGGTATTTTGTGTTATTAGCGTCGGGCTGGTTTATTCGGTGGAACAAAATGTAAGCGTTTACCATGGCTAAATCAAGCAAATGTGTAAATAGTCGATTTGTATAATTGTTGCTCTTTACGGGAATTTTATATCGACCAATAAGTCCGTCCATTAAGTCGACACCACCCATGTGGCTGTTGTATTCGTGGATAACATTTGGGCAATTTATGTCAACGTACTTTTTTTCGGAGCGAACAAAACGTGAAACCTGACCTTTTGAATTCGTTTCATTCAGGAAAGGCTTTGTGCCCGCGTAAGTCGAAGCAAGTCGTACTGCCTTATTGTCCTTCCAAATCGTCAAAGACAGTTCGACTCCTGATACAGATCCACAAAATTCTGTAGAATATCCACGCACTTGTTTCTTGAGGTCGCAGTCAGATCGAATAGTTCCCAAAGAAAATATTCCCCGGTACTTGAGATATACAAGAAGCGGCAAGGAAGTATAATAATTGTCAAAGTAGATAATCTGATTTTTGAAATCCGGAACATTGCGTGACAATCGAACAACTACATTTGCAGCCGCACCAAGATCTGGTGAGCCAGTTTGAACAACGTTGTCACTTGCTCCACCATATAACTCGAAATTATAGCAAAAGCCAGAAGAGTCACACAAATTGAAGAATTTCACTCCCCATTTGTGTGGTTTGTCTGGTAAATATTGTCTAAGAAAGGTCTTCATCTTCGTTGCACACATTTGTTCATCAACAGATAAGCGTTGGCGCAACGGAGCTGACTGAAACTTCTCATTGAAGTGATTCACGAGCGGCCGTATTTTGTATAAAGGATCGTGGTCGGCAGAATCCTTG
Source organism: Lordiphosa magnipectinata (assembly GCA_037044535.1). NCBI lineage: Eukaryota > Metazoa > Arthropoda > Insecta > Diptera > Drosophilidae > Lordiphosa > Lordiphosa magnipectinata. The sequence continues at coordinate 210,808 of JBAMBO010001223.1, forward strand.
GAGGGAAACTTACTATTATCATTAAAATGCAAATTACCTCGTATTTTTTCAAAGCGATTTCTTGACATTGTGTTCTGAATTGTTCCAAATGCGTACTCCCCCCAATATAAACGAACATTTGGGTAGCGAAAAACTGACATCAAAAATAAAATGCCAATAAATTGTCGAATTTCTAAATTGGTTGTTGAAAACGAAGTATTGACATCCTTTTGGGCAGCATACAAATTTGTTTGCTGGGTGATATGCTCAATGATAGTATCATTCAAAAAGAATTGAAAACACTTGAATGGCGTATCCAGATTTTTAAGTACTCCTAGGTCAGGCTCAGTAAAGGATATTGCAGATTTATCCATGACTAGGTTCGTTTGGCGCCACAATATCTTTTTGAAAAGCGGTGATTTTGGGTCGATAGCCCAAACAGATCCTACACATTCAGCTATTGTACTTTCTTTAACATGAGCAATATTATGCTCAGCAGGCGCTTTGCGTTTGCGTTTCTGTGCTTGAGGTGAATTGGATGCAATCGAACTAGAGGGTGACAACAATTTTGCAAAAGGAGTAGGACTTCCGCTTGAAGTTACACAAATCTCTCTAGCCAACATAGAATCCGACATATGTAGCACTTTTTCAATCGCTTCTTCATCTTCCTCATTGACAGGAAGCGCTGCCTCGCAAACATCATCAGTCAAATCGTCCTTCAATTCTTCTTCTCCGTCCGTATCAATGTCAAAATCAATTGAATTTAAAAATTTTTCAATCTCCACGTCGGAAAGAGCTGATAGCTTATTCACTTGTCGTCGTTCCATGTCTACTGAAGCAGTTATTTGTACTTAAATATGTCATAGGCTGTTCCACTTTCAAACTTACTTTATCATTTTTTTCCCGAATTGTCCCAAGACCGCCTCTAGACGGGATACCTTATAAAAGCCATAGAAAGCTAACGAAAACTTATTTTAACTCACTTATTTAAACTCAAAACCGAGTCAAAAGGAATGAAAAGAATAAAATAACGGTGTTTTCAACCTTACCCGTCTAGAGGCGGTCTTGGGCACTAGAGGGTTAAGATGCTAATAGCACCATGCTATGAATGCTATGATAAGTTAAAAACGGAACCATATATACTTCAAGAACTGTTCGAACCTCCTGATGGAACCTTCTGCAGAATTTTAAAAGGTATTTTCTTGAAATGCGAGAGTTCAATTTCATCGTAGAAATATTGTTCTTGGAGTAAGATTGTACTACAAATAAGAGAGCCCGTTCTTACACTGTTTTTGACAACGTTTGTGCTCATCTTGAGCCCAATGTTCTTGGGTTTTTACACTTTGTGTAAGGCAAAGCAGATGGGAGTCATTAACCAAGGGCCGCTGGACACACAAGCTGAGAAGGTAGAGTGAACCGCATGTCTCCAACCTATACAGTTGCTTAGCTTACATGGCGGCTTCAGAAGCTATGTAAACAGTTACGGACATAGTTCTCCGAAATACTGATGTACCACTTACGGCGTGGATACGTTAAAAAGATGCTAGCCTGGACTTTTTGAAGTGTTCGGCATTCGAATGTGAACCTGGGATGGGGACCTGAAGAGCTAAGCCTAACGGTGGCAAGCTTAATAAGAGAGATGATCCATAAACAGACGACATGGAAAGCAAAGTAAGCCTTCGCAACCAGCAGAAAGATTAAAAAGTGAAGGCTTGAAAGGCAGAGGAATGCAACTGTAGTTGGGGATCTAGCTTCTGCGTGGGAATACTTTACTTTGTTACCACAATGACGGGATTTTTAGCGTTTTTAGGGTACATCAAGGCATCAATCCGGTCAAGAACCCAACCACGGAATACCGTTTCGGTTCTGGTTTTTGGGGTTCATCGAAACGGACCTTGAACTGACGCTTCCAAATTGTTGACATCCCGCACCTGACCCCCTCTGCTTGAAAAACAAGAAAGAAAGTCGGTCAAGCCCGACTATAACATACTCTGTACCCTTACACTCGCATTTGGTCACTAGTCAAACGGCCAGTTAACACCCCGCGCACAACGTTGTGCGCTCTTTAAGTTTCTCTCTCTCTCTCTCTTTCTCTCTCACACTTAAATTGCCACGGTTGAACGGTTATGGTCTGTTGCTGTGGTTATGGGTGGGGGGGTGGGTGGTGTTAACTGGCCGTTTTTTGCTCATAACTTGAGTATCGTTCATTTGATCTTTATCATTCCTTCAGCAAATCGATAAATAATTTTGTTTACAAGGTATCTCTAGAAGGAACGAAAGATCTATCTCTAAAACTGTAGGAGATATGACGTTTTTTCCAAACTGCAGGGGCGGGAGGGGGCGTGGCAAAAATTGAAAATAAACTTGATCTGCCTGCAAGTATAAGAAATATATGTCCCATACATGTCAAACCTCTATCTCTTACCATCTCTGAGATCTCTTCGTTCATACGGACGGACAGACAGACAGACGGACAGACGGACATGGCTATATCGACTCGGCTGTTGATGCTGATCAAGAATATATATACTTTATAGGGTCGGAAATGATTCCTTCTCCCTGTTACATACTTTTGCAGAAACTTAATATACTCTATGTACCTTCGGTACAGAGTATAAAAAAATTCGGTTCAAAAATTAACTTTTGTCACAGAGTGTGCAGAGTCGAAGCATTATCATTTAAAACTCGGCACATTAGGACTTTGTTAAAGCATGAGTTATTCATAAACATTTTTCCCTCTATTAAGTTTTCTAACCTTTCGAGCTTTCTACGGCTCAGAGAAATGAAAAAAAAAAACCTCATCTGTACAGCTATTTCAAGAAACGGACAATTGGACTTGGCTTTAGCAACTCTTTTCATCAAGCAGTTAAGACTCTTTCTTTACACTTACTTAATAGCCGATGCTTCCATCTAGGTGTTACACATATCACACCACAGGGGTATAAAAAAGAAATTCCAACACTTACAAAAAGAGTCACCTTCCTGGCCGCCTGTTTCATCTAGCTCTAATAGCGAAGTATGTGTCAAGGCAGTCAAATGGGGCGCGGAGCTAGCTAGCAAAGAGCTAAACACTTGGCTCAGCTCAGCTTCAGGGCCAAAAAGTCTGCCCAGTCCCAGCTATAAATGAAATATTTTTAATACTTTTTTTTTCAATATTAAAAACATTTATGAACTTACCTCTTGGAGTACGCCACTTAGTTGACTATGTGACAAAACACTAAACTTGGGCAGCGTAAGAGCCACCTTTCTTTCACTCATTTGCTTTCTCAAATACATCAAATCATAGTTCTCTAATAGGCTCTCCAGTTGCCTTAAACCCTCCACCCGATTGGGGTAGATAATGAGCATACTTAGCTCGGCCACCGCAAATGGCACCTCAATTAGTTGCGCCTCCAAAGCGGGAATCTCTGCATATTTGTAACGATGTTGCCCGAACATGGCCTCTACCAATTTGTGTCTATGTTCATCACTAAAGAAATTAATGTTTTGTGTCTCGGTGGGATCGAAAGCCTGCTTCCAAGGTGCATGAAATGTCAAGGCCGATACATGCAGAAAAGGCGTATCCGCAGAGGAGATATCCCGCTCGCCCACCACTTCACCCAAACTGTAGTTACTGTTGACAAGAAAATCCATATTGATCTGCTGGGCCATTCCATGGGGCCATTCGTATGCCCATTTGCCTGGCCATTACCTCAAACTCATCGCGATAGTTAAAAGTGTAACGTTGTTTGGTATAGAAATCACTGAGCAAACGCAAACGACAGCCCAGGGCTGAAGATTGTTTCAACTGAGACACAAGCTCCTGGTAATGATTTACAGCCAGTTGAGGTGTTGCCGCATATTGCAGATCCAAGGCCTGGCGTAAGTCCCGCGCTGTCAACGAATCCCGGCTAGCTCCTGCATAGAGCAGAAGTAAAGCTGATTGGATGAGTATGGGTGATACGGCCACATTGGATTGGGATTGTTGAAGAGCCAGTCGAGTGGCCAGTCGTATACCAAAGCGTTCATTAGAGGCGCTAGCTGCGGCTGGATTGCCTTGCACTTGAGCACTAAACGAGTGGAGACCGACAGTTAGTATTAGAAGTAGTCTCCAGTTGTGGTGGGTCATGATGCAATAATTTTCCAGTTGTAGGGGGGATTTCCAAGCTTTTGTGGAAGTTGCCGATTCTCTGGCTGGGAAACAACTAAACAAGATTTTATATAGCTCATTCATGGAAATTCTACACGCACGACAACACACAAACGACGACTTTGAGCCGGTTTTGGGGTACAATATAAAAGTTCAAGTATGAAATTCTTTCAGTGATAAAGCCACTGAGAGAAATAGAGGGACAAGCGATAAGATGCGACCTTGGTGCAAAGCGAAAAAGAGATAGGGAGAGAGAGAGAGAGAGAAACTTGTTGATTTGTTTATAAATTCTTAATTATTGAACGGGTTTATGCGTTTTCTGATACTCTCCATCAAAGTCGTAAACTTTGTTGAGCCATTTTGAACTCATTTGTAAAATGTAAGTGGAGGTTTCTACAATTACTTCAAAAACTAACGTGACATTTGTCAATTGAGTTTTTCTTAAGATATATCCGGGGACCATCGAAGTCAAAGGCTCTGACCCATGATACAACTAATAAATGTATGGTCACAGTCAGTGCAACTCAGCTTGGAAGTCTTCAGTGTGTTGGGAAATGAATAAGCTCTCAGCTTGCAATGCTCGTCTGCTCTGATATTGCTTTGAGAATACTCTCAGAGGTCTTACTCAGTTGCTAATAATGTAGTTTTTTTAAACACCTGAGACATTTCTTAAAGAGTGAAACTTGTTTCTAAATTAAATAAAATATTCCCCAAAAGACCAAAGAATCAAATCAATGTTAGTTGTAGAAATTTATGAAGGATTAACAAGAAATTCTGTTCATTTCGTTCGAATCGCCAACTTTTTTGATAATATTTTTACATTTAAAAGAAACTGCTCGAACCTTGGCAAACAATCCTTTTACTATCTTCCCTCTACCTTGAATATGGTTGGTATGCCATTCCCCCCTCACATGTACACACCATAAAATCCTCCTCTGCAACCACTACAACTCATTACAGTGATGCCTCCACAGGCCGCCGCACCCTTTGTGGCTATTTTTAAATCCCCATGCAACTAATTGTTTCTTCTCTTAATAGAATGCCAAGTATGCTTCATCTTCAGTGTATAAAGTTGACTTTTCTACTGACAAAACACAGTGACCGTTTAATTTTTTTGTGATTTTTTTGCTGTTGGCTGGTCACACACTACATTCTTAAAGGCCGCTCAAAAATCTAAGAATGATATTAGTATCTCAGTAGCAGCCTTCAAGGTTGAAGTTCAGGATCAAAGCCAAGGCTGCTAACCGATCTAGAATCGGGTCGTTTCTGGTATTTAGCCACCCCTCAAATCGGACCATAAACCGATTCTTTTTATCATATAAAAGAAATGATAAAGATCGGATGAACGATACTCAAGTTATGAGCAAAAAAGGCCAGCTTATGTTAGGAAACAGGAAAAGTATATGCGAACCAAAAGCTTAGCGTCGTTAACGAACCTTAGCAGAACGAACCTTTAACTTTAAAAAGACATAATCTTCAGTGCATTTAGGAGCTTTTTGATTTTTTCATGATTTTTTACTATTCGATCATTTAAAGTCAGTACACAGCCACGTGTTGAAATGAAAAGCTACACGAAACGTGTTGAAAAGCTACACAAAACGTTATGGGTTGAAAATCCTACATTTTCGTGTAGCTTTTTATACTGTGAACCTAAGGTACATAGAGTAAATTAAGTTCGTGCAAAAGTATGTAACAGGGAGAAGGAATCGTTTTCGATCCTATAAAGTATATATATTCTTGATCAGCATCAACAGCCGAGTCGATATAGCCATGTCCGTCTGTCCGTCCGTATGAACGAAGAGATCTCAGAGATGGTAAGAGATAGAGGTTTGACATGTATGGGACATATATTTCTTATACTTGCAGGCAGATCAAATTTATTTTCAATTTTTGCCACGCCCCCTCCCGCCCCCGCAATTTGGAAAAAACTTCATATCTCCTACAGTTTTGGAGATAGATCATTCGTTCCTTCTAGACGTACCTTGTAAACAAAATTATTTATCGATTTGCTGAAAGAATGATAAAGATCGGATGAACGATACTCAAGTTATGGGCAAAAAACGGCCAGTTAACACCATCCACCCCCCCACCAACAACCACAGCAACATACCCTAACCGTTCAACACAGGCAATCTTAGTGCGAGAGAGAAAGAGAGAGAGAGAGAGAGAAACTTAGAGAGCGCACCGCGTTGTGCGCGGGGTGGTAACTGGCCGTTTGACTCCTGAGCAAATGCGAGTGTAAGGGTACAGAGTATGTTATAGTCGGGCTTGACCGACTTTCTTTCTTGTTTTTTCTCTGTGTAAGTAAGCAGTCAATATCGTAAAACTATAAGTAATTTATCCAAATTTATGTGAAGTTAGCATAGCTCGTAAATAACTCTCAACCCTTTTTTCAGTTCGCTCTGCTCACGTCACTGACCGAAAAAACAAATATAAAAGGGGCTTGGGCTTCCCTTAACGGAATGTGTTCTGTTATCGCGCTCACTGTTAAGTGGCTGTGGTTGACCACACAGCACTGATCGGTCTGACAGCAACCGAATAACAGGCCCAACTCAGTCAATTGGTCTTAAATTGCATGCTTCTCGAAGACCAAATTCTCAAAATGTTATTTGAAAAGGTTGCAGACTTTAGAGTTGCGCCAGAGTTTAACATAAGTAGAGAGAGAGAGAACGAGAGAGCACGTATAGTTCGTCGCATACATTCATATCGTTAGCCGAGCCTTCCACACCGATGCATACATACGAAGAAGACCTTTTGAGTTCGGGAATTAGTCCAAACGGTCCCAAAAAGACCTAAAGCGTAGTACGGAGACGCTGACAGTTTTTGCGGAGCGGAAAATGTTTGATAATTTCCAGAGCCGCTCAAACAATGTAGTGTGACCAGGCAACAGACAGAAATCAGCTGTTGTGTGTATAAAAAATAAGCGTGATAATTCAAATAAAATAAAAGAGTGTATAAAATTGAAAATGGAAGTCACTAGGGGAACTTCAGTTGTCTGTGCTAATGCCATGGTCTATTTCATGGAAGCATTTTGTGTGGGGAGGTAGAAGCCGTGCCCTTTATTTTGGGCTGCGGGAGCAGAACTTACCCACTTAGACTTACTGCTATAACGACAACACAAAACGCATCTGGAGATTAAAATTGCTGGGCCGCATATTAAACCAGAGGTAATTTTCATAGCCACAGCCAGCTCCATAGACTGGAGGCAGATCATACTCGCCGGGCGTATTAGAGGAGGATAAACTAGATGAATACGGATTTAAAGGTGGCCAAAACAGTAGCAACGGAAGTTATCACAGTAAGCCGAAGGAGCCACTACTATAATGGGTTGTGAATACTTTAGCTTAGGGCTGCTTGGCCGGTCGCTGTAGGGCCGTTCCGTGGGCTGTGGAAACTGCGAAGGTTTAGACTCGGGTGGAATGCATACATTGGGCAAATTTCATGCCGGGAGAAGAATACAGAGAAGGATTCTCCGCCACAAGTGATGCAGCTGCGGGTATCGAAATGCTTTTTGTTAGTCAAATCCCATAAAATGGATTGAGACTCGACCGCTTTGATTAACGCCGCTTTTTCGTCCTCCGTAAAGTTCTCCAAATGACTTTTGTATGGTTTTTTTTGGTATTTTTTGCATCCATTTTTTTAATTGCGGTCACGAAATCTGACAATTATCAAACAACTTTCATAATTTCCAGACCCTCTTCGACAATTTATCAGCTGTTTTCAAAAAACCGAGTTAGCTGGTCCACGCAAATTGTCAAAGCGAATTGTTGGTTGCTCCGTACTCGCTCTGACAATGCGCTCTGAGAATTTTCGTGAGCGGATTTCCTGAGCTATGTTATTAGATGGGCTCCGCAAAAATTGTCAGCGTCTCCGTAACACGCTTAAGAGGAAAAAAATCAAAAATATGTGTTTCTCTCCGCTCACAACCAAATAGAAGCAGAGAGCGTAGTTAAAGGTTATTTCGGCACCTCTTTTCAATGTCGCAAAAATCGGACCCCCGTTTGCCTTTGTCAGAAAACGACAGCTTTCGTGCGACCAGCTGTCGTTTTCTGACAAAGGCAAACAGGGGACGGATTTTTGCGACCTCTGAAAGTTAGAATTGAATGAATATTTTAAGATGAGTTTCGAAAGATCCAACTAAAATCCATATTTTTCAGCTGATCATAAATTGAATTTATTAAAAGAACTTAGCAAATTAAAAATAACGACTTCCAAGGTTAGATAATGTACAAGGGCACTATTGACATTATATTCTCCTTGGAATATTTGAGTCGAACAGTAAATTTTATTTGATCTTTGCAGTTTGCTATTTTTTGTGCTCGAATTTGCTTTATTGGTCTTTACCTTGTGTATTTACCCTCTTTGTATTACGAACAAGAACTCTTGGCTCTGCTAAACTGATCGCTGGAGAGATTGTCCAGATCTAATTGGTACACAATAACCCTCAAAACCCTGGAATTTTGCACCATTAGAGTCCCCAAGTGTTTATTCGTCAATATACAATTGTATATAAAACGAAATTTGCAGGTTGTTGAAGTGTGCTGATGAGAGGATTGTGGTGATTCTCGAAACAGCGCTATACGGACATACCATTGCTACTTTAAATGTTGTTATTAATCTCTGTTGAATTGGGTTGACCTATCAAACTTTGACTACGGTCATCAATTAGAAAAAAATCAGTTTTTGAGGGTCACACTAAATAGATTAAAACCGCTTTCAGTTCTGTTTCTGTGTTTCAAGCCACAGCAGTGCAGAGCACAAAATATTTTTTGTATACCCTTGCAAAAGGTATATTAAAATTGTACAAATGTTTGTAATGCATAGAAGGAGGCCTCTCCGATCACTTAAAGTGTATATACATGCTTGATCAGCATGACGAGCTGATTTGATATAGCCAAGTTCGTCTGTCCGTCCGTTAGCTTGTATGCTATCTCCTCTTACCAAAATTTCCACGACGTCTTTAGGTATATGGAAAGTAGAAAAGATATCAATATGAAAATTTTACACAATATAGAACACAATACAGCTAATATTTCTGCATCATTAGGTAAAAAATCCTAGTTTTTGAGTTATGCCAGTCTTGAAGTAAGTGAGCGATATATTCTAGATCTCAGAGACTAGAAAAGCTAGAGTAACCAAATTGAAAATGTAGACTCCTATTGACTGCACGCAGATCAAGTTTGTTTCAAATTATAGCCACGCCCAATAAAAAAAATGTGGAATAACTCCCACAATTTTGAACAAATCGATCTTTAATTTTAAACTTACTTTTATATTCGCAATTTCTATAATCCCTCAAATTTTCAAAAGAATCGTATAATATATAGCCGAGTCAAAAGAGTGTTGCATACTCTTTATCTGACCCGAGGCTTTTAAACATTTCTTTCCATGAGTAACGGGTATATCGAAGTCGGTTAGAGCCGACTTTAACTAACGCTCTCATTCGTTTGGCAAGCTATCATTCTCATTCTCATTCTTCGCTCCGGCTACACCACAACAATAAAAACAAAATCACCTACTTCAATCTTACTTCAATCTCTGATCAGAAGCTCTTTCATTTGAAAATCAACTTGTAAGCGTATTTAAACTTCGTCTATTGTGCACCGCACCAACACAATGTTTTTACTTAATTACTCATCTTCTTGTTCCAACGTCATTCCCCCATTCTTCCCACTTCAACTGGGCTTTCCCATTCACGCTCGTTGGATTTGCGCACGAGGAAGCCATTATTTTATATTTTCTATTTTTATTTGCTTAAAAAATGATTTAGAAATTCAGCTTTATTTATTGACGATATGTCCGGGGCATGCAGTCGGGCGATAAAGTCGGGGCATTAGCATTAACAACAATTCCAGCAATTGGCGTCAGAAGCTGTGCCCCTGAGGGGGCTCTCAAACGGGTTTGCCAACTTACAAAAGTGGGCAAAAACCAAATGCGGCTGGAAAAGGCACCGCCGAATGCGAGTAGCTGCATAATCAGCGCAAGCAAAGGTTATCGTAGGTGAAATTTGATGTGGAATAAAATATTGGTGTAAAGTCTGAGTATTATTTTATTTTACTTTAATTATAACTTAGGATGGGGGGCGGTGGGGAATGAGCAAATTACGTCGCCTGGGTGGGCTGCACCACATGACCAATGAAGAGCACCGCGGTGGGAGTTCGTATGGCAAAGATGAAGGGATGATCGGCAGTGAACTCGCGCGACTTGATGGGCAGGGAGAGAGGCACGAATTTGGCATCTGGAAAATCCAAAAAGGAAATCAGTTAAATGGCACGAGTAGATCGAATGGGGCTAATACTTACATGAAGCAGCCGCCGCCTCGGAACCCGCCTCATTCACATTGATAAAGGCCTTCTGCAGGATTCTCGACACCTGCACGGGCTTATCCAGCATGGCATCCACTGTCGATTTACTGGTAAACATCTCTCGGACGCCCAAATCCTGCAGCGGTTGCACCATATCCTGCTCGAATTCAATACGGAACTTGGGTATTCTAACGGTCACCGTCTCACGACGCAGACGCGCGGCTATGAAATTCAAATCGTTCTCCTGCTGTGCCAGTTTACTCTCCAGTTGAGCCAGACCGTGAGCCTGATTTGGTAGGATAAGCAACATGGACACCTGATTGCCGGCATAGGGCATTTCCAAAGCTGTGGCATCCAATTCCGGTAAATCGGCATATTCAAACACATCATCGTTATACATCATCTGCACACTGATGGTGCCTCCGTTGCCCATACGGAATTTGGCTGGCATGGTGTCCTGGGCGGAGAACTCATTGGCCCAATGGGCCTTGAAATAAATGGCATTCACAATAATGGCCTGCGTCTGATCATCTATATCTCCCGCGCTTATCAAGTTCTTGATAATGCCCCCCGTTTTATCCGAGGCCCAGGTATTGATATCTCTGGCCGTAATCCTTGGATTTGACATGTCTGCCTTCTGCACTGTGGCACTGAAGAAGTGTTCGGCATATGCAGGAAATTGATAATTGGGTTCACCCAAAGCGGGATTATAGTACACCTTGTTGGCCACAATCAATTTGGCATGCTCCAGCCGTGGCTGCAGTTTGATAAAGTTCAGAAAGTCTCCAGCTTGTTCCTGTGATTTTCCACTGAAATGACCAACATGCTGTATTTCATTGGCAGTGACCCCATGGGAAACGCCATAGATCATGCACAGCATGGCATGCACAGAGCCGGGCGAGTAGACGACATTCTGTTGTTGAGCTGGTATGGCAATTTTCTGGAAAAGATTGGAGCTAAAGCGATCCTTATAGTTGACGGTGGGTTGAGGACGTGGTGGACTGCTGGAGACGGTGTTGGCATCGGCAGGATTGTTACCCTGCCATTGCTGTTCCGTCTGTGGACGCTGCACATCATTGGCTGTCTGAGTACCGACTTGTCTGCTTGCAGGACGAGGTTGAGGCTGGGGTGCGGCCTGCCTGGTTGTTGGTCGGCTTGGTAAGTCTTCGAAATTGGAACGCGAGTTCACTTGTGGTGTGTCATATCTGCCCAACACAAAGACTCTGTCGTAGGCATCTGTCAATAGGCATCCCCATAAAAGCAGTAGAATCGCTATAATTAAATATGATGGAATTATAGAATCGTTCATTAACTGGAGTTGGCTTCAGCGGATTTAAATTCAATCTTACAATATTTGCACTCCATTTTGTTTTGTGCGATCGCCCGTTGTGGAGATCCGCTCGTGTGCAGCTTTAGTATGAAACTGATCAGTGCAAAAAGCATCGAGCTTAACCAAAGGCGAACTTGAAACGAGCGTCGCTAGCGTCGACAGCGGATGAGCGCCTGATATGGTTGAGATAACCGGTCTAGTACTATGTGAAGTTCTACGGAGAATGTGAATGTGGCGCTCAGTGGGTGCGCCGTGGCAAAAAAAAAAAAAACAAAAAACAAAACCAGTTGCCATTCGGAGAGCGCAATTTTTGTTTCAAGCTCTCAGTTTGTTTACAGCAGTGAAGGCATTTAATGTACAACAGCTTGAGCTTGGAAAAACCCCGGCATTGTTGATTCTAATTACATAAAGAAAAGTATATATATGTATGTGATTTCCAGCTGCATACATGAGAGTCGAGCGCAGCTCATTGCCAGCTCTCTGGGTTTTCCGTCCTGTGTTTGTGAGTTTGTGTGGGGGAGTGCCTTGCCCCTGCCCCATGAGATCCATTAGAGGGTTACCTGAACACGGATTGTAGCAGAATGATTCACTTTAGCCTTAATTGAAAGGGTGGTTCCATAAGTACACATTTCAAACTAATTCCTGGTCGAGGGTTTTGAAGTGCCCCACCTATTTTCCAAAGGAAAAACCTACATCTTCCAGAGCAGCTGTGAGCTAATGGTTAAGCGAGTTCGTTTACTTTTGGGCAAGACATAATACTTCCCCTTTTGGAAAAGCAAAGCCACACTAATATAATATAGCAGCTGAAAGCGCTGGGGATTTTCAAAACTGACCAATAGATGACGCTACTTCTGTCAGAGCGGAGGAACTAACTTTCTTTTGGTCATAGCTTGAGTATCGTACATCCGATCTTTATCATTTCTTGGGCAAATCGATAAATAATTGCACAGCCAGAAACTGTGCGCCAGGGATGGCGCATGTTGTCGTTCTGCTATCGCGATAGGGATGGTGCTCGATGAATGGTGTGACCAGAGGTGGCCAGGGCTGCCACAGTACTCCCCCTCCAGAGACCATGTGGGAACGAATGATCAAGTTTTGAGTATAGCTGGGATGAATGTGTGTCCGGGGTGAGCATCTACAGGATTTGCACAAGTCCCAAAGTGGAGGAATGCTTGCGTATACTTCTCGCTGTGATGATTGTGTCGTAGATGAGTCGATGGTAATTTCGCGTTGAGGTCGTTGCTTCGATTGGGGCAACGTCGATGAGCAAGTTTGTTCGATCAGGGTTGAAGTTGAAGAGTCAATAGTACTGAGACTTTCGATTGCCACACGTTGTGGACTTTCGCTTGCCACTCGTTGTGGACTTTCGTGGTGAGATCGAGAACTTGAAGATAGACTCAGGCTGGCATCAATTGCCAAACAAAGAGCTGGTTGCTTGCGGTCGATTAGGTATGGGGATCGTTGTGCATGAACATCGGCGATGATGAAAGATGCGATGAAGATCCAAATTCAGCTGCGCGACGTACTTCCATAAGTATGATCGATCGTCTGGCAGGCTGCGTACAATGTAAGATCTGAAAAATTGGTCGGATGCTTGACCAACGTGAGATCTGATACATGTAGTTGAAGTGTCGGCTTGGCGTACACAAATAGCATGCGTGAGCAGCGGTATAGGGCAGGCTGGGTCGATGGACGTTTTCGTGGTCAGCGATTGGTGGACAGCCTGACGTGGAATGCATTGGCTGCAGCAGTATGTGGACAGGTGGACGTGCAGGACCTGGGCGACAGACAGGAGGTCGGTGGACAATATGCGTGGGCAGAGGTCGATGTCATGCAAGCGAAATGGGCGCTCCAGCCTACGCTCATATTTTCATGAAAATTTCTGGCAGATTGAGCGATATAAATACATACATATGCATACATATGACCACATGCGTTGGTGTCTGTGTGTGTGAATGTGTGTAGGCGTTGCCGGCGTCGTTTTCTAACCCTTCAGTGAATGCATTTGGAGAATTTTTAAAGGCAAAGGAAATTTTAAAGCAGGATGAGTTCTTCATTGAAGTAATGAATTTTGCTATTCAGTGCAAAAACAATAAAAAAAAAGTGATTCATTGATCAAATTGTGAAGAATATTTATAAATTTGATGATTTAGTCAAATATTAAACTTTTTGATTAACTCTTGCCGCTTGCCAGGGGACTGTACCAATCCCATTAAAGTAATTTCAGATTGCGGATCGATTTCCAGCGCTTTCCAGTCCATGTAAGCTGGCATCTGTTTGACGCCAGGTTCCTTCAGTGAAGGAGATTGAGAGGAGTTTATTTGATTGTTATCCATTTCAACGCAAGCTAGTCTCACTTTTTTCCTCTTAGGTTGTGTGTCAAAAACTATTGAACCAGTTGTGAATCCGTTGAGATTCTTTTTAGAGAATTTTAACAACCAACTCTTTAGAGAAATATGATAAGTGTAAAGGCTGCTTAAAGGGGTGTGTAGATTTCTCATTTATAAATAGCAAAAGCTATTTTGATTGAACTTGCGGGCTTTGCAAACGAACGTCTCACTATCTCACTATATAAACTTTTCTATATTTTTGTCGAAATGCTAGGAAAAATTTTGAATATTGATTCCAAACTTTAGCATTTAAGGCCTATTTTCAGAACGCACGAAAATAATAATTTAAACTTTTGAAATGTTTTAAAATCTGAATGCTATTACACACACAGCAGTCTTATTTGTATGAAGCATTGTGCCAAAATAAATTTGTATGTCATCTGGAATCCAGTCTTTAGTTGATATTTTTGTTTCTTTTGCAGTTTCTCATTCTTATTGACGTCTTTTATTTTAGTTTCAAGGCACTTTAAAATTGTTGTCTATTTACCCTTCTTTTTACATTCACACAGACAAGTAGTGTAAATTTAGCTTATTTTGAGATTTTTTTGGATTGTTCAATCTTAGCCTTCTATTTACCCGTAATCATGACAATCGAAACTCTGTATGAAATTGGGTTATTTTTCGCGTTTTTTTTTAAGGACTGATTAGGACCAACATATCAAAGTTCTGCAAAGTCTGTCCAGCCAAATTTTTCTGATATACAGGGTAATCAATTATCCTTGACCGGTCCGCAAAGATCATAGTCTAACGGTGTCGGATCACAGGTTCTAGGCGGCCAATTCACATTTCCATATTTGCTGATTATTCGATTTTCGAAGACCGGGCGCAGAAGATCGATTGTGGCGTGCGCTGTGTGGCACGTAGCACCGTCTTGTTGAAACCAAATATCGTCCAAGTCTTTCGCTTCAATTTCCTCGAAGAACCACTCACTTAACATTCACCATTCACAGTCACGGTGGCTCCTTCATTTTCGAAGAAAAATGGACCAATGATGCCTCGAGACCAAAATCCGCACCAAACCGTGGCACGTGGTGGGTGGACGATATGCGGATTTTCTGTGCCCCAGATGCAACAATTTTGTTTATTAACATAACCATCGAGGTGGAAATGTGCTTCATTCGAAAAGATTATTTTTCGATAAAATTCATCATCTTCGGCCAAACGATCGATTCGAATGGTCAATTGGCTTTAGCTGCTGCACCAATTGAACTTTATATGGCTTCATGGCAAGGTCTTTATGCAAAATGCGCATCAAAGAAGTGCGTGAAATGTTCAATTGTTAAGATCGATGGCGAGTTCACGCACATTTTCAGCAACCGCAGCAATGTTTTCGGTCGAGCGCACCGGACGAGTACGTACACGGGTTGGCTTATCCACCAACATTCCAATTTCACGAACTCGCTTCACGAATAGATCCAAAAATTGAGTTTTCGAAACATTTTGAGAGTTTGAGTCGAGGACTCACCACTTTGGAAATGTGTTTTTAATATTTCCCCAACTTTCTTCAAGCGAATAGCGACCCATTTCGTAAATGTCTAAGTAATTACTAAATATTAGTCGCTTTCCGAATGACATTTGACGGTTTTAAAGTCAAATTGTGAATAGTTCAAATTCCAAACACTAGATGGACCACCCTGTAAGTGGTGTAACATATACGACTTTGTTTTATATATATTTACATAGGTGTTATGATATGTCAGGCCTGCACCAGTTCCTGAGTTCAATATATCGAAATTCCGAAATGTTTTGATTTTCACGAAATTACTCCGAAATTTGGATTAAACCAGCTTATAAAGCCAGCTTACGGTGGAGAAGACATCAATACATATAATGAAAATCATTTTTCCAATACCCAGCTGCATGTTTACATGTCACATACAAAAGTGACATTGCTTCAGTTTAACCATAAGCTAAATAAGAATTAAGAAATAGTACAAACTTTTATATTAGATGCGTTTCTTAATGTTAAAAGATTGAGAAAAGACTCAAATGGTGGGAAGAAAATTGCTTTAAATCCCCAGAACCGTACCAAAAGTAGTATTAGCAGTTCCTTGTACCTAATAAACTAGCACTGTATGGAAATATAAGGTTGTCAAAAAAGTCTTGCGGTATTTTTATTGAATTTTCAATTGTTCATAAAATTGGTTATAATAATGCGATTTAAGTCAAATATGCGCCGTTTTGTTCGATGACGAGTTCCCAACGAGATGCCAACTTCATAATGCCCCTCTTATAGAAGCTCGCTTCCCTATTGGCAAAAAACTCGGAGAGCCAATTTTCACAGGACTCTCTTGTGGCCAACTTCCGACTACCAAGCTCGTTCGCCATGGACAGAAATAGGTGGTAATCACTTGGTGCGAGATCCGGACTATACGGTGGATGCAAAAGAACCTCCCATCCGAGCTCCCGGAGCTTCTGGCGCGTCACCAAAGATGTGTGTGGCCTGGCGTTGTCCTGATGGAAGACAATTCGGCCTCTGTTAATCAAAGATGGCCTCTTCTGCATGAGTGCTGCATTCAAGCGGTCCAGTTGTTGGCAGTACAGGTCCGAATTGAGGCGTTTGGCCATAGGGGAGCAGCTCATAGTGGATGATTCCCTGCCAATCCCACCAAACACACAGAAGAACCTTCCTGGCCGTCAATCCAGGCTTGGCCACCGTCTGGGCAGCTTCACCGCTTTTCGACCACGACCGTTTGCGCTTCACGTTGTCGTAAGTGACCCACTTTTCATCGCCAGTCACCATCCGCTTCAAAAACGGGTCGATTTTGTTGCGATTCAGAAGCGATTCGCATGCATCCATACGGGCAAAAATGTGATTTTGCGTCAAGTCGTGTGGCACCCATACATCGAGCTTCTTTTTGAATCCAAGCTTCTTCAAATGGTTTATAACGGTTTGATGACTCATGCCCAGCTCTTGGCCGATGCTACGGCTGCTACTATGCCGTTCTCTTTCGATCAATTCAGCGATTTTATCGCAATTTTCGACGACAGGCCTTCCGGACCGTGGCGCATCTTCGATCACCTCTGCACCAGAACGAAAACGTTGAAACCATCGTTGTGCGGTGGAAATGGAAACTGTTGTATCGGGTCCATAAACTGCACAAATTTTATTGGCAGCATGAGATGCATTTTTGCCTTTATCGTAGTAGTACTGTAAAATATGCCGTATTTTCTCTTTATTTTGCTCCATGTTTGCGACGCTATAACTCACGAACGACTAAAAACAAACAACAATAAATCAAACACGTGTTAGCGCGTGAAAAGAGCTTTCCAAAAAGCTCTAGCGTGAACCGATGCGACGAATACAACTAGAACTACGCGCTTGCAAAGACAAGCTTGGGGAAATACCGCAAGACTTTTTTGACAACCTTATATGAGGAGTCTACATACACAGAGAAACAAAAAATGCAAAAGCTACACGAAAATGTAGAATTTTCAACCCATAACGTTACGTGTAGCTTTTCTGCACGTCGCGTTTAGTATTCTCAGTTCTCTTAGAACTACACGTAACGTGTTGAAATGAGAAAGCTACACGCGACGTATTGAAAAGCTACACGAAACGTGTAGAATTTCAATATCTAAACGCGGCGTGCAGAAAAGCTACACGCCACGTGTTGAAATGAAAAAACTACACGCGACCTGTTAAAAAGCTACACGAAACGTTATGGGTTGAAAATCCTACATTTTCGTGTAGCTTTTTTTCTCTAGCTCTTAACATGTCTAAGATTTGTGGCGTTATTCTACTCTAAACATTAAGGGGTCGCATATGCTCCTTTTTGCCCCATAAAAGTATAATCCACTCTCGTTGCTAACTACACAAAAAAAAAAAAAACCAGTTGAATCTTTTATTTATTTATAGAATTTCTCTCTCATTTGCCTGAGACTATAAAATTTTCCCTCACGACATTTTCTATGTTTGGTTTCTAATTAAATATTCTAAAATAAATTCTAACCAACGAGATAAAAAAAAAACAATGCCCCTGTGGAAGCAGACCTCACACACGCCTCTCCGCCTGTACATTCCGCCCGCTTAATTATGTAAAACTTGAGCAACAAAATGCATTTCATATCAGCACTTCACTCTACGTACACTCCACTCGACTGCTGACCCAATTGCACGGCCAAATGTGTAAACATAATTTACTCCAATTAGAGTCCGATGCCTTATTAGTGAGCCACGCCTACTGCGGTTGGAATTGGGGCACAAGTCCCCCCCCGAGTACATCGCTGATACAGATATGAATATACATGCCAGCATGAGCGAGCAGCAATTGGAAATGCAATCAATAAATTGAAACCAGAGTCAGAGCAGGTGAAAACTTTTTAAACTGATCAAACTATAGTTAAATTTTACACAATTTATATGCCACATGTTTGCCTTACTTGTTGCACAAAGCAATTTGTTTGTGACACATTTAATTAATTTCCATGTGCAGTAAATGGAGACACAAGGACAGACATAAAGCTGGCTGATGGATTTGTATGGAAGGCGCTGCTCGGTCAACTTACAAACAAATGGCATTAAATTGCACTTTTTGCATATGATTAACGTAAATAAATCAAAAACCATTATTGCAATCACAATATTTACAAGTGCAATTGAAGCAATTTGCATGTATTGTAGTTGTAGGAAGGCGTGTGTGACAGCAGCAGCAGCAGCAGCAACAGGTCGGCGCATTGGAAGGTTGCGTGTTGTGTGTTGCTAGCAACATGTTGCTAACGAGCTGGCTGCAGCTGCTGCATACTGCTGTGTGCTGCTTATCTGTCAACTGTGCAACTGGCCAAAGGTTCTTCTCTCTCTCTCTCTCTCTTTTTGCGTTGCATCCGGCATCAATTAAAGCGACATAAAAAGTTCTAAGGAAAACTATAATTTTCAGGCAACTTAATCATAGTCGGCATAGCTAGGGCCCATAAATCCGGCTTCAACACACAGGCAGCTTATGCATTTAGCAGCGTTTATAGAAAATTGCCAGCCCCCAAAAGTGGACAGCATCAAAAGAGGGAGTTGTGCGAGGGGGGGTAATGGCAGTTTAAATTTGTTCTTCGTGATGCAATCATTCGCAATGGCCATGACCAGGAACAGGCAGGCATTGCCTGTCTCAACGTTCCGTTTCGTACGTTAGGCGCCATAATGGGTTAAGCTCTTAACACACCCACACACTCTATGGGGGGGGGGAGGGTGGCGGGGGTATAGCCATTGTTTATGCCAAACTCTATTTTTGGGTGGGGTCTCTGCCTCCTGATCTAAATTTGTGTGCATTCCATTCCCAAATGATCGAAGTTTAAATCTATTAAATTTGCATTTGGTTTCTTTCGTTCTTCCGCAAATTGCTGTAATTTTGTTTATAGTTTTAACTTAGGCTAATGAGCTGCAGGTCTTGTTATGGCCGTTAACGCCTGCTGCAGTTCTTGGCCACGCCCTTGCTAAACATGCCATGTACTTAGTTTGATAATCTAAGCAAACAACCGCTAGCCTAACGTTTCTCCAAGCATTCGGTTTTTTCATGCCAATATATCAAAAAAAAATAAAGAAAAAAATGAACAAAGTAAAAGAAAACGTGGAACCCTTTCATTAGTGGAAAAAGAACAAGTACAACAATATAATAATGATGAATTGCGGTATTATCGCACGGTAATACCCCGGCCAGAGAAACGAAAACACAGAACCAAAAAAAACTAGAGCAGCCGCACGAACATGTTGGAAAGTCAGGGCCCAAGACAAATATGTAATTGGCCAGCCTGAACCAAGGCAGACACGAAGGTATCACGTACTAAGCTCAAAATGCATCGACATGATGATTTATTTGCATTGCAAAACACAAGGTACACTGGGGGAAAAACTAGGATAACTCTTCTTTAATATAATATATCCATCCGTCTTTATGTCTTTATCTAAGTTCAAAATGTATCTTACATATTAAGCAAAAAAGTAACGCAAAAGTCAAACTGTGAAATTACAATACTAAGCTGGTTCATTTTGTTCATTAAAGAGTATACACTTTAGTATCAAGGACCTGACACTTTCGTGAACTTGTCCAGTCTTGGTAAATTTGACGCATACAATTCGAGAAAAATAATGCTGAGCATGGTTATTTTCACGAAAAATTTAAAGTAAGTATTTCAGTGATCTATGTATTAAGATTCGAACCAAAAACTTGGGCTGTGACAAGCTTAGGGACCGGTCATCGAGCCTAAGCTTAGACTTCACAATGGGGTCGAGCCTTCGCACTTCGCTGAACGCAGTGCTACATTGTCCCCCAAAGTCGCTCAAAACAAACAAATCGGCCCGCCAAACGCCTTAAGAGTTAGCGCTTTATCAAAAGCGTTAGAAGGCGTTATTTGCAGTAGCGCTTGCCCTTTTTGGGCTGATTTCTGTGACCCAAAGAAAAAGAAAAAGTCGACTAGGATGCAAATCGTGGCCAAAATGAAAGACCACGGTGCTTTTGGGCAAACTCCTGAAAAACTTAACCAGAAAGTGGGAGTTTTTCGACGAAATGGAATCCATTATAGGTAATAACCTGGCAGTAGCAGGTGAGGAGGAGAATATTGAGCAGCTATTGTCATGGGAAGACTTTGGGCTTGCTCCTACCTTATATGACGGACGTAACAGCAGCTCGATGGTAGAAGATGACGCTATCGCAGTTGAATCCAGCAGCGCTCCGGTGGAAGCGCAATAATTGAGACGGAAACGGAAGGATGCTGTAGAGAATGAACGTTACTACGCCAACAAAAAGACTATTGAAGTGAAGGAGTCCCGTACTGAAGAGCTTAACAAGCTACAAGAGGTTCTGCAGGAGTCCAACAAGTTGCCAGCTTCTAAAGCACCCCAATAAGACTTATAATAGTTATAATTAAGTTAGTTTATAATGAGAACTGAATCTCTTAAAATGTTCCTTCACCAAATGTCCCGCTAAATAATAAAAATACATAAAAATATAAGTGACTAATTTGCTGAATTGATACATATGTATAGAATTAGGTGCGTCAATACATGATTTATTTTTCTATGCTCATATGTAGGTTAATACAACAAATCTTTTATGAAATCCCGTTTTCGCGATCCCTCTAGTGAGGCTGTCTGTTGAGGCTCATCTTCATCTCGGTGCGATGCTTCTGGTTCAGTGCTTGGTGGTACTTCATTTCCTCCCCATCCCATTCCTCAAATTCACCGATAATTAAAATAAAATTATGAAGCATGCAACTGACATGTGGCGATGTAATTGGCAAAGCAGGGCGACTTAATATCAAGATATTTAAGTCTTCGAAATTTTCCGTTTAATAAACCAAATGCGCGCTCAATAACTGATCTTATAGAAGAAAACCTGATATAATTAATTTGTGCTTCAGTGAGATGACCATTATCTCGAAAAGGTGTAAGGCGGATGATTATATATCGTTAAATGTTATATATGTTAAAGAAATTGTGTGCATTTCCCACTGGCTGCTGTATTGGGATATGGCAGCCGTCGATAGCAACTATTACGCCTGGAATGCCTCGAGATTTCTCCTTAAATATGGCAGCAGAAGTTGCCATTTAATATAGGTGAATGCTAATCCAGCGAGTATAAGCACGATGTACCCAAAATTTTGGTGTCCAGAACTTTTGGCTATGTTGAATCGGTCACCTACACCCAGAAACGACTCTTGGTTGGCCAAAAGCCAGATTCCCACGTGGGTATTGGCTCCTCATTAAATGCAGCGCGTGTTGCAACTACTTGGAGAAGGGACTGAAATTATAAAATGAATTAGTCTAAGTATTTTTTTTGTACAGTGAATTAAATACCCCAAAAGCAGTCCGAGACATCCTGAAGTGCTCCTTAAATTGGTCCATTTGGTAGTGGTTAACCGTAATTTTTTTGGTTTTTTTGAATTGACGTCTGTGCAAACTATTCCCCTCTACTAAGTCGATCAAGGCCTTGTTTAACGAGGGCGCAATAATATTCTCAAAAAACTCGTTCGACGGTAAACGGATTTTAAAAATATGGGCCCAATATTGGTATCGATAACAAGCCTATCGATAGACAACCACAGCTGGTGGTAGCAGTATCACTTCAAAGTAGCGTACTATTTCTTCGCTACTTGCTCCTGTATCATGATACGTCAAATTGGCTATCATGATACCGTATCACTCGAGTTCAGCAGGAAGATCATTCAAAATGTATACATGATCAGGGAGCAAGTTATCCTGCTGAACAAGGCCATTGTTTATACTCTATGGAACATAAGCCAAAAATCTGTGTAGTTCTACCACATCTCTTGAAATATTTATAAATAACTTAAATTTGTTACTGCTGTGTTTTGGCTAGTACCCTGAAATTTTGGAAAAATGTTTGTTTCATTCCCAGTCGGACTTGTATGCAAGCCAGAATTACATATTTCATGCCTACTTTCTGACGTGAAAAGTAGGCATGAAGAAACCTAAGGGTTCCGCTTCGTTTTTCTTAAGCAACGCCGTAACACTCACGTTGTAACCGTTACCTGTTTGGGTGACATCACGCGGCAGTCTTCGGGTTTCACTTTTCTCCTTACGAACTCCGTAACTCAGATGTACCAATTTTGTATATATCGTAGTTAGGAAGACATAAATGCTATTGAATCCCCAGATGTAATTAGATTCGATACTCACCAAGAATATAATGCTTAGTTGTAATTATAAAATTATTATTATTATTCAAGGTCAACACATCTTTTTCGCACTGACTTCATAATTGTTTTCGTTTTCTCTCAACGTTCATCAAGCGTTCGGGGCTAACTTCGTTTTTCTACTTCGTGTTCGATCTCCACGACAAAGAGAGCTTGAATTGTTTCACAATATGTCGACTTTTAGCCTAACGAATAGCTGAGAAAACCAGGTGTGAGTTTTTCAGGGTGACAAATGGACTTATTTCATGCAAAAAAAATTATGTACGGGTGTGTCCCAGAAATCTCTAGAGGTTTTCGTATAAACGTTAGCATTTCATATTATAGCTATTTGACTTTATATGTAAAGGGGCACAGATATGCCGGGCTACTAGATTAGATGACGAAAGTTGAGAGATTTGAAACCGCCTGCTCAAAGCCAAGGAGATTTAATGCGTATCGGTTTCCCTTCCATATGATCTAGTAGCCGGTCTTATTCTTTTCACTTCACAAATAAAGTACTCCAAGTTAAGTTCAAAGTGCAATCGTTTATACGAAAATCTCTAGAGATTTCCAGAACACCCCTGGTAGTGACATTTTTCGTGAAATTTCATGCCACCAAATGTACTTATTTTGTAATGCTGCAAAGTCCGATTGGGTTATCGTAATAAAGCTAAAGGTTGGGTTCAAGTACCGGTTCTTGAAAGTATCGACTTCAAAGCAGAGAATCAAACCGAATCGTATATCGGTTCCGATTATGGTATGTATCAAAACTTATGTTTCGGTATAAGGTTCTGTTTTGGTTCTAACACTATTTCGGTTTTCGGTTCCGTATCGGTACCTGGATTTGTATTTCAGTTTACCGTTACGTACTGATAAAAAATAAACAAAAATCGATCATTGGTTTAGCGTTCATCCGAATTCTTAGCGGAGACATAATCATTACACCCCGGAAAAACAACGTTCTACGCTTGCTTGCCCTTCTCAAAAGAGAAACTTCAATTGTTGAAACTTTATCGTGTTTTCTGACCACCATTTAAGTACATCTTCTTTATTTTGTAAATGTTTTCTGCTCAGGAAAATTGATAATGTTGGATGTCTTAAAACTGTTTTGTGAAAATACTTAAGTATTTGTTTTGTCCTGTTTCTTTTTTTACACAAATACATGTGTGAATCGACTTAGCATTCTCTTTTTAAGCTCAACGATTTGTGTCAGAGCTGGTTGCCTCATTAGGTTTCACTGTTAAATGGTTATGATGACATTATAACAGAGATGCAAACCGGTTCTGCAGCAAACCGCACCCAACCGCTTATTCAAACCCTTAAATCAAACCGCAAACTGAACCTATGTTTGAATGTGCTGAACCGAACCGAGAGCCGTAAACGAAAACGGTTAGGTTCGTTTCATCGACAAGTCTTTGGGCAAAAATGTCTTTAATTTTAGGAAATTTAATCATAGAACTTTTTAGCGGGCTCTAGGTCTATAAGTTATGATTTTCATCCAAACATTTCTAAAACAAGACACGCACAACACCAAAAAGAAAGATGAAATTGTTTGAAAAGTTTGTGGAAAAGTATGTAACAGGGAAAAGGAATCATTTCCGACCCTATTAAGTATATATGAGGTTGTCAAAAAAGTCTTGCGGAATTTTTATTGAATTTTCAATTGTTCATAAAATTGGTTATAATAATGCGATTTAAGTCAAATATGTGCCGTTTTGTTCGATGACGAGCTCCCAACGAGATGCCAACTTCATAATGCCCCTCTTATAGAAGCTCGCTTCCCTATTGGCAAAAAACTCGGAGAGCCAATTTTCACAGGACTCTCTTGTGGCCAACTTCCGACTACCAAGCTCGTTCGCCATGGACAGAAATAGGTGGTAATCACTTGGTGCGAGATCCGGACTATACGGTTGATGCAAAAGAACCTCCCATTCGAGCTCCCGGAGCTTCTGGCGCGTTACCAAATATGTGTGTGGCCTGGCGTTGTCCTGATGGAAGATAATTCGGCCTCTGTTGATCAAAGATGGCCTCTTCTGCATGAGTGCTGCATTCAAGCGGTCCAGTTGTTGGCAGTACAGGTCCGAATTGAGCGTTTGGCCATAGGGGAGCAGCTCATAGTGGATGATTCCCTGCCAATCCCACCAAACACACAGAAGAACCTTCCTGGCCGTCAATCCAGGCTTGGCCACCGTCTGGGCAGCTTCACCGCTTTTCGACCACGACCGTTTGCGCTTCACGTTGTCGTAAGTGACCCACTTTTCATCGCCAGTCACCATCCGCTTCAAAAACGGGTCGTTTTTGTTGCGATTCAGAAGCGATTCGCATGCATCCATACGGGCAAAAATGTTTCTTTGCGTCAAGTCGTGTGGCACCCATACATCGAGCTTCTTTTTGAATCCAAGCTTCTTCAAATGGTTTAGAACGGTTTGATGACTCATGCCCAGCTCTTGGCCGATGCTACGGCTGCTACTATGCCGGTCTCTTTCGATCAATTCAGCGATTTTATCGCAATTTTCGACGACAGGCCTTCCGGACCGTGGCGCATCTTCGATCACCTCTGCACCAGAACGAAAACGTTGAAACCATCGTTGTGCGGTGGAAATGGAAACTGTATCGGGTCCGTAAACTGCACAAATTTTATTGGCAGCATGAGATGCATTTTTGCCTTTATCGTAGTAGTACTGTAAAATATGCCGTATTTTCTCTTTATTTTGCTCCATGTTTGCGACGCTATAACTCACGAACGACTAAAAACAAACAACAATAAATCAAACACGTGTTAGCGCGTGAAAAGAGCTTTCCAAAAAGCTCTAGCGTGAACCGATGCGACGAATACAACTAGAACTACGCGCTTGCAAAGACAAGCTTGCGGAAATACCGCAAGACTTTTTTGACAACCTTATATATTCTTGTTCAGCATCTATATGAACGCATAGATCTCAGAGATGCTAAGAGATAGAGTTTTATCATGTATGTGACATATACTTCTTATACTTTCAGGCTGATCAAGCTTATTTTCAATTTTTGTCACGCCCCCTGTCGCCCCCGAAATTTGGAAAAAAACTTCATATCTTCCACAGTTTTGTAGTTAGATGTTTCTTATTTTCCAGAGATATTTAGTAATCAATATTATTTATCGATTTGCTGAAGGAATGATAAAGATCGGATGAACGATACTTAAGTTATGAGCAAAAAAAAGGCCAGTTTAAACGCCCCCTATACTCCAACCACCACCACAGCATTCCATTCAACAAAGGGAGAGAAAGAGAAACTAAGAGATGACCGTATAACAAAAATATTGCACAATAATCGCGTGAATCCTTGGTTAAGACTTTGTTTGTGGGTAATATCAGAATTCGTAATATGCTTAAAAGATGGGTATTACCCATTAATGATAAAAACATGTGTTTTCACGGGTGTTACTAACAATTTTTTGGCATGTTCGCTCCGCAGAAGGGCAACCGGAGTGCCGAGTATCTGAGTTCCATAAAAATTTGCCATCGGCGGAATTTGCAATGACCTGTTTCCAAACAATGAACCGTTCTTGGTGTCTCCTGAATACCGATTTCATGTATTATAATATTATAGTCGGGAGCGGCGGCCTGAACGGCTACAGAGTATATTATAGACGGGCTTGAACGACTTTCTCACTAGTTTTAACTTACTCTTAAAGAACAGCAATCTGTCAGGTTACAGCCGGGTCTCAGTGTCTCAACAACACCTGATTTCGTCCATCTACTGCAGTTGTCGTCTCGTTTTAACTTTTTCATGCATCCTTGAAAGTTTCATATAAAATTTCCTGAATTCAGAACATTCTTTAGTTGGTAGTGTTTCTCCAACTTAATTTCATTGCACTATTAAGCGTTGGTCTTCTCGGTTTATTAATTGGCAGGTACTTTCTCTAGGAGCTTACGATATCTACTGCATCCCAGCTCTGTAAGATACTGCTGAAACGGCGTCGGTATATCCGACTTTATAGTTTTGGACATGAATATTAATGCTAAAATACTGAGAGTGAACTACCGAGCCGAGCCAAAGCCGCGGTTTTACAAAAGTATTGCCAAGCTAGATTCTTTTTGTTAAAGGTTACGATCTAACCAAATTAGCAAACTTAGTGCCAAATTTACAGTCTAGTTGTTGCACTCAGAATAGTGTTCGGTAAAGGTTGTTCATTTCACTCACTCAAATTGCTCACTTGCTCAATTGTTTTTGTTCAGTTGATCACTTGTTCAGTGGTTCTTGTTCCGTTGCTCTTGTTCACATGTTCTGGGTCTATGCCGGAATGTTTTTGTTATACCCGTTACTCATAGAGAAAAAGGGTATACTAAAGTCGTGCAAATGTATGTAACAGGTAGAAGGAATCATTTCCGACCATATAAAGTATATATATATTCTTGATCAGTATCAACAGCCGAGTCGATATAGCCATGTCCGTCTGTCCGTCTGTCTGTATGAACACTTAGATCTGAGAGACTAGAAGAGCTAGAGCAACCAATTTTGAAATCTAGACTCCTATTGTCTGCACGCAGATCAAGTTTATTTCAAATTTTTGCCACGCCCAACCCCGCCCCCACAATAAACAATGTTGAATAACTCCCACAATTTTTGAGATTTAAAACTTACATTAATATTCGCAACATCTATAAGCCCTCCAATTTTCATCAAGATCGGATGATAAATAGCCGAGTTAAAAAATGTTGCATACTTTTCGGCTGTCCCGCCTCAGACACACAGGAAGGCTATTAAACGTTTCTTTCCATGAGTAACGGGTATTTCGAAGTCGGTTAGAGCCGACTTTAACTTACGATCTCGTTTTTGTTTTTCGGTCGGGATTTCAAAGGGGTGGGTTTCTGTAGCACTGATCGCTTCATTGTTTTGGTTGTTTCTGCATGGCTTTTTTGTTCTACACACATATGTAGCTAATTTGTGTGAATGTGCGTCGTTTACTCTCGCGCTCTTAGCAAAAGCGCTTAATTCAAAATTTAGCTGAGCGCTATACCTATCACAGAATAACACACAGACAGACGGAATAGCTCACAGAGCAAGGCAGACAGAACAATTTACATAGCAAGAGATACAGAGCAAGACAGACAAGACAGACAGAACAGGACTCGATATACAAAAATGAACAATCGAAGAAGAAATTAAAGAACTCAGTTTGAAGAACAACTCAATTTTGTTCACCCACTCATGAACAACCCAACTCTAACTCAGAACAGAAACTGTACGGGTACAATGTTTAGGTTCTTTTCGGTCTTTTAGGTTCCTAAAATATCGATACTCAAAACATTAAACATATCTGTTCCGGTTCTGATTCTGAGTTTTAATCGGTTCTTTTCGGTATACGGTTCCGGTTCCCTGCCTTAAAGTTTTGGTTCGAACCTTGGTCAATCTTTTGAAACTCAAGTTGAGATTTTAAACTGAATCTCTGATTTCAATAAAATTAACTTTGTGTTAATTGATCGGTGAAAGCCCTGAGTATATCTTCATCTTTTCGCTGTGTAAAATTCCAACAGCACGTAACTGAGTCCAATTTCCCCGACAACTTAATTGAATTAGGCTTGGGGAATTTGCAACGCTTCGTATACGCAACTCATTTTGAGTGCTCATTCTCATTCTCAAGCCCATTTGCAACAGTTGCACGCACGTCTCACCAGCTGAATAATTGCAAATTTCTGTTTACTCTCAACTTTAACATTTTGACATAGTTTTCTAGTGCTTTTTTATTGCAACGCCCAAGCCAGAGCTAGTTAGTTTTTCCTGCTTGGATCCACCCAAAAAAACAATGGCATTTGACATTTAGACAAACAGCCAAGGCAACTGTTGCAGTTGCAACAAAAAAAAAATCCAATTTAAAACCAGGCAGGGATTTCGGTTTTGCCAAACACTGAAACTGTATTAAAGCCAGACCGCACCTTTGGCGGCCTGTCAAACTGGAAAACTGGCCAAGCTAACAGTTTTGACAATTTACCACCACCGAGAGCTGAGTTGCACTCGGATTCGGATGCGGAGTTGGACGTCTGTCTGACTATTTATATAATTGGCAACTCTAATTTTTTGTATGTTTGGGATCTATCTCTCTGTAGTTGGCTACCAAGTGTGTCCAGTGCGAGTTGCTCAGGGAGCTGGAAAATTCATGACCAGAGAGTGGTTCTTGCTTGTTTGTGGCCAGTTGAGCGTGAGTAATCAGAAAGCTAAACGCGTTGCATAAATATCAAAATGTGTGTAGTACAATAATGAAACTGGTTTCAGCTTTTGGGGCGGCCGTTCGAAAGAATTACCGAGTATGTGTGTGTGTGTGTGTGTGCCCATAATGCTTGTCATAAATTCTCCAAATTACCCAACACGTCTTGGTCTAGTCTTTGGCTTTGATTGCAAATTGTGTGACAGCCAGAGAGAGAGCGTAAATTGAATTTATGTAGCTAACTCCCAACTTCAAGTTTAGCTACTTACTTAAAGGATTAATTGGTGTTCAACTCCAGCTCGAATTGAGGCCTTTGACAATTGGCAAACATGAGTTTCAATTAACGACAATTGAAAGAGTTCTTTCCAGTGCATTGAACCCTGCAAGAAGATGCAAGGCAGTCTTTCATATTATTAACAGAGATTTCAAATTGAACTTCAGCATAAAAGTGGCCATAAAATTAGGCTCCTCTTCCCTTGGAAAGTCATTAAAATAAATGTTGAGAAATGTTTATGATGCCAGAATGCGCATTATTAAAACATTAATGAGTTTTGATGAGGCATAAAATCATAAAAAAAAATTTATATATTTAAAAACCGCTTAAGGAAAAAACAAAAAAAAAAGAACCAAAAATTTTAAATTCATTTTTATTGATTTGAATTTTTTTTAAAGACCATAATATAATTTTCGTGCACTTTGCCATTGCCAGTTTTGTGTATATATTCATTTGTCTTGACTTGTTTTGTTAATTTCTCACATTCTATTTACCACCTGTTTTATACTTTTATACTCAAATTTTACGAAAGCAACAAGACATTAACGCACGCTGTGGTAACTGTGCTTTTTACAACTTTTAGAACGCCTTTACGATATCCATAGCAACAACAATTCCAGCTCTACTGGTGTGTTATAAAGTCATTTAGGCTATAATAATATCAAAACAAGTTGGAGAGCTGCAAACGATGCATTGATAAGCTTAATACCCCCCACCCCCCCAATCTAAGCCACTGCACGAAGTAGTGTTGTATCTACATACATGTGCCTCCAGATCATTGCGTTCTTAGCAACGACTTTTAGAGAAGGTTTCTTTTAGGTATGCCTGCACAGGCCCATTTTAGGGGTGATGCATTCCGGAGAATTGCTCTCAGCTCTCAGCTAGATACTGTCGTACTGCAGTTGTTAGTTCAGAGCCGTGCCCGGAGGGCATTCTTTCCTTGTCTTTTATTGCAATTACATTTCTCAGCAGCCTTGTGCTTATCCGAGTACTGCATAAATCACATTATATTCTTGATTGCATCATACACAAAACTTCCTATTCACATTTAATTAATTAACAAAACTCAGCATGGAATAAAATCAGCTTTATACCGGCAAACGCATCGAGCGGTTGAATGTGAGTCGGCTGATCGAACATGTTTTTGTAAATTTAATCAGCGAACTGAGCTCAGTCATAATTGCAAACTCATCGTTCGTTTGAGGTAGAGCCAGCTGATTGAACATGCGTTGCAGAGAAATTGTCAACTAGTAACAAAACAAAACTGTCCTACACCTAGTTGGAATGCCAGTAGAATATAACTGGTAGCAAAATAGCTAGATTCGGGTGAGTTGGGCAACAACAAATATTAGCTTTCCTATCCTAATTTGAGCTAGTTGTAATCCAATTCAACTTTAACTAGTTGCAAACGAATTGGTGATGAGTCAGTTGACCGACAGATTTCGATGTACTTGTTATACTGAGCAGCGACATAAACAGACTGCCATAAGGAACATTGAAAGGTGAAGTGGCATTTAACTGGTTGAAAATGGCTGTTGCACGGGGACAATTCGCTCCCGCCTATGCCATCTGGCATTATGGCTGCTGCCGGAGACAATTGTCATATGCCTATGACATGTTTGTGTAAAATGGACAACTTCAATACATTTATTTGTATAGGAAGTGCAACCAGTTGCAAGTTTTTAGAGACAGGTATATTTCTGGTTGTAAACTAAACACTTTCCCTGCAGGGTGTTTGCAAGTAAATCTGTTCTCTGCATGTTCTGCTCTCTCTCTTTCTCTCTTCCTTCTTTGTCAGCAACGCTGTCTTTAGCCTCAGCACGTGTAAAAACTCATAAGAGTTGGTATTCGTTCAATCGTTATGGAGCCGATCGAACCACAGATAAGAGAAAGAAAGATCCAACGATTGCGCATTCACTCTCCGCTCTGTCAGCTGCACTGTTACGACGCTCAGGCTCGATACTCATTCAAACTTGCTCTGTTTGCGTGGGAGTGAAACAGGGGTCAGTTTGAGACGAAGACGGTTGCAGTTGCAAACAAAACTTGGTTGGACAGAACAAAGGTTTAGTCTCCATATTAGATGGCCGTTGATCGAACAAACACCCGAATCGAATGAAATAAAGACGAACAAGATTATAAACAGAGCGCCAATAAGGTTTTAATGGTTTGATCGAATATTAACAAATTTGATCGGTTGAGCGAAAAGCAAGTTTATTCGGCAGTTGATTAGAATTGAGTAGAAGTTAATTAAAAATGCATGCAATTCGTTCATTCAAGAAACGCTGTAGTATATGAGATAGGATTCTGGTCCTATAATTGCGGTGAAGGGTGCATGGGGCGACTCATCGGTTATTTCATTTCCGGGCAAATTGCTGTGTCCCCACATACACTGCCCGACAACCGATTAGCACACTCTCTAACCTATCAGTTTAGAGGCAAATAACTCAGAACTCTGAATAAGTTTTAATGCGCATTATTATACTCTGTACCGAAAGTACATAGAGTATATTAAGTTTGTGCAAAAGTATGTAACAGGGAGAAGGAAACGTTTCCGACCCTATAAAGTATATATATTCTTGATCAGCATCAACAGCTGAGTCGATATAGCCATGTCCGTCTGTCCGTCCGTCCGTCTGTCCGTCCGTCCGTCCGTCCGTCCGTATGAACGAAGAGATCTCAGAGATGGTAAGAGATAGAGGTTTGACATGTATGGGGCATATATTTCTTATACTTGCAGGCAGATCAAGTTTATTTTCAATTTTTGCCACGCCCACTTCCGCCCCCGCAATTTGGAAAAAACGTCATATCTCCTACAGTTTTGAAGATAGATCGTTCGTACCTTCTAGAGATACCTTGTAAACAAAATTATTTATCGATTTGCTGAAGAAATGATAAAGATCGGATGAACGATACTCAAGTAATGAGCAAAAAACGGCCAGTAGACACCCAGCACCACCCCACCCACCACCGCAGCATTCTATTGAACGGCAATCTTAGTGAGAGAGAGAGAGAGAGTGAAACTTAGAGATGAGCGCGTATAACTCGTGAGCAAATGCGAGCTGAGACGTTAAGGGTACAAAGTATGTTATAGTCGGGCTTGACCGACTTTCTTTCTTGTTTTTTCTTTTATTCTTCATCATTTTTGTTCATTCTGAGAATAACTGTGAGTTCTGAAAGTGTCCCGTTTTTTTGTTTTGCTATTTTCTTTGAAATGCGACAAAAATGTATGCATATTTTTTGCGACAGTCGATTTTTGCTTTAGTGTCAATTTTTGCGTGTAAGTTGTCGTCTTTGGCTGATTAATATTATTATTTGTTTATTGTGACCAATTATCAATATAAAAAAGTAATAATGGGAAAAGCAAAATCGTTGAATGAGTCTGAAAAAGCCGAAATAAAGGCTTACAGGGAGTGCGGTCACTCGATTCTTCAAATATCAAAAAATATTAAACGCAGCCGTAAAGTTATTACCTCATATTTAAGCAATGAGGATACCTATGGGAAAAACATGAAAGGTCGGCCCTCATCAGTAATAACAGCAGCTGACAAGCGAATTATATTAAGGCACGCATCTAATTCTCACGACTCAGCCGCCAAAATAAATGAAAAAACTGGTGTTAAAGCATGCGTTCGGACTGTACAAAGAGTAATATCGAATGCTGAACATATAAAGCGTCTGAAACTAAAAAAAAAAAACCACCACTAAACCAACTTCGAAAGATGCAACGGCTTGATTTCTGTCGATCGAATATGTCCTGGACCAAGGAGCGGGAGCGTGTAGTCTTTTCAGACGAAAAAAAGTTCAATTTGGAGGGTCTACTACTTTCATGATCTCAGAAAGGAAGAGCATACTTTAGATCGATTGCACAGCCGTGCCGGTGGTGTCATGGTGTGGGGAGCTATTACTTACTATGGCACCATAGAACTGCAATTTCTAATGCCATTGCGTACAATGGTGTACTGAAAACGGCTTTCCCTGCAATCAAGGATATTTTTGGAATGGAAGTTCCAGCAGGATAACGCACCTATCCACACAGCCAGGATCGTAAAGTCCTGGATCGTGGGTCAAAACGTGTAACTGCTAACTTGGCCGCCATACTCGCCCGATCTGAACATTATAGAAAATGTTTGGGGATGGTTAGCACGCAAGGTGTACAAGTCAGGCAGGCAATATTCAACTGAAGCTGAACTCATTGAAGGAATAAAAGGGTCCTGGGAGGCTATTTCACTCAATTACATTAAAAAATTATATGACTCCTTACCCAAGCGGATGTACGAAGTCATACTTAACCGTGGAGGCTCAACACATTATTAATTATTTTATAAATATGATCGAAAATATTGAAATTAATATTAAAAAATAATTTGAATGAAACTTGAATCCATTTTCTTTTGTTATTGAAAGTTTTCAAGCGACTGTGCTAATCAAATGTCGCAAAAATAAAAGTTAATTTTTTATGTTAAGTTTGTTTAAATTCATTTAAAATGTTATTAATAAATTTAATAAACTATCTATCATTTATTCTCGTGTATAATTTTATATTCTTTTAATGGCAAAAAAAATTCATCTTAAAAGCTTTATTCGTTTTCTTCATATTAAGCTCCTAAGACTCGGACCATAGGGTGTGCTAATCGGTTGTCGGGCAGTGTATATCAAAGGGAAAGTTTGTTCCTGCTGCCTAGTTGGTTCAGGTACTTTTTTGTCTGTCAGATCAACCAAGTGCTGCTTGGTTATGCGTTGGTTATTCAAAATTAACTTGTCTTAAAAATCCTTTAAAACTTTTTTGATAATAAAAGAGTGTTCGGGCCATTTATGCTTCCATGCTCGGCTCAAACTCATCAATTCAATTCGGTAGTGTTGCCCTGTAAAGGTTTCACCCAGTTGTTGTAGCAGTTCAGAGTACACCACGCCCAATTGGTCCCACCAAATACAAAGCAAGACGTGAATGTCCGACAGTGCTTGGAGTTCCCCTTAAGCTTCTCGCAGCATTCGATGTGCTTTAGCTGCATTTTTCTTCAAATGCCAGCAGAAAAGTAAATTTTCCCGTAAATTGTGTTTTGTTGGCACAAAAGTTGACATATTCGGAGCAATAAAACTATGTTGTTTACATTTCAGCGAAACAACATATACTGAATCAGTAAGCCTAATAGAAAATTGATAATGAAAGAGTTTGGCTCGCTCCAAAAACAACAATTTCATAATTTCACCACTAACTGAAGCAGTCGTAATTTCCTAAAGGCTTGCATTTGTGATTCGAACCTTTCCCTTCCTAGAATGTACTACGTGGGGTAATATTTATATGTCGGGAATTGGTCAAATCTGGTAATATACAAATAAAGTTTGACATTTTTTTTAGCATAAACGTCACCGCGTTTTGTTGTACTAGCGCTATTTGTGTTGTTTACAGTGAGTTGAAAAAATCAATTTGTCTTTAAAATGGAAATTTCAAAAGAATAATTTCGTTGAACTATTTTTCACAACTTTCGACTGGGATTATGTCAACAAGAGTGTGTCGATGAGATCAGTTCTCTTTATGGCAATAAAGCAACTTAAACAAGAAAGAAAGTCGGTAAAGCCCGAATATAACATACTCTGTATCCTTACACTCGCATTTGCTCAGGAGTCAAACGGCCAGTTAACACCCCGCGCATAACGCATTGCGCTCTCTAAGTTTCTCTCTCTCTCACTTTCTCTCTCGCACTAAGATTGCCTGTGTTGAACGGTTAGGGTATGTTGCTCTGGTTGTTGGTGGGGGGGGGTGGGTGTTGTTAACTGGCGGTTTTTTGCAATAACTTGAGTATCGTTCATCCGATCTTAATCATTCCTTCAGCAAATCGATAAATAATTTTGTTTACAAGGTATCTCTAGAAGAAACGAACGATCTATCTCCAAAACTGTAGGAGATATGAAGTTTTTTCCAAATTGCGGGGGCGGAAGGGGGCGTGGATAAAATTGAAAATAAACTTGATCTGCCTGCAAGTATAAGAAATATATGTCCAATACATGTCAAACCTTTATCTCTTACCATCTCTGAGATCTCTTCGTTCATACGGACGGACAGACAGACAGACGGACAGACGGACATGGCTATATCGACTCGGCTGCAGATGCTGATCAAGAATATATATACTTTATAGGGTCGGAAATGATTCCTTCTCTCTGTTACATACTTTTGCACAAACTTAATATACTCTATGTACCTTCGGTACAGAGTATAAAAACCGCTGGTATAGTGAATTCAATCGTCGAAATTCCTTGCAGGTCGTCCAAAATCGGTTGAAAACCGATTGAGGCTGTGCTTGAACTGATAATGCAAGATCGTCATGTGACATACCGTGAGATTGAGGCAGCTCTAAACATTAGTTCCACCAGCATATGTAAGATTTTGCTCAGCTTTAACAATCGCTACCACATATAATTGCATAGCTTCAGAAAATCTTTGTCTGCTGCCTTCGATTACAGTATATACCCACACTATGGAAAGATAAAAAAAGTGGTTTTCATACCAAAGGCAGGAAAAGCCTCGCATGTCAGACCTAATGACTTCATGCCCTGATCGGCCTATCATCTTTTCTCCTCAAAACACTGGAGAGACTGATAGATCCCCATCTATGGCGGAATATAGACCCATCCACTCTGTCCCCAGAGCAGCACGCATACAGCAAGGGAAGGTCAACAGAAACAGCACTCCACTCTCTTGTCTCAAAAGTTGAGAAATCAATCGAGGCTAAAGAATATGCGGTGACGGCATTCCTCAACATCGACGGTGCCTTTAACAATGTTCTTCTTAAGGCTATCACCTCTGCCTTGTCAAATCTAAATGTGGAGGCAACCCTGGTGAAGTTTATCCGACTCATGCTTACCAGCAGGGTGGTTAATTCGCAACTAAGAGATGCCTGCGCACGAAGATATGTAAGTAGGGGCATATTTTGACAATGGCTACAAAAATGGCTGTTTGGATTGCTGCTAAGAAATGCTAAAAAAATGCGATCGCCGTGCTTCAAATGACGTTCATAAGATCGTCACAGGTGACATGAAACATAGAAGCAAAAGACCTTGTGGGTGTTCCTAGACGAGCAAAATCCCACAAAAGTTGTTCTCGCACGAGGCACTGCGTAGCAAATGGTCGCCTGTTTGTTCTGCCGAATGGATCATGTGGCTACTGTTCCGCTTGAGCCATGTAGTACTGTCAATTCTGAGTGGTACACGACCATTTGTTTGACGAAAGTCTTAGGAGAAATTCACAAAACCAACCGCAGAAGACGAATCATTCAACATCATGACAATGTGGCGAGGTCTTTTTGACCCGCCAAAACGTCGAATTGATGGGTCATCCACCGTACAGTTATGATTTAGCAACCAATGATTTGTTTTTATTCCCAAACATCAAAAATAAACAGCTTGGTGAACGTTTTTCTACGACGTAAGAAGCTGTTAAAGCGTTTAAAACCCATGTTTGTTGCTTGCTTGGAAAATTGGTATGAGCAAATGTAAAATAGGTCATAAATTTTCATGGAAAAATCTTTTTTATTATTTGCCAGTACATGGGTACAAGAAAATTTGCCCAAAAATGAAGGTAATTAACTTTTCTGCTCTGTTGAACTTAAGTTTTTTTGTTTAATTTTGCCTAATATTCTTTGGTCATAGTCTTGCTTTCCAAATGGCCAAATGTCATACAGGTACCTTTGTCTAATCTCTTGCTCAAGTGTGTAAAAATACAAAAAAAAAACTGTGATTCATTCACCGTAAAGCGTAACCAACTTTATGGGCAACATTTTGTATACTTTATTTGTTGTCCACTTCACTTAAAAACTTCAGGCCTAGAAGGTAGCTTAAAAATCCTCAAGGCCCACGCGAAGCTGAAGGCCCGTCACTGGCACTGAGTGAGTAAATGAGGGGGGGAGGGGAGGCTGACGAAATGCTGTTACCATTTGCCGTTGACCGATTTCCATGTGGGCTTACAACGGAGCTGACATGTTTCCATCCTATCCATATTCATGCGCATTACGCACATTTGCGTAACAGATTCAAGTGCGCGATATGCTAAAGTCTCAAGTGCGAGGCGAGCACATCAAAAAACTGTTTTTTAAAAAACTCTTCTTGTGTCGGCGTTACGCAGCAATTCGAGTTTTCAAGTGCTCACAGAAAAAAAAAAACTCTAAAAAATATTTTGTTACTTCTACGTACGTAATGAGTTTGCAGAAGTTGTGTGTTGCGCCGGGGGCCCAAACAGGTTTTCCTTGGCCAGCTACAATTTTTTTTTTTCCAATTTAAAATTAACTGTGTTTTGATTAATACTCTATTATTGAGCTGGCTCGGCATGTGGCTAGAAATTAGTTTTGCTGTTGCCGAGCGCTAAACTTCTAATGAATATGTTAAATGGATACCGGGGCCAGGCTGCATTTTGTGTAATTTATGAGCAGTTGGCCAAGCTAATTGGCCTAATTATATGGAGAAGAATCTGGAGAGAGACTGCAATTGGCTGCAACTCACACTTCCGCAATTGTTTTTGCCGCCTGTTTAAAGCCTTTTGAACGGCAAACAACAAAGACCAAGTCAAGAATTGAGCAAAAGCGAATGGCACCCAAAGAGAGGCGACATCAGCTGGAAGCTGCATTCGAGGCTGGAGTTGGAGCCTGGCCTGCAGTATGTCTGTCTGGTTGCCAACATCGTGACTAATTACATGCGACACAAACAACAAAAAAAAACCCGTAAAGAAAAAGGCCCAAAGCTCAGACTCAGCAACCAGGTCGTATACGTAATTGAAGAAAAAGTAACTGAAAATTGGCCAACAGCAAATAGTTGACTGGCAACTGACCACAAATGTCTTTGTCAAGCAGTTTTGCTAATTATTTCATTGATTTTTATGTAATTTGAATTTTCATCAAATGAATTTTGGCATTTTATGAGCGAAAGTTTTTTTGGGATAATCCCCTTGCCCAAGTTGTAAGATTGAAAAGTATTTTTAGACTGGGAAATTTTGCTGACGTTGCTGCTGATGCTGCTCTGGTTCTGGTTCTTGCAAACGCCCACCAGCCTGGTAAAGCCATCTGCTGTTGCAACTTGCAAGTAGTGCATCAATAAACAATAGCAATGCTGCTGCTGCTGGAAAACAGGAAAACGCCAACCCAGACCTGGCCACATGTGCGGATGTTGCTTTGCTCCGCCGCTGGCTACCAGGAGCTGCTGCCATAAAAAACAAAAAAAAAACTACAGAAAAACAGAGAAAAACTAAAGCAACATGTGCAAGTTGCAGTGGCCCGCGGTTAAGTGAAAGAAATCGCTGCCAATAGCGGAAATATTAGCGTTTAGCCTGACTGCTGCCAAAAGCCTAGAAAGCTACAGAGCAACAATCTGAGGAAAAGACAATGTGTTTATTATAGGTTTTAGTCAACGAGTAAGCGGCCAACAGAGTCAGAGAGAGAGAACAGATTAAATCATATGATGAAAAACGGTTGAAATGTTTAAGATAAATATGCAATTGATATAAACTCTTTTAATGAGGTTTTGAATTTTTTGAAATTTGCATATCCAGTTCTGCCAACAACACAACTAGAACGTTACTTAATCATACATTAAATTTGTAACAACTTTTACCCATTAACTGAACAATTATGGAAAAAGATTCACATTTTTATGCATCAGCAATTAATGGCTTCTGATGTAAGAGTTAGTGGTCGGTCGGGTGTAGCTCAGCGATTAGTGTGTCGGCCTGCTGTGCGGGAGGCCGCCATCTAATAAAAATAGCTTTTACACATCCGGTCACCTTCACCAGCTATTGGTGCGCCAGCTGTGAAGTAATTAGCCATGAAAAAGCAAAATTCTCAAATTTTGCCTTTCTCTTGTGCATTAAATTATAAGCATAGATTGAAAGAAGTTTGGCCTGGCCCTCTTTGGGGTCTGTTAAGGCAATTTTACATTTACATTAAACATGTAAGAGTTCGACAGATGCGCCCAGTTCATAAGCCCAAGAGAGAGATGTGTCAAGCCATGGAGAATGAGTATTGGAAAACAAATTTGCGCTGCTAAACGATAGTACCATGATACAACATAGAATAGGTATGTCAATCTCTCAGTGTTCCCTCTGCTCGGGCCACAAAATATCACTTGAAGCGAAAGGTTGTGTGAGCTCATGTTTTGCCGACGGGAATTCGAAAGGGGTGGCTTTGTGTTGATGAGTCATTGCTTTTTATACCCTGTACCAAAGGTATGCACAGTATGCAAAAGTATTTAACAGCCAGAAGGAATCATCTCCGACCCTATAAAGTATATATATTCTCGATCAGCATCTACAGCCGAGTCGATATAGCCATGTCCGTCTGTATGAACGAAGAGATCTCAGAGATGGTAAGAGATAGAGGTTTGACATGTATGGGACATATAATTCTTATACTTGCAGGCAGATCAAGTTTATTTTCAATTTTTGCCACTCCCCCTCGCGCCCCCGCAATTTCGAAAAAACCTCAAATCTCCTACAGTTTTGATGATAGATGGTTCGTACTTTCTAGAGATATATAGTACTCAAAATTATTTATCGATTTGCTGAAGAAATGATAAAGATCGGATGAACGATACTCAAGTTATGAGCAAAAAACGGTCAGCTAACACCCACCACCCATAACCACAGCATTCCTTTCAACAGAGGCAATCTTAGTGAGAGAGAGAGAGAGAAACTTAGAGATAAGCACGTATAACTCGTGAGCAAATGCCAGCTGCGACATTAAGTGTACAGAGTATGTTATAGTCGGGCTTGACCGACTTTCTTTCTTATTTGTTATACACACATACTAAATTCGTGTGTACGATGTTCATATGTGGGTCTTTCACTCTCCGTCTCTCTCTCGCGCTCTCAGCAAAAGCGCATGGTCCACAATGTTGTCTGAGTGCCATACCTTTATTAGCTGTATCATGGATAGTGCCCAAAAAGATACTTTATATCAGGCATGCCCAAAAGCAGCATCCCTCTAGTACGGCTGGGGTCAGTCACTCTATTTTCGTCAACCCAGCGTTGCTCTTTGTACGGTGATGCGTCGGCGGCAGCCTGTCAAATTGTAACATGGACCGAACGCTTAACAGAGAGAGAGAGAGAGAAGGCGTAACCTTTTATATTTTTCCGTAAGAAAGCGTGTGCAAAGAATAGGAAAAGATTTCAAAAAAAACGTATATCAATCCTCGAACACCCTTTCAGCAAAATATTTCACAGCATGCCAGTGGAATGTATTATGGCGCTCCATGCACGGCATTGGGTTAAAAGAGCGTCGCTTATGGCGCTCCATGCATGGCTTTAGGGCAGAGATGGGCGCGTCGCGACGTTCCAATGCAAACGAGGCAGCGTGTGCATAGGACCTCTGCCGCGGCCGACTGCACAAAATCACACGTACGCTATAAGCATTGAAAGCTATTTATAGAACACGAATGCGGCGCACGCAAATTGTGCTTGTATGCGTGTGAAAAGTGTGACGATATGTGTGCATGCCCATCTCTGCTTTAGGGCGAACGAGTGTCGCTAAAGTCGGCCCATACATGGCATTGGGTCAAACGAGCGTCGCTTATATCGCTTCTCTACATGGCATCGTGTCGAACAAGAGTCGGTTATGTCGCTTCTCTGCATGGCATTGCGTCGGCCTAGCGTGCCTGGAGAGCCATTAACGTTTTGAGCGGACATCGCCTTAAAAAATACGTCAGTCGAGCCCATTGTGGGGGAAATAAGCGAGCGTCAACGACAGTCGCAAAATCGTCGACGGAACGTTGATACAACGTGAGTCGGCCGTACTAGAGGGATACGACAGAGCACTCACCAATACTCACAAAGAAAAGCACCAATACCAGTAATGAAATAGTTGTTGATCAGTTTACTTGCGCGCGCAAACACCAATCAAAGAAGAGGACATAACCGGTTTCGTTCGAAATCGTTTGCATGTGTGTCGTTTTGTATACCTCGCGCCCTGCATGTATACGATCATTGATTTCCTATCTTCGGTGCAAAAGAGCATACGGCTGGGCATCGCTGCTTTATATAGTGCCAGTAGGAAATTACAGTGGTAAGAGCGAGACGTACACATTCCCAAATGTAACCAGAGAGAGCAAGTAAGAGCGAATAAAATAAATGGAGAAACTAAGCTCCAATTTTGGGAAACCTACTATCGATATCACCCCCCAAGGAAGAGGGATTAAGGCCAATTGTTATTTTCAAGTCGATCTAAATGAAATTCCGTTGGTAAGTCTTTATGACCAAATAAACGGTTAAACTATGCTCCAATTTTGAAAAATCCACAAGCAAACTCGGTAAACAAAGCCAATCGTTGCTTTCTAGCCGATCTGAATAACATTCCATTTGTAATCTTCTTAGGGCAAATAAATGGAAAAACTATGCTCCAATTATGGAAAACCC
The DNA here is from genome assembly GCA_037044535.1 of Lordiphosa magnipectinata. Taxonomy (NCBI): domain Eukaryota; kingdom Metazoa; phylum Arthropoda; class Insecta; order Diptera; family Drosophilidae; genus Lordiphosa; species Lordiphosa magnipectinata. The sequence continues at coordinate 252,412 of JBAMBO010001223.1, forward strand.
AGCAGCAAAGTCTTAAAAGAGAAAGGCAAAGTCGTAAAACGTTGATTTCAAGCCGTTGTATATAAGATTCGCTATGTAATAGAGCCCAAAACAGAAATTGAGGTCGGAAAAGTAAAATATGTGACTCGTCGATTGACTTCAAACTGATTCTGATATTGGTTCTATACTGATGAAGGTTATACTGATGGCGCGACGATTTATAGATATAGATTAAAAGACTAATGGACCAACAAAGAATCACCGACTTTCTAATTTTAAATAAATTTTGTGAGAATGCAAATTGTTCAAATATAGTACCAATATTTCCATTAAAGCAGACAAATTGAAAAGCTTGGATAATAATATGAATATAAGTAAATGATTACAATCGATGACTTCAACTAATAAAGTTTCAAAAATGAATTTTCTTTGAAACAGAATTAAAATTAATCAACAACCTTCTCAAGTTAAATTTTGTGAAGACTTCACCCTTAAATCAAGTTCTAAATATACCAAAATCTTTGCCGTAAGGCAATCAAAATTGTTAAAGTATGTACATGCTCAATTACATCATCAACGTCATCCCGAACCAAATCCAATTGTCGTTGGAAAAAGGGGACCAATGTGGAGCAATGCCAAAAGTCTGAACTGGCCGCCACATGGGTAAAATGCCTTGACAACCCACCAGGCGATTGTGTTAAATCAAATGAAGCATAATTTTTACTCAATTTATGAGGCAACCAACCAACTGCAGGCATAGAGACAGTTACACCGTTACCGTTACCGTTACCCTTACTAACCCCAATCCCAGTGGAGCGCTTAGGCTGTCAAACCAAACAAACTGAGGGTTGGTTGATGCCTTGACTTGTGACAGGGATGCCAACCAGGATGCCTCGGGTACATCATATTTCTATTAATGACTTGCATATTTATGCGAGTGGGCGGAAGGAGGTTTTAGCTGGAAATGAGTGCCAAACAAGCTGATTTTAATAATAACAAACAAACATTGGTCTTGGCCGCCAGCAATGATTCTGATATTTTTGTGCCCAAAAAAAAAATGCACAGACAGCCAGCGGGAACAAATAAACATTTAACTGGAATTCTGTGTCTATTTCGAAAGGCGTCATAAACGCCGAACGGAGGGCGCTTTCATCAGCATTTTACAACTCTAGCCTTTGATGTGGTTGTGGCCATGGATTTCGTCAACATGTGGCTGCGCCGCTCTGTCTAACGATGCATAGAAAGTCTTTAAATAAACAACCTGAAGAAGAAGGAAGTTGCCAAACAGCGCACAACAATATATATGAGCAGGCCAGGCAGGCAGCATTTGCATATGGTTTTCTTTTTGGCACAACAAACTAAACAGACAACCGAGTGTAACGACCCAAAGATTGCCCAAAAACCCAAGCATAGTTGGGTACTTGTTGTTTTTTTTTTTTTTTTTTAAGTGCCCCCTACCTTCTGTGTGGGCCATCAGCAGATTCCCACATTGCTCCAAAACAGCAACAATGGGAATGGGCATATCAAAGTCATGCCAGTAGACAACTAATAACGCTTTCCTAATGAAGTGCTAAGAAATATCAGACAGCTGCTAATGAAAAACTCTACAGGCATGTCAAGATACCAAACAACCACACCACAAAATGAAGTAATGGAGCTCAAAAGCGGGGCGACTCATTAAACTCTGAAATTATATACACTTTGATAAAATTACTAAATTTGTTGATAATGATGAGAAAAAACTAAGCCAACAACGATAAAAACAAAAAAAAATGTTGATAGTGTCATTAAAATCAAACGAAATCTCAAGGTAAAAGTGTACAAGTTGGAAAAGTAGAAGCTAAATGATTAATCTTAATGAACTAACTACAAAAATTTCTCTAAATTTGAGTGTTGGCTTAGGTTAGTAGAAGAAAATTATGAATTAAGGTAAACCGAAATGGTAATTGAAATTTCGCCAAATCAAACTTTCGAGTTATCGTCGCTTTTTTGACGGTACCAAAAAGTTTTAAAGAATTTTTGTGGTTATAAATTTGTTAGAAATTCGTTATTCAAAGAATTGTACATCCTGTATTTTAAACCTTCCAAATCTTTATGAGCTCATATCTCCCTTAAATGAAGGGCTAGAGGACCTAAAGTTGGCTTAATAAAGTCAATTTTTTGTCTGCTGTAAGACCATATAAAATTTTTAACCAAATATGAATACAGAGAACTGCGCGCACATATACAGACACTTACTTGACCAAAACAAACATTAGGTTTAGTTAGTTTTATATCAAACTCTGTGGAGAGCAATTGTTTCTTGTCCCGTATAAATGTATGTATAGGTTTCAATGTTCTTAAAATTGTTTCGAGTAAAAATCTTGTTAAATTGTATCTATTCAATGTTGTTTGTTAGCCCCCTGAAGACGGACTCCGATGAGGGCCCGAAATATATTGGGAATATATTGAATACCCCACCGTTTTTCATTCATTTGGATGGGACGGATGACCAAACATTTGGATCCAAAAATATTTTTTTGTATTTTTAACCTTCCAAATCTATGTGTGCTCATATCTCCCTTAAATTGTTTGTCTTTTGCAAGATTCAGACTCAAATTTTTAGCCCGAAAAACTAAATTGATATATTTTGCGGTATTTTAAACCTTCCAACTCTTAAAATCTTTAAGAGTTTTTCTCATTTTTCTGGCAATTTTCGGATACCATCTGGAAAGCACGATGCCTCTTTTGATGCGATCATATAATCCATTCAATTTTGGAGTTTTTAAAAAGCGAGAAAGTGCTGATCCTCAAGGGCATGCGTCATCCACGAAAACAAATAGTAATTGAAAGGGGTAAACGGAGATTCCAGGTATGTTTTGACCGGTTGCGCAACATGTTGCCGAGCGCAACATGTTGTCATGTGCTAAAATTACCTAGTCCCTTGGCCTTGCTCGTATTCTAACCGTTTTTGTTTCAATGCTTGGCACTAACGCATCAATTAAGTTCGGTAGAGTTACCCTGTGATGGTTTCACCCGGTTGTAGCAGCTCATAGTACACCACGCCCAATTGGCAGCACCAAATACAGAGCCATGACCTTGCCAACGTAAAAATTCGGCTTTGTAAGCTTCTTGCAGCATTCGATGGACTTCATCTTTCTTTCTTTAAATGTAAAATTTCCCGCAAAATTATTTTCTTTCTTCTGACATATTCGGAGCACACAAAAACTATGTGGTTTACACTTCAGCGAAACGACACATACTAAAAAAGAAAGCCTAATGATTACGCTTCAAAATGAAGTTGGTTGCAGCATTGTACGATTCGATTTTGTACTAGTGACGCCACCTTTAAATCCTTTTTGTACTGATAATAATTGAACCCTCATTCAGATTTATTAAATTTCAAACTTTCCAGTTATCGATCGCTTCTTTTATATGCCTTATCCAACACTTAATACTCCAAGACTCACACACCCACTCAACAAAAAACCAAACAAAAATTAGAAAACACCCAACAGCAATTTGCCTCAATGCCAGGATCCACCCCCATGGGCAAGGTCTAGCCAAATGGAATTAGGAAATCTTGCCAAATCCAACAAATCATGTTAAAGCCGACCCAAAACGAGTCACACAAAAGTCTCCAGGCCCGCCGGCGGGTTGAATGTTTACACCGCTCTCAGGTTTTGGTTGTTTTGAAAACTCTGCGGTTTTTTTTTTGGGGGGGGCAAGGGGGCGTATTTCCTATGACATTATCGAAGGGTGGAAAATGCAGACGGCAAAGGGTATAAAGTTTATATAATTATTTTTATGCTCTCTTTGGGATATTCAGCCAGTTTTCAGTTTGCTAACTATGTGCGTTGTGCAATGAATATATTAAATTATAAAAATGTTGCTGGCAACATGTTGCCAGCCCTGGGTCCTGATGCATTTTAATTAAAATTCGTATAGCTTTAAACGGAAATTGTGCGGCTGTTGAAGTGTTGCTTGTTATTGCTGTATTCTCTCCCACCACTCACTCCAGCCCCTTTTGATGTTTGTTGTTCTGCCTGTCTGCAGGGTTGATTTGGCAAAACGACGCAATTTGTTGCTAGCAACAACATGGAAATTATATGTGGGGAATGGTCAAAATGGGTGTCACAAGTGGCAACGAGTGTGAGCTATTTGTACATTAAATACTCATCCCAACGCTTTCACTTTTCATTTCAGCTCCTTTTCCCCAAGGCCTCGTAAGTGAGGTGGCCCGTGTTGATTGTTTTGTTTTGTTTTTTTTTAGTAGGAATGCAACGCCTTTATTTTGGGGTACAGTCAAAGCTTTAATTACTCAGCTGCTGATGTTTTTTTAAATCATAAAATTTTATGATCGTTGGCCTTGTCTGGCAACCACCACCCCCTGACTGACTGACTGACCGGCTACCATACACAGGCACAGGACCTGCATCAGCTGCTTGGCACGTGCTCAAATTAGCGTGAAGACGCTTAGGGGTGAATTCTACAATACATTCAAATTGAGTGAGTGAATTAAAAAACTTACACAGAGAGCAAAAGAGAGCACACTCTCGCAACATATTTGTAGCAAAATATGAGCATACGTTCAAGCGTTCGCTTCCTTCCTGTTCCTTTGTTCCGTTTTTGTGTTGAGTTTTTGTTGAGGGGGGGTGAGGGTTGATTGTGTGTGTGTGTGTGCCTGTGTGTCGTGAGAGAGTGGCCGTAAAAGGTTGTATATGTGTGTGGAGTTGAAGTGGATCGTGCCGTCTGACTTTGCCTACTGAGCACAGTGGTTAGAAAGCCATTTTGTTTGAGGAATTCTATATTTAGTCCAATTGGATTATAAAAGTAGAAGAAAAAAAGATAACATATAAATTTTTTCATATCAACGGAATACCATATTCACCTAAATATATGAACTTTTTCTGTGTAGCATAAGCAAGGGAAAGAAATATACAGAAATGGTTCATCTGTGATACCAAATATTTCTTAATTTAAGTCGGATGGGCTTGCTCTCAACAGAATCATGGTGAAAACAGCTGAACCTATTTCACTTAGCTCTGCACAGCTGAAAGACCGAAAAAAATGAAACAAAACGAATGCCTTGCTGTTTTGAAGAGACTTCAGTGCAAGAGATAATGAGAGTATTCGTTTTTCATACCTCTATGTTCATGTGTCATGCATAATCGGGGAAAACACGAAACTGTTGGGCGAAGGTTGTGACCTCTGGAAAACTTATCAACTTAAGAAGAGACTGGACCTCGAACTCGGCTGAAGCTGAATGGTAGTGCCCTGTGTAGACCGTTTGTCTGCTTTTATGTCCTAATTCTGCATCTAAATTCTACAAATATCGACCTAGACTAATGAAAACGGGCGTTTTTGGGTTGTATAAAACCTGTATTTTAATAAGCATAACACCATTTTTCAAAATAGGGGTATAAGATACTTTTCCCGGTATAAAATTCGACTTTATGCCCTAATTCAGACTTTGAATTCGACAAATTTCGACTTAGGTTAATGAAATGGGACGTTAGGGGTTCCATCAACCCAGTATTGTATCTCTTAAGCCCGTCTTTTTAAAAAAACAGCGCAAAAGTTAACGTTTTTGTAGTAAACCGCATTTTAAAGACCAAAATACGACTTTATGAACAAAACTAGTTTCGAACTTCGATTAGTTTCGACCTGTTTTATGAAAAATGAACATTATGATTCCTTACAAGCTGTATTTTATCTTTTAAGCCCGACATTTTCAAAAATGAGGATGTATATTACCTTCTCGGTACCAAAAACCACAGACTTTATAGCACAAATCTGCCTTTGAATTTGAAAAACATTGACAAAGGCTAAAAAAATTGGTGTTACGGTTTTCTAAGAACCAGTATTTATGCCCTAAAAACACATTTTTCTGTAAATGGAGATGTAAGGTCCTTTTAACGTGCCTTAAACCTGCTTTGAACTTCTTCAAAAATTCAACCTAGGTTAATAAAAATGAACGTTATGGGTTCCTTAGAACATGTATTTTATTTCATAAAACCGACTTTTTCAAAAATTGGGTCGAAAATTACGATTTCGGTGCCATTTCTTCGGCTTGGTGTCGCATTGACCACTTGAACGAACTGCGCATTGTACGTCAATGTCCATCCAATATCAAAATACATCTTTATAATCTAAATCTGCCTTTGACTTTGAAATTTGTTGATCTAGGTTAATAAAAATTGGCGTTAAGAACTAAAATACGACTTTATGAACTAAATCTGAAGTTGACTTTGAGAAATATTGACCAAGGTTAATGAAAATTGTCAAAATGGTTTCTTTAGAACCTGTATTGAAACTCTAAAAACAGACCTTTGTGAAAATTAAGAGGAAAGGTAATTTTTCCGAACCAAAAGCCACACAAGGACACCAAAATACCACTTCATGACTAATATCTGACTTTAGCTTTGACAAATTTGGACTTAGGTTACAGAAAATAAGCGTTTTGGATTCCTTAGAAGCTTAATACCGCTAAAATCCCCTTAAGCCCAACTTTTCCAAGAACCGGGATTTAAGGTAGCTTTCGTTGTGGCACTCCCGGTAAGAGCGAAGCTCTTTACGAAAAGAAACTTGACTTGCCTTAGCTGCAGGTGAATTATGTGTGTCTCTCGATACTCGATAATCAGTAATCGATACCCAGAAATCGATACTAAGTACTTGATGCTTGAGAGAAGCTCGGCCTGGGTCTCTTTGGTGCTGTTGAGCAAATTTTACATTACTCTATACTCAGTACTCGATACTCAGAACTCGATACATAGTACTCGCTACTTAGAACTCGATACTAAGTACTCGACACTCAGTTCTAGATACTCAGAACTTGATACTCTGTACTCAATGTTTAGAACTCGACACTCAGTACTTGATACTTTGAACTCCATACTTAGAACTCGATACTCAGTGCTCTATACTTCAAACATGAAACTTAGAACTCGGTATTTACACATAATCTCCAAGTTGCTATGCAAATGGCAAATGCGGCTGACTTTGCAAAGACAAATGCGTATCCAAAAGAATCTGTTGAACGTCCGTAAAAGAACTTCGCTCTAAACTATGTTTTGGAGATTAAAATATGACTGTTTGCCTATAACTTTGACAAATAGCGACCAAGGTTATTGAAAATGAATTCCTTAGAACCAGTATTGTATCTCCAAAAACCTACTTTTCAGAAAATTGAAACGTAAGGTACATCTTTTGTCTCAAAAAACACATTGAAGATCAATATAGGACTTAATGACCTAAAATTGACTTTAATATCGAAAAATATAGAACTAGGTTAATGCAAATAGGCGTTGTTTCTTAAAAAATTGTTTCCAAAAATTCATTTGATTTACCATTTCTTGAATTTTTAACCACGGTATAAAAACACTTTTCGAGCCACCTTCAAGAGCTTAAAAGGTGAACACTCATCCAATAAAAACACCTTCTCAACCCCCAAAAAAAAACACACCAACCTACTCCCCATTTTGGGCTACATAATAACAACAATATGCGTGCAACTGCTCTCTCCCACCCCCTCCGCTCCCCTCCCCCTCGGGTGAAGTGCAGTGCCAAACGAAATCAGACAGAAAAACATTAAATTACAAACCCTTATTTTACACACTAAAAAAAAGAACCCACCGAGACACCAAAAACTGTAACTGAAACAGAGAAACCAGCTAAAAGCAAAGGCAAACCAAGGACGAAAAGCGGGGCGAGTTCTCTTCTGGCATCGACAAGGGATGCAAAAGTGAACGGTAGATATTAACCCCTCTGAGGTATATGTATGTGTTTGCCTGTGTGTGTGTGTGTGTGTGTTTCGCCGTGCTTGTCAATTCTCGTGCCAAAACAAACGCAACGTACATTTTTGCCGATTAGAAAGAAACAATTCGTGAGTGCAATGTGAGCGCGTCGCGCCGTATTTACGTTTTGCTGATAATACTGGAAAAATATTTAATAAAAAATTTCGTAAATAAACAAAATACGTGCGGCAAAAACCCATATAAAATTCTCAGAAAAGAAATCAGTGCAGAAAAATCCCAAGCAAGCTGAAAAACTTTTGCCGGCTCTCGTCTTTGTTATTGTTTGCTCTTCTTCTTTTGCTTACGGGGGAAATAGTTCTTTGTGTCTGTGTCCCTGTGTGTGTGTGAGTGTATCTGTGACTCAGCGCAAATGGCAATGCGCATCTTTGTTTACCTACCAAATCTCTAAAACAAGTGAAAGCGGCGCCAAATACAAAATACAAAATACAAAAAGTACAATGAACGATTCCATTGATAATTTGCACGCCGATAGCAATAGCAGCCACAATAATAACAATAATGATGGCGAATCCGACGAGGAGGTCATCGAAGGCATGGCCCTGCTGGAGGGCAACTATCAGGTGCTACGGCAATGGGTGCCCCCCGCACCCAACTATTGGGATGCACCGCCCAAGGCCATCATCAAGTCGGCCGAAGTGAGGTGAATATTTGGTGCAGAACCAGCTTTATTTTTGTTTTTTTTTGCTTTTGCATTTGCATTTGCGATAAATTATAATTAAGTACTCACAAATTGCACAGCAATTAAGTCCAACAGTTTGCCCGCCTAACGGTGCTGCACAAGCGCAGTTATTTGTAACGCACTTTGTGTGCCGCCGAACAACGATCGACGTCAAACGACTCCGACTCCAACTGCAACGGCCCAATGGATTTGGCCTCGCCATTTGACAAATAATGTACGCATATTTACAGCTCGCAATTTATTCAATAAAAATTTGATTATTATGGGCGTCGTCAAATGCTACATAATTTGCATGCCAAGCGGCAACTACTCGAAATAAGGCAACTTGGTTACACTGGGAGAAATGAGAAGCGAACTTTTAGTCGCTCCATCAACCGAGCTTGATAGGATTTCAATGTAACCGAAATCTGTCACATAAACTAACAACCGACGATAAATCTGTTACTCACTTAACTCACTGTTAAGTCACTGTTTAGTCACTGTTTAGTCACTGTCAAGTCACTGTCAAGTCACTGTCAAGCCACTGTCAAGTCACTGTCAAGTCACTGTCAAGTCACTGTTAGGTAACTGTTAAGTCACTGTCAAGTCAGTGTTAACTCACTGTTGAGTCACCGTCAAGTCACTGTCAAGTCACTGTTAAGTCTATTTGTGAGAGCAAAGACGAGTCAGGTTGTAGTTTAGTTTAATCTCGTTCAATGGTTGTCTTTCTATATTTTATACTTCCACTCTCGACTGAGGCGCGCAGTAGAATGATTTGGTTGCGTCTCTTTTAGAGTTCTCCTTACAGTTCTTTTACAGAGTCGTCTTATGTAAGAGATGACTATATACGTGAGTGTTATGGTTATGTTAATGTTAGAGGGAATAGACGTTAATCTGACACCATGAGCATTTGAATATGTAGTAGCTATCCTACTAAAAATGTTAAGTTACTGTTAAGACAATGCTAATCACAGTTAAGTCAGTTCGTTAAGTTCGGTTCAATGTAACCGAAATCTGTCACATAAACTAACAACCGACGATAAATCTGATGCTAAGTTTAACTGCTAGCTCACTGTTAAGTCACTGTGTAGTCACTGATAGGTCACTGTCAAGTCACTGTCAATTCACTGTCAAGTCACCGTCATGTCACTGCCAAGTCACTGTTAAGTCACTGTCAAGTCACTGTCAAGTCACTGTCAAGTCACTGTCAAGTCACTGTCAAGTCACTGTCAAGTCACTGTCAAGTCACCGTCATGTCACTGCCAAGTCACTGTTAAGTCACTGTTTAGAAACTGTTGAGACTAACGGGAAGAAGAGAAGTCGGCCCTAAGTTGAATTTGTTGATTATCTTAAGTATCAATCAGCAATGTGAGCAGAGATTTCAGCAGAACTTGGGGCTAAGAAGAGAAAAACGTCAATGTGTCGAGCTCATTCAAATAAGGGAGAGTACAGAAATTTGTACTTGTGTTGGTAAGCAAGAGAGACTGTAGCCGATTTACTTGCTACTCCGTCCTTACCGATTTACCCAAGCATAAGTTCGGCTGGCGTGTTGTGTGAAAAGCACGAAAATCCCTCAAATTTCCCTGACATTAATTTGTATGACCACTACTTATCTTTGTGAGTTCTAGCGTATTTGCTACGAGTTAGTCACTTCGGTTGTTTGATTCTTATTCACTTCGTTAATGAACTTCCTTCAGTCCTGGCGCACTTTCGTGTTGATGATGTGTTGAAACTACACTTCATATAGTAGATACCGCATCTCATACATCTCCCACCTCTCGTGAACCTTAACAGTTTGAAATGCAGATTAGATTAGGTTTGACTTAGGCCAAATAGACCTTAAGCTAGTCCGTTGTGCTCGAATCTATCGAGAGATTGTGATTTGAAGTGCTTCCAGTTTATTGAGTTTTAAGCAAAGGTCAGTGGAGACATCTTTCAGCCAGTTCTTTGAAGGGCGCACGCACGCATGCGATTGAAAGATGAACTAACGGCTGATCATGATGTTTTACTATGTCAGCAAGCATAAATATACAAACACGCTTGATTGATTCCGAAAAGCTGAGCTTACAACAGAGTTTTAAGGATCAATCCAGAGCTTGTTGTGCACAATAGCAGTTCATCTTTCGGCCGAATGTGTGCCCGCGCCCTTAGTCCGGTCCCAGCAGGTGGGTGGGATTGAATGAGTATTTGAAGAGCTGAAAGTTTCGCCACTTATTAATTATCGCTTGATTAATCCTGGCGAGATAGCTGTTGAGAAAGCAGAAGTACCCCGAGCGAGACTGGTACAATGTTGTACGGCTTTCAGCCTTGCTAAGAGGCGAAGACCTGTCTGGTGTTGCTTGTAAGCTGCTGCAAATCAGGTTGATGCGCACATTCGGTCTGCTGGTTTAGGGGGCAGTAGGTTCTTTGAAAGCTAGATGCTTGGGTTGGTCTTTCTTTAATACGTTTGAAAAGAACTGCTAGCTATTACTGACACCAAGCATAAGGGTTTCCTCGTGAAGAAGACTACTTAGGTCGAGGTGTGATAGACGGAGATTACTCAGAAAGTAGTCTTCTGTCACTGTTGGCTGCTGACCAAATTGGCACTGGGTAAACACACAGCGATCTGTCTATGGTCCTATAGATGTAGAGACATTCCAACTGCAACTGCAGTTTAAGGTTCTTAGAGAAATGTCCATTTCCGTTTTTTTCAGTCCGATGCCTGCTTAAGGGCGAGCGCACACATGCGGCTGAAAGATGAACTGACGGCTGACCGTGATGTTTTAGTACGTCAGCAAGCCGAAATAAACAAACATGCATAACTGCTTCAGCAAAGCTGCGCACGGAGTGTGGTTATTTGTCTTAATCTTAGATCAGCCTTAAGATCTGCCGTCAGTTCATCTTTCAGCCACATGAATGCGCGCGCCCTTCGGCGTATCTTCTACGCCAGGGTTGCTTTGTACCGTAGAGATACCCGCTTACTTAGCAGTGCTTAGTACTACCTCATGCTAGTGCTATTGCTGTCTCTGGTTTTCCGCTTTCCCGAAAGTGATTATCACTGCTTGAAACATACTGCTGTGATCAGAAAGATTATACGAAAGCCATGACTCAGGGTCTGTAAGGAATACTGCTGCTTCCATTCATTTTAGATCCGTACCTGTCGATATTGATATTGCAAGTCTGGTCAGACGCATGTTTCCAGTTGTCGATCTAGAGAAAAGTTGTTGTTTAAGCTTTGAGAACAGTTCTCGGTGTTATGTCTGACTAATCCAGAAAATGCTACTTCAGTTGAGCTGTAAGGGCAAAGATGCCGGTTACTGCCTTCTGCTATCGTGCTAACGTTGGAGTAGACTTCTGCTTGAGCTTTTAGTATGTTTTCTTTCACGTTAACACTTACACCTCACTAATACTCCACGAACTTTCCACCCACTTCCACGAATCATCACCAGGCATTAGTGAGGGTTGGTCATCTGGCATCTTCTTGGAGGCACAGAGTGCACCAGTGGCCTCTTCACACTTTGCTCTACCCGTCCATTTACCCGTCCTCTCTTCTTGGGGAACACTATTCTAAACTCTTCTGTACTCTTTTGATTGCTGTGATTCTGATCATTCATTTCAACCACTTTTTCTTCGAGTGTAATTCTCCCCAGAGCAAATATTTTTATTTCAATATAAAAATGTAATTGCTTAACTATTTGAGTATCTCATATTCCATATATTTTTTGTATTTTTATTGAAAAACATTTTCTTGATTGATCGTACATACAACATTTGTAATCCCCTCCACAAGACTTTTTGTCTGTCTTCACTCAACAAGCGCCAACAGTTGCCAACTGAGAGTTGCTGCTGCTGCTGTGTTGTTGTTGTCTGACTGTCAACACCAAGTGGTATGCAACAAGCAGTTCGCTACCTACAACAAGTTGGGAGGAGGTGGGATGGAGGGGGAGCTCTCCGTTCACAAGTGTCTTCGTCTGCACAACCGTTGACAACTGCAGCATGAGTCTGCGGAATTGAGTTGCCCGGCTGGTAAATAATAAATGCGTTACTTGAGTGCATGCGAAATGAAAATCAAAATGCAAACGCTGCCAGATTTCTGCTGCTGGATGCACTTGATGCTCTGGCAACAACAACAACAACAATGTCTCCCGGCTCGTTTTGTTTTTGTCCGCCGGGCCGTTAAGTGCAGAGAGCCCGAAAGTTTCGCATTGCATGGTATCTTTTTGCACGTTCTCAATATGCATTTCTGAATTACAATATGTTGATTGCATTTCTCAGGCACGTAGGGGCCCCCAAAGCCAGTGCATTGAAATTGTTAACAATGTAGCGCATTTCCGCTCAGGGGAGTGCCACCCCTCACCCCTCTCTCTCTCTACCACCCTACGGCCAACGGGCCGCGCTTCCTTTCTTGCGGTTAGCTGTCTTTTGTTTGTGCTCAAAAGGATTCAATTGTAGGGCTTGGTAAATTGATATGGCTTTGTTTTTAAATCACTTTGTTACTTAAACCACAACTAAAACCGCAAAATCACATTATTAATGAACCCTTGAACTATCATAAATAACCAATTGTTTCATGTATTTTACCAGTTTATTGCTGTTGTTAATTCTGCACATGCCTTGGATATAAATCAATTTTATGTTTGCCCTTCTTTCGTTTTAGGTAAGTTTGATGACGACGACCACGATGACTCCTTTCTCTTTCCGTTTTGCTGTTTTTGGAACACCGTTGACGGTGCCAGTCACAACATTAAAACCATTTTGAATTGTGTGAAGGCGGCACGTCAATGTCATTCGGAAAGCAAACTCTAGAAGAAAAACTAACAAAACAATATAGTTGGGAGGGGATGGGGAAAGGGTGAAAATTACGATGACATGTCACACGATTGCCGTTCGAATGTGAACTTAATTTTGTGTTGGCCTTTTGTGAATTGTTAGCAGGTTAGCACATTTGACAATGGAGCCAGAGTAAAAGCACATAAACTGCAATTTGGTAACCGCATTTTTATTGCATTTTGAATTCAGTCAACTGATTGTACTTAAGGTAAGAGCTGGATTAATTAATTGTTTAACAAACTATAAATATTTATATAGATGATTATCCTTTTGTGTGTGGTGTGCTCGTATCGTTCTTCACTTTGAACTTTTTAGAGCAGAGTTCTAAATGCTTGTCGAAGTCCCTTATCATCACTGTGTGTCAGACAGAGACAGTCATATTGTCCGTCCTCTCTTCTTAGGAATCCCAGCTTAAGAGCGGAGCATTCTCTCTATTTCCTTGAAACTAAACCGCTGTGGTGAGCAATTGCAGCGTTTTCGAAGCTCGGAGAAGCGTGGAGACTTAGTCGGGATTTACACGGTGAAGCAAACTTCATGAAGTTCTTGAAAAAGCTCTGGATAGTAAGAAAGAGTCGTAGAGGGGAAAGCGTCACCACTACACATCTTTCCCACAAAGGAAAGCTTTTTGAAAAACATCATGAACTTTGCTTCACCGTGTAAGTCCCGACTTATAGGCTGCGCTCAGTCTGATCCTTCTTCCTACTTTTTTTTCAGTGCCACCATCAACTTATAGTCTGCCCTCGCTAGCCGCAAAATCCTGCCTCCACTTATTCGGGTATTCTGTATAAGGACTATTATATACGTTTATGGTATGAAATTCATGATTTCTTCAATTTGCAAAATCAAATTTGTTCCTGTTTATGCAGCTTTTGTAAATTCACAAAATGACCAACGCACATATGAGAAAACAAAAGATCTGGCAACACCAACGCAACTTTAAGTTGACTGCGCCTCGTCATTTCATGAATTGACGACGAGTTCATAGTCAACTTTTGTGTGGAAGTCGAATAAATCAAATAGTGTTTATGCATGCACTTTCGGAACCATTTCATGAAATGATTTTGCAAAATGAGCATAGCATAAACGTAGTATAAGTCATCCTAACTAAGTTGATGGTTTATCTTAAGTAGAGGTCCCTAGAGCCAGCTTACGGCCGCGTAGACACTTATACAAATGAAAAAAATGTTTCTTGAGCTACAACAACCACAAGAAATATAAATAGAAACTCAATTATTGTGTCTGTGTCTGATACACACGAGATCGTTAGTCCCCCAACAATAAAATCTGCATTGAAACCAGGGCTTAATACCGGAACCGGAACCGGAACCGTTAACCGAAATAAACCGTTTCAAATCACGTACCGGAACCGGAACCGGAACCGATATAAATTTTTTTTTGAGAACCGAAAACCGTTTACCGTTATTAATGGAACCGATAGCACCGGAACGAAACCGAAACGTTGGTACCGGTACAGTTTCGGTTTTTTTTACCTTTGCAGAGCGCATCGTAGTTTTGGTCAGGATGCCAAAATATTTACGGAAGACATCTTCAACATTTGCTCCAGTTTTGCGGCTGCAGATACCGACTTTCTTCTGCGCCAGAAAGAGTGGGAAATAGTTTGCGAAATTGTACGCATATTAGTACCAGCGGAGATGGCCACAACTAAACTTTAAGCCGTAAATCTAGTTTTGGGTGATTTTTATTTGTTATTTGGGTACACTGCAAATTGGAAATATGAAAAAATTCGACCTCTTAGAGAAAACGTTTGTTCAAAGAAAGCGAGGGAAATCACTTTTTGAAAACAATGCTTTTTTATGTTGCATATTTTTGGACCCTAGTTATAACGTAACGCTAAGTACAGAGCAAAAAAATTGTACTTGAATTAATCTTTTAATAAATATTTATGCACAAATTTCGTCGGTTGCTGATCAATCACTGCTTAATGATGAAGGCAGCTCTAATACTAGTTCAACTAAAAGCGTCGACGAAGTTGAGGCACATATAATATTGCAGAAGAAGAAACTTGCTGATAAAAAAACATCATTTGTGTCAACAAATAAGCTACTGGATTCCATTAAGACTTTTTTCATACTTAAATGTGTTCGAAACCATGAAAACATTCTTAACTGGTGGTGAAAATCATCCACAAAGCTCCCACAATTGTATGTGATATCAAAAGTCTAGCTTTCTGTTCCAGCTACGCAAGTTAGCGTGGAACGGATATTCTCTGGCGTAAAATTTATAATGAATCTGCTAAGATGTTGTATGGAGTCATCCACAATTGAATTGAAATTTGACTCGTTTTATTACAGAGGAATAAAATGGATTAGCTTTATCTCAGAATTTAATTTTTCCAATATTAAAAATAAGTACTACTTATACCGGTACGTACCGGTATACCGAAATAAAAATCCGGGTACCGTATCGAAACCGAAAACCGAAATTAGTTGAAAACCGAAATAGAACCTTTAACCGAAACATCCATTTCGGTACGTACCGGTACCGGTACCGGAACCGAAATTCGTTTCGGGATTAAGCCCTGATTGAAACACATCTTTGTTGTTGCGTTCGAATTTTCAAGAGAAATAGAAGAAGAAGAAAAGACATATGAAGTTGTTGTTGCACTACGCTTAGCCATAAGCTATTAGTTTTGGTTTGTTCATGAGTGAGTGAACAAAATTGAGTTGTTCACTAAACTGAACAAGTGATCATGTTCTTCAATTGTTCATTTTTGTTCAGTGAGAGTTGTTCAGTCGATCTTGCTCAGTGAGCAGTTCAATCTCCCTTGATCTTTGTTGTTTTTGTTGTAACGGCTGGGAAGAGTCGTACGTATAAGGTGAAAAGAAAGAAAAGAATAAGGGTCAAATTAATAGAGATATAAAACTAATCTGGTACCAGTTCAAGGAAAGAAGCTGCCTCGACTGGGCGGGTCCACATACAGTTGCGTTTAGGGGACACGCAAAGAGTTGGTTTGTGTCATGAATTCACATTTCGGGCATTCGTCCACAACATCCAGTCTAATGCGCAATAGGTAGCTGTTGTGAAAGCCTGCATTTTCCGGATCGCAGCAGTGCCAGGGAAGTCCTGGCGGATCAAGGGAGGGATTTCTTCGCGGGCGACAATGTTATCCCAAGACCTCAAGATAATATTATACTTGTTGGTTTCTATTGCAGGGCAACCATATTGGTGTGGGCGGCGTTCTTGGCTTTTGCGCTGGACGTCAGGGTGATGCGGTGGTTGACCAGGAGTTGGCGGACGGTCATATCCTTTAGGGTACAGACGTTGTTGTGTGAGGAGTATGTTGTGGGCACGGACTGCGAGTACCTCCGTTTATTGGTGTAGGTGGTCAGGGTGGGTCATCATGTGACATTCTGTAGCTACACGTAGCTCAGTGCTCTGCGCAAGCTGAAGGTCTGTCGCTGATGGACGGAAACCAGATAGGCGCAGCATAATTTACAGTTTATCCTACCACTTGGCTTGTGGGTGGTGGTAATGGTTTGTTTTTCTTTTTCCCAAGAACTTTCTGCGATGGCTTTCAGGACACCTTCCGAGTGTTTGGCGAAGGTAAAGCGGGGATTTAGCGAGACACCCAGGATCTTGGGATTGTTGAAGGTTTAGATCCTGTGGCCATTGATGTGGATATTAAGTGTGGGTTAATCTCTTTGGTCCATGTGGACAGGAGGGTGGCAGAGGTATTAGGAGCCAACAGGCTCAAGATCCTATCATCGAAGAAACGTGCCAAACTAGGTAGAAAGGAGTTTATCCGCTGCTCGAGAATTGCAATATCTCTGCAAGTGGTAATGATGGTACATTCATCGCCGTAAGAGATAAGCTTGATTTCAGGTGGGGAGGGGTGGGGGGGGGGGGGATGCTAGCAATACAGGAATTCAAAAGCATGGGTGGTTCTTGCTTAATAATCCTAGTTTTGGAAAGTTTCTCCCGGAAGTCAACATGAGCTTGTCTGTGAGCCAGGTAGATTGCCAAACATCTTTTGAGACAGCTGTTGTGCAAGTCCTAAAGCAGAGTTGTGTTCCGCTCCAACGACCGTGAGACACGTGTCGAGATCCGTGTCGAGATTGTCTAAGGGGGCTTCCACAAGAAAGTACAACTACAGGTTAGTCTACTCAGCAAGCGATTTTATTTCATTTTACCGTCCATCTGATTCAGTATGAAGGATGAAGATGAATTGGCCCAACGTCTTTATCACTTTTACTACTTGAAAGTTACTCATTGGCAGATGGATCAACTTTAGAATCCATTCTTTGTCCTCCGTATGAAACCCAATGGGTTTTAGAGGTTTCACCGCAATGTACTTTCAGTAAAAAGCAACTAGCTTAGCCAAGGAAAGCTATAAAATTCTTCTTTCACCACAAGGGAATGCTTTCCAAAAGTTTTCTTCTTGAAAAGAGTGCGAAGCTCCCCCCCCTGTGGGGAGACCCTGGCAGAAAATTGTGACAATTCTTAGCTGGTTTAACTCTTTTTTTGAACCGTTTAGAAGCGAACTCATTTGCGGGAAACAAGTATGGGATTACAGTCGCACTAAACATGCGCCACCTAACCCGTTTTCCCAGGCGGGGAATGCCCTTAGGCTTAGCTAAGATTCTCTCCCAAGAATTGAACTAAAATTGCAGGTATACCATTGTGCCGCCCTCGTGTCCTTAAGCAGTGGGACCCTTTATCTTGTCCTCAAGCCAATAGACTGAGAGCTGTCTGGCTTGACAGTTAGGGCTGTATGCCCCTAGAAAACAAGAAAGAAAGTTGGTCAAGCCCGACTATAACATACTCTGTATCCTTACACTCGCATTTGCTCAGGAGTCAAACGGCCAGTTAACACCCTGCGCACAACGCGTTGCGCTCTCTTAGTTTCTGTCTTTCTCTCTCGCACTAAGATTGCCTGTGTTGAACGGTTAGGGTATGTTGCTGTGGTTGTTGGTGGGGGGGTGGGTGGTGTTAACTGGCGGTTTTTTGCCCATAACTTGAGTATCGTTTATCCGATCCTAATTATTCCTTCAGCAAATCGATAAATAATTTTGTTTACAAGGTATCTCTAGAAGGAACGAACGATCTATCTCCAAAACTGTAGGAGATATGAAGTTTTTTCCAAATTGCGGAGGCGGGAGGGGGCGTGGCCAAAATTGAAAATAAACTTGATCTGCCTGCAAGTATAAGAAATATATGTCCCATACATGTCAAACCTCTATCTCTTACCATCTCTGAGATCTCTTCGTTCATACGGACAGACAGACAGACAGACAGACAGACGGACATGGCTATATCGACTCGGCTGCAGATGCTGATCAAGAATATATATACTTTATAGGGTCGGAAACGATTCCTTCTCCCTGTTACATACTTTTGCACAAACTTAATATACTCTATCTACCTTCGGTACAGAGTATAAAAACTCAGGAAAAGAGTAAGCAATTTCAATCAATTAAGAAATAAATTCGATTTAATTAAACTAAAATCATTTAGTTGGCCACAATTTCAGTGCTTTCAATAACAGAAACAATATTCTCGGCTAAATTACACAGATGCGTATAGGTTTGTATATAGAGAGCATCACGAAAGTATTTTGATTTGCGAAGTTTTTTCACCACCTCCGCTGTGACTTGTTCCTCATTCAGTTCGCCTGCTCTTAGAATTGATTGCAACTTTTCTTGATCAATTTGCATAAATTTCGATAATAAATCCTCTACCTCTTCGTGCTTCTCCTGCTCCTTGTCTTTACCCTTCTCCTCCACCTCCTCCTCGAGTAGTCTCATATAGTAACGTTGAAGTTCGGGTTTGAAATAGGACTCTTCTATGGTAAACATTAAATCCTCCCACTCTTCAATGCCATTGCAAATAACACCGCGTACATAAATAAATCTGGTAAGCTGCTTTTGATCATCCAGCTGACAGATGATATCCAAGCTAAGAGCCTCACCCTGTAATGTGGATAAAATAGACCAGTAGTTGGCAAACATTTGTTGACGCTTATCAATGTCTTCAATGCGCAGAATGAGCTCTCTTAGCGTTTCCACTCGTAGATCCCAGCGTGGTTCACGAGGCTTTTTCAACAGCTGATGCATGCCCTTCAACACTTCCAAATCATCGAAACGGGTGCAGTTGTAGCCCAAATTCAAAGAGTTGAACACTTCGCGTTCATCTAAGGCACGTTCATAGGGACAACAGGTGGGCGGTGTTTCAATCAGAGGTGCCAAGGAGGCTAGTTGAGCTGTGATTTGATTCATGACAACAGCATTTGACCTGCAGACTACCGCACACTGACACTCTCTCAGCTTGCCCAGATAGTCGAGCGGTGGAGTACAACGTCCATGAAAACGCAACATTAGCGACTCTTGTTTACCACAAAATATGCGAGGTTCCACATGCAACAGCCACATTTCCACAGCCAGGCAAACCTTACGTGGTTGATACATGACCACCAAATTGAAGGTTTCACCCTGAATAAGACGAAATCCTGAGGTATCAAACAGAAACTCCTGATCCTGGGCTAGCTGCAGCGAAGCACGATTGTAGTAATAGACACCCTGTTTCCAGCTGAAGGATAAGGTTTGTTTACCCACATTGGTCAATTGTAAAATATGCTGGGCATTTCTCTCAAAGGGATGGCAACTGAATTGTGTAAGAATTTCAAAGCAATCATTGAGGGCCGCATCTCCGGGTACATAGTCTTGGCCATTGACTCTTAAGGCTATTTCTGGTAGTTCAACAACTAATTCAGTGTCTGTCAGCTCAGAGCAGCCATCGTAGGTGTACTCCTCGGAATCGGTTGGCAAAGAGCTACTGCTAATGGTGTGTATGTGTTGCTCCTTCACAAAAACCGTCTGCGGTTTGGTTTTTAAGTTATCCACACTAGTTCCCTTGATCTGCAGTTGAGCTAAATCGGGAAAGAACTCCAACACTTGCTGTATGTCAGTAAAACGTTGTTCCAAACGTTCTTTTAGTAATGAAGACTCTAGCCAACCTTTGCTCACATCCGACTGTCCCACAAGCTCTTGCTGTGTGACTTGAGGTAGACCTATAATTTCCACATTTTTATAGCCCTGACGCTCTGCCTGTGGCCAGGTCGCCTCCAGTTCCGGTATACACGTACAGTTGCAGCGATCAAGGTATTCTTTAAGAGCTGCCAACTGTTTTTTACTCAAAGTATCGGGTTTCAAGCGTTCTGCATAATCCAGGATACGTTTGAGGGTTTGCTCATTGCGTTGCTCTAGACGATTGAAGAGCACTTCTTCCGACTTTTTGCCCGTCAACTGCTTCACACGTAGCTGCAATTTCTTACGCTTCTCTAGAACCTCATGCCAATAACGTAGTCTTTTATCCACATAAGGTTCGGGTTCAACTTTTTCCATTAAATCGCATGAAGAGGAAGACTCCTGAAAGTCTCCCCTGCGTTCAGCAAAAATATCATTGAAAATATCATCTATAATGTGTGCACTGTACTTGCCCACGCGTGTCAAGTTCTTCAACTGACCCTGGGCCAAAAGCTTGGAAGTTTGCGATGAAGAAGACAGTGACATCATATTGGCCATGGTGACGCGTGAGAAATCATTAAAAACCCAAGAGCTAGCACCAGGCCTGCGCAATGGCAATCCTGGGTAGCCTGGAGGCTGCAGTTTGGGGTCCGACATTAAGAAAAACTGTTTGGTAATTGAAATTTGTATTTTTTTTTTTTTTGGATATATTGTATATTGTATAGAAACTTTGACTGAAACAGGGATGCCTTCTCAGATCATTGCTTTTCTCGCTATTTGTTGATGATATCAAGGAAATTCTGAATGGAGGTGTGAAAATCGGTGAACACATTGGTCAAGGCAGAAGAGATGATCAACCGCACTCAGGAATACTGTGTTGCATGGAATCTGGAGATAAACTCCCCTTCAGAGACTTTGTTAGACAAAGAAGGAAACGAAACTGATCCTGTAGGATAGTCGTAACGACGGCATCGGTGGCGACAGTCTCGGCGCTGACAATTCTATGGGGGCCAGTGTAGGATTGCTCCAATGGTTCTTTGACAGGAGCTGCAATTTATAGATTCTGGGAGCAGAACATCTGTGACTTGATATGTAGGAGTTGTAGTTAAGTCGACGCTCCCTGTGAGTGCAGAAATTTATGAGCACCGAGTACAGATTTGCTTAATTGCGTCGATGGGAGCTAATCGCTGGGAACTACCCACCCAGGGTGGGTGAATTTTCCGGAAAATTGGTACGCAGTTTTTGTTGAATTTTCATATAGATCTTTGAAAATGAGTTTGAACTTGATCGGATGAAAAACAAAAAAGTTTCATACAAGAATTTTCTGCGAATTTTCGGACTTTGGGATCGAATTTTCCAAAATTTGTAAGTCACGTTTCTAATATTTTATTATGTGCAACTTTGAAAATGAGTTTGGAGCTAATCGCTGGCAACTAAACTTTCGCCCAAGCAATCTTGACCAACCACTTCCCACCCAAGGGGTTGAATTTTCCGAAAAATTGGTATGCAGTTCTTGGTCAATTTTTATAAAGATCTGTGAAAATAAGTTTGAACTTGATGGATGATAAACAAAAATGTTTTTCGCGAATTTTCCACATTTTCCGACAGAATTTTCCAAAATCCGTTCTTAGTACTAGAAGATGAAACTACTGTGAAAAAATTAGCATCCTATCTCTTATGGTTTGGGCTATGCGACGGTCACCAGTCAGTCAGTCAGTCAGTCAGGTTGAACTCTTTTATAAATATAGATAACAGCTGCAAGGGTATACAAACTTCGGCCGGAAAATTCATAATATAGAGAAAGAAATACGTAATGCGAAATTGCAGTGTTTGCAAATTGCAGTGTTTTCTATATAACGAATTCGTTATATTATATACAGGGGTGTCCTGTATTGCACTTCGAACTTAACTTGGACTACTTTATTTGTGAAGTGAAAAGAATAAGACCGGCTACTAGATCATATGGAAGGGAAACCGTACGCATTAAATCTCCTTGGCTTTGAGCAGGCGGTTCCAAATCTCTCAACTTTCGTCATCTAATCTAGCAGCCCGGCATATTTGTGGTCCTTTACGTATAAAGTCAAACAGCTATAATATGAAATGCTAACGTTTATACTAAAACCTCTAGAGATTTCTGGGACACACCCGATAGTAACGAAGAGAACTTCGTTGTAAGGAAGTTCTTAATGGAGAATTTAAGTTCGAATCAATCTATTTTCAAGATTGTTCGTACTAAGAAGTAGTTACTGCGCTCTTTTGCTAGATTCAAATGTCCACCACTGAGTTAATAAATGTTTTAATTCGGTTCTTTTTTTATAGAATTTGCACCTCGGTTGATGGTGAGGGTAAAGAGAAAAAGTTGAGTGGAGAAGTTTGAAAGGAAAGGGGGTATTAGAGTAGTGGGGTTGATAGTGCTTGTCGAACTCGAGCTTCCCAGGTTCAGTCCTAGGAAGGCTGTAATAGGTGTAATGGTCGGGCAGTTGAATAGGTGAGGCGTGTCATGGGGGGTGAGTCCACACTTCGGCCATTCATCTACAATCGCCTGGTTTATTCTTGCCGGATAGCTGTTTAGTGAAACAGAGTGTTCTGATCTTAGTTGTGCCAAAGTTGTCCTGGTGCTTCTTGGAAGGGTTTTTTCGGTATCACTTATGGGGGGAAGGCACATTTGGCTTCAGACGGTTAATGGCTTCATTTACCATGCTTTGGTGAATGGCAATTCTAACACTTATGGCTTCTGTTTCGGTTAGGGTGGTGGAGTTTCCTGTGTAGGAGAGTACATCGGGTAGGTGTAGTCTCAGATATTGTCGGCTGGTGCGGTGGGGTAGCGGGACTGGGAGGGCTTGATAGTTCGGTAGGGTTTGAACTAGTCCATTTGCAAGAAATGGTCGCGAACACCTTAAATGTGCGTCTCTTCATGTAGATGACCTACATGAGCCATGGTGTGGCAACCGGTAATGGTAAGTAGAGCAGCATTTTGAGCGCGTTGGAGGTTGCCCCACTGTGTATCGCTGATGGCTGCACAGTCTCATAGTACTCTTCCAATTGCTTTATATGCCATTAGTAGCGTCAGTTTCTCCTTTTTCCCAGGAGCTACCAGCTATAGCCCTTTAGAGCCCTGTTTCTCTCCCTTACTTTGCGTGCCGTGTTTTCGGAGTGCCTCGCAAAGAAGAAGAGATTAGCGAAAGTTACTCCCAATATTTTTGGATATTTGCTCGTGGGAATATTGCCTCCATCCACAGAGACATCGAGTTGGGTGTTTACTATCTTAGTACTATAGATAGTAAATAGGGTGGCGCTGGATTTTCCTGGTGAGAGGGTCAGGTTTCTTCCAGCCAGATATGCAGAGACTGTTGGGAGGTAGGAGTTAAGACTCTCAACTAACTTATTGTAGTCCCTGTCCGATTCGAGGATGGTGCAGTCATCTGCATAGCTGACTAGTTTGAGTTCCGGAAGTGGTGGCAACGTAGAAGTTGAAGAGGAGTGGGCATAGTACTCTGCCTTGGGGGAATCTTTGCTTCAGTTTTCTGTATTTGGACTTCATGTCACGGAACTCAACAAACTGTGGCTATCCAGCGCTTGATGGTTGTTGTTGTTGTAACGGCTAGGTTGGATTGAGCCGTACGTACGTATAGATATGAAAAGAAAGAGAAAGATATTGGGTAAGAACTATAGGGGGATGTTGAGACTATTCCACGTCCAGGCCGAGAAATAAAGCAACCTCGGATCTATGGGTGTGAGGGCAGTATGGTCTAAGGGACAGCTGAAAGGGTAGCGCTTGATGGTGTTCGGGAGCGCTGTGCCTTCAATGTCCTTGACGAGGGTGGCGTAGTTTACAGTATCAAAGGCTTTTGACAGGTCGATTGCAACAAGTAGAGTGCGTTTATGAGGGCTGGGGCATTTGAGACCTTCTGCGATGGCGGTGTTAACTTCGCAGAGAGCTGTACTTGTGCTTCTGCCTTTTCTGAAGTCATGTTGGTGGTCGGCTACTGCAAGATGGGGACAAGTAGGACTTCAAGAATCTTAACTGCTGGAGCAAGCAAAGTGATGGGCCTCTCACAGTCCCGGTTTGGGGACTGACAGAATTTTGCCAGTTTTCCATATGTCTGGAGTTATCAGGTTGGAAATGTTAAGGTTAAATATTCTACTCCGCTTTGGCCGAGCTGCTTTAGCATGACTGTGGCCATCTGGTACCACCGCCTTGATGTTTTTGGCACTTGCTACCTCATCTGCTGTGAAGTCGCGTGCGTTGGGATCCCCAGTTCAAAGTTCAAGTATGGGGCTGATGGGATTTATAAAGCGAATGTTTAGACTTCCAATGAATACACTAAATCAGAGATGGGCGCGTCGCGAAGTTCCAATGCACACGAGGCAGCGCGCTGCATAGGAGCTCTGCCGCGGCCGACTGCACAAAATCACACGTACGCTATAAGCATTGAAAGCTATTTATAGAACACGAATGAGGCGCACGCAAATTGTGCTTGTATGCGTGTGAAAAGTGTGTCGATATGAGTGCATGCCCATCTCTGCACTAAATCAAGCACTCATCCATGAACATGCAAGCGCACCAGCTGTTAAAAACTATCGTCACAAAGAGGAAAAAATCCTGCTTAGAAAAGGAATTGCCTTCAACTTAAAATAAGAACAAGTTGTCAAAATTTTTGACAACAAATGTTTCAAATGTTATTCAAATGAGTAAAGTGCTGCTTAATCGGATGTTTGCTTTAAAAACGGGTTTTCGGCAGCCAATTCAGAGAGAGAGGAGAAGTAAAAGTAGCCCTCCAGATGTGAAGCAACAAATGTGTGCAATAGCTCAATGTGCTAGCGCTCCAGAAGTCACTTTGCTGTTCAGGAGTACAAACTTTCAATGGTTTCGGCAAATCTTCAAACGACCAACATTTCAATAGATTGCCAATTTTGTGACTTGTTCTAATATCATTGACGACTTTGTAGTATACTTTTTGCGGACACGATTCAGCCGAGAACTATGCTCTAAAGTGTAGGTGATTTAGGGCACTGTTTTATATGTTGAGTCAAAACGGTGTACCGGGTGAATAGCCAGAAGCCACACGGAGTCAAATCAGGTGAATAAGCAGGCACAGCTGTCACTAACAGTGTTACCAAGTTACAGAAAGAAACAAGAAAGAAAGTCGGTCAAGCCCGACTATAACATACTCTGTACCCTTAACGTCACAGCTCGCATTTGCTCACGAGTTATACTCGCTCATCTCTAAGTTTCACTCTCTCTCTCTCTCTCACTATGATTGCCGTTCAATAGAATGCTGTAGTGGTGGATGGGGCGGGTGTGGTGTGTTTACTGGCCGTTTTTTGCTTATAACTTGAGTATCGTTCATCCGATCTTTATCATTCCTTCAGCAAATCGATAAATAATTTTGTTTACAAGTTATCTCTAGAAGGTACGAACGATCTATCTTCAAAACTGTAGGAGATACGACGTTTTTTGGGCGTGGCAAAAATTGAAAATATACTTGATCTGCCTGCAAGTATAAGAAATATATGCCCCATACATGTCAAACCTCTATCTCTTACCATCTCTGAGATCTGTGAGTTCATACAGACAGACAGACAGACGGACATGGCTATATCGAATCGGCTGTTGATGCTGATCAAGATTATATATACTTTATAGGGTCGGAAACGATTCCTTCTCTCTGTTACATACTTTTGCACAAACTTAATATACTCTATGTACCTTCGGTAGAGTATAAAAAATGATCAATTACATATTATCGATAAAAGAAACTTGCGTATACTGAAGCTTCTTTGGCGAATGATTTGGTAATTGGGGCAGACGCGAAGACAGTTGTAGTAGTCAGGGAAGTGAAGGGACGGCTTTAAGCCAATCCGGTGTAACCAACAATTATAATTTTTGGATTTGGATTGTCGTAACTTTACCTCTTAATCAAATTGAAAATAAATGATAGTTCTACCATTACTACCAAGTGTCAACAACTTTTGACAAGCGACCCATTGCACTACCTTCTATGTATTTTTTTGTATCGATGACTAGAAACTTTATTAAGTGTTAGACAAAATATGGACAGACAGCTGATTCACATCTGGCCAGTGCTTTCAATAACAGACACCAGATTTTCCACCGCATCACAGATTAAGGTATAGGTCTGCAAATAGAGGGCATCCAGAAAGTACTTGCTAGGCTTGAGCTTAGGTTCAAGCTGAGTTTGCAAATCAGATTTGATGAACTGCTGCTCCAGATTTAAGCTCATCAGCTCCCAGTCATCTATACAGCTTTTGACTAAACCACGTGCGTAGATTAAACAAGCACGCTCCTGCTCTGATTTATGTGAATCCTTTTGAAATTCCCCACATTTGGATTCACTTTTTAGGTTCTCTATTAGCTTTATCAATTCCAGCTGAAAGATTTCCCTTTGACTTCGGCTCTTTTGTTGCTTTATCAGTTCTTTTATGCTCTCAATGCTATAATCCCAAGCCGGTTGACGTGGTTTCTTCATTATGTTATACATTTGCTTTAACGTTTCCAAATCTTCATAACGTTCACAACAATAAGAAGCATTTTGTGCATTAAAAATTTCACGCTCATCCAACGGTCTTTCATAGGGACAACTCAAGTGCGGGGGCTCGATTAAAGGAGCCAAGCTAGCCTGTTGTCTTACCAAAAAATTCGCCTGTTGCTTAGCCTGCTTTTCCAACGGCGCATTCACCATTTTATCCAAACGTTGACTGTAGGCTGGAGGCATGCTGCATACTCCTTGTATATGCACCAGCACACGTCGTGGATTACAAAATGGGGATTTTACCATTTGTAAAGTCCACTTTTGCTTAAACAAACCCACACAACGTGGCTGGAACAAAATTTTGATGCTACGCTGTTCACGGGGTTCGAGTATAAAACTTTTATAATCAAAAATAAACTCATAGTTCTGAGCTTCGTGATTAACCACCGCACCCTTGGTACTGACTCTGTGTATCCATTTGACAAACAACAATTTGTGTCCCAGATTCTGTATTACCAGAAGGGTTTTCACCACACGCTCCATGGGAGTGCACATAAAATAAATGTCTACAGCAGCTGAGGAGGAGGCATTCATCCCTCCAAATTGGTAGACTGTGCCATTGATTTTGACACCACCCAAGCCCTGTACGTTTTCAGATTGCTCTTCACTTAAGATCTCCTCTGCATGCTCCTCCTCTGCCACCACTTCCGCCTCAGTGTCCGAGGAAATGCTGCCTAAATCTTCCCAATCTACTGAGTGAGATTTGATTTCTGTTTGCATCTGCACTGACTTTGCAGGCGTCACCTGCAGCTGTTCCACTTCTGGAACATACTCCAGCACTCTCTTAATATCCTCCTTTTGCTCTTCTATACGTCGTTCCAGCAAATCAGTACGCTCATAGGTATCATCCGCCCTGCAGGGCATTTTGGTGCCCGTTAACTCTGTATAAATAACTTGTGGTACTCCCACAAACTCCAACGGCTGTTGAAGCTTTGGCTGGGTCAACATTAGTTCAGGTATCACACGACCTGTTGCAGCATCACAGTGTGACTCTAGCTTCAGCAAGGCAGCTTCTTCCTCAACCAACTTGGTGGGCTGTAAACGTTCCGCCGCATTCAGTACACGGTGCAACATCTTTTTGTTCTTCTCATTGATGGTGGTCTGTCGATTGAACAGCACTTCCTCAGCTCTCTTGCCCGTCTTCTGTTGAATCCGCTTTTGCAATTCCAGACGTTTGTTAACATTTCGTTCCCAGTTGAGTAGACGATGATCCAAGTCTTCTGTTCGCTGAGAAGATGGCATAACCACCTCGCACTCGCTGTCGGTTACCCTGGGCTGGCATTCATGTTGATTCATGGACTCCTGAATAATGCCATCGACAGTATTTTCGATTATATATTGGGGTAAGTTGGTAACATGCAGCTCTTGCGAATCCAATGCATCGGTAAGGGTGGCAAAATTTCGTTTGGATACCATCTGCTGGAGACTATGGTCTACTAAACGGTAACGTTTTGATTGCATTTTGGATTGTGTCGTACTTGTATGTGGAAGTGAAAGTTTTCTATTTTGATTTGAATATTTTGTGGAATGAAAAGGCAGAGGCTAGACTTAGTTTCAGTATTTTTTTTCATAATTTTCTGAAAAAGTTGTTTAAAAGGTAAAATGGTCTCTGGTCTAAAATTTGTGAACTCTGAACATCTGACGATCTTTAGTTTTATTCTGCTTATCCTAGACACTGTAGGACCTTTTAGTCTCTTCTTTTTGTAGGACTAAATCTAAGTTCTATTTAGTTTCTAAAGAGGAGAAACC
The DNA here is from genome assembly GCA_037044535.1 of Lordiphosa magnipectinata. Lineage (NCBI taxonomy): Eukaryota > Metazoa > Arthropoda > Insecta > Diptera > Drosophilidae > Lordiphosa > Lordiphosa magnipectinata. The sequence continues at coordinate 280,940 of JBAMBO010001223.1, forward strand.
AGAAGGGAATATAATGATTCCTCCAACCAGCAGGTACAGTCCGCCTGTTAATAAAGAAGAACGTAATTGTTGGATGATAACTTCCACTTCGTTTTCTACTGAAAATACACCATGAATGAGCAACGGTATCCGTACAACTAGGGCTGGTTGTGTGAGGAGAGAAACACATTTGTGGTTTTTTTTCCTCTCATGTCTGGCTCGGCCCGTATGTTTGCAACGGTGTGTAAGGCTCGGCTTACAATATGAATGTATTCAACAAACTAAATGAGCTCTCTCGCGCACTGACTCTCTCTCTCTCTCTCTCTCTGCTTATGCTAAGCTTTAGCAGCGTTGGTCAACGAGAGCGAGGCCAAAAAGTGAGAGTGTATTGGTGTGCAAAAATAAAGGGCCGTAAACCAGCTTCCATCTGACCGCATCGAAGGCGCTTGACCTCAGCTTCGGTATGCGTTCAGCTCATGTTTTTTTTTTTCTTTTATTATTGGGGGGAAAGCATTGAAAGCCTTAAAGTGTGAGACTTGGAGTTCCTCACCCACTAAAACCACCCCTACTCTCCGTTTGTCTCTTGCGGAACCACCACTAAGTATTACTTCACCTGGGGGAGATGGCACGAAGGCCGCCACTAGATTCCTATCTAGGGGTTGAAGTCGAATTGCGCTGTCGTTCCTCTGCAGCCATGGTGCATATTGCATTCCAATTGTTTTGCGAGCTGAGTAGGATGTCCATCAAGTCAGTGACTGTGAATGGCCTCCCAATACTTAGGCATGGCTCTTCCCGTTCGGCAGCGAATCTCGGACAGACAAAGAATTTATGTTCTGCATCTTCTGTGCAAAACGGATCTGTCTCTTGCTTAAATCTATAGAGATAGGATTTGAAGCATCCATGTCCGGTCAGTAGCTGTGATAGGTAAAAGTCGGTTTGTTCGTGCTGTCTACCCAATCACGGCTTTATGTACGCAATTAGTCTTCTTGTCCAGCTGCCGTTGGCGTCATCATCCTCTCTCGTTCACTGCTTTCCATCGCTAACAGGTCAAGCGGCACCATTCCTGATTAATCTAGCGCCGCGTCCTCCGACACAGTCTGGAAACTGCAGGTGATTCGGAGGGCACACCTCCTGTACGCGCTTTTGCATCCGCGGCTGTATGATAACACGGTCATTGCAGGGGCCCATATCGGTGCTGCGTACATTATGATCGACCTGACTAGGTTGCAGATCAGCCATCTGCTATGCTGTCGAGGTCCACCAATGTCCGCCATAATTCCAGATAAGGCATTCGTTGCTTTGGTGGCCTTTTCCTCCAAGTTAAGCCTATGGTCCAGCATAACCACCAGGTACTTTATGGCATAGTTCGATATTATATGCTGGTCTCAGACTCTGATGTTGGCAGTTTCCACACGTTTCCTGATGCTTATAAGGACCGCTTCGGTTTTATGGGGAGCCAGGCTCAACCCGTTGTCCTCTAGTCAATCGGTCATCCGCACTATCGCGTCGTAGGTTCTACACTGAACGTCCTCCAGTTTTTTTTGACTACTGCGACGATCGCGATGTCATCTTCAAAACCAACAATGCTGACGCCTATCGGTGTAGCTAGCCTAAGAACTCCGTCATACATCACGTCTCATGTATGTGTAAATAGCGAAATGTCTTCGGCCCCTGGGGGGTACCGGTGACCATAGCAGTGCTAAGCTTAACAAGGTGAAGCCGTCAGCATCTGCTGAGGGCCAGTAGATGTATGCCTGTGAGATAGAAAGCGACGGCAGAACATTTGTTTTTCTCTGCTTGTGCCCTTTGGCCCTACAAATAGAGAGAGCGCTGTCTTGCTCGGCTTGTCCTTATTAATTCCACCATGTACTAAACTATGGCGCTCCCATGAGTCTGCAACCTTTTGAACATAACAATTTTACGTTTTGGTCTTTGAATAGCACACATTTGATGACCGATTGACTGACATGTTCCTGTTATTCGGTTGCGATCAGTGCTGTGTGTTCAACCACAGCCAATTAACAGGCACTCAGGGTGAAGCTCACTTTGAAAGAGTAAAAATTTAGCAGGAGATTCGGTAGCTTCTCCCCGAGGTGTTTGAGTTGATGAACTGCGTAAAGACTATGCTCCCAGATTTCAAGGCAACTAAGTGTTGGAACCAAGTGGCCATGGGTGAAGGAAACCTTGTCGAAGTAACAAAGCAATCTCTACTACTGAAATTTCGGAAAGGTTAGATAAGAAGGACTGACATAGAGTTGCTAGAGGAGATGCTGAATGCGTATTTCTTCATCAACTGAGCAACATTTTCTATAATAATTACAGTGTTTGATACCAAGCATTGCGGCTTGATTACCTTTAAGACAGTGTACAGTGGGAATTCTCTTACGAGAAGGGGCGCATTCTGCTCTACGCCCTTTAAAATCAAGGGTGAGTCAAGCATATTAATTCTTGTCGGCACTAAGGCTGCTATAAGAGCTTTGTCTTCCAAAGGCATCAACAGTAATCCAGGTCGTAGCATGGTAAATCCAGCAGGACATCTCTCTCTCGTCTGGGTAACTGTACACTCTCACTCTTCAAATTTGATTTTACTATGTCATTTTTGTATTAACATCATATGCACTTTAAAAACAGATTGAAAAGCAGATTTAAACATCAAATTTCCGTTGCGCCTTTTATAGAAAACATCCACGGAAATCGAACTTGAGAATTACAAGTGGTTCCATGTTTTAAGGCAGATGGGAGATTCAATTAGATTAAAGAGGCAGGAAAAAACCAGAACTAGGGCAGAACGACAATGGGATATCACAGCTCTCTGACAAGATAGAAATTGCCAACTACTACACATAAGCAAGAACAGAACTCTTATTAACTGGATACAACTTTCTTTGAAGTTCCGGCTTGTCTGGCATATCTGTCATGAAGTAGACCGGGCTCCTTGACTTCATCCGACATCCACATCCACTTTACCCACTTATTAGATAACAGAATGGGCTTGAAGACCTCTGGGACTACTTACCCTAGTCTATCCTAACACAACCTGAAATCATGATACAATAACTACAAGGTAGCGCAAGCGGAAGTTCCTTTTCGCATGCGTGAGAAAGAAGAACAGACACCAAATCAAAGGCCGCTTAGCTGTTTCTCACAGTTTTTGATAGCTTTCGATAGATGGTTCGCACTTCAACTGGAAATCGTAGGCTACCATGTCGGTTCGATACAGAAGATTACAACTTTGAGTCATCGAACCAAGGGCGACTGAGAAAATCGAAGCTGCGCCGTGCGCTACCTTGTAGTTATTGTATTATAGCCTGAACTAACATAACCTAAACCAACTTAACCTAAACTACAGTAGCATAAACTTGTTTTTTCCGCAAGATCTTTAAGTCAAATTTGTTAAGAGAAGAAGTCATACATGGTCTGTGACCATGCCTGAAGTGCTGTAAGATCAGAAACGCTCAGTCATAGGAACTTACACAGACTTGAGCCGAATACTTTACAAAGTCAAGCCCGTCAGAGAGAGTAATTAGAAAGTAAAAAGACGGTATAGTTTATAGTTCTAGTATTCTTTAAACTGATTTCCATTCAACTGTGTTCACGCAATGTATTCAGCGCTGTTGCTTCATTTTACCCAACTTGCCCATGATACAATGAATACAAGGTAGTGCAAACATTGGATTTTTGTTTTGACAAGCGACGCATTGCACTACCTTCTATTTTTTGTATCATGCAACTTGCCTATCCTTCACTTTCTAATCAGTTTACACACACACACATTATTAAGTTTGAACAAATACTAAAACTGGTCTTCCAATTACGATGTACACATGTTCTGTCAAGAAGCCCCCAGCATGTCCAAGTACACCGTCTCAAGTGAATTTGTTTATACAAAGCAAATCCTCGCAATACAATGTTTTCGATCAACAACCCGAAGAATTGGGACACTTTGAGACTACCAGCTCAAGGGCAGAGTCCCCACATAGCATAAGTTCCAAACAAAGTTCGGTAGATCAGCGTTTGTTGTACTGGAAGACCATGTTGCAACAAAGACGAGCCTTGCAGCAGAGATTACGTTTGGCCAATCGTACCAATAGCTTGGATCATTGTCATAAGGAGAACGTGAAACGTGTTTTATATCAAGCTCAGCGTAAATCGAAGGATTATGTGGAAATAGTGGGTTTACCGCAAAAAACCAGGATTGAACTGGCGGGAGGTAATGATGAAGTGGCTACGCCAAGTAAATGGCTCAATTCAAGTGTATTGGCTGAACATATTCAATCGCATTCAGTTGATATAAAAAGTGTGCTTGAGTTCTATCCGGACATAGAAGGTCTGCAGGTGGTGGGCAAAGGTCGCAGGCTGACCACAGTGGGTGAATTTCAATCCCTGAATAGCATTACCAGCACCACACTGGACACTTCGAAGCATAGCTGCGAGCATTTGTTGGAACCCAGAGCACGAGATCCTGTACATCGTTCCAAAACTTTTGATGAAAGCTTGGAACTGGGCATACTAATCAATGGCACGCCCTATAAGCCACTAGTACCCGAATTTTCACCCATGCTGGAACGCATGTTTGTGTGTGCACCCTTTGAACGTCATTTGCGCACTGTCATGCGTATAGAGAATATAGGACGTTCTTCCATAAGATTCAGCTGGATGCCTGTACATTTCTTTGCTTATAATGATACGCTATTCAAGGCCTTCGATGAGGAGTTTGTATTTGATACCTCACCGTTTATGCTGCGCACGGGTGAGATACGAGAGGTAACGGTGCTGTTTCAACCACGCAAAGTGTCCATAGTTAAGCAAAGATGGCTGCTAGTGACAAGTCCTTGCATATTTTTTCGACGTCCTTGTGCTCTAACTTTGAGCATGCATGGACGTTGTAAGACACCAGCGGAGTATGCAAAATTGTTGGAGTATAAACGATTGGAGTGCATGAAAAACTTACAACGATTGTCAATTAGATGGGCACTGCGGAAAAAGGATTGGGCTTGGGAACGTCAGCCCCAGCTTCCACTGTTGCCCTATCAACGGGAGCTGGAGGAGCGTGAATGCTTTAATGAGCGTAACAAAGGATTCAATTGCTCAAGTTATGGTGAAATGGAAAAGCTGAAAGAGTTTTATGAGCGTATTAAGCCCACAAAACGTTATGGCAAATGGGATTATAGTGTACGCATGCTGATTACGCTGGTGTGTGGGCACAAGGATAAGCCACAGAGGATAATATATTTCCAAGAGCTACAAAATTTGTTAAGCAGGCTAAGGGCTAGAGCAGGGACACTTAGGCAAGGCGATAGTTTAAATAGAATAAAAGCAAGAAATTTTGCAAGGTTTTTAAATGTACGAGGAGTGGTAAGAGACAGCCTAGATTTGTGGGAGGAATATTATGGACTACATGGGAAGACTTTACCAGATTTCAAGTATATCTATTGCTATGATTTAATGTGTAATATGGTTGAGGATATTGTGTCAGTAATTGACAGCACAGAGCTTATCTAGTTTAAATAAAAACAAACTCACAAATAAACAACATCACAAATTATTACGCACAGATTACGATTCATCTCTGCAAATTCTTTTTCTTTTTTTGGCACAAAAGTTAACATATTCGGAGCACATAAAAACTATGTTGTTTACACTTTAGCTAAACGACACATACTGAAAAAGAAAGCCTTATGATGAGGCTTCAATATAAAGTTGGCTGCCACATTGTTTGATTCGATTTAATACTAGTGATGCCATGATACCTTTAAAAACTTTCCATACTAGGTATTATTAATTTGATATTTCAATGGTCAATCTTTTAGTTACGTTTGATACTTTTATAGTTTTGATATTTGATTGAAGTGCCACTAAAATTGTTAGCTAAATACAAACGCGTCTCAATCTTTTCGTCTGGCGCCCGAGCAGGGACAACGAATCCATCTAGATTTTTTAATTGTGTTTTTGTTGCTTATGTGATGGTGGTTTATAGTTGCGTATAGATACATTGATAGTGCTGTAGTAGACGGGGTGGATCCTTTGAAGTCTCCTTCTAGCACGTCTCAATCTTTTCGTCTGGCGCCCGAGCAGGGACAACGAATCCTTCAAGATTTTTTAATTGTTTTGTTTTTGTTGCTTATGTGATGGTGTTATATAATTGTGTATAGATACATTGGTAGTGCTGGTGTAGGCGGGGTGGCTCCTTTGTAGTCTCCTTCTAGCCCTGATTCCGTCTGGAAAGGTTGTTTGGGTGGCACACTACATTGTCGAGGTAGCGCGCAGCCTTTTTATTTATGGTGTCACCATCCATAGGGACTCCGCAGACACCCTCGATGTCCCTTGAATGTATGTACCACTCTGCTTCTGAAAGTCTGCTGTGTATTTTGGTCTGAAAGACCCTTATCTTGTTTAGGTGGGTTTTTGCAGCAATGCCATACACCTGGATCGGTGCAAGAATGATTTTATAGACAAGGACCTTATTGTTAAGCGATAGTTTGTTGTTGGCATTAAGAAGCCAGCACATCCTTATCGCCTTGGTTCGTAATTTGGCCGCTGCTTCAGCGCTGTGTTGCTTGAAGGTGAGTCGCTTGTCCAACTTTACTCCTAGCTACTTGTATACTGTTTTATGTGGAAGGACCTCACCGTGCAGAAATACCCCAGGCATCTCAATCTATTCGTCTATAAAAACTCATAGATTTTGATGGCGCCCGAGCAGGGAAAATAAATATCAAATTGATACTGACTTGTATCAGGTTGATACTTTTTTTGTATTAGTTTCTTAGTATCATTTTGTTACTAGCTATTATCTCTACTGAGTGTATGGGGCTTACGGAAATGTTCCATCGGCAAGCCCAGTTCTCAAACCTATCGAGATACTCGTGATATTATTGCGAAGTCATTGGCAATGCTTGGAATAAGAAGGTCCTGCGGTTCGTCTATGGGTATGTATAGAGCAGTGGGCATGTCTGCGGTGAATAGGCTGTATAGGTTTGGTCCTAGCACGATACCTTGAGGTACTCCTGCTCGAATCCTCTTTTTCTGGGATGCAAGGCCATCCTGGAGCATTCTGAAGGTCCTTTCAGTAAGAAATGATCTGACCATTAAGTAGATTTGAGGATTAAGCGTTTCCTTGAGCTTGGCAAGTAGGCCGTCGTGTCAGACGCGGTAAAATGCCTGTTGAATATCCAAGTACACTGCCACAACGTGCATTTTTCACGTCCAAAACTGACAGCCGGACTATAGTGATTGCCTTGGTGGCTCGCAATCGCCGCTTGACCTGCCTGGGTTGAACCCAAATTAAAAGGCTAAGGATCAAATTGATACCGAAAATATCAATTTGACAATCTCTGGTATTATATTGATACCAAAACAAACTGATACTGGCTTTAGCAATCTTTGGCAACTGTTACGACTCCAAGAATCCAAGATATCGAGCAGACCACATCAACTGAATCATCAAGTGTCTTGCTAGTCCAACTTTTAAGTATAAACATCAGTTTAGTTATCCCCTATTGCGCTCAGCACCTGTACAGGGTTTTGAAATTCGTATTCATAGAATAAAAATGGCCCAGGATAATGTGTCAGTAATTGACAAACACAGAACTAATATAGTTTAAATAAAATAAAAAATACAAAAAAAAAACCAACACCACACAATTTAACATGAGCAGATCACGGTTTATCTCATTTTTGGCTACAGTGGAGACGGCCAAAACTGGCTCCACGGAGAATACTGTAGTCTTTAGTTCCACTGATACTGAGGAAATTTTTGAGCAAACACGTGGCTTACGCGAGGTGACTCTACAGGATGGCAAACAAATGGTGGAGGATGTGGTTAATCAAATATTTGATAGTCGTGTGGGTTTGGCTAATCTCTCCAGTTCGGAATGCACTTTGTCCAGTGATCTAGAGGATTCTTTGAAAATGGATAAACGTCTCCAATTGTGGCGGGCTACATTAAGAGAACGTGCAGCTATGCAATTGAAAATACATCAAAAAACTGGACGTAGACCTCAGGAAATGTTATGCAATTTACCCACCTCAGTGGAGCAGCGTGACAAGGGTATGGTTAACAGACTCCTGGACCATGCGGGGCGCATGAATCCGGTGGCTATACAAGAAAAAACTGTAGATAGATTGCCTTGCCACCCAGAATTACAAGAGACTTTACCAAAAACTAAGCTCGAAATTAGTGGCTTGACCAAGAAAACAACCGAAGAAATGATGGGCCAAACTTTCAAATTGGAAAGTGTGCAGGAGCATTTGCAAAAGCCCACAAAATGGCTCAACTCTGAAATACTGGAGCAACGTTTGGACTCCCAGTGTGAGGATCTCAAACGGGTTTTGACTTACTATCCAGATATAGAAAATCTGGAGGTGGTGGGTTCTAATTTTAGAGGGGCCATCAAAAATCCTGAAAGAGATCAACAAATAAAGCTAGTGGATTATAATTCACTCAATAGCATCAGCAGCAGCAGCAGCCCAGATTTGAGTCCCCATGGTTCCGAGTTGGAGGAGAATGAGGAGTCTACTTTGATCATAGAGCCCACCAAATTACCCTCTCTGATGGTGGGTCTCAAAATCAATGATGAAATCTTTGTACAAGATGTAAGACGCAGCTCCAGATTGGCCATGTTTGATATACACTTTGAGTGTCATCCCTATGAGCGTGTGTTAAAGCAAGTGGTACGCCTGGAGAATGTGGGTCTTCAGGTAATCACTTGTCAATGGCAGAATCCTGAGTTTTATAAGCGAAATCCTTCACTTCTTGTCAACAATTTGGACTGTTTTCTATTTGGACGTGGTCAGTTTATATTGTTTCCGGGTGAGGTGCACATCTCTGAGGTGGTCTTTCAACCGCGTAGTTGTATGATGCGCAAACAGCGCTGGGAGCTGCGAATCTTTCCCAATATGTTTTGTTCAAGACGCGATTCTCTGGTCGTTCAGCTACACGGTAAGTGTGTGGCCTCGCCCGAGTATCAAAATTTAGTAGACAAGCAGATAAGTCAAGTGTTGGACAAATCAAATACCCAGCGCATGGAGAGAATAACCAAAATGCAAGCCTCAATAGCCGCACTTCTTGTACCAACGCCCTGTATGATGTGTCCCTATGAGCGCAGCTACGATGAACGTGAAATTTTCAATGCCCAGAACATGGGCTATCACTGTGAACGTTTTGATGATTTGATAACTTTAAAGGGTATTTATGACAACCTCAAAAAGCCACGCGAGCCGACCTGGGACTTAAAACTGGAGACCATTAAAAAACTTATATTACGACTACCCGAGGCCCTTCAGCGTGAGAAACAGTTTGCACTTTTAATGGAGCTGCAAGATTCTCTTAAGCAAAGAGTGTTACCCCAACGCTTTGATCACCAGGCAGAGCGTAGTCGTTCGCGATTTGTGTATGTACGCGGTTGCTTAGCCAATGGCATAGAGGAATGGGAAGCCTTGATGTTGTCCCTAGAGCAGAGTGGCTTGAAATCAGAGATTTATGGCCAAGAAGGCTCTAATACGGAAGATGAGCAGCAGCAGCTTAAGCCCAGCCTGCAACAGCTTAAACTGACCAATCCCGAGCTATATTTGCGCCGCAAGTTGCGCAGTAAAAAATACTTTAGAGATTCACTTTATATGCACACATACAGTCATTTGTGTGATGTGGCCGAGAATTTGGTGTCTGTTATCGAAAGCACTGAATATGTTTGATTTATGGCTTTATTTTGAGACAAAATTCAAAGTGGAGTTAAGGCTAGCAATGTCGATTAGGCTTTGGTTAAATGAGTCAAGCCCTAATCGACATTGTAGCTGGGGAAAAAATTGTAAGTTTTAACAAATATACAACTATATACAACATATAAAACAGGCTATAAAAATATGGAAAAACTGCTTGTAAGCAGAAATTGTTGCCTACTTTTCGGCTTTTATAATATTATGTAAAGTGCATGTAAAATACATGTCAAATTGCTTAGAAATGTAAAATACATGCAAATTTGTCAAATTAGAACAAACTTGAGAAAAAGAGCAGAAATAAACCTATTTATTGCGTGCTTTCGACTTCCTTTTCCCAATCCCTAATGGGACTACTCTGTATAGAGACAAAAATAAAGAATATTTATAGAAAATCCATTGGATGATATTGGTATCCATTTGGACTGGATAGTTTTAATATTAATAATATACATTTAATAATGAATTGTCTTTGGATGTTCATTCAACGGAGCTGAAAATCATTCAAAGGCTATGAAAGATGGATCTTATATCATAAATGGCAAACAACATTTGATTGAGGCGTTGGTTGTTATTCTATATGATTTTCGTGTGCTGAACACAAATCTGTTTCATTAGGTCGAGATTTTAAGTAATTAGATTTATTTTGACTCTTTTTAGACGCGTTTTGTGGTCGCCTGAGCGTTTCTAGGCGGCTTTGGTCTTGCAGTCCCTCCATAGCATTTCTGATAAGGTAATATAGGGTGAGATAATTCTACCAATTGTAACTTTTGCTTGCTTCGGATCGACCAAAGTTTATATGGGCATTTCCACAGAAAAGTCCACCGAGACCAAAAAATAAAAAGTACTTAAAAACACTATTTTTTATCATTTTTTCATGGTGAAATAATCAAAATGAACTAATCTGAGCCAATTTTAAATATATTCATAGCCCATTTCGACATTTTCGAATGCAAAGTCGCGCAAGCGCCATTTTTCTCATTTGGATACGTTTTGTTGTCATAAAAATGCCTTTAGATTGCATTGATTTTTGGTCTCTAAACTATTTCTAAGGGTACAAAGAGTTAAAAAATAATGCAGAAGACACCATAAGAAACTATATGATTGCAACTAACTGTAAGTTTCTGCTTTATATTATAACAAAACAACATAAATATAATGAGGAAATTTAAGTAACGTAACGTCAGGTAACGTCACGTCAGATACTTATGCAAATAAAAAAAAATTGGGAAAACATTTTTGAATAAGATAACCTGGAAAATAAACTTGTATTATTTCAAATCATACTAAAAAAAATTGTATACAAAAAGCTTTGAACAATTCGCAGAATTTTGGATTTTTCTAAAACAAGTCAAAACCCACTTTTGTTTTATGTAACGTCACGCCAGCATATATGTTTGCTTATTTCTTTAACTCCTTATGATCGATTGATGTCATTGTTTTTGCTGATTATAGTGCTACTTAATTGCTACCCAAATATAGAACAATCTTTTTAAAAATCCAAGATTTTCAAATTTTTTAAAATGATTTTATTGTACGAAAGTAACGTCACGTCAGTTTGGAAATGCCCATATACCCTTGTAACTTGTATAATTTATATAAATTAAGGTTTTAAAAGACTTTCCTCGAACATTCTTAGCTGAGTAATTTCTCAAACTCAGCCACTACTTTGACCATTTGGTTGCTTGTTTGTTATATGAAAACTAAACGATTTATTCGACAGATTTTGACCAAACTTCCCACAATTGTGTGGAAACTGATAATATTCATAACTAGAAAGCCGTCTTTAAGTTACCATTGAAAACAAAAAAAGTTTTTCTCACTAGAACTACTTTTCTGACCGGTCGTTCCTATGGCAGCTATATGCTATAGTAATCCGATTTGGATCAAACTTGGCAGAATTGTGTGATAGCATATAATATTGATCATTAACAAGTTAGGGAGCGATAGCATCGAGTTTTTCTTACTAAGACTTTTTTCAGACATATATTTTGTATGGCAGCTATACTATATAGTTGACCGATTTTCATTAAACTTGGTGGAATTGTTTAAAAACATAGAAAACTTATAAATACGAGGGTTGGGCACGTTCGCGTTTAAGACAAAAAAGTTTTTCTAACTAAAACTACTTTTTCGACCCATAGTTCCTATGGCAGCTATATGCTATACTCATCCGATTTGGATCAAACTTGGCAAAATTGTGTGGAAGCATAAAATATTGATCAGTAACAAGTTTGGGAGCGATAGCATTGAAAACAAAAAAGTTTTTCTTACTAAAACTTTTTTTCAGAACTGTATTTTGTATGGCAGCTATACTATATAGTTGACCGATTTTCATCAAACTTGGTGGAATTATGTAAAAGCATAGAAAACTTAGAAAAACGAGGACGTTCGCGTTGCAGAGATAAAAGTTTTTCTCACTAAAACTATTTTTTTGATCGGTGGTTCCTATGGCAGCTATATGATATAGTCATCCGATCGGGCCAATTCCAACAAATGTGAAGCGTATTTGTACCAAAAGACTTTGTGCAAATTTTGGTTAAGATGACGGAGGAGATAGCATAGAAACAGACGAACGGACAGACGGACATGGCTATATCAACTCAGCTCGCTATGCTGATTACGAATATATAAACTTTATGTGGTCTGAGATGCTTCCTTTTATGAGTTACAAACATCTGGACTGTAAGGGTATACAAATTTGTCGTCAAATTGTAGACATCTTAGGTAAATCCGTATTCAATTTATCAATCTTAGCTTAGTCACCTAAGTGACAAATTTTGACCAAATATGTGGAACAAAGTATACTTATGCCTTCGTCTTGCTCGTTGTTGCTTTGGTATCAGCCGCCGGTAGCGGTGTGTTAGGAAATTTTCATTTGCTTATAACTCCACTAGGATTTAGTCTTACATGTATGTACAACGCTTCTTAGACAACGAAAGCTGGTTAGAAACTAAGACTTGGCACAAAAGAAAGGAATGAATCGGTATGAGGATACCGGAGGCTTAGCCCTAATCTTGTGGAAAATAATCGAAGTTGACCCCACTCTTACTGAGCATACACATAGAAAGCTGCCTTTACACTTGTCATACATCTCTAAAGAAACTCTCTGACGATAGTGTAATAGCAAAGCAAATAACTCTAAGTATTTGGAAAATGTTGGCTTTTTTATATATTATAATTTGACAGGTTCAATTTGATAAGAGATTCTCTTTAGAGAAGTCTGACAACCTACTATTTAAAGATATATGAAAAGTGTAAAGGTAAAAGGTGTAAAGTGTAAATATTTAGAGATATTTGATTTGCTATTATATACTATAGATAGTTTCTTTAGAGATGTATGACAAGTGTAAAGGCAGCATAAGTATCTTGGAATCATGATAGAAAAAAGGTAAGCATTTAAGTAGCATTTGGACTATGCCAGCATTATGATAAACGCTGGATGCTATTGCTTGCTGTGGTGGTTAGGAAACAAATTTAGTACGGAACCTCAGCACTGTAAAGGTTCCCCGGAACACACGTTCTCCAGAAGTATATGATAGCAGCATCGGCTCCGCTGTGCATTTAAAATTTGGTAATATGCACCCAATCGACCTGCTAGCATCCATTGAACATACCAGTCTAGGAAAGAAGAGACTAGCTGTAGGTGAAAACAACCCCGACATGTGGCAGGTCCGCTGGAGGAAAAGCACAAAAGAAAGGTGGACTTTATGGCTGACGGATTTCCAACTAACAAAGATGCTTAGCTAACAAGATTACTACAGAGCAACAAACACCAAGCACAAACTTAAATTTTAATTCTAATCCCTTTAAAGCTAGTTACAAAATCCCATGTATCAATTAGGATATCTTAGTTGTATTTCATAAGCATTTTCTTTCAAATTTAAACTGACAAAGACCTGAGCCGCCTATTAAAGCTCACTGTTATATAATTTTGCATTTGATGCAAAGATTATAAAAATATATATAAACGAAAATACCCCAGAGATATTTCTCCAAGGCACACACAAAAAATCTATTAGCAAAAACAGAAGTTACTCTGGCAGGGGGGGGGGAGGAGAAAAACTATTTCATACACTATAAGGACACACCTGTGCCTTGATGATGGCTCAAACTTTTCCCATTATTAAGGCCTTTAATGGCCCATTCTCGTTTACAACCCACCCTCAAGCCAGGCCAAACTTTTTGTTTAGTTTCCTCCCCCCCCGTTTGGACTTCGATTTTTGCTACTTTGCATTGATTTGATGACACTTTGGGGGCTTATTTTATTTCACTAATAAACGATGGCGTGTCAAAACGTTGTCTGCACATTTATGCTGTTTGGGTGTCTAACGAAATGTGGCAACAAATGGGGCCATTATGCTTGCAATTAGCCAAATTGATTTTGTGATATCATTTCAAACTTTTTACTAATTGTCTTATATTTTCATTTACAGGTAAGCAAAACGATGCACGCATCTTTGTTATTTTTCTTTTTTTTTGGGTAAGTCTTTGATGCAATTGTCGGCTCCTCGGGAGCTTCACACGGTGCAGTGACCACCATAAATCATACAAAAAACGAGCAAGCATTTCCGTTCATAATGCTTAAGATTTAACTTCTAATTAGCCCACAGACCGCATTAAGCGCTAATGTCTGTTGTCGGTGGCTTAATGATCTTGACCAAGTTGCATGGCCTTGTGAGCATTAGCTGTGTTGCAACTATGTAAAAGTATATCCTGAGTAATTTTTTTTTTAGATCTATAAATGGTTAAAATACTTCCGTTTTAGAGTTATGCTCTAGTTGTTGGAATTTAAAATCAATTGAGGCAGATAGGCTAAAGTGGGCTTAGGTTTTTGTAGATCACAAAATTGTTAAAATTTACTAAAGTCGAAGGTTTTAGAGCTGGGTTGGTGTACAAGCTTTCACAAAAGATTCTTAGGACTTTAGTTGGCTATTTTTGGATTGTAAATTGTTAGTTTAGTGCAACTATTGCTATAGCCACAAATTTTTTTCTTGCTCTTAGTTATTTGAGTGCCTAAAAAATAGTGAAGCATACTTTTAAGCTGCGTAAATAAAGTGGTGAAATCAAACCTAGATGGCGCCATCATATTGTCCAGATGTTTCTTAAACCCTTATATGATTTTATCTGCTAATTCTAATATTTATATAAAATTTAAAAAAAGATTAGAGCTTTAAACGGAAAAACGCCTTCAACGCTGCTTTATTTCTGTTTAAAGTTCCATTAACAAGACACAAATTGAGTTTGTCAAGTGTTTGGACTTAATTTAAAGCCCCCAAGAAGTTTATTTTAAACAGTTTTATTCCCCGTAAAAATTTAGATATTCTGTTCTAAGAACTTTTTAAAGAAATGTTTGTTAATAATATATTAGATCGAACCTTTTCCAAAAATAAATACAGTTCCAATTTGGCTGCCAATCAAACAATTGTAAATTCTTAAAGCAAAACTTTTACTTTAAGTAACTTCTTAAGAAAGTTATGAGAAGTAAAGTTACAAAATGTTCGTTACTTCACAGCTCCAAATAGACCTTTAAAGTAGAAACATTTGATGGTTTAGATCGTTGTGAAATCTCTCTAAGATTCTACTTAATACAATAGCATTCAAATAAATTTACCCGTAAAATTAAAATTCTGGGAAAATAATATCAAAAAATTATGTGTTTTGGTTCCACTCCTTTCCCAAAGGGCAAACTAAACGAATGTTAGACGAACATACGCTAAACATTTGCAATGATATCCAACCTTAGTAGACAAATAAATGATCTTCACAGAAACAGCAACGATTTGGCTTATCCAGGTCCACGTAGTTGTCCTCTTAAGAACAGAAAATTCTACTTGGAATGCTCTACTATTCTTTCTTAAGACTGATTTCCAGCATAAATAAGAATTTATCTCACAAAATAGGCAGTTATTTATGTTCTGTGGATTGTAAGCTATATTGGGACGACAATGTCCTAAACAAAACATAAAAAAATACCCAAAACGACAGCTAAGTGGTAGGGTCACACTGATTTATCCGCCTCTGCAGCTGTATCTGATTGGTAGAGAAAGTCTTTAGGGAGTCAAAATTAATAATAAACAAGAAAGTCGGTCAAGCCCGACTATAACATTTTCGGTACCCCTAAAATTTGTATATATCTGATCAATTTAAGTTAGAAGCCACACAAAGTGGCAAAAAAAAAACCATAAAGATTGTGCAGAATGCACATGCTTAAGGTCAGAGTTCCCCAGCGATAGCCTCTGGGGTACGAACATACTCGCGAATTCACACCGAATGCTTGCCGAAGTCATGCATCACTGTGTGTTAGAGAGAGACACGGTAACATTTTCCCGCTCTCTGCTTGGGGAACCCTGCTTTAGGTTGAGCACTTCCGTTTTCGTTCGAAAAATCAATGATATTGCAATCTACATTGTCAGAGAAATAATTTGTATCTTTTAAGTTATACTCCAGTTGGCTGTATGTGTCACGAGACTGACTTTCACGGGCTTGTGATTCAAAGCCAATCCTTTCCCTGCTGTCTATGCTCGGAAGGAGTTTTGTCTGCCAATGGTACCATGAGCTGTAGTCTTTTAAGTTCTGCTCTAATATTGTGGCTGTGATTTTGCTTCTAATAGGTGTTCTGTAACAATTCTTGGAAGACGCGTGGATGACTATTTGTGGAGAAACATAGTTGGGAGACCCGTTTCCAAGTGTATAGCATAGTTGGGCGAGCAGAGAGGCAAGTGAAACACCCTCTCTATATATAAAAACGGAAAAGTCGTTCTACTTCTTTATATTGACCAAAGCATGAAGAATATATTTACTTTATAGGGTCGGTAATGAGTCTCCTTCTCCTTGTGACATACTTTTACACAAACTAAATATAGAAAGAAGATAAAAATGACAATGATCGGATGCACGATACTTAAGTTGTGAGCAAAATAAAGTTCGCTGCCGCAGCGCAACAGCAATGCTGCATTCAGCTGCTACTCCTGGTACAGAGTATATTACAGTCGGACTTGACCGACTTCCTTACTTGTTATACCCTTGCCAAGGGTATTATAACTTTGCCCAGAAGTTTGCAACGCATAGAAATATTCATTTCCGAGCCCATAGAGCTGAGTCGATTGAGCTTTGTCCGTCTGTCTGTCTGTTTCTACGCAAACTAGTCTCTCAGTTTTAAAGCTATCGGGCTGAAATTTTGCACAGAGTCTTCTTTTTACTGCACGCTGATAATATGTCGGAACCGACCGGATCGGATGACTATATCTTATAGCTGCCATAGGAACCATCGGTCAAAAAATGGGTCTTAGTGAGAAAAACTTTTTTGTTTTCACTGCTAGCGGCCTAAAACTCGGCCATTATTAATGTATTCTATGCTTTCAAACAGATTTGCAAATTTTGGTCAAGATCGGATGACTATATCTTATAGCTGCCATAGGACCGATCGGTCGGAAAATGGGTCTTAGTGAAAAAAAAAACTTTTTTGTTTTCAAGTAAATCGTTCTTAAGGTCGGTGATTATTAATATTAAGTTGATCGACATCGGGTGACTATATCTTATAGCTGCCATAGGACCGATCGGTCGGAAAACGAGTTTTAGTAAAAAATTTTTTTTGTTTTTTATGTTAGCGTCCTTAAACTCTTTGATGACTAATTTTATATGCTTTCAAATAGATTCGCCAAATTTGATCGAAATCGGATGACTATATCTTATAGCTGCCATAGGACCGATTGGTCGGAAAATGAGTCTTAGTGAGAAAAACTTTTTTGGACTTAAATTTTATCGTTCTTTAACTCGGCGTTTGTTAATTTGATATGTTTTCAAAAAGATTCGCGAAATTTGGTCGAAATCCGATGTTTATCTGACGGAAAATGGGTTTTAGTTAGAAAATTTTTTTATTTTTATGTAAGCGTTCTTAAACTGTGACATTTACATTTGCAAGGGTATAAAAACTTCCGCACAGACGAAGTTAGCTTGGCCTTTCGTTATTTTATATGAAGTTCGACATAAAAATTTATTTTCGTCCGTTCTGGAAATCTGCCTTAAATACCAAAGCTCGGTTAGTTCTATATTTAGGGATTATTGTTTTAGCTTACTATAGGACGACCAACGGCAGGGCCATACAAAATAGAGTCTGAACTATGTGTTATCCGTGTCTCCAGCCCGGGGTGGATGTAAGGTATGAAATGGCGGTAGATATGCTGTAAAATTTGGATATGTGTGAAGACTACTTATAATAGGAGGTGCACCGCTGGCTGTTAGGGATGGCTTATTCGTCAGGCAGATCCGCTCACATCTTACTTTCAATCCGCAACAACTTGAATAGTCTCAAAACCACTTCCACACAAGTTCTTTTGGCCACAAATAGAGCTTGAGATAAATCCTTATACTGTTTGTTTTGGATGACTTTACACCTTGTTTTTGTTCAACAAAATCTCTAAAAGTCTTTATTTACGTTAGCTTGGCTAACCGTTCTCAAAACGGAAACAAATGAATTTCTTCACAGTACTTAATAAAAATTAAAACACTGTGACTTTGCTTTCATTTTGCTAAAATTCATTATTTTACTGAAAAAAGTTTCCTTTAACTTGAGAAATTATTGGCAGCGCCCTCTGTTGTTCATTTAAAGTCTACACAACAAGTTCCACAAGTTGTTGTCTTCGGATCCACAATATGTTTGGTTAAACTTTACCAAAGCGCGCGCGCGCGATCAGTCTGAGAGCGGAAGCCAAAGCGAATGGTTTGCACCTGTTGCCAAAGCGTGTGTTTCTTGCGATCAAACGAACGATCAATCCAAATCCAAACATCGGGTGGTTGTTGTTGTTGGGTTCATAATATCTTGCGCCAGATCTGTCATTTACCGTTTTTTCAACATTGGTGCAAAAGTTGAATAGCTGAATTTAATTACTTAAACAAGATAAAATAAAAAAAAAAAAAGTCAATATATAATCAAAAATGGCTTACAAGTGTTGAGTGTGCGCGTGTATGTGTGCGTGTCTGTGTGTGTGTGTGCGTATGCAAAACCCGTGTCTCATGTAAATTCTTCGTTCAATTATGCTAAAGAGCAGCCTGTTTTCAAGTGGCGGCAAAGTGCTAAAAGGTGTGTGCGTGCTGCCTGCAGGCATTGGGCATTGTCTACATTGTCAACAAAGCGTTTTATACGATACACACAACAAATTTACATTAAAAACTTAAAAAAAAACTCAATGATTTAATAGTCTCGTCGCCTTGGCTACACTGACACTTTAGTTGATTTACCTTTAATCACCTCGCTTGGACTTTCACCAGCTGCAGCCAAATGTTATCTCTTGGAATGAAGTCATAACCAAATAAGCTTACGACTTGCCTCAAGCCATAAACAAAACCACAAAAAAAAAACATAGATAAAGCAACTACCATTTGATTGGCTGTGCTTGGTGGTGGTGGTTGCTTTCCCTGGTAGTTTGATCCAATAACCACCCACAGGCTACAAGCACATGTAATGCAACTGACTTTACATGGCTGCAATGTGTCAACAATGGCTTGTTAGCAATTGACTGTTGACTGTGTGGGCTTTATTGAACCCGTGTAGTGTGGGCATTTGAGTGAATTATCTATGATTTTTAATTGCCTGACATGACAATTTAAACCAGCTTCAACTAGCTTTACAATTTGTCGCCAAAGTTGTGTTTCCGTCGTCTTTCATTTGCTTTATTTAGAAATTCTTCATAATTATGTAGCTGCCAGGCAAATCGAATGAAATTTATACTGTTGTTTATGGTCAGTCAACTAGAGTTGCCTCAATTATGGCTGCAACATCAACTTTCTCCCTCACTTAGTGGCTGCTGCTATGGAGGCTGCTGCTGCTGCTGCTTAACCCCAATCGACGCCTCAAAAAGATTGGCGTGTTAATTTGTTAAAAAAACAGAAAAAAACAGACACACACAATTGCTAGAGCATGAAACAGAAGAAGCTAACACCTAACAAAAATTACAAGAATTTCAGCTAAAACACTTTACAGTTATTGGTTAGCATAACAAAAGGCTTAAAAGAGTTTGAATGGGTCAACAACCGTTGATTTCTACCACTTTAACACTTTTTTGTTATGTCAAGTTCGTGGCCTAAGTCTTTTGTTTCAATGTCACAAAATTAAAATACAAAAATCAAGTTAATAAGTTGGTCATAAGCTCGACTAATAGATACTCTGTTCTAGAGTTGACAGAGGGGAGAAAAACTGTTCAGAAAATACAACATTTTGTCAAATTTTATGAGGACAAATGTTCTAAATTGAAATGAAGAAAGTTCAACCCGTTCTTTTACTGTTTTTGACAATGGGCTTGAGTTCAATATTCTTGAATTTTTCCCTCTGTGTCACAATAGAGGACTTATTGAGGAGCAGCTATTAGATATGGATATACTATATTAAAGTTTAAAGATGCTGCCAAAATGTTTTTCTCATTAAGACTTTATGTCTCATTAAGCTGGTTCAGAACTGAACCTCTTAAAAAGGGTCGATAAGCTATTTAAGGTCCCAGTGTGGAAAATTCGCGAAAAACTGTTGTATGAAACTTTTTTTCGTTTATGATTCGATTAGGATCAATCTTATTTTCGAAGAACATAATGAATAGTCAACAATGACTGCATAACATACTTCCTGAAAATAGAAATTTCCCCGGAGATAATTATAGAGAGACGATTTTAGAGAGAAGGGAGAGAGATTCTGCTGGGCATAACCAGTTGTGCATCTAGACAAGATAAAAGCTAAATAGTTTCTAGTTGGCCTAGAAGGAACGGAAAAGCTAAGGCGACCTAAAAGTTTAGGAGAGTCTATATCACCGATAACTAGCTTATGAAGAAAAGAAACACCTAAGACAGTTCTACGGTTAACTAACAAAGGAAGGTCAATAAGCAAGAGTCTCTTGGGAACGTTGGTAAACTAAGGTTAGGTTCCCAATTCAAGCCACTTAGGGCGAAAAGCAAGAATTGCTTCTGAACTGGCTGTATTCAAGTACAGGACGGATTAGAGCAGTGTACAGAAGCTTTGTGGTGGAACGTTTTGTGAATCCAAGTACACTATTCGCCCTATTAACAACAGAGCAGATATAAGGATTGAAACTCAATTTGGGGTCAAAAAGAACTTCAAGATCAACGACTGTAGATATTCGTTTCAAGAGTTCATTGCCAATCGTATAGGTAGCCAGCGAAGGTTTGCAACGATGGAAAGTCATAAACATGCACTTGGAGCAATTAAGGTGTAATTGATTAATCAAGCACCAGAACTGCAAGGTGGTTTAATCATCTTGCAGTCTGATGGACGGCGTCGTATCGTTGAAAAAAAAATTAAGTTTTACATCATCGAAGTACATAAGTATCTGAGAATAAGATAATATTGTGGGGAGGATCATTAATAAAAAGAGTAAAATACAAGTGAGAAACACGGTCTATAAGATGGTCTGTACCAGTTAATGCCGTCGCTTGCATTTGCTCGCTGTGGTTTTATGCGTTCTATGCGTTATACGCTGTTATACGCTCATCTCTAAGTTTCTCTCTATCTCTCTCTCTCTCTTCCCCAAAGTTGACTGGAAGTGGGGGGTGTCGGTTAACTTTTTTTTCTCATAACTTATGTATCGTTCATACAATCTTTATCATTCCTTCAGCAAATCGATAAATAATTTTGATTACTAGATTTCTCTAGAAGGTACGAACAATCTATCATCAAAACTGTGGAAGAAATGACGTTTTCCAACTTTGCAATTTGTAAATAAACTTGATCTGCCTGCAAGTATATATAATGAGTTTTTGTCCCATACATGTCAAACCTCTATCTCTTACCATCTCTGAGATCACTTCGTTCATACGGACGGGCAGACGGACATGGCTATATCGACTCGGCTCTGTTGATGCTGAGCAAGAATACATATACTTTATAGGGTCGGAGATGATTCCTTCTGGCTGTTACATACTTAATATTACACAAACTTAATATACTCTGTGTACCTTTGGTAAAGAGTATAACAAAGTGCCGAGGTGGCTACCTTGTGGTACACCAGAAGTGACACAGGCACACTTTGAAGTATTAAAACGAAGCAGAACTTTTTCAGTTCTATCTTTTAAATAGGACGTAATCCAAAGCAGAAAAGAGGAAGGAAATACTAAACGATCAAGTTTAACGAGGAGAAGATCGTGTATCACAGAATCAAATGATTTAATGAATTCGGTGTAGATGACATCAGTTTGATTGTTTAAAAGGAATCTATCGTTAACCGACCGACGCTTTGTAAGTCCATGCTGGAAAGTTGATAAAATCGATTTACAATAGTGCTGTAAGGATGAAGTTATAATCTGTTCAAATAATATGGAATAAGTGACTTACAAATTTAGGTAAAATCTACGTACACAAATGCAAATCCTTACCGAAAGTATAACTGTCTCCGAAAGTGAATTAGGTACATATTTAGAAAACTTTCTCGATGGTTTCCTTGGTTACCATACCTCGTTTTGAGTTTCCCGTGGCCGAATCCATACTTGACCTGTCTCTTATTACTTAGTAAGTGGCTCACTAATCTACACTCAGAAAAAAAAGAGAATTTCATGCTTGGATCAAGCAAGTTCGATCTCAAAAGTACTGTTGGAATGAAAATTCTTGATCCAAGAATGAATTTTTGATACCGATATTCTTGATTCAATAGTTTTAGTACCTTATCCAAATTCGAATGTTCTCAAAATAAAAGACTTTCACCTCAGTAGTTTCTGCACACTCCACTCTCCCATGAAAAACGGAACTGTGAGAGCGTGTTCAATGCTATTCTCTCAAAGTTTGCTTACCCTCTCCGCTTCGATACTTCTCCTCACACCCCTTGCCTAAAAAAAGCAAATTGAGAATGAACTTAGCTCGATTTTAAGAGCGAAATTCTTGAAAATTCAAGAAAGAATTTGGTTTTTCAAGAGCGGTTGCTCAAATTATTCGTTTTACTTTTCTATACTCTGTACTAAAGGTACATAGAGTATATTAAGTTTGTGCAAAAGTATGTAACAGGGAGAAGGAATCATTTCCGACCCTATAAAGTATATATATTCTTGATCAGCATCAACAGCCGAGTCGATATAGCCATGTCCGTCTGTCCGTCCATCCGTATGAAGGAAGAGATCTCACAGATGGTAAGAGATACGGGTTTGACATGTTTGGGGCATATATTTCCTATACTTGCAGGCAGATAAAGTTTATTTTCAATTTCGCCAGCATTCCGTTCAACAGAGGCAATCTTAGTGATAGAGAGAGAGAAATTTAGAGATGAGCACGTATAAGTCGTGAGCAAATGCGAGTTGCGACATTAAGGGTACAGAGTATGCTATAGTGGGGCTTGATCGACTTTCTTTCTTGTTCTTAGTGTAGTGGTCTAGTTCCTCTTAAGGTTTTCTTAGGTGGTTTCTGGCTTTGTGTTTAGCAAAATTTAACGAAATTGCTTACTTCTGCACAAACTTTATTGATTGACTACCAACTTTTAATCTATATTATCTTCAACTTTAAATTTTTAAGCGATACCCAGTTGTTTGACTTTAGGGAATCAACTACCTTTCATCCAACATAACTTTTTTTCGAGCCCAATATACTCCACAGATTCGTCTAGTTCTAGTATAAGATGCAAATTTGTAAACAGAGCATGCTTTCAAAGTCTCCCTACATATGAGTGAGAGCCTCATCTACAGCAGTAAATTTAAGTATTGCTAATACCTCGACTTGCTAAATCCTTTAATCATGCCAAGTTGAAACAATCTAAGCAATCTACTCACAAAATTGTGTAAATTGTAGGTGTGTGCTTTCTGGCGAAGAGTCACGCGGCTACAAAACACACGCAAGTATATGAACTCCGCTGTTGTTTCTCATCAAGAATACAAAGAAATATTGCAAATGCCTCATAATTTGCATATTACACATGTTTATGTCTCTTTAAAAACTTAATTTGCGCATTTTGGTTTTAAAATAAAGCTCCGTTTTATGAGCTCATAAATAAATTAGTTATTTAAAACAAAAACACACACACACACTCAACAAATTATGAGGAAGTTATAAATATTTCAAATTAGTATTCATATGTGTGAGAAGCCAAGTTGATAAATGAATTCTCAGCTTCAACTGTATTTTATCTGGCAGGCTGTCATTTTGCGTTAGCTAAGCAAAATCATCTTTAACTGGCTTTTGCCAATATGCAGATAAAACATCCAAACGGGTTCCATATACCTTTACAAATTGTGAAAAATGGAGCAAACGTTAGTTGGCTTTTGATTGCATTTGACACTTAACATTCGCATCCACAAGATAGTTTCATTTTTAATTAAAGCCAAACACCCACACTGTCTACTTGGAGGTGTTACACTTTCAGTTTTTGATTTATTTATGAGTTTCCTATAATTTCCATTTTAAAAAGCATTTAACACTCCGGCTAATGGTCGGGCGTGAGCTTCTTCCCAACACAATATGTCTTGTGTCTTTCCCAAAACTAGTTGGGCAACATTTTTTGAGACTAAACTGTGTAATTAGTAAGACCTAAAGATACTTAAATTATAGTTCAAGCTTTTGGCTTGCTTGGCGCATAAAAATGGGAAACAAGTTAATCCATTAGCGGACATGGCCAACTCTGCAGCGATGAGAGCTTCTACAGTTATAACTGCAAAAGAATCAACATTGTGGTCGCAGGCTGTTATTAAACACACATATTTCTCATTGTTTATCTCAACCAAGGCATTTGTATGTTAATATTGAAAATGTGTCAGCGCAGCTGAGACCGAGACTAAGCCGTAATAATTTATGAAAAGAGTTTTACAGTTAGTGCTGGATGCAACCGCAGGTTAAATGGAGTTGTCTCAATTCCATGGCTGAGAACTTCATTTGGGCTTTGGGTGCGACGAGGGTATAAGATGAATTTGATAACACAATTTGACTGATTGAACTTTCACCGAAAATGGAAATAGAGTTTTGAAGTGGGAGTTGCTATAAGAAAGTAGGATTAGGAAGCTTAAATATTGAATTATCATTTCAGTTCTGTTTAGGATTATAACTGCACTCTGATTGTACTTAAATCATCAATTACACTGTCAAAAGAAATCGGGCCCTTGAAAGAGTGACTCAACATAGTTTTGCTTGCTTTATGAGGCTTAGCTTGCTTATATTTGCTAACAAACTAACGAAAATACACATTATTAAGGGTAGAAAGTGTTTTTTATTGCACTCTCACACTTTTAATTCCTAAAAATTAAACCACAGCCATTATGAGACTAGAGAGAGTCTACCTCCTAATTTGGATTTATGATATATATATGGGAATAAAAGCTAAAGCTACATCAAAGGCTTAAAAACCTATCCTTTTTTAAAGACCCTGAGGATAGGTGTATAGAATTATACAACTTTGATGAGCACGGTTGTAAGTTTGATTATGTACCGACTCACTCTAGCGAGCGATCTTGCTTTTATTTCTAAATTTCTTGCTTAACTCTACTCTAAACTAACGAAGTGTGTGTAAAGACACAGAAGTGTATATAAAAGGGTCTTCGTTGATCACAAGGGTGGTTTTTCACACAGTACATTTCAAGTGCTTTCCACCGGATGACGTTTTCAAGTGGTGACTCGGCTGTCCTGATCCTTGTCACTTCCGCTATTAATATTTAATGCTATTACAAAAAGTGACATGTTTATAACATGGGCTGAGTTATCTAAATATGAGATTTACACTACGTGTGGGCCGAGTTGAATATCAATAGATTGAAATGCGAAGGCCTCTTGTCTCACCATATAACACTGCTTATTCTCTGATAAGCCATTTAGAAAGATGCTCTTTCAGAGATATCTGAAACATCTAAATGGCAATCCAACACAGGGAGTTGCTCTCTGCTGAGTGCTGAACAATGACAGAAAAGCAGTTGTACATTCTTCGATGAAGTCGAGCACACAAATGTAAAATTGTGGGTCCACATCACAAAGTCAAGCTGAACCATCAGCATAACATTTACTTGAATGACCGTTAAGCATGTTTGTGTTTTTAGAGTCTTTGATAAGAAGATGTTGTCTCTTTCTAAAAGAAGTAGCGCCTAAACTTTTTGATTCGCAGATTTTTTGATTGTAGTTTGAAGGTTACAAGTGGCACCTCTATGTGACTCTTAGCTCGTAGAAGCTGACTGGTGAAGCCTAGTCTAGCGAGGTATTCAGCTATTTCGTTGTCCAAACATCCAAAGAGATGAATGGTAATCTCATTAATTTTCATAAATTTTCATCATCATTCCCACAATCTTTACCTCAGTTAAATATGTCTTTTTGAAATATCTCCATGTAAATTCCCGCAGCACGGGGCATCTTCCAATAAAATGTTGCATCGTCTCATCCTCATTGAGATTTCATAGGATGATTTGTCTTGACCAGGTATTATTAAAGGAGTTTCCCTTTAACCATAGAAGGCCTCCGCGAGCCTCTATAATCCAGGATATTTTCTAATGTGGGAAGTTTTCACAGCAAAATTCAGATTCCTTGTTATAGTCAATGTATTTGTAAATCCTAGTTTCGCTGGCTCGTGCACTGTTCATTTGACAGAATGTGCGGTAGTCGGGTGGTTTCATATTCAAATAGAGTTTTGGTAATGTATCTAAGGTGCAAATTATAAGGTTGTCAAAAAAGTCTTGCGGTATTTTGATTGAATTTTCAATTGTTCATAAAATTGGTTATAATAATGCGATTTAAGTCAAATATGCGCCGTTTTGTTCGATGACGAGTTTCCAACGAGATGCCAACTTCATAATGCCCCTCTTATAGAAGCTCGCTTCCCTATTGGCAAAAAACTCGGAGAGTTAATTTTCACAGGACTCTCTTGTGGCCAACTTCCGACTACCAAGCTCGTTCGCCATGGACAGAAATAGGTGGTAATCACTTGGTACGAGATCCGGACTATACGGTGGATGCAAAAGAACCTCCCATCCGAGCTCCCGGAGCTTCTGGCGCGTCACCAAAGATGTGTGTGGCCTGGCGTTGTCCTGATGGAAGACAATTCGGCCTCTGTTGATCAAAGATGGCCTCTTCTGCATGAGTGCTGCATTCAAGCGGTCCAGTTGTTGGCAGTACAGGTCCGAATTGAGCGTTTGGACATAGGGGAGCAGCTCATAGTGGATGATTCCCTGTCAATCCCACCGAACACACAGAAGAACCTTCCTGGCCGTCAATCCAGGCTTGGCCACCGTCTGGGCAGCTTCACCGCTTTTCGACCACGACCGTTTGCGCTTCACGTTGTCGTAAGTGACCCACTTTTCATCGCCAGTCACCATCCGCTTCAAAAACGGGTCGATTTTGTTGCGATTCAGAAGCGATTCGCATGCATCCATACGGGCAAAAATGTTTCTTTGCGCCAAGTCGTGTGGCACCCATACATCGAGCTTCTTTTTGAATCCAAGCTTCTTCAAATGGTTTAACTCGACGTCTGGGTTTGATGACTCATGCCCAGCTCTTGGCCGATGCTACGGCTGCTACTATGCCGGTCTCTTTCGATCAATTCAGCGATTTTATCGCAATTTTCGACGACAGGCCTTCCGGACCGTGGCGCATCTTCGATCACCTCTGCACCAGAACGAAAACGTTGAAACCATCGTTGTGCGGTGGAAATGGAAACTGTATCTAGTCCATAAACTGCACAAATTTTATTGGCAGCATGAGATGCATTTTTGCCTTTATCGTAGTAGTACTGTAAAATATGCCGTATTTTCTCTTTATTTTGCTCCATGTTTGCGACGCTATAACTCACGAACGACTAAAAACAAACAACGTGTTAGCGCGTGAAAAGAGCTTTCCAAAAAGCTCTAGCGTGAACCGATGCGACGAATACAACTAGAACTACGCGCTTGCAAAGACAAGCTTGCGGAAATACCGCAAGACTTTTTTGACAGCCTTATATATGTATAGTGGAACTCCTATTCTACTCTAGTTTCAAGGTTCAGCACATAGTTCGGGGTATTCGAACAAACTTCCAGAAGTTTGTACTGCACGGGTAACAGCTTGAAAAAGTTTCCATTTTGCTTTAAGGCTTATGTTCGGCTTGCTTAAGAAACTATTCCATGTCATGTTGATCCCTTTTTTGGCCTCCCAGTTTTTTTCGCTTAGGTGCTTGTTGAAAGTCAGGCTTGGCGTAAATATAATTCCCAAGTTGGTGCCTACGTGCTAAATACACCCCCTCATAACTTCATACCTCATTTCCTGCGGGATCACTGTTAAGTATTACTTCGCTGGGATGGGTTGCCTATTTTAGGCACTCTTCGTTGCGCATCGTTCGCGTTCACATCTTCTCAGATCGCTCTGGATGTCTATACCAAGCTCGCTTATCGTTCTTCAATTTGCTTCTGTCTCTAATATGTAACTAACAAGGTCCTCGTTGGGTGGTACGAGCTCTTGCCTCTGGTCCTGTAACTTACACACTGTTACAATACGTGGTGCGGATTCTCATTCTCATTTTGGGCAGGTCGGACAGTCTTCGTGCTTGAACCTGTGTAGGTACTTTCTATATCCTCCATGACCAGTGAAAAACTGAGTGAGGTGGAAGTTTAATTCCCCCCTGCTCCTCCTTAGCCATTCATACAAATTTGGAATGATGCTGTCTTGCCTTGGTGGCCATTTTCCACCTCGTTTGCCATGTAGCCATCGAAACAACTCTTTTCGAATGTCGTTTGGAACTTCCCATTACTGCTCTTCTTCTTCTTCTTTATTGGCCCGATGTTGCATCACAACCGCTTGACGGTCTTGGCCTCTGCAATGAATGCCCTCCACTCGCTTCTGCATTGTGCGAGCTGGCACCAGTTGTTCACACCAAGGTTGAAAATATCTTTCCGCACTTGATCATCCCATCTTAGTGGTGGGCGACCCCTCCTACCTTGTCCTCCAAAGTCAGCCGCCTTCGCTTTGTACGTCTTTTTTACTGGAGCTTCTTCATCCATCCGGATTACATGTCCTAATCGCTGTCCAGCCGCTGTTGCTTTATGCGCTTGACTAGACTGATGTCCTTATAGAGCTCATACAGTTCGTGATTCATTCGAATGCGGTATCCATCGCGAACTTTTAAAGGTCCATAGATCCTCCGAAGGGTTTTTCGCTCGAACACGCCAATCACCTTCTCATCCGCTGCTGTTATTGTTCATGCTACTGGAATGATGAGTGACTTGTATAGCGCTATTTTTGTTCTTCGAGAAAAGGCTCTGCTCTTGAACTCCCTATTGAGCCCGTAGTAGCATCGGTTTCCAAGAGTAATTCTTCTTCGGATCTCCAGGCTGATGTTGTTGTGAGACAAAATCCTCTACAACCTCAAAGTTGTACTCCCCCATAGTAACAAATTGTCCAAGACGCGTAGACTTCTTGTCCGTGGATACTAGGTACTTTGTCTTGTCCTCGTTTACCGCTAAGCCCATCAGTTAAGACTGCTTCTCAATCTCTGAAAACGCCCTGCTTACCGCCCGTTCGTTTTTGCCGATAATGTCAATATCATCGGCGTATGCGAGTAGCATTAGATCTTTATAAAGAAATGAGCCCGATCTGTTGGCATTTGGGCACTGGCGCAGTATATACTCCATCAGTAGATTAAAGAAGTCACACGATAGGGTGTCACCCTGCCTAAAACCTCTCTTGGTATCAAATGGTTCGGAGAGGTTCTTTCCTATTTTGACGGAACTTCGAGTGCTTCTCAACGTCATCATGCAAAGTCGAACGTACTTTGCTGGTATACCAAAGGTAGACAGGAGTTTAAAGGACCTTAACCTTATCGGTGTGTCAAAGGCTGATTTATAATCAACAAAAAGATGATTGGTTTTGATATTTCTCTCATAGGTCTTCTCCAGGGTTTGTCGTAATGTGAATAGCTGGTCTGTGGTGGATTTACCAGATCTGAAGCCACACTGATAAGGTCCGATCAGTGTGCTAATAAACGGCTTTAGACGTTCACAAACAATGCACGACAGAATCTTAAATGCGATGGGAAGGAGACTGATCCCGCTTTCCTTTCTCCTTTTTTAAAAAGTGGGCAAATTACACTTAGACTTCAATCTTCGGGCATGCTCTCGTCGGACCATATTCTGCTGATAAGTTGATGCATGCACCTTACCAACTCCTTGCCTCCAGCCTTAAACAGTTCAGCTGGCAGGTCATCTGCATCTGCTGATTTGTTGTTCTTAAGCCTTTTTATGGCTACACAGACTGCTCCCATTACTGCTTGCTCTGCGTAAATCTTCATTATTTATTTCACACGCTAGCCAGGATTAAGGCTCTGCATCATCGGAGCGCTTAGTCGTTTAGGCGTTGCAAGCTTCTTCAGGAGGCTCTTATTGCACGCCACCGTAGACGCCCATATTGGTGCGGCATAAAGCAAGACTGACCAGTATTCGTCGACTTTAACCTCTGAGTCCTCCGATGTTGGATACCATCCACCAAAGGGCTGTCTGCATTTTCGAAGCCTTTTGGCTTACATCTACGACGTGGAGACGAAAGCTTAGACTGTTGTCCAGCATCACTCCGAAGTATTTTATGCACTCCTTCGATTTCACTACGTGTGTGTTCGATTGTGTATGTGTGTGTGGTTTGTATGTGTGTCTCAATTGTACAGAGTATTTTGTAATCCGGCCACTCGACTGCAGCGCACTTACTTATTTTCTGTATTCCTTACACTCTCTGACCACGAGGGTTTCTAGAAGGTTGCCCGCAACCTTTGGTTAGTTAACTGGATATGGAATAGGGAGTCAATATAGAGTTTTTATTCCTTGAAGGCGTTTCAATTTACAGCTAGAGTCCACATTGTGATCCGCTTCCAGCTCAATAGAGCTTAAGTTAATAAAGTAATATGCTAGGTAGAATTCAGAGCTTCTTTAGCTTTCTGAATACCAAAGATTAAAGCTAAACGAACTAAGTCTTACTATTACATTTGTAGATTATAAAAGTGTTGCGAAGATTAAGGGGTCTTCTATCCATTTTCCATGCTTTCTGCTGCTTCAAATCTACATAAAAAAAAGTAAATCCGAAACCCCGCCTAAATTTTCCCCAGCCATAAACTCAAATTTTATCTCTTGGCCCACAAAAAGTAAACCAAGACAAAGCAATTGACTTTTTAACCTGCTTGGCTGTAAATTAAACGAATTGCCTAGAAAAAAAAAAAGATCTGCATAAATAACAATAAAATTAATTGCGCTTGTCTACAATTTTCCACGCATTTAAGTGAGAGACAGACAGAGAGAGGGCGAGATAGAGAGAGAGAGCGTAGTCCCCCCCCTTCGGGCCTGAAAAACTTGAAACCTGACAAATGTTTTGAGTGCAAAAACTGAAAATAGTCATAAAAGGCACAATAAAACCAGGCACCAGACACACATGGCCGGGTAATTGCGCTGAGGATTGATGTAGAGGCCGCCAGCTAACTGGACAAACTCCTGAATTTTACTCCCAAATAGGGAACCATGCAAATGAAGTTGGGCCAGGCCAGACTAGGCTTGGCCGTTAGTTGTATCGATTTCAATCAATTAGCTTTGGCCATTGGGTCAAAACTGTAGCAGTTTATTGATAAATTATGCGACGCTCGTATGGCCATTGGCGTCACTTACACATGTCCAAACATGTATCAATAAATACTAACGGTTGCTCTCGGCGGCCACTCGGCGTCTCAACAGCTTCCAATCGCCGGAAGTCTTTGTTGGGCCTCCATTTTTTTTTTTTTTTTCTTTTCTTTTTCTCTTTATGATTATTGTGTGATCGCGTTTTAGACTTCTTTAGTGGCACATGTGAATCATGTCCACGACGGGAAACTGGTTCTGTTAATGCCACTTACCCACTCTCATTGGGGTCTAATCACACCCGCTGCCAGCAGCTCTAACTGCAAATCTGTAGCACAGATCGCGTGTTGCCGGAAGCAAATGCCAAGAAGATTTCTGTTTGTTTATGTAGGCGGCGATTCAGTTATGATTGCATTTGTTCTTGTTCATAATTCAATTAAGTGCACGTAAGAGAGAGCACGCTCTGTGATTGACATTCCTAGTCCACCCAAAAACATTCCATTAGCTGCCTTTCAAAGCTCCAAAGCAGCTTAATGCACTTCTTTGACTTTGAAGTGGTAGCTGGAATGGACATGGCTAAGCTGCAATTGCTGCCAAGGCTTTTGGCTACCACTCAAAGTTGATGCACCAGCTGCTGCCGCCGCCGCCGCCGCCGCCTGATGATGATGAAGATGAAGATGAAGTTATTATTATCTGACAAGGGCATCGCCGCCATAGAAAGAAAAAAAAAACTGCATTGGCCTCGCACTTAGCGCTGCAGCTACGTGTCTGCTATCTTTATTAGAGGCGTGACTAATCGACTGGCCGGGTCTTGGCCTGTGTCTAGTGGTAAATGTGTACGCTTTGCTATTTGCCTAGAAGAAAATTTGATTAGATTTTCTTCTTTTTTTCTCTCACTTGCTTCCGTGTAACGCCTAGAACAACGCGGCTTTGAATTTGAGTTTGTTTGAAAGTTACCTTCGATCGATCAAAAAGTGTGGGCTTTGTTCATAAATTTCATTTTCAGTTGTGAAAGTTAAAATTCCTATTAAATTCAGATTTGTGTATCGTATGAAAAGCTGTTGGACCAGGTGGACAATGCAGTTTGGAGAAAAAGAAAGCATTCAAAAATATTAAAACAATTCAATTCAATGGCAACACTGTGGCTGAAACATTGTATGTTGCTGCAACATTGCTGCCAAGCTCAACATACAAAATAAACTAAAATTTTCTCAGCATTAAAAAAATAAACAAAAACGACAATGTCAATGCTAACAAGTAAAAACAACAGCAAAAGCCTCCTAAAATAATTACACGTACAATTTTGCATAAATCAAAATAAAACAAGTTTACAAGAAACGGCAACACTGTGGCTGAAACATGCTCTGTGGCTGCAACATTGTTGCCAAGTTAACCTTACAAAAAAAAACTTAAAAAATTAAACTAAAAACATTCAAATAAAAACAAAACCACAATGTCATTGCTAACAAGAAAAGACAACAGCAAAAACCACTGAAAATAATTACAAGCCCAGAACAATAATAATAAGCAACATGAGCAGCCTGTCAGCATCCATTGCAACAACAGCAGCAGCAGCAGCACCAGGAGCAGCCACTGCCAGCCTGGAACCGGCGGTGGTGCCACGTACCGCCAATTTGCTGGCATGCAAACAATGGTGGCGCGTCTGTTTTTTGTATGGCGACCAGCAGAAATATTATCGACAGCTCTATAGCAAGGCAGCGGCACAGCGCCTGGCGGCTGGGGCTAATCAGGAAAATGACAATGCCAGCAGCCACAGCAGCAGCATCGATTTTATCGCCGCGCAATTAGATGCCAACGAAGATGCGGACGATGGCATTGATCTGGGCGATAGCGTTCCACAAAATGGACGACCACTGTTTCCCCTCTCCTTCTCCTCATCGCCGCGGCGCAGTAGCAAACGTCTGCTACGCTCGCTCCGAGCCCATGTCAAGGGTGGTGGTGAGGCCAGGCCAACCAACACCACAGAGCTAACCAAACCCAAAGCCAAGGTAACCGTACTCGATGATCCCTTTCTATTTGGCATCGATGCCGATCATTTGGGTGATCTGGTCAAAGGCAAAAAGCAATATAATTGCACCATCGAGACCACTGAGAATATAGCCAAATTCTATAGTTTGCAATTGGAAACTGAAGCCACCGCTCAGGTTTTGGAGATCATAGAGCAGGAAGAGGAACCAGATATGCCCAAGCCAGCGTTGCCGCCCAAACAAAATCAGCCACCAGAGCCACCGCTAAGGCCACCGGCCAGGAATACACCGAGTCAACTTCAACCTCTGACCGTTAGTGATTTACAGTTCTTGAATTTGAGCCTGCGACAACGCAGTTTACCGCGCAGCATGAAGCCGTTTAAGGATCCTCATGATATCAGTTTCACTTTCAATGAACTGGACGGCTCCACAGCGGAAGTGGAAACTGGAGCCCAGCAGGAGTCAAATGAGTGAGTAACTTTCAGCTTGTTCATTTGTCAGTTGCAATTTTACTTTGGCCTCGTGTGCGCTGACAATTTAAATGCATAAGTTTTGTATGGACCCGGCCCCACATAATGATTGATTACCCCAAGCCAGGAGTCGGATCGCCGGCAACGCAACGGCAACGGCAAACGGCAACTTGTTGCGCAAGTTGGCAGCCAGCTCAAAAGAAGAAGTCAATGAACACACATTGCGTGTTCTCCAAAGACAAACCGCAAAATGCACACGCAACGAACAGCAACAACAACAACAACAACAACTTGTTCTTGTCTGGGGCGGCCTGAAATTGAAACCACCAAACACTGGGTTGCAGTTGGCCAAAATTGAAAGTAATTGGGGGGTCCGTGAAGCAGGCGTTTTTGAAACAAATCAGTTATGAATTGATACTTTTTCTGCTTGCCTCAAGCTGTTCTTATTCTTAGTGAATACCTCAGAGAGAGAGGCAGGCAAACACCTAACTACTAAGTGTAAAATAACATAAGAAACCAAACTTCAGACATAGCCCACTTGTTGGTGCTTAGTTCTTTCAAAATCTTAAAAGTTTTAAGATCAAAACAGCTATACAGACACCCTGATGTCTGCTTCTGAGGATTTATGATAAATAAATTTAGAAATTATTATTATTTCAAATATCCAACTCTTAACAGAGATGTAGAAGGTACTATAAACCGCAAATGGGAAATTTTTACATCAAAAAGCGGTGTTTACAGTATCCAAAGTGGTTGTATAGGTGTTTGAAAATATTCTTAATAATGGTATAAGCTGTCTAAGATACGAAAAAGTGAGGAAAGACAAGAGTTAATGTTATTAAAACGACTAATGGGTGGATTTAATATCAAAAAGCGGTGTTTACGATATTGTAGTTGGTAGTATTAGTGGTTAAAGATACTCAAAATAGTCCTAGGCGGTGTTTGAGGTACTAAAAAGTAAGGTAATGCATTGCTTAAGTTACTAAAACGTCTAATGGGAGGTTTTCATATCAAAAAGCGGTGTTTACGATATTGTAGGTGGAAGTATTCGTGGTTAAAGATATTCAATATAGTGCTAGACGGTGTTTGAGGTACTAAAAAGTAAGGTAATGCGTTGCTTAAGTTACTAAAACGTCTATTGGGAGGTTTTCATATCAAAAAGCAGTGTTTACGATATTGTAGATGGTAGTATTCGTGGTTAAAGATACTCAAAATAGTGCTAGGCGCTGTTTGAGGTACTAAAAAGTAACGTGTGCGTTGCTTAAGTTACTAAAACGTCTAATGGATGGTTTTCATATCAAAAAGCAGTGTTTACGATATTGTAGGAGGAAGTATTCGTGGCTTAAGATATTCAATATAGTGCTATGCGGTGTTTGAGTTGCTCAAAAGTGATGTAATGCGTTGCTTAAGTTACTAAAACTGCAAATGGGTGGTTTTCAAATCAAAAAGCAGTGTTTGCGATACTGTAGATGGTAATATTCGTAATTAAAGATATTCAAAATAGTGCTAAGCGGTGTTTGAGATACTAAAAAGTAAGGTAATGCATTGCTTCAGTTACTAAAACGTCTAAAGGGAGGTTTTCATATCAAAAAACAGTGTTTACGATATTGAAGAAGGAAGTATTCGTAGTTAAATATATTCAATATAGTGCTAAGCGGTGTTTGAGTTGCTCAAAAGTGAGGTAATTCGTTGCTTAAGTAACTAAAACTGCAAATGGGCGGTTTTCAAATCAAAAAGCGGTGTTCGCGATACTGTAGATGGTAGTATTCGTAATTAAAGATATTCAAAATAGTGCAAAGCGGTGTTTGAGATACCAAAAAGTAAGTTAAAACCTGTTTAAAGGTACGTAAAATGGCCAGTTGCAGTTTTAAAAAAAAAAAGCGGTGTTTGCAATATTTTAAGTGGTAGTATTCATTGTTAAAGGTGTTCAAACTAGTAGAGGGCGGTTTTCAAGATACTAAAAAGTGAGTTAAGACTTGGTTGAAGATACTTAAAACAGCTTAGGAGCGGCTTACGTATTAAAATGCGGTGTTAAGAATGTTGTATGAGGTAGAATTTGCTGTTAATGATATTCAAAATAATAGTAGGTGGTGTGTGTGATACCAAAAAGCTGCAAGTGGGCGTTCTTATATAAAAAGGCGGTGTTTACGATATTAAAAGTGGTAGAACTCATTGTAGAAAATAATAAAGGGAGGTGTTTAAGAAATTAAAGAGTGAAGAAAGACCATGTAAAAGATACTAAAATGGCTCATGCGCGCTTTTTACCAAAGATATCAAAAAAGAGGTGTTTACGATATTTTAGATGATAAAAGTAGTAGTTTAAGATATTGAAAATAGTGCTAGGCGATGTTTGAGATATTAAAAGTAAAAGTAATAATAGCTAGAGGCAGTTTTTGAAAAAAGCGATGTTTTACGATATAGTAAGTGGTTGTATTCGTTGTTAAATATGTTCAAAATAGTAGTAGGCGGTGTTTAAGATACTAAAAAGTGGGGTAAGATCATGATTAAGTTACTAAAACGGTTAGTGGGCGGTTCTTATACTAAAGATATCAAAAAGAGGTTTTTACGATATTGTTGGTCATAGTATTATTAGTTAAAAATATTCAAAATAGTGCAGGGCGATGTTTGAGATATTAAAATGTAAGTTTATAGTTTGTTAAAGATGCTAAAAATGGCTAGAGGCAGTTTTTGAAAAAAGCGATGTTTTACGATATAGTAAGTGGTTGTATTCGTTGTTAAATATGTTCAAAATAGTAGTAGGCGGTGTTTAAGATACTAAAAAGTGGGGTAAAACGTGGTTGAAGATACCTAAAATAGCTGAGGGCCGGCTTAGGCATTAAAATGCGGTGTTTACAATGTTGAAAGTGGTGGTATACGTTGTAAAATAAATTCAAAATTAAGGTAGGCGTTGTTGAATATGCCAAAGTGGTGTAACACGGTGTTGTAGCTACTAAAAACAGCTGCTAAGCGGGTTTGAACTGAAAAAGCGGTGTTTGCGATATTGAAATGGTATACGTTGCTCAAAATTGTGGAAGGCAGTGTTTAATGTACTAAAATGTAAGGGTAGACGGTGTTTGACATACTTAAACTTTGAAAGAACGATGTGTTATTCAGCGGGGAAAGCAATAAAAAGCATATAAAAGAATGTATATCACATTTTGTTTTCGGTTACAAAAGCTGTATTGAATAAACTCGGAATTGTTTAACCAGTTGAAACCACTTGCTTAATGTCAACAGGATTTAATTCGTCAAAAATGGATAACGAATTGATGTACATTTCGAAACATCAAAAAAATTACTTCAAAAACCTTGGTTTTCAATCTTAATTGGTCTATGAATTTCTAGGAATGTAGCAGGAAAATTTAGCAGGCAATTTTACAGCATATCTGACACCACTGTGCACTCTGCATCGCTTGGCTGCCTGCCTGCCTGGTTTTTCGTTGCGCTGCACTGCATTGCTTATACGCATCACTCACACAAAACACAAACATAGAGCGAGGTCTTCTCAGTTCGCCTTTCCTGGTCCTTCTCAGGTTACGCATACGCCGCGTTTGCCTCGACAACTGCCAAAGTGTGATTTACCTGAGGCCCCTTTTGTCTGTCCGCCCGTCCGTCCATCCGTCGGTCCGTCCGTCCGTGTGTCTATCTGTCCATGCGTTGCATTGAACGAAACTTAACATAAACATGAAGCAGCAGCCGCAGTCATGATTTTGCATAATGCCATGCAAATATCGGCCCTAAGTTATTGTGTTTTTCGTTTGGCAGCCACGCAGCTTATGAAATATGGGCGCTGGCCCATGGCGATTGTTTTCCCTGCTCATGACATTTCCTTTTTGCGGAAAAGACAAACAAACCAAATATTATGGGCATATAAGGGTCTATGATTTAGTATGCAGAAAAAGTTAAACAAAAGACTTAGGCAACGAACTTGGTTAGGCCCTTATAGCACAACTCAATTAGCTGCAGATGAAGATGATATAGAAACTTTGGCAACCACAAATTAGAGTACCAAGTTCGGCCAATTCAAATGGCCTGGCAAACACAGGAAAGGCCCAGCGAACACAATCAAAGCATAATTAATAATAATAACAGACGCCGTTTCTGATGTGCTCTGACATGGACGCATTCCAGTAGCCAAACGTCATTTGCCACACGCGATTTTAGCCCGCCAGCAAATCAACGCCAAATGTTTTGCCACCAACACTAAATGCATCCCAGGCCAGATCGGGTTCTCGTTTGGGATTTCAGATTTTAATTGCTGCCGCAGCCGGCCCATTAATGAAGTTATTAAGACCGTGGCAATGCAATAATTTGATTTCAGGTTTTCCACATTCTAAGCTGGTAATTAACTTGCGCTCAGCTCGTGTCTAAGCATTCAACTCAATCTAAAATGAGTATCGAAAACAACATATAAATCTGCGGCGTCTCTTTCGCTCTCTTCCCGTTCCTCAATGTCGTGTTAAAGGGGCGTGGCAAGTTGAGACGTTTACGACTTGTTCGGCAGCCAACTATTTTGCGAAATGACAAAAATTGATGTCTTACCATGTAGGCTTAAAGGCAAAAAGAAGTTAAAAGAGAAATATTTTATATGCAAAAGAATTTGTATGCCAGAAGATAGTTATATTTTATGATGGTCGTAAGAGTTTTTAAGATTGGAGTAAACTAGTAGGAAACAGGAAATATGCTGCTGGTACGGAATGTGTGCCCTCGAGTTTAGTTTCGACATGAATTGAGATGCTCGATTTAACTATGTTTTTTATACGAGGATTTTGTAGTTTAACTATATGGAGAGAGCAGCTTTAAATAAAAGTAACTGTAACTGAACTAAAATATTATAATGAAAACTATTTAAGTATATAACCTTCCGAACGTGAATCCGCTCTAGTTTTAGTGACTTCGAGAAGAAGGAAAGTAAAGCAGTGAAACAGCGCTAGAAATCGTCAAGACTTACTGAGAAGTTAAAGATCGATCATCCCGCTTCGTAAACCTATTAACAATGTGAACCATTCCTCAATTGATTGTTATATCGAAAGGCTTGGATAAAATCTCGAAAAAATTGTTTCTAATTCAATAGTTTTAAGCACCGCTCAGTGAAACGAACTTAGGGGTGTGCAGCCCTGGAAACAATGTAGCTTGAGAGGCTTGAGCCCTAAAGTGACCCACTTCCGAATTGAAGGAGGTTTGGAAACAAGTTTTCCATGAATTAACTATTTCATTAAATATGATCTATCCCATACTCTGCTGATTTCAGTCATCCCCTTGAAATACTGACGACACAGTCTTACCACTTTAACGTCATTGGTGAAAATACTTTGCATATGGCTAAGATCGGAAACCTGTACTATCAGCCATGCTCCTATGTTTACTTTAGCAAGAATTTGGCGATTTCAAAACCCGTTTTTGGATCAAATTTGGTCTCAAAACTGTCTCAAAAAGTTTCCAAAACTTGTTGGACAATGAAACCTCCAGTAAGTGTGGCTTGAGTCAATAAATTCTCCTACTTTGGTTATACTTCTGTTATTCTAAGAAAATTTTCTAAGAAACGAGGAAGCCTTTTTGGGGATTCCTAAAGAAATTAAGTAAAAATGGAAAAAAATTAAGTTAAACAAGTAAGAGTGCTGCAGTAGTGTGCCCTGAATGCAACATACACTGTACCAAGTAATGTTGTTCCTACACAGCAAGCATTTTATAAAGATTCTGATCACACTCGAGTCTTTTTCTAGTCCTCAGTCTGATCAAAATAGTCATACTTGCGATAGTTTTCTGATCATAAATGATACTTTTGTCAGGAGAAAATGGTACCCTAGCCGCGACTCTTCATGAAGAGTCGTTTTTAACCTGTTTTTTTGATCAGTTTCGACTCTAACTAACTAATCTCTTTTTAATCATCAAATGGGCTCGAAAAAGATTCACCAAGGTGAGGAATCACCTAATGATCTTCCAAATGTTAGGTGGGTATGTCTTTGATTGATTCAAGGTTCAAACTTAACAAGTAAGAAAGTCGGTCAAGCCCGACTGTAATATACTCTGTATCCGGAGTAGCAGCTGAAAGCAGCGCTGCTGAACAATAGATGACGCCACTACTTGCATTGAACAATGAGGGATTCTCAAAACTGACCAATAGATGACGCTACTATTGCCAGTGCGGGGGAAGTAACTTTCTTTTGGTCATAACTTGAGTATGGTTATTCTGATCGTTAAAATTTCTTCAGCAATCGATATATAATCTTGATTACTAAACATCTCTAGAAGGTACGAACCATCTATCTACAAATTTGTGGGAGATATGACGTTTTTTCGTAATTGAGGGGGCGAGAGGGGGCGTGGCAAAAATTGAAAATAAACTTGATCAGCCTGGTAGAATAAAAAGTATATGTCCCATACTTGCTAAACCTATATCTCTTACCATTTCTGAGATCTGTGCGTTCATACAGACAGACGGACAGATAGACAGACAGACGGAGAGACGGACATGGCTAAATCGGCTCGGCTATTGATGCTGATCAAGAATGTATATACTTTATAGGGTCGGAGATGCTTCCTTCTGGCTGTTACATACATTTGTTACATACATTTGCCTTTTAGTCATTAACAATGGGTACAGGATATAACACTGTGCAACACTAAAGTTGATAGAGTCGGGACCAACAAATTCTGAAAGGGTATGATGGTTGTACAAAAACCTTCGCTGGGTTTGGTCTGGTTAGCTGCCGTTTTCTTTTTATTGCACTTTGAAGTTTTCAGCTTCTGATTGGCAACTCCATATCTCGTAAACTATGTGGAATTTCGCTTTGACGTCGTAGAGGAAGTTGTTGCTCTTGGCTAAGCTTACAAAACATTCTTAAGTAGCAAGTCAAAAAAGTCACATCTTTATACTAAAAATTACAAAAATGTCTTAAAATCATCTTGTTTTCACCTAATTTTGTACTGTTTTTCAACTTTCTCTTGAAAACTGTAACGAATTTGACTAAACAATGTAGGACAAAAACGTAGCTTGGACTTAAATAATCAAACAATTGGAACATACCAACTTCATTCGATTGGTCTTTCGTATAGTTCCGGGCCCTTAAGCATGTAGAATTGGAACCAAAACTCGAAAAATGGGAATTTTTGGTACCAATTGGCCGACACTGTCAAAAATTTCGATTGTTTTGTATTAAATCAAGAAAATAGTAAACAAAACATAACTTAAAAACTGTAATGAAAATAATTTAATAATTTTTATTTTTTTACCGAAAATGTTCGTTTTTTCGAGTTTTTATGACAGTTGTACGTGCTTCTGGGCTTTTAGCTATATGAAAGAGTAACTAAATGAAGTTGGTTCGTTCTTACGGTTTGTTTATTTTGGTCTAAGCAACAACTTTGTGCTGAATTACTTGTCCAAATTTGAAACGGGTTTTAAGATTAATT
This sequence comes from Lordiphosa magnipectinata, assembly GCA_037044535.1. Lineage (NCBI taxonomy): Eukaryota > Metazoa > Arthropoda > Insecta > Diptera > Drosophilidae > Lordiphosa > Lordiphosa magnipectinata. Next base: position 322,008 of record JBAMBO010001223.1, read on the forward strand.
TGAAAAACTGTAGAAAAACTTGGTTTTTGGGGCAACTTTTGTAATTTGGAGTATAAAGATATCATTTTTTTGATTTCCCGGCAGTACAACGACTCAGTACTGAATTTTTCAGTGCTAATTCAGACCTGAGAAGTAGGAATTGCTCCAATTCATGAATGATTTCAGTACTGTTTTCAGTACTACCCATGAAACTAACCCATGAGTTCATTACTGAAATCATGCCTGAATAAAGAAAAGGTCATGACGTAGTAGGCCCTGTCAGTGTTAAATTCATGGCTGAAATGCATGTAAAGGCAGCCATGATTTCAGTACCAGCCCTTCAAAATCAGGGCTGATTCAGCTCTGATTCAATACTGAGCCGTACTGAAGGGTTGCTACAAAGAAATGTTTTCTAGGCCAAGTCAAGAGCAACCACTTTGCCAAAGATATCTAAGCAAAATTCACAATAATTTACGAGATATGTAATCGTTAGTCCTACTCTGAAGCTGAAAAGTTCAAAGTGCAATGAAAAGAAAACGGCAGCTAATCAGTTCAAATCAAGATATGGTTTTTATACTACCATCACACCCTTTCAGAATTTTTGGTCTCGACGCTATCAACTTTTTTGAGTTTAAAAATGTGTCACAGTGTTATTTAATAATATTCCTACAATAGCATAAGTTTTGCAAGCTTTCGGTTCAAAGAAGATAGCCAACTTTTCTTAGGTATTCAAATTAATTGTTCTTTTTATTCCAGGACCTATGGTTTAGCAGATATTTCAGAAAACGGAGGGTTTGCTTACATTTTTGTGTCCTGTGGCCACATTAAGTAACCTTTCAATACAAATTTATTGTAGTAAACGGCACTCAATAACGTTAAAGAAATACTTGGTTTGGTCATAAAATGAAAACGAATGAATATTTTTCAAAACTTTTTTCTTCTTTTTATTCGGTCACTCAATGGTTACAAATCGTAGAACAACTTATTCGAAATTGCTGCCTTGTGGCTTTCAGCAAAGCCAAAGTCTGTCTGGCCACTCATCGATCTCAGTGTGCACCTCATGCATTGAGAAATTGTCCACTGCTCTAACAAGGGCGCGCTTCAAAGACTCAATATTTGGCTGTTGAGAAGGGCAAGCCATATTTAGCCTCGAGAACGTATCACAGTTAGTAGTCCAATGGATTCGGAGAACGGCTTCTTTTGATTGCAAAACGCTCACACATTATTCAACACCCGAATAAACAGGCTTCGCGCTCTATTCATCAAACTTGCATACTCAACAAGTTTGCAGCAGAGTTTTATTCGAACCAATTGTTGGCACTTTGATTATAATCATTTTCGACTTCATTCCAATCAGTTCGGCTGATTGTGCGTTTGGCTCAACGATGATTGTTTAGAGTGAGCGAAAATCAACTCGTATGAATAAACTCTTGCAAAGACGCATGGGCAGTGACGGCGCTGCTGACAGCTATGAAAAAGAGAGAGAGATGGAAAGAGTGGCCGGTCAACGCTGAGTTTTGTTCGATCGAACACATAAACGTCCGATCAAAAAACTCTAGCTCAACCACTCGATGCGACTGCCGGTGTGAGCTGAATATATTCAGCACTGAGTTCTGTTCGATGAATAAATATGAACATACACGTTCGATCACATAAAGCCGCTCGATGCGATTCCGTTGTGAGTTGAATATATTCAGCTCGGAGTTTTGTTGATTGATTAAATGTGAGTAAGAATTTTTGTGTATTAAGAAATCAAGAAAAAAGTGATTTTTGCAGTTCTCTGGTCTGGGCAATTATCCGTAGAAATGAAGTTCAACAAACAACGTGCCGTCTTTCAATATGATCCAATCATTCAATGCATTGCGCAGTATGCACGCATTAGTTAGATTTGGATAGATTTTCCTGGATTGTGTTTCGCTGCAAGTTTAAATTTCCAGAGTTGCTTTTACCACCAGAGCCATTAAGCACGCAGCTTTAACGGTTCCAAAATCGATCCATTAATTGCGAAACATCAAGATGTATAAAGATTGTTTTCAAATGACATCATTTGGTGATGAAATTGTATATAAACGAAATTGTAATCCAACATTCAAGGAAATTTCACCAGCATCAGCAATGAACGCTAATACAGCTTGCACCGTCTGTCTTTACAATAGCAAATGCGCGCTGTGCGCATAGGATGTGGGCACACCTGGTGTAAAAGTTTGTAATATGGAGTCTGATACTATCTTAAAAAGTTTGGACAAGTTCAAATGATAATAGCTATTTTCAGCCGCCGGGTAAACAGTTAGTCTACTTACAAAATTGTGTAAGATATGATGTTTTGCCTCTCCCATGGTAAAAATTTAAAATTTACTTGATTCATTCCAAGTTGTGTGCAGTCCTTTAGTCTCAATGTTTCTCATCGTAGCAACTTCAACTTCATCTCTCAGCTCTTCATCGATTGCCCATAAATTTGCTAAACACAACACAGCGATTTGTCACTACAACCTTGGGACAGATCTTCCTTGTTGCACACACATTCATATTGATTTTGGTTTTAATTAACAAATCCATTAAGGGCACTCGGCAATGCTCGGCCATGTTGTTGCTGCAGTTGCCTGACAAATGTGTTTGGGGCGTGGCACCACCATATATGTGGCAAGGCAGTCGCTCTCTGCAGATGCAACTTAATTACAAAAACAAAGTGCAAGCAGCAGCGGCGGCGGCAACTTGCATGACTTGCCAGACAATTGGCCAAGTTGCTGCAAGTTGCTTCAAGTTGTTGCAGACACGGCGCCAGGCAAGTGCGACCATCACATCCCACCTAGTGATTTATTTACGCAAGGCGATAAAATATGATTTTGTTTTTGTGTTCCTCGGTAATGTGAAAATAAAGCAAGGCCATTAAAAGCCCGCAAACATGTTCGCCATGCTAATTGCCCACAAAAGGGGCGTGGTTTCGCCGCTCATGATTATACGCAAACTGCGTGGCATATTAATTGTATTTTGTATTTTGTCTTTTTCTGTGTTTGGCATGATTTTCAACAGCGATAATATGGCAACGAAAAAAAGGGTCTCTTTCTCAAGCCGCTGTCAAAATGTCAAAACGAGTCGAAAGAATTGAAATTGAAATCAGCCCCCACATGGTTAAACCGGGTTTTGGCTCTGCTCCGCATTGTATCACAGCAAGTGCGTAGTTTTTTTTTGGTGGGATTTTGGGCTAAAAGTCGACACTTGAGTGACAGCCCTTGGAGGCATTCACACAAATCACTTAATGCCTTCCCCCTACCAAACTAATTAATAAAACATTTAACGCTGAAGATACGAAAATTTATTGTGCAAGAAAACCGCGCGTAATTTTCATTGACAGCTTCACTTTTTGCATTTAAATTGCCTGCATGCCACTCGACGCGCCATTTGCCTTGCCTCTAGATGCGCCTGCATTAACACTCTTTACATTCCTGCCTCGTTAGCTCACATTGAACTTGCCACACCAGGCAAGCTCGATGGTGGCCAAGGCTGGTTTTTTATATGCCTGGAACCGGTGAACGATCTGCTCTAATCATGATAAGCGGTTTTGGTAGGCGGCAAAATGTTGTCGCTTTACGCATTACTGCATTAGATATTCACAAAGATTTATGTGTATATTAGGAGACGAGTTGCAAACAAAGTTGCATTATTATGTCAAGGAATTATATATTGTGTTTTGAAGATTATGAATGGTAAGCACAACTGTTTCGGAAACGAACCGATTGTGTTGGCGTCCCAAATTAGTGGCCTGAACAATTTGTAAGTTGAACCGTGTGTCAGAAAGTATTTTTGCCTGTCTGTCTGTTTGAAATTTCGGAAATAGCCGCTGATCGGCTTTCTTTAAAAACCATTTTATTAACCGAACCAGTGGCTTCCCATACTCCCCAACAATTTGCTTCCCTAATATTTCTGACTTTTCCAGCCAAATGAACGGTGTAGCTCTGCTATCGTTTATGTATAATATTTGTACTTTATTAGCCATAATTTTCAGTGTCTTTTGAGCACACACATTTTGACACTAATCTGCCATCTCTGAGCCTCGAAAGAGAGAACTGTGTTTAGAGATGATAGTTGATCTGCTACAATAGTTACACTAGGCAACAAGGTCTAGTATATTAAAGGGTTGTGGTTGATTCTAGACGAATTTCGTGTGCTGAACACGAATCTGTTTTCAGAAATGGTCCTTTACGACGAGATTTTTAGTAATTTGAGCTTAAAATTGAAAAAATGCCAATTTCGACCCTTTTCAGACGCGTTTTGTGGGGAACCCATACTTTTTTTTGATATTATCGTAAATTACTATATCTTAACTTTAAAATAAACTATCCCAAAGAATTATACGATTTTTTTAAGCGAAGATATACCATTTTGTATACATAGTCTCGATAATAATAAAAGAACACAATTGTCTGCTGCACATAGGTATGCCTTGCAGAAACAACAAAATTTTCAACAAAGCCCATTGCATACATTGGGACAGCAACAATAAGTTGGGTTATTATGAAATCGGATACAATTACTAAAAATGGTATATCTTCATTGGAAAAAATGGTAGAATTGTTTGGGATAGTTTATTTCAAAGTTAGGGAGTAGGTCTTTCCAATAATATCAAAGACAGCCAAAACAAAAGTAAAGGTTTTCCACAAAACGCGTATAAAAAGAGTCAAATAAGGTTTTTTTTGTATCTTTATGCTCAATTTATTAAAAATCTCGACGTGATGGGACATTTCTGAAAACAGATTCGTGTTCATCACACGAAAATCATTTAGAATCACCACCGACCCTTCTATATACTGGAAAAAGTCTAATTTTGTTGCCTTGACTTTTTCGTCAAGAATTATGCTGCGATTTATAACGCCGCGAAATCGGCTCACTTGGCTTATGGTGTCAGAGCGTTGAGCTTGGCTTGTATGCTTTCAGAGGGTGACTTGTTTCCAAGTTCGTGGGTGCTGTGGCCTCGTATTGAGAACTTTGCGATGCCTCGTTGGAGATCTTTGTGGTGCCTCGGTCAAGGGCTTTGCTTGCCTTATTGGAGGTTCTAGCGTTCCTCGATTTAGGGCTTTGTGGTGCTGCCTCGATTGAGGACTAACTATAGAGATGTTAGTTCATAGGCTACAATAGTTATCAATAGATGACTGGCAAGCTGACACCTGGTTATCGATAGATGGCTGGCTGGTTGAATTATCTTGAATTAAGGCCTGTTCTCAGAAGCGAGGAAAATAAATTTTTATGACGCACTCCATATAAAAGAAAAACAGTGGCGAAAACTTTCCGCGGCGGAATTTGGTTTCTGTATTCTGAGACGCGCTAAATAAATAGACAATTGGCCTATCGATAGTTGACGTATCGATAGCGGTGTGGGTCGTAAGTGGATTGAATGAACAGCTGATGCCCTTACGAAAATATGAGCAGCTCATAATTTTGACGTGTGCACGGGAAACATGAACCCAAAAGAAAATGAACCGAGAGATTGAATCGCGAGGAAACTATAAGCTAAGGGCCACAAATCAGCCCAAGAAAGTTACGAAATCCGCACTGGAGTGCCATACCCTTAAAATCGTCTCCTATGCCAACGGGCGCAAGCGTCCGCACTCGGTGTATGCCAAACATACAGGTGGTGACATCCCAGCCCGGTCTTCAAGTTTACCATCACCGCGGACCAGCTAAAAATAGAGTTGGATAGCGATGCGACTGCTGTGAGCAGCATTGCCAGCTCCAGCGGTGTGGGCGTGGCTGTAATACGTGAACGCCAGGAGGAGGATTTTGAATTTTCGGCAAATAAAACAATAATTTTGTATGAAAACTAAAAATATATTTTCCAATCTTTAGCATTGCGTTTCACTTGAGAGCCAAAATGATAGCACAGCCCAAATCCATGATTTGCAGATACTCCGAGCCGCCGTCCTGTAGACGATAGCAGCATTCCTACAGCATCAAAAGTGCTACTACCCACCCCCATGTTGTCGCATATCTGGGCATTCTTTAAGGCCGCATGAAGCACTAGGTACTCCACAAACTGCTTCAGCAGGCCGATGACCCAATCTCTTGTACAAACTTCTCCAAACGATTACAGTTGCCCGAACGGCAGACTTCCAAATAATCCTTCAAGTAGTAGTCCGGGATTATGCCCGACATCTCAAACAGATCAGCCTTGTTGACGACATGCATGATCGACCCCATTAAGACGATGGCAGGACGTATATCATCTCCCAATATCCGTAAAATAGAATTGTAGGCCTCCTCCTCGATCTGCACCTGCTCCAAGTGTGTCTCAAACCGGCAATAATTTGATGCCGCTACCTCCATCAACATACATATCTGTGTTCCTGTTGCGCAACTTAATTAAACTATTTTTAGAAAAACAAAACCACTTTCAAATTTTGTTGTGGCCGTTTCTGTATTTGGTCTCTTTGGCTTATATATAGGGGCTTACTAATAATTTATGAGGATGCTAGCGAGCAAAATTTTCCGCGCTTCTCACAACAGGCCTTTATGCTGCAACTTTTAATGCCGAGAAATCAGCTCAGTTGGTTGATGGAGGATCATTAGAGGAGTATTGTAGATTGGAAAAACGATGCAAATAAGTTTGCGATGCTAGAGTCAGTATAAGCTATATTTTATTTTAAAAGGAAGGGAAGGAGAATTGCGTTTCTTCTTCTTCTAAGTTCCAATCCCGATTGGGACATAGGGCATCAACTACTCCTCTCCAGCGAACTCTATTGTTAGCCGTCGTTTTGAGTTCTCCCCCAACTTTTCCCAATGCTTTCCGTCTCTCTACCGACAGTCCTCCTCCAAGTTTCTTTGGGTCTGCCTAGTGTCCGCCCGACTCCGTCCAACGGGTTCCACTCCATTGCCTTCCTTGCGATGTTGTTCTCATTTTTCCGCAATGTGTGTCCTATCCAGCTCCATTTGTTGTCTTTGCAGCTCGACATTCCGTATTCAGTCAGGCCAGAATGTGCAGAATATGCATTGGAGTTTTGACACTATGGAGTTGTAATTTTCCAAATGGAAGAATTGTATAGAAGCTCTGGCATTACGTTGGACTTGAAAAGCCTGATTTTGAGCCAGTGTGAATATGAAGAGCATCGCCAAACAGCGGACAGCATCCCAAAGGCACCTTTAGCCTTTTGCAGGAGCGAATCCACAACGAGTTCCGTGCCTCCATCAACAGCGACTACGTTTCCCAGGTAGCTGAATTGCTGGACTTGCTCAATTGTCTGTTAGTCCAAGTTCAGAGCTGAGCGCTTTCGTCTTTGTCGTGTAGATTTTGAGGCCTGCCGCTTTAGCTGAGGTGTCCATGTTGGCTAGTGTATTTGCAAGGTCGCTTAGCCTATTTGCCAAGGGGGAATATATCGTAGTCATTGCAGGTCGCATTATGAACGCCGAACACCACTAAGGAGTGGAAAAGGCTGCGAAAGCATTCCACCACGTGAAGCACGCTATCGTATGTCGCTCTGATAAGGACATAAGAAAAATTGCGTTTAGTAATGGCGAAATTATAAAATGAACGCGTATGGTTTCGAAAGTTAAGTCTACAACGATCAAGATAGCTTCTGTATAGGGAATTATTTAAAATATTATATGCAGAGAGTGCCACGACGAGGTACTTAAAACAATCCAGTTGTGAGCCAGACGACTTTAATTTCTTAAAAAGCCTTGATTTTATGTTGATAATTCGCGCGAAGTCCAAGGCGGTCCGTGAGAAGCGAAAGAAGGAGAGGAGAATGGCACATAATCATCAAAGATATTATTTAGTATTTGGTAAATTCACATAAGAATCTAAGAAGGACCAGTCTATCTTCGAGAGTTCAAGGTACTGTTCAGATCCTAGATCCTAGATTTATAAGAGTCATGGTTTTCTTTGACTATTTTTGATACTCCAAATAGAATAACTCCACCGCCTCGAGTTATCCCTCCTCACTTCGTTTTCTATGTATTCAACCAGCGGACAGGTGGCCCATAAAATTCACTTTGGTATTCGAGCAACGAGACTTGTTTAGTTAGTTTTACGACGTCTCTCAGTTGAGCCATAATTATGTGCCCTGGATTCGCATGTGTATCCTGCGGGCAATGTCTTTTATTATTGTTTTACTAGCCGAGCGAGCACACACAGAAAACAACAAAAGCAAAAACTTTTATTAAAAACTAGACACTGGCTCAGGGCAGTCATAAACGATTTTTGAATTGTCAATAAAAATTGCACACGTATGTATGTATGTAGTGTGCGGGGACGACGACGACGACGACTGATCCAGCTGGGATTTTGCTTCTCGTTTTTTTGTGCTGTGCTGTGCTGTGTCCTGTCTGGCCCCGTCAACATGACATTTGGCGTGTTGACATTTTTATTGACTTTGGCAGAAAGTTGATTAAGAATGTCTGGGCCCAAAAGCCACCTCTCACTTTGTTACTCATACGCCAAGTGGTACTAATTGCTAGGACACCAAAACTAACTGTGTTTCTAGAAAGTTGCGCTTAAGTGAAATAATTGCATAATTCCTAAGCAAAACAGAGATTGAGGCGAGAAAAGTCATTTTCACACGAAGAGAGAAGTGAAAGAGGAAAGAGAACAAATTGTTTGCTTATCTTTTGGTCACTAAACCAATTAATGTTTGGGGCGGGCAGCAACATTTTGCAGGCGGCAAAAATGTTGCTGCAACATTCTCCTGCTTTAGCTCTTTGCTAACGGGCAGGAAAATTGTTTTGTGAGCGTGCAAATTTTCACAGCTGCAACAAATGCAGCAACAACTATGCCAGCAATTTGTGTGAGCCAAGCGGCAACAAAAGGTGCTGAGAAAAAAAAGAATACAAAAGCAGGTTTCCAGCAGAAGAAGAGAAATTGCATCATCAATGCAAATTTTGCAGCACTAAATGATTACTTCTGCAGTGTTTTTTTTTTTTTTTGTGTTGTTTCACGGTAATTGATTCAGAACGCTTCCCAGTTCTAATTAATTTCTAACTCGTTGTAAATTCATTAAAGAAAATGCGTTTTTGGTCGCCCACTAGGTTTGGTGGCTTTCCATGTCTGTGTGTGTGTGTGTGTGTGTGGTTTTCCTAGAGCCCAAGCCTACGGCTTTCAGTACCAGACTCTGCGGAGTTGGATGGATGCTGTGTGGCTTGCTTTTTGCGGTCTATGAACTTGTTTTCTCTTCTCGTCGTTTTTAATTGAAGCCATGTCTTTGGCTTTTTATGCTTTTGGTGCCTTCTTCTACGTGTTGTGCTTCGATTCTTATACACATTATAATGTTTGCCCCTCCGAGAATGATGATTATGCTCAATTTTGTTTTCGACCATAATTACTTTTTTTTTTTGCGCATCCGTTAGATTTGGTAAACAAATTGGCATTGATTGATTTTTATTTGTGTGGTACTTTTGAGCAAAGTGGCAAAGTGTTAAGTATTTGATATTGATTTGATTGAAGGTCGCTAGGGTTCAGGTTCATAAATCAAAGCACCACTGATTTATGTGACTTTGCGTTCTCAACAAAACTGTTTGCAAATTAACCGTAATATCAGCTGCAACTCCAACTACCAGGCCGCTCCTGCTGCTAGTGCAAGTTTTTAGCCATGTTTTGATTTATGGCCCGCTGCAATTGGAATCTAATTTCTTGGCCATTAACAAAACTAGCAGCAGCCTTCTGCCTACGCAACCTGGATTGGTGGCTTCGGCAAAACGGTTTAAGTTGCCTCTTTTGGTCTTTACTGTGTTTGTGTCTGTTTTTTTTTTTTTGGCAAATGTTTGACAAAGCCAACGGTAAATTGTACATTTGGTTTAACTGTTGGCCATCTTGTTGACAACCTTAACATACTGGCTAAAATAATTAGCTGCTAATTGCATTTTATGAGTACCTGACAGTTAAATGATGCAGCAATTATGCACAAGGAAGACATTTGTATAAAAAAAAAATTAAGAGGGTGACTGGGAAAATTTCAAGGAAATCATTTAGTTAGCTCACACTGTAATCTGAAACTGAAATCGTGGTCACTTGACTTTGACGTTTACACCAAATAATACCCGCAAATATGTCAGTGTCTTTCCCATGAGACAGTGATATACGAGTTGATAGGATGTCCACTTGGAAAGCGACAATAGTGACTACAAATAGTGTGTACAAATCTTTTTGTTGGTGGTGTCGCTTTCAATTGTTTCGTCTGCCAGGAAAAAAAGTTCCAATGTGACATCACAGACCCACTTCTTTTGTGTTTGTTAACATATTTTCAAAAATGTGCTTTGATAGCCAAAATGAAAATGAATTGAAATTCAAATTCCCAACGTAAGACTACTCTGTCAAATGAAAGAATCACAAAGTTATGCGCATGCGGAGTACAGCAAGTGTTTGCACTACCTAGTATCAATTTGATATTCGTTGTCCCTGCTCGGGCGCCATTGAAATCTTTAAGAAGAAGTCTTTTTACCAGCAAGTAAATCAGTAATCGGCAATGTAGCTTCTATATTTATAGTAAAAATAGAGTAAAGCTAACGTCGGCTCGACCGAAGTTTATATACACTTGTAGCTTTTATAATTTATATAAATTAAGATTTTAAATAATTTTCGTCGCACATTCTTAGCTCAGTTATTTCTCAAACTCAGCAGAAGCTGGCGCCACTACTTTGACCATTTGTTTGCAGGTTTGTTATATGGCAGCTACATGATATATTCATCCAACTTTGACCAAACTCTTCAAAATTGTGTGGAAACCGTTAATATTCATAACTGGAAAGTAAAAAGATGCAACCATTGAAAACAAAAAAGTTTTTCTCACTAGAAGTACTTCTCCGACCGATCGTTCCAATGGCGTCTGTATGCTATAGTCATCCGATTTGTATCAAAATTGGCAGAATTGTGTGGTAGCATATAATATTGATGAGTAACAAGTTTGGAAGCGAAAGCATTGAAAACAACAAAGTTTTTCCTACTAAAACTTTTTCTCAGACATATCTTTTGTATGGCAGCTACACTATATAATTGACCAATTTTCATCACACTTGGTGAAATAATGTAAAAGCATAGAAAATTTATAAATACGAGGTTTGGGGGCGTTTTCGTTGAAAACAAAAAAAAATTTCTTACTAAAACTAGTTTTTCGTCCGTTGGTTCCTATGGCAGCTATTCGATATATTCATCCGATTTCGACCAAACTCCTCAAAATTGTGTGGAAACCGACAATATTCATAACTGGAAAGCTTAAAGACGCTACCATTGAAAAGAAAAAAATTTTTCTTACTAAAACTAGTTTTTCGTCCGTTGGTTCCTATGACAGCTATATGCTATAGTCATCCGATTTGGATCGAACTTGACAGAATTGTGTGGTAGCATATAATATTGATCAGTAACAAGTTTGGGAGCGAAAGCATTGAAAACAAAAAAGTTTTTCCTACTTAGACTTTTTCTCAGACATATCTTTTGTATGGCAGCTATACCATATAGTTGTCCGATTTTCATAAAACTTTGTAGAATTATGTGAAAGCACGCAAAACTTAAAACTGCGAGGTTTGGGCATGTTTGCGTTGAAGACAAAAAAGTTTATCTAACTAGAACTACTTTTTCGACGGATAGTTCCTATGTCAGCTATATGATATAGTCATCCGATCCGGCCGATTCCGACAAATGTGCAGCATATTTGTACCAAGAGACTTCGTGCAAAGTTTGTTTAAGATAGCTTTAAAACTGACGGAGGAGATAGCATAGAAACAGAAGGACAGACAAATCAATTTGATATTCCTTGTCCCTGCTCGGGCGCCATAGAAATATTTAAGTTTTTTAGCAATTAGTAAATCAGTAATCGGTAATGTAGCTTCGATATTTATAGTAAAAATAGGTTCGATGATTCAAGGTCTGCCATATCGAACTGATATTCTGTTACATCTTTCGATAACAGTTAAGTGACTTTTTAGCTGCGCAAAGGCACTTCTGTTTGGCGACATAAAAACTTCTGTACTCCATATAATTTCTTTGTTTTTCCTAACGTCCTGGGGGTTCTGTTGTTGATTGCTTTTGCAAAGCTGTCATTTCAGCCTGTCAGCTGCTTTTTGCAATATAGAGTTTTTATCCTTTTTTATTTCCACGTTCTTTTTTCCATAGTTTGTTCTTGATTATGGCTTTTTCTTCCTACTTCTACCGTCGATTTCTCACGTCCACTTCGTTTGAAAACAAAATAAACCAAATCATCAGTGGTGCCTTGATGCTATAATTATTTTATGTTTTTGGTCAACTTTCGCTATATTCGTACACCTTCAACATTAACCCAAATCACAAATGACTTGAAAAACCGCGTACTCACTTACAAAGTGTTTTTGGCTCACCTTTGGCCATTGTCTGCTTGTACCTTCTTTTAGCATTTCTGTCTCTGGTTTACCATTGAGCCGTCGCTCATCGCTCAAGCGGCTTTTTTTTTGTATTTTTGCAATTTGTCAACGCGGCTGGCGACTGATGATCATTCATTTAGATGCCAACCGACAGATTAAAGAGTTTGCTGCTGCTGCTGCTGCTAAGCTAAATATAGGCACTTGAAAGAGATCTTTAAGCTTGACACGGTAGGGGATGGCAGCTGCAAAAAAACGTTGCGGTTATCAATGGCCAACACTTTTGTTGAACTAGTTTTAGGGCCTGTAAACCTGTTCTGGGTCAATGACTGACGCTGAACCTGAACCCAAGACCCCCCGAAATAGAAGCAACAGCTGCAGGCGCGCGTTTTTAGTGTCATGTGCACTTTCCATTTTCTGCGAATGACTTCATAAAGTGCAGCAAACTTTAACCAAATTGAAACTTGTGGCAATTTTACGCAATTCGCTGCAGTCAACAATAAATTTGTAAATTACAAATAGCAAAAGAAATGCAGGTCGGACCGCACAATAAATTCAAAAGGCAGACTTGCAGGCGGCTATTTCCCCCATGGCTAACACAAAATTTGTGTTTAGGCATAGTATTTTTTTTATATTTTTTTTTGCTTTTGCGGCCATTCGGTTTGCTTTTCATTTGTGGAACAGTTGGAGAGCCGGTCCCCAGTCAGAGTCCCACAGTCCCGATGCGGAGCCGTTTGTTTGGTCTGGTAATTTGAGTTTGAATGCGGCTGATTTGACAGCAGCCAACACTATTTGGTAACGGCCAGAGCCTCCAGCTGTGGCCAATATGCACGTGCAGTCCCACGCCCGTTCAGGCGCATTCTTTTGTACTTAAAAATTCAAAATGTCAATAGAAATTTTTGTTTTTTTTTTTTGCCTAAATCTCGGCAATTAATTTGCTGCTGGCTAACCGCAAAATAGCATTGACACATCAGAACTAGAAACAAACATTAAAGCGGATATATCCAATCCAAAAAAAAACAAAAAATAGGGAAAAAGAATTGGCGCTGGTTAAAAACAACAAAAGGGCGGACAACATTGTTTTGATAAAACGCCCGCATGAACTCCCAAAGCTTACAATCGGAGTTGGCAACGCCCCTACTACCACGCCCACACCCACACACCCACACACAGAGAGACAGAGTCGCAGTTACATATGAGCAGACAATGCACAGTTATCCTTTGATAACAACAACAACAAAACGGGCATGAAATGGTGCGTGCTCTAAAGTTGCTGAAAATAGACGAAATGGGAATACGCTTTGAGGACAAATATATTGAAAATTTTGACAATTTGATTTGAAATATAAACTGAACTTGGTAAAGTTTGAAGATTACTAATAAACTTTAAATGTGGCGCCACGCGCACTGTGTGGCAGTGTGGTCAAACACTGTTACGGCCTTTTCTGCCCTTTTTAAAAAGAAATCCGGCTCGAAGGACCATCAGTTCGGGACAATGAACTGAGGCAAAGTTATAAGAGAAATGCGGCTCGAATGAACACATTGTTGAGGCAAAGTAGTATGCATAATCCGGCTCGAAGTACTCTTATGAAGGGAAGCTAACTGTTAAAAGGTAAAGTTACATGTGAAAATGGGTTCAAAGTACCTTGCTTTAAGGCAAAAGAAAGGGCTACATGTGTATTCGCCGTGATTGTGCACACAAACGCCGTGCCACTGGTAGCAAACGCAAGTCGCTCCGTAAAAAGCACAAGTTCGAGCTGGGTCGCGCAGCTGCCAATACCGTTTTGTGGCGGCCGCTTGCACAAGGTACGCACTCGTGGTGGCAACTCCGAAATCCGCGCTCTGCGTCTGGATAGCGGCAACTTTAGCTGGTCCTCTGAGGGTAAAAAAGGGTGGGTGTTGTCCGCAAAACTCGTATCGCCGATTTGGTGTATAATGCCTCCAACAACGAACTGGTGTGTACCATCGATTGGCGTGGTGGTCATCGATTCCACGCCATTCCGTCAATGGTACGAATCACACACCTGCCCCTGGGTCGCAAGCATAATCCCAAGCACGCCCAAAAGAACAATGAGAACAATGTGCTGACTAAAAAGCGCAGCGACAAAGTCATGATGAAGTTCTGGGAGCATCAAAAGTTCGGCAAGGTGGAGCAGGCCGTAGAGGATCAGTTCAACTCCGGTCGTATATTGGCTTGCATCTCCTCCCGCCCTGGACAATGCGGTCGCTCTGAAGGCAAGGAATTGGAAATTTACCTTAAAAAGATCAAGTCTATAAAATAAACGGTTTAGATAAGAAATGCTAATTCTTCAAAGAATTTGCAAAAGAGAAAACACCATAACGGGTCGGGTTGCGAGTGTAAGGCGGGCTATGCGATTGCCCCCCACTTGTTTTCTTATGAGAAATCCGGCTTAAAGGACCATAAATTTCATCTTTCCCGAAATAGTTCAGACTTTTCACATGCCTCAGTAACCTCACCGTGAAACAAGACGAGCAGAGGTCACAAAAACCCAAAAAAAAGCAAACCGGTTCGAGACGATCCAAAACCGCACCGAACCGAAAATCGCAAAACAAAACGATTCAGCTTATTTGATCAACAAGTTTGAGCCTAAAAAAAAGTTTGTAAATTTAGGAAAATTAGAAAAAGTCTTGCATCGTCTAGAGTTAGTAGAGTTTTTGTAACTTCCTTTTAAATAAAAGCAATCTGTTGGGTTACATAAGGGTCCTCAACAACTAATTTTGTCCTACACCTGATATTTTCGTTTCATTTCTAAATTTTTATACATTCCTCAGCATACTCATGATCGAAGAAGGGAACATATACATTTACTCAGATAGTCAAGTAGCTCTAAGGGCTCTTGAATCGTACACCAGACACTCACGGAAAGCTGTAGATCAGTGGTGTCCAAACTCACACAAGCAAGCATTACGCATGTGTGCGTAGCAGCGAAATTCGAAGTACGCATGTTGACATTTCAACATGAGCAACAAACAAACATACACATGTCTCGTGAGAGAACACAAAGCCGAACGATGCGCGCATCGTAAGAGAGCAAGCCGCCGAGCGTGCTATTTATAGAACACACGTATTCTCTCTCTATGCGTGTGTCGGCTGCGACGCCGGCAGAATTATAACTTCCTATCCCATGGGATACGCTTTTGGCAATTTGGACACCATTGCTGTAGATCCTTAAATGCGATGGCTCAGCATCTTCGTTTCTACCTCATCTGGCTACCTGGACACCGTAAAATTGAGGGTAACGAGTCTGCCGACAAATTGGCCAGACAGAGTACTATTATTCAGCTCCTCCAGGAGAAGAGCTTAATAGGGATGATAGGGATTAGCCTCATACAAGCTAACTACAAGGAATGAAACCTGGCGCTTGGCTACTTTGGAATAACCTTCCGGTTTGCGCTATAGCCTCGTTTAAACTGAAACGAGGTCCTTTGGGCCAAAGTAGAGAAAAGATTTCACTTCTGGTTGGGGCCCTAACGGATCACTGTCTCATCGGCAGGCCTGTACCAAGCTTGAGCGTCGCTCACAACGAGTTCTGTAGAAACTGCAAGTGTGAGGAAGACATTATTTCATCTTCTTTGCCATTGCCCAGCTCTTAGTAGAAGGAGACTCAAAACTGTTGGTCACCCCTTTCTACCCAATTTCTTGGAAGTGGCCGAAATAGAGATTCCGTCCCTAATGAAATTCTTAACGTTGTCACAATGGTTCAGTCGGGAGGTATATATGGTATTATATGGTGTCGCAAAGGACCCATCTTGGCCTAAGTGTAGGAAATTGATAGAGAATAAAAAATAGATAGGGAAAAAATAGAGAAATAGATTAATAAGTAGAGAAATTTTTCTAAGATTTCGGGCGATTTTCCTAAATATAGAAAACTAGTTTTCTGAGTGTGTATCAAAGATTTTTTTGTTGGCGGCGAACGACTTCGTGTGTTCCAGACAGCCACGAACACACACAAACCAAAATCGGTTTTCTCTTTCTATTTCTAGTGATTCTTGTGGTTTTACAAATATTTTCTTCATTTGTATTGGTGTCTACGCAGCCGTAAGCTGATTTTGGGCACTTTTATTCTAAAGCTTCCACCCCAGAGCTTTCACTTTTGCTGTAATTGAAAGATCAACCAAGTTTTTCAAGTTCTCACCAATACTAAAGCTCAACAGCTTGCCTAAAGTGTATACTGAACCAGCTACAGACTAGGATAACAATGTCAGTCTAGGGCCAAATGACACAAACGACAGCCCTGCGGGCAACAGTAGAAAAAAAACAAAAACGCAGACAAACAAAAATAACAACCAAACCCAAAAGCTGTCGATATGTTTGTGTAAACGCTGTGAAGCGTATATTTTCATTTTGACGTTTACAGAAAAAAAAACAACAATCCTTTTTTGTATACGACTAAAATTGACAGCTTGTTCAGCGGAAGTGCAAAACCGCATAAATCCCACATGAAATAAAATTTGAGTTGTTAAACTTTAACTAATTTCTTTGGTTTACTTTTTTTTTTTGCTTTTAGGCCCATCAGCCGCACGCCGCTTACACAGATTTCTTATCTCCAAAAGATACCCACACTGCCGCGGCATTTCTCGCCCAATAGCCAAGGTTTGCCCGCACCACCACCACCAATGGCCGGCAGTTTGGGGTTGCCCAGCAGCTCATCGGTTAGTGCTTTGGGCATGTTACCCACTTCACCCCTGCCGCTGCAACGTCACCAGCAATACTTGCCGCCGCATCATCAACAACAACAACAACAACAGCAACAGCTACAACAGCTGCCGGGTCTACCAGCCGTACAGTATTCACCCGCTGGCTCCTCAAATTCCAAGTATTCCAACACTCATCATCAGTTGTCGCCGGCGCTATCGACACCGTCGCCACCTTCGCTAATGCACCATCCCGCTGGTAGCTCGGCATTGGCTCATCCACCATTTCTGGCTGGACCACATATGGATATGCAGAGGCAATCACATTCGGATGATGATAGTGGCTGTGCTCTGGAGGAGTACACATGGGTGCCGCCTGGACTGAGGCCCGATCAGGTGAGTGTGTGCGTTGTGCGTCTCGTACGCATCTTGGCACCCAAGGCAGATTTGTGGTCGGACGATAAGGCGGCTGGCTTGAGTTATGGTTGCCTTGGTTTGTCACTGTAAATAAATATAGGCGACAAGGCCGTAAATCAGTCGGAGCCAGCTATCTCTAGGCGGGAATAGGCGCTAATGAAAGCCAAGACTCAGTTGTGGCCATTTCTCAATTTGAATTTGACTTTTATGGTCAATTGTGCCTCCAAAAACAAAACGAAACGAAACAAGCAACTGACAGTCCGTGGATTTTTTTCAATTATTTGCCTGGCGCAAAAACGAACTCGTAAATTATTCGCGTAAAATATGCGACAATGCCAAATAAATCTTTCACAATCTTTTTCGGGCAGAAGCGACCAGGCGAAATTTTCGGTATCAAATGTCTAGCCATGTGTCAGTCACACTCGCCAGGCTCCGCTTTAAAACGTGGCCAATAAAGAGTCCGGCTGGCACGTTGTGCACCTTTCAACCTTCTGCTAAATGGCAACAAAAAAACAATCACAAAACGAAAATCTCAAACCTGCTGTGAGCTGTGCGACTGGCTTAACCCTTCTTCTGGCTTAACTGTTATTCTGTATATTTTTGATTCTTCCGCAGGTACGCTTGTATTTCTCGCAAATACCCGACGACAAAGTGCCATACGTCAACAGTCCAGGCGAACAGTATCGTGTGCGACAATTGCTGCATCAACTTCCGCCGCATGATAACGAGGTGAGTTTTACCACCAAACCAATGCCCCTGGGTCCTAGTCCTGGGCCTGTCAATTTCGTGGCATTTATTCAAATGCCGGTTGCTTTATCGTGATTGAATGGCCAGCCACTCGAATTACGGGTATGACATTTCAAAGTCAAATTGACGACGATATTTCCCACACTTCCCCCCAAGTGGCTGGCTTTAATTAATCAAGGAAACAAGTGCAACTAACTGGAACTGAATCAAAGACAACAACAACAACAAAAAAAAAAAGAAGTAACCACCACAAAAAACCAAAAACTAAAACTGCTGAGCGGATTCCGAGATATCAGCTTAAAAACTGGGCGGGGGTTGTTGGCCCAGGCTAACGAGAATGAGTCTGTGGCCAAATTCCAAGTCCAAAGGCAGCCGAAACTAACCAAAAAAAATTTACATACAACACACAAACGAGAGATGCTGACCGCAGTCAGGCAGCTGCACTTAGAAAAATGAATCCGCAATTTAGAATTTTTACTAAGAATTGGCTTCTGGAAATGGATCAAAAGAAAGCAGAAAAGTAAACTTTACCGCAAATTGTGATTTGTTGACACAAAAACTATGTTGTTTACACTTAAACTGAAAAAGAAAGCCTGATGATGCTGCTTCCAAATGAAGTAGCTTTGCAACCTTGTCCGATTCGATTTAATACTAGTAACAGCTTTAAAGCTTTTTTTGTACAGGTAATATGTATTTTATTCATTTGATGCAATCTGAGTAAAACGCACATATGGTGCGAGTGACTAGCTCCTCTTCTAAAAGCTGAATGGTTTTTATTCTCCTTTTTATACTTTTTTTTGATTTAACCCCAAGCTACGCATTTACATTACCATATGGTTATGTGGTGCTTTTTTCTTATTTTAGAGCTTTAGGTTCTAGTCTATCTTTAGGCGCCTCGTACTTTAGTCCCAAGTGCAGGTACGAGGACTCACAATGCACTGTTCAAACATCTGTAAAGACAATCTTCTTCACAATCTTTGCTAAATATCCGAACCGAAAGAGATTTCTGTGATATCGAGAATTGGTTTTGGGTTGGAGCTCGGTTGGCAGAAATTTTCGGGGCACCTCCGAATTTGATAGATTCGTGTCATAAAACTCTCAACTCAAGTGTATAAGCTAACTTATACAATTCCAGTCAATCAATTAGACTTACATATTTTGTCGCTTACTGTTACGACTTCAAGAATCCTCGATACCGAGCCGTCCACATTAAATGAATACGCAAAAAGGTTTCGTTACGTACTGAATATATTTCTTACTAAACCTATCTTATATTGTAATACTTCTTCTACTTTGATCAGTCGCAGTTGTGATTCTTTGTAGGAGGTGAGTTTTTCTTGGTTTGTTATAATTTCTTGTGTTTATGTTTTAAGCACTTACACTTTTATTAACTAAAAGACCAAGATCTCTTTTTTATCATATTTCGATCATATTTCATAACAATGTTCCAAAACATACCGCTCGAGTGGTAAGAACCATGAATTAGGGATCAAAATGTTCTCAATGGAGACCTTTGTACCATATCAATGGCAGTGTTCACAAGCCTACATCCAATATCAAAAATCAAACATCATCAATCAAAAAAAGTTGATTGGGTTATGCTCAAAGCTTTGATGGAAATTATAGAAAAAAATTGTATGCGTGAGAGTTATTGCTTTAATTTTAACGACAGCATTTTTCTGTTCTTTTCATCTATCAAAATCATGATTGCACATCACATTCGTTCACCACAACAATCAAACAAGATCAATCAAGTTTTTTGTCCACGAGAATCGGAATCTACGAATCAATTCCTTCGATTCATAAAATCAATTCCTAGCTCCCGTTGAGAAGCATAAAGATTTCATATTGAGGTGTTTCAAGGTATTTTTAGGTATTTAAGGTTTAAAAAAAACACACACACATTTTCCTCTTTTTACATCAAATTTTATAAACTTTTTCTTTTTTAATTAAACAAACAAAAATTTTTAAATTTGACGAAATGAGCCAAAAAATCCATGCACTGAAGCTAATTACAGAAAGTGGGAGCCAAAAGTCTGTAACTTTTTAACGAAGTGAGGCATCTGTTTGAAATTTTAAATATATATCCATAAAACTCCAATGAAATTTTGAACAACAAAAGAACACAGGTCTCAAGTAACTTCTTCAAAGACCCACTAGCTGTACGTGGTTCACTTGTAGTTGAATTTTCTAAGCCATTGAACAAATGGCGAAGTGGAAGTTCGTTAAAATGGTTTATTCAACAAAACTTAAAACTTTCGAATTATTGCATTTTCAATTCTAGTATTGGTGGGTTCTCCATCGCAGCAAACTCTTATCAAGCTAGTAAGCGTTTACTTTTTTTTTCCTTAAAGAACCCCTATAATGGGATTTGTTTAGTATTGGAGTCCTTAGCATAAACTTTTATGTGAACCTACAACTTGCCTTGCGGTTCCTTAAGAATCACAATATGAGACTAGTTTTTTGCTCTCAGATATATTTTCCATTAATTTCTTTCGGTGTCAGAGCGTTAGTTTTTCTGCCATCGAAAGAAAAAGCTAGTAAAGGTGAATCATTTTGCTGCATAGAAATTTTTCCATAATAATTGCCTCCCCATTTTCATCAGTAAGCCCAATGTCTTTAAATAAGGCTGTGACTGAAATGCCGAACCTATAACACATCATAACGAAATTAATTGCATCGTATCTTTCAGATCTCTTGCAGCTCAAATTCAGTAAATGAATTTGTTCTTGATATGTTTATAACCTCTCTATGGTATTTTTTGAGGAATGTATTAAGCTTTTTTAAGATGCTCTTTTTATTTAATTGTCAGTAATTTCAGTATTTTATCACTTATAATAATTTTGTATGTATATGGGGTTTAGTTACCTATTTTTGATTTTAGTCAAAGTTACAGCTGGCAAGCTCGAGGTCTTTGGTTGAGTATAAATCTTTATAACCAACACAAAAAATTATAATAATTTTAAGATCTTGTGCCTATTTGATTGATGCACTTTACTTATCTACTGTGGTAACTCGCGACGAGCGGGGCAGCTGCAAGTAGCGCTCGAAAGTGGCAGTTATGCTCGAAGGAAGCAGTGTTTGGCAGACGGATATATTCCATGCCAATTAACTTATTCATATCTTTATACCTACCTAGAATATTACAATTTACTTTTGTATTACACAAGTTTAGAAAAAAGGTACTACTACTACTGCTACTGGTTGGTTCTTGGCGATTGAGATATGTTTTGTTAAAAAAAAATTAGACATATTTCTGTTTAGAAGCTATTAAAAACGGTATTCAATACCCGAGAGAACCTAAATCATTATACTTATCATTGATACGTTCTCTACCATGGCTTACAAAAGAGTTAGGACATTAAAATGAAGAGCCTTTCATGTAAATACATAAATATACGGCTTTGATTTGCAATTGAACTACTTATCTTATGCTTTAAGCTATATTTTCTTCTTAATGTCGTAATATGCCGCGTATGAACATTATCAGGCATGGTCTCATTTTCACTTCCATGATGAATTGTGTTCTCACATCAAAAAGAAAAAGTTTTTCGTTTTGAAAAGAAATGCTTATTGGTCGATGCAATGAAAAGTAATTGCCAAATTACGCACTCTTACAGCTGCTAGATGTACGTAAAGTGAATTTTCCTTAATTCTGCGATCAATTTAGAAATTGTAAGTGAAATTAAATTTACATTTTAGTTTTTAATTGATTAATATAGAAATTTTTTGATTAATGTGTACAGATTTTGGCAGTGCAAGCAAAAACGAAAAACGTGAAAGTCCGCCTCTCTCATTTTCGACTGTTCCATTTTAGATCCTTGCGCTTGGATTTGTGGTTGTCGATCCAGCTTGGACCGTTGGTTTGCAAAAAGTAAAAAGAGAGCAATTTCAAATGGAATTGAGAACACGAAATCGAAACCGAAACGGATTTGCATTCGATTTACTTTTGAAAACGGCCATGTGTCAGATAAACTGAGAATTTACAGTGTTTTTTGTTAGTTTATATGAGAGATAGAGTGTTATACTTGACTCGCTAGACTTGGCACTACAGCCCAGCTCCTACTGGATAGGAAGTAAATTAAAAACAAAGGGAAACTACCTACAAGATGGCCACAAACCGATGGAGATCAATCCACAATCAATCCCAAGAACCTAAACGCTGTTAGGTCTAAACAGGCAGAAAGCCTCCCTACTCGTAGGAATTCTCACAGGACACTGTCTCATCGGCAGGCATGCTGCGAGACTTGGTATCAACCATAATGACTACTGTAGAAGCTGTTGCTCAGTTGATAAAGAAGAAAGCGTTCAGCATCTTCTCTGCCAATGTCCAGCGCTCAGTAGGTGACGATTCGCCACCCTTGGTCAGCATTATCTACCTAATATTTCAGCCGACTCGGAAATAGAGATTGCTTTGCTACTCAAGTATGTGCTACTTTATAAGTGGTTCAAAAGGACCCTTTACTGTCTAAAAGTAAAAATTTCGGGGTTATATGGTATCACAACGGGCCTTTTTTGGCCTAAGTGAAGAAGTTTCACCGCTTTTTCGATCGCAACCTAACCTAACCTAGAGTGCTATATAGAAGATGTGAATTCGGCTTAATTTAAGTTGAATCGTAATGAAATCGAATGTTTGTTTTGTTATAAACAAACAAGTTCCTTGTTTATTTGAATAGGGTAAAAGTGCATCGAACTTAGAAACTTAGAAGCGTGACTAAGCAACCTCCCTTTTTATGTTTGAAGCTTAGATTCTAATATATTATATCAGTTAGGTAAATATTCAAGGTCTGTTCTCGTTTCCCAATTCGATTGATCGGTATGATTGGTAAGAGCTAAGATTTCTAGGAAACGGTTAAAGAATAAAGAATTCAGAGGGTCAAATGATGATAAAAGTTAAAGCCCAGTCGGTTTTTGAAATCGAAAATGGGAACTGGACTGAGCTTCCCAGCTGTGAAACGGCGACAGGTTAGGCATTCTGGTAGACTTTTCTAAGTCTTGGAGAAGGATCAAGGTTGAGTTAGCACATAAAATGTGCACTTGATCTGCAAAGTTTGATTGGTCAGAAACTAGTTCACGTAAATTGTAACCAAGGCAGTTAATCAAGGAATACAATTGAGGGAGTCTTCCACAAATTTACCAAATTAACTTTCTTAAAGGTAACTTTTTTAAAGCAACTTTAATCGACTTTATAATTTGGAAGCCCTTTTTGAGCTCTGTACCAAAGGTACACAGAGTATATTAAGTTTGTGCAAAAGTATGTAACAGCCAGAAGGAATCATCTCCGACCATATAAAGTATACATATTCTTGATCAGCATAAACCGACGAGTTGATATGGCCATGTCCGTCTGTCCGTATGAACGAAGAGATCTCAGAGATGGTAAGAGATAGAGGTTTGACATGTATGGGACATATATTTCTTATACTTGCAGGCAGATCAAGTTTATTTTCAATTTATGCCACGCCCCCTCCCACTCCCGCAATTTGGAAAAGGTCATATCTCCCCCAGTTTTGATGATAGATTGTTCGTACCTTTTAAAGATATCTAGTAATCAAAATTATTTATCGATTTGCTGAAGGAATGATAAAGATCGCATGAACGATACTTAAGTTATGAGCAAAAAACCAGTGTTAACCCCCACCCATAACCACAGCATTCCGTTCAACAGAGGCAATCTTAGTGAGAGAGAGAGAGAGAGAGAGAGAGAAACTTAGAGAAGAGCGCGTATAACTCGTGAGCAAATGCAAGCTGCGACATTAAGGGTGCAGAGTATGTTATGGTCGGGCTTGACCGACTTTCTTTCTTTCTGGTTTTTTTGGTAATTTTTTTAACCGAACAAAACAAAACGGTTCTTAGGTTTCTGACAGTTTTTTGCGGTTTTTATACCCGTTACTCGTAGAGTAAAAGGGTCTACTAAAGTCGTGCAAATGTATGTAACAGGCAGAAGGAATCATTTCCGACCATATAAAGTATATATATTCTTGATCAGCATCAACAGCCGAGTCGATATAGCCATGTCCGTCTGTCCGTCTGTCCGTCTGTCCGTCTGTCCGTCCGTCTGTATGAACACCTAGATCTCAGAGACTAGAAGAGCTAGAGCAACCAAATTTGAAATGTAGACTCCTATTGTCTGCACGCAGATCAAGTTTATTTTCAATTTTTGCCACGCCCCCTCACGCCCCCGCAATTTGGAAAAAACGTCATATCTCCTACAGTTTTTATGATAGATGGTTCGTACTTTCTAGAGATATCTAGTACTTAAAATTATTTATCGATTTGCTGAAGGAATGATAAAGATCGGATGAACGATACTCAAGTTATGAGCAAAAAACGATCAGTTAACACCCACCACCCACCCCACTCATAACCTAAGCATTGCGTTCAGCAGCAATCTTAGTGAGAGAGAGAGAGAGAGAGAGAGAGACGAGTTAAAAAATGTTGCATACTTTTCGGCTGACCCACCTCAGGCATACAGTAAGGCTATTAAACATTTGTTTCCATGAGTAACGGGTATATCGAAGTCGGTTAGAGCCGACTTTAACTTACGCTCTCGTTTTTTTTGTAAAGCAGGGAAAACATTTTCCAACTTTGAAACAAACTTGAACTGCGTATTTGGCTCTAAGTCGCTAAGATTTTTGTATTTGCCCTTTCTACCCTTTCAGGTTACAAAAACACAAAAACTTCTCAAAAACCTTTCTTTTTTCATAAAATTTTCAAACATTAGAAATTTCCATTTAATTTCTTCAAGTGCATTCTATGTCTAGGTCTGGGGTAGGAGAAGCGTTGATGGGCAGCCTTGACTAGCGGCTACCGTTTGGCTTTTTGTGGTTAGGTTGCGGGTTTTTGGTCTGTCTGGTCTGATGGTCGTGGTGGTGGTGGATGTTGATAGGCGCAAGCCCCCCCTGGCCACAGACAAACAATCTCCGCCTGTTCTCATTCTTGGAATGATCACTTCAAGCTGTGTTGCCCACAAGCCAACTGCTACTTGAACATATGATTTCCCTGTCCAAAGTTTGTACTCAAAAAAACAGTTTCTGTCACTCCAGGTTCGTTACTGTCACTCACTGACGGATGAGGAGCGCAAGGAGTTGCGTCTGTTCTCCACGCAACGCAAACGTGATGCACTTGGTCGGGGCAATGTGCGACAGCTGATGAGCGCTAGGCCTTGCGATGGTGTAAGTATGGAGAAGTTGAACGCGGTTAGAGAGTGAGAGAAACTAAGAAAAACTTTGTTTAGTGCGACGAACTAATTTCCACGGGAGATATTGCGGTATTTGCCACGCGACTGGGTCCCAATGCCAGCTGGCATCCGGCGTGCTTTACGTGCTGCATTTGCCGTGAATTGCTGGTGGATCTCATCTATTTTCATCGAGATGGTCGAATGTATTGTGGCCGTCATCATGCGGAAACATTGAAGCCGCGCTGCTCGGCCTGTGATGAGGTGAGTGAGATTTTCCACTTTAAACTTTTGCACAAACTCAAAACAAAAAATAAAAACATTTATACAGATTATACTGGCCGATGAGTGCACCGAGGCGGAGGGACGTGCCTGGCATATGAATCACTTTGCCTGTCATGAGTGCGACAAACAGCTGGGCGGTCAAAGGTATATCATGCGCGAGGGGAAACCCTATTGTCTGCACTGTTTCGATGCCATGTTTGCCGAGTATTGTGATTACTGTGGCGAGGCTATAGGCGTGGATCAGGGTCAGATGAGCCACGATGGCCAGCACTGGCATGCCACCGATGAGTGCTTCTCATGCAACACCTGTCGCTGTTCGTTGCTGGGACGCGCCTTTCTGCCCCGGCGTGGAGCCATCTATTGTTCGATTGCCTGCAGTAAGGGTGAGCCGCCCACACCTTCGGATAGCTCCGGGACGGGCATGTATACAACGCCCACGCCGCCCACGCAACGCGTAAGACCGCAAACGCGTATACCCAGCAGTCATGCCTCCAGTTCGCCACCCATGTCACCGCAACAGCAGCAGCAGCACCAGGCCAGCTTCAATCAGGCCATGTATCAGCTGCAGAGCCAACAAATGGAGGCGGGGACCAGTTTGAGCCTGCTGGAGCAGCAGGCCAAGCAGAGTCAGAGTCAGAGCTATGCCACCTCGGACTCAGATGCGGGTGTGGTCAAAGATTTGGAGCATGGCAGTGGCAGAGACTTTACGGATTTTGCCTCCAGCACATCGCAGAATATGTCACCTTTGAATTCACCCGGTGATTTCCAAACGCATCTGATGCCAAAGCCCATGGAACTGCAGCGGGAGGGTGTGTACAATTTTAATGAGATGTCCACGAATCTGGATGCAGCCTGGCCGGCGAAACCACACAGCTATCAGCTGCAGCGTCAGCTAATGGATAACTCACACACCGCCAGCATGCCAGAGCTGGCGGGTAAGCTGCCGAATCCGGGTCACTTTGGTACACCAGGGGGTTTCCATGCCTCGTCACAGCAATTTCAGCATGAATATGCGGATATAATGCATCCACCGCCACCACCAACTGCGGTGGGACCCACAGGAGAGCTGCCCGAATTGCCCACACCCAATTTGAGTGTGGCTTCTACCGCTTTGCCGCCCGAACTGATGAGTTCACCCACACACTCGGCGGGTGAAAGATCTTTAAATACTCCCCTGTCTACGCAATCGGCCACACAGCCGCCCACGCATCCCGTGTCCATACTAAGTGGTGCTTCCTCCTCCTCACCCATGAGCGGGGAGCCGGGCAAGAAGAAGGGAGTGCGTTTTGAAGGCATACCGGACACTCTACCGCGCTCGCGCAGTTACTCGGGCAATGGAGCCGGCACCAGTGGGGCAGCTGAAAGGGATCGAGACAGAGACAAGGACAACAGTCGTCATGGTCATGGTCATGGTCATGGCCATTCCTCCCGTCGTCGTAGACGTCGCAAATCCTCCTCCACTTCCTCCAGTCATCATCATCGTAGCGGCAGCGGTCATCGTTCGCATTCGACCACGCGTGCCGACACTTATGCTCCCGCTCAACCACTGTCCTCCTCCTATCAAGGTTCACCCACCATTTTAAACCCAAATGAAAAACCTCCAAGACAACCGCCACAACCGCAACCGCCACAACCGCTACAGCGGGAACGGGAGGAATCCGAAGAGTCCGATATTTGCTCTACCTGCTCTTCAAGCTCCTCCAGCTCCGAGGATTATATGATGATGTATCAGCTGCCCCAGAGACGTCATTATGGTGGCGTACGCGTCAGTTATGTGCCCAATGATGCTTTGGCCTATGATCGAAAACGAAAACCCACCGATTTGGCGGGCGACAAGGACAAGAACTGCATCATTTCGTGATGCAGTCAGAGATTTAGAGGGCAATAAAGTTCAACTTGACGGCAGACGAAGTGGAAACTCTTACAATAAGAGCCAGCCTAGTGGGCTCAAATACTGTTCCAAATACAACAACTAATTTCATTCTATTTTTTTATAAGCAATAACATATTTTTAATTAAACCTAAAGATATATATATTTATACAGCAAAACTATTTACAAGATTCTATTGAAATTATTTGTAGCATTTGGTTAATGCATTAAGATTTGGCTAGAAAAGAAAACATATGATAATTATAGTTTTACATTTTAAGCAATCTAAATTTAAATAAAGAGTTCAAATTGAAGAGAAAAAGGAAAAAAAGTGTGCAACTGATGTACTTGATTTGTGGAATCAAAAGCAGCGATGGTCACCAGTAACCCCTGGGGGGCAAAGACATTTCGCCATTTACACATATACGAGCCGAACGCATGCCGAAGCTGAGACCAAGAGAGTAAACAGGCCTTCTGTCGGTGGCTAGCCTTCGATGTAGTCAGATCGAAGCTGGTTCACGGCTCTTTATTTTTGCACACCAATACACTCTCACTTTTTGGCCTCGCTCTCGTTGACCAACGCTGATCAAAAGTCTACGAAACAGTTTTCGCAAAAACTGAATGAATTAATCTGAAGGGAATATCAAGTGAGGTAAGTACAGAGAGTAAATAATCTCTGCCAGCAATAAATTGGTACTGGTACAACAAAAGCAGTCGGGAGTTTCCAGTGATTGCCTGTATTCCTTAAATAAAACGGTTATACAGAGACTTAAAAAAATATTAATAAATCCAATGTATCAAATCTTTTGAACGTGTCCTTGAGGCACAGTGCGTTCTTCGGCAGAGCCACAGACCCCATAAGTTCATCCAGAAATGCCTGCTTCTGCTAGGAGTCTGATCTGAGACTGCAACTTGCAGCCAGAAAACCAGAGCTCGCATAAAGTGGGCTGTCAGAAAAAAAAGTGAAACGAAATGACATTTCACCCTTGTCTGTTTCTCAACGAAACATTTATTAAGTGTGTTACGCGTGTGCCTCAGTAAACTGCAATTGTGTCTGCGTGGTTGTATACTATTTTCTCCTCTTCCTATTTAGCGCTTTGCCTGCGATGAGACGTATAGCGCACCCATATAAACTTAGCGCAACAACAACAAAAAAAGACACTTTGCGCTGACATTTGGCTTGTTTTGCTCAGTTGCTGAGAGCTGAACGAAATTATGCCCATCAAGCTGTTATAGTGAGACAGCTTCTCTCATCGAGGACTATGAAACAGTAAACACAAGACAAGTAAGAGTGCTACAGTCGAGTGCCCCGAATGCAAAATATAGTGTACCAAGTAATGTTGTTCCTATTAGCCTATTTACACTGAGCACATCTAACATCTCACATCATAAGTTAAAACGCTTAATAACTAATTGCTATGCAAACATTTGTAAATTTTTTATTTGTCAAAATAGTAAATAAGTTGGTGTCTAAAAGGACCACCCAAAACAGATGACAAATTTATGACTCTTGGATGTGCTTAGTGTAATTAGCCTATTTTTTTATTTATTTATTGTTGTTTAAAGTTCAGTCAAACTATTTACAATTATGAATTTAGATTAGACAATAGACCATTCCTTACATCTAACAATGGGGAGTTTACTGAGAACAGATGATAGTACTTGTTGTAATTAAGACAGAGATTACGAAAGGGTTCATGATGAGCATAGTTTGTGAGGCAAGGATTTAAATAAATCGGGACATAATTTCTAGTTACCCGTGCCGGAACCGCAAAGCTTATGAGGCTGAGCAGAGCGCTTGAGTCAACCTCACCTGACAGTAGCTTATGAAGGAAAAGCACAATAAGGTAGATCCTTCGACTATTCCGGGATGGAAAGTCCAATAAGCGTAGTCTGTGCTCGTATGGTGGTAGATGCCAATTGGGATTCCAATTTAAGCCACGCAGGGGGAAAAGTAAGAACTGTTTTTATACAGATTCGAGTTGATCCTGATATTTTTGATAGTGTGGATACCAGACACATGAGCCATACTCAAGAATAGGTCTGACCAGAGAAACGTATAGTTGTTTAGTGACATAAGGGTCATTAAATTCTTTAGACCATCTTTTGATGAAGCCAAGAACTCCCATAGCTTTATTATTAATAACCGATATATGACCATTGAAACATAACTTGGGCACAAATTGTATTCCCAAGTCGTCGACTTTATAGATGCGCTGAAGTGGCTTATCCTCAATCATGTAGTTATATAGATAAGGCGTATTGCGATGAAAAGTTACATCTTGCAGAGTTTAAGTCCCTTTGTAGGAGAAGAGGTGATACTGGATCGTCGTACGACAGGCAAAGCTTAAGATCATCCGCATACATAAGCACCCGAGAGTAAGATAATGCGGACGGAATATCGTTTACAAATAAGTTAAAAAGCAAAGGTCCTAGATGACTGCCTTGGGGAACACCAGAGGATACACGAATGGATACAGAAAATAGCGAATTGAAGCTAACTCTCTGAGACCGATTACGCAAATAAGCCACGATCCAATTGAGAAGCTTAGGAGGAAAGCCAAGCAAATATAGTTTGTGTATAAGGAGCTCATGATTAACGGAATCGAAAGCTTTGCTGAAATCTGAATATATCACATCCGTTTGCTGCTTGTTTACGAACCCCATATTAACAAGAGATGTGAATTCTATCAAGTTGGTGTTGACCGACCGCTTTTTCATAAATCCGTGTTGTGATGAAGATATTAATGAGCGACAGAAATGCTGTAATTGAGAAGTGATGATTGATTCGAAAAGTTTTGGAATTGCCGAGAGCTTGCAAATGCCTCTGTAGTTTGATACTACTGACTTTGGTCCTTTTTTGTGAATAGGAATAATGTAATATAATAATGCCTATATGGCTTCGATTACAAAGAAAATGTAACATAGCAGCACAATTTGTTGCGTCGACAACTTTTTACTCAGATGTTTGTCAACTGTTCGCAGTCATTTGTGCTCTCTCCATCGAACCAGCGTGTTTTCCTATGTCGACAATAATTTTAAGTGTTATCACAATGAAGTAGCTCTTTGTCACAATGAAGTTAAAGTCGCTCAAAAAAGAGAGGCGTTTCCAATTGTGCGTCTGTGTTAAATATTCTTAGATTAATATTGAGTTAACTTCTTCGACTGAATGTATTTTCGTGTGGCTTGAATTGCTTCTCAAAATGTTGAACTAACAATCTAAGAGGGGGAGGAATTTTCCAAATATAAAACAAACTTGATTTGGGTACGGTTATCCGCAATAATTTGTGGCTCTATCTCTTATAGTCTCTGAGATCGACGCGATCATACAGACAGATAGACGTACAGTCGGATATGGCTAAATCGACTCGGCTGTAGATGCAGATAAAGAATATGTATACTTTATAGGGTTTGAGATGCTTTCTCCTGACTGTTACATACAGTTGAACAACTCAATGATCTCCTTTTTTTTGGGAACAGGGTATAAAAAACAAAATCAAGTGTTCTGTTGAGAGAGTGAGCAAGTCTTTTAAATTTTCCCTGTCTTTTTGGTGAGCACACGGCATAGAAAAAAATGGTTAACACAATGATAAGTGTTGTCAGAATATTCTGTTCATTTTTGGTGGTAGCCTGAAAACCTGTTCGCACTAAAAAGTGCATTCGATACAATAAGTCTGAGAGGTGACTTCATACTAGTCCCCTCAAGAGACCGGAGTCCCCCAGGTGCCAATTTGAAAAGCACACTTTTGGGCGTAAAATACCTTTTTCTGATCTTTGGGGTTAAGACTCAAATTGGGACTCCACCCGCGATGTAACTATCAACGCATAACCACCAAAATCTTTCACAAGGGGGCCAACCGCAATGTGAGCAGCCTAGGACAAGTGCTCATCATGGGCTTCTCCCCTTTTTGCACTTTACGACAAACTGGCAGGGTTGTCAAGCCCGTCATGATGTCAGTCGCCCCTTGCGTCATCATGCCCCTTGCGGGAGCGTATTGTTGGCAGTCAAGACTGTCCGAGGGGATAAGCATCATTTTAGTGTTTAGTATTTTCCATCTTTTAAGAAAGTGGTGGACACCAAAATTGAGTTTTGGAAGCGGTCCAACAACAACAGTAAAACCAATCCTTATGAAGGAGTTTCGATCGCGCACACTGCACCTGTTGCGCCGTCTGCGTGTGCGCCTTGCTGGCGCCGTGCGCCGATTCGCATTCACATTGTTGTTGTAACACACTTCGAAGCATCGAAAAAGCGACGGAATTCCTTCTGCGGCTGAGTGACGCCAGTTGCCGAAATATAAATCTCTGCTGTAAGACATCGAGGATATGATTGACTGCCCTGTAGAACTGCTTTACAGCGCTGAAGCGGCTGCGAAACCCAAACTGTTGGTTCGGAAAAAAGATCTCAAATATATTTTTCTTGACTTTTCAAATTGCCAAAAGTATTAGCAGCAAAAGCCGCTAAAAAATCTTAAAGAAGTTAAGTAGGAGACTAAAAAGGGCGTTAGGAATACTCATTATGTGGGTTCTTGTTCTTTTCTAATTGCCATAACCTATCTTCCACTTCGACATGCTTTCGGTTTGAATTTATTCTATCTCTCCATTTTCTATATCAAAAGTATTTAGATTTAAAATACAACCAAAGATCCGCTACTCGTATCTATAATTATGCATCAGATAATGAATATAAATTACGCGCATGTCGGAGCATTTGCATGCTAAACTACCAGAGGCAGCTACATGAAAATTAAAATCGAAAATAAAACAGGCAACATTTTCTGCTGCTGCGGCTAATAAGTTGATGGCAAATTATGGCAGGCCAGGCAACCAACCATCCAACCAACCAACCAGCCAACCAGTCAGCCACTCATCCAGTTGGGGACAGGGACAAGGACAGAGAGCGAGAGCCCTGCATTCGAGAAGTAAGAGCAATCACATGCATGCAACGCCGCTTGCTGCAGGGCGTAATTAGCAAATAATGCAGGCACCATTTGTACCAGCAGGAGAAGCAGGAGGAGACGGTTAACTGAGGCAGAGGTTTGCCACTGCCAGTTGGTTAGAATCGACAACTCGCGACTCACCATCATTAGAGCAATGTTTGCATACATGTTGACTGAGTTCTGCGTGCTCCAATGGGGGAGGGAAGAGGCAGAAATCTTTGGCAGCTGTGTAATTTGTGGTCCAGTTTGTCGCCAGGCCCAGCTAATGGCCACTTAATAATACCCCTGCCCATCGATATGTACGTACTAAGTGTACACATGCCACCTGCATGGAGCAGTGTACACAGGACCAGGGGGACCAGAGTGATGCGACCAAGCGATAAGCAAACCAAAATTGTCTGCGTCTGGCATTGATAAGCCAAATGACTTGGCGTTAACGCACACAAAGAGACCAACTCAAATTATGGGGGGGCAAACTGGATAGTATAAAGTGGCCCGGTTAGAGGTGAGGCTGATAGGACACGACAAGCAAGACAATATCTCAATTGTAAAGTCTAAATTATGGGGGCGGAATCTAAGAGATTTCTTTCTTTAAATAAATTACAAATTGATGAATTTCTGGTCGACTTTACAAAAAAAAAAACAAAATGTAAGCAGATTAAACTTGCTTGAACTACTTGGGAATTCCAAAGCGCAAGTAAAAATTTTCTAAAAAATACCATGAAAACAGAATTTAGCAACTAAAAATAAAGGAATTATTACTTCAGCTCGAAGTTTAGCTCGTATAATTTGTATAACTGAAGGTTTTAAATGCTTTTCATTCCGCAATATAGTATTCACTTTGATAACAATAGATAGCGAATCTACTTTGGCCATATGGCAGCCCTGGCCACACTAATTATCATAATCACGCCATAGCATGGTTGTCCATCTCTAGCATTAACGCTTCAGCGAGTGAGTCGTTGGCCTCGGACCTTGCTGACAACATCTACACACACACACAAAATATAATTCCGCCGCTTATGGAGAGACAAACACATGGAACAGCACACAGCTTGCGATCATCCAGGAAGCTTCGCTTCAACCAGGATTTGCGCATTCGCATCTTGCAGCGGCTAAGATGTGGAATTTCCTCTACAAGCTGTGAAACAGCAACGCCAAACACACACAAACGTTCAAACTCTGCCAGCAACGCCAATACACATACAAATAAATTCAAACGGAAAAAGGGTGGTTTTTTTTGTGCAAATGACGACGACCATGTGCTCGCTCTCGCACACGACTGTCGCCTCCTTACACGGTCAACCGTACGCTTACTGCCGCAGACAATACGTTCCACGTCAGGCTGTCCACGTGTGAAAAAGTTACTCTCCCAGCCTGCCCTACACCTGCTGCTCACGCCTGCTATTTACGTGCGCCCAGCGGGCCTTGCTCTTGCATATCCATAATCGCAACATTGGTCAATCAGTTATCAATGCCGCCGATTCACATTGTACGCAGCCGGCTCTGCAACTACATGTAACCAATCTCACGTTGGTCAAGCATCCGTCCAATTTTTCAGATCTTACATTGTACGCAGCCAGCCAGACAATCGTTCCTATTTATGAAGGTACGTCGCGCAGCTGAATATGGATCTCTGTATATGGATCTTCATCGCAACTTTCATCATCGCCAATGTTCAAACACAACGATCCCCATTCCTGATCGACCACAAGCAACCTGCAACAGCTCGAGACGCTCTTTGTTTTGGCAATTTATGCCAGCCTAACTCTACCTACAAGTTCTAGAACTCAACACAAAGCCCACAACAAGTGGCAAACAAAGTCCACAGCGCGTGGCAAACAAAAGTCTCTACTCGGGTTATAATACCCAGTGCTATTGACTTGCTTATCTTGCTTATCGACACCCACTCAAAGCAACGGCCTTAACCGAGGTTACCATCGACGCAACTACGCAAATCTGTACTCGGTGCACATGCTCAGTACTACGGATTTAATCAGTTTCCACACTCATCGAAAACAGTACAATTTTGTGAGAGTAAGAAAAAAATTTGCTTAAGACAAGAGTTTAGTCCAAATTTTATAAGAGAGTCCACAAAAATAATCTAAAATAGTCAAAGAATATTAAAACAATTGGTTCATAGGAAGGCAACTCCTTTCTCTAGCGACATTTCCCATTTACTTTTCATTTCACGGACTCATACGACACCGGTTTTAAATCAGCGAAATTTTGTGAATACTTTGCGATTTAGCTAACAAATCGTAAAGTTTTTGCTAAAAGATACAAAGTTGAAACAGAAATTTAAGAAAATTATATATTATGTTGAATTGAAAAGTTCAATAGTTTAAGTTAAGTTTTTCTAATATCACAGCTCTTAGATAACCGTCAACATATAATTGCACTGAGCACAGCAACCATCAAATACAGAATATAATAAACCAAACCGGCTTCGCTCTGATTCAGCAAACATATGTCTGATCTGTCTAATAGTCTGTTCACACAGGTCGTAGCTTCGAAACAAAAGAACTTTCAAAGTCGAAGCTGCGAGATTTTTATACTCTGTACCGAAGGTACATAGAGTATATTAAGTTTGTGCAAAAGTATGTAACAGGGAGAAGGAATCATTTCCGACCCTATAAAGTATATATATTCTTGATCAGCATCAACAGCCGAGTCGATATAGCCATGTCCGTCTGTCCGTCTTTCTGTCTGTCCGTCTATCCGTCCGTCCGTATGAACGAAGAGATCTCAGAGATGGTAAGAGATAGAGGTTTGACATGTATGGGGCATATATTTCTTATACTTGCAGGCAGATCAAGTTTATTTTCAGTTTTTGCCACGCCCCCTCGCGCCCCCGCAATTTGGAAAAAACCTCATATCTCCTACAGTTTTGAAGATAGATGGTTCGTACTTTCTAGAGATATCTAGAAAGAAAATTTTTATCGATTTGCTGAAGAAATGATAAAGATCGGATGAACGATACTCAAGTTATGAGCAAAAAACGGCCAGTTAACACCCCCCACCCACCCCACCCATACCGTAAGCATTGCGTTCAGCAGAAGCAATCTTAGTGAGAGAGAGAGAGACTTAGAGAGCGCACTGCGTTGTGTGTTAACTGGCCGTTTGACTCGTGACCAAATTCGAGCTGCGACATTAAGGGTGCAGAGTATGTTATAGTCGGGCTTGACCGACTTTCTTTCTTGTTTTAAATAGGAACTACTTAGGTAGGTCAAAAGTCGAAACCTTCCGAGAGCATTTGGCGATACTTTACAAACCATACTTGGTACCATACCGATTTCTCATCTTCTACATAAAGTTATGTGTCACATGAACTAACATAGAACAGAGCAAAATCAAAGTTTATCTGACACATAGCTGCTATCAAGAAAATGAGAAATCGGCCTTAAGTAGTAGTAGCTGACATCTGTTTTAAAAGCTGGAGATTTTCGAAGCTTCGTGAAAGATTTTTGTTTATTGTTGCGTTGCTGCATGAGCGAAGAGTCGAGTCGGAGGACTGAGGCGCACAAAAGCTCACACAAGTGCGTACACTCTGGAAAAAAAGGAAGAACTTTGTACTTGAAACAAGTAAACCTTAACCAGGACGGAATTTTAAGAACAATTCGCATTATCCGTTGCACACTTTTTGGAGCTTGCATTATAAGTCTATTTTGTCTTCAATATAAGCGAGCTTTTCTTAAGTTTTTCCTGTAGTACCGATACAGTTAACGGCAAAGGCACACTTTATCAGGCTGCCTTAAGGCAGCCTTTAGTCTCAGTGTAAAATGGCTATTACTGTAAGCACAAAAAGCTATTGATTCAAGAACGTTTGCTCTCATTTTAATATCATAAACCAGGCATGCCCCAAAAGCAGCAAACGACAGAGCACTCACCAATACTCACAAAGATAAGCACCAATACCAATAATGAAATTGTTGTTGGTCAGTTTGCTTGCTCGCGCAAACACCAATCAAAGAAGAGAACAAACCCGGTTTTTGTTCTACGCTTCGCATACACACGAAACCGTTAGCATGTGTGTCGTTTCGTATGCCTCGCGCCCTGCATGTATACGATCATTGATTTCCTATGTTCCGGCCAATTACAATAACAAAACATACCCAAAGAGAGTATGGGCATCGCTGACATAAACGGTCGTTTTTCGATTCTAGAATGTT
This sequence comes from Lordiphosa magnipectinata, assembly GCA_037044535.1. Lineage (NCBI taxonomy): Eukaryota > Metazoa > Arthropoda > Insecta > Diptera > Drosophilidae > Lordiphosa > Lordiphosa magnipectinata. The sequence goes on from JBAMBO010001223.1 coordinate 358,561, forward strand.
TGGTGCTTTATTTAAGTACTTTCCAAAACAGAATATACTTGAAACTTTAAGTACAAAACGGTAAAAATTATATCCCGATTAACTTTGAACTCTGACATTCGTTTATTTAAGTTTTCCAACTCAATACTGATTGTGCCAATGCTGAATTTAGGTATGAGCATTAGAGAAGTCAATAAAAAAACCAACCAAAAAAGGTTTTGGCTTTGTTCGGCACAACAGAGATAGAGAAACAGAACTGAAAGTGTTTTTGAGTTTATGTTTTTTGTTGATCTGAAAGTGTGGACTAACTTTTGAGACATTTTTGCTAATCGAGTGATTCTAGTAGAAGTACTTTTTCTGTAGACAGTTAATGCGTGAGTGGTGGAAAACTTTCCTGATATTTTGGTTCACTATTGTTTACATTTTGTCATTTTCTACAAATTCATCAGCTGTATTACAAAAAAATAACGTTAACGAAAAACAACCACAAAGTTTTGATTTTGTTCTTTAGATACCAATTTTTTCATTTGATTTTTCATTATGTGTAACAAACAAGTTGGCCGTGGAATGGACATGTCATACTATGAATTCGAGCTGAGTGCGATTGTTTGAGGAATTTTTTAGTGCCATCTGGGCAGCCGAACAATACGGAGCTATAATAAATAATAATATATATTTATTTTTTATGAAATTGATCTCTTTTTATTATTTTGAAAAATTGCCTATTTACTTGTACGACGACGTTTGCTGGGTGACAGGGGTGGACTCGTCCTGCACTTGGCACAAGTTAAGCAGACGAATTTTGACCCATTTTATTACGATCCTAGCTCTTCTTATTTTTGTTTTTTAGTATTTTACGTGTCACATTTCCATCTCTACTGTGGGCATCTGCTAACTGGACAAGTGCGGGTGTTTTCGTCCTTTCCCTTCCCTTTCCTTCAAATGCCCGCACGCAACTTTGGCAATAGTAATTTTGTAAAGTTTCTAGATGAAGTTGGTTTTTGGCCATCCAAAGTGCATTTACTGAATAGATTTTTGTGTTGTTAGATGCCATTTTTCGTTATAATCCGCTACGCGTGGGTGAAAGAGGAAGAGAGGAGCTTACACACTGCTTTCACTGCTTTGCTGGTCGATGCGTGTGCGCCTTTGTGTTTTATTGCATGTCATTTCCGCTGCCATTTCCTCTTGCATACTTCTGATGATTGGTCTGCTCGCTGTGCTGTCTGGACGGCATCCTGGCAAATGCAATGCAGCCATTACGTTTATCCTGCCACGCACACACACAGTCTCAAACACTCGTACATCAGATATGGCAAAATTTATATTCGCATTTCCGACGCTCATTTTTATCATGAACCGAAAAACCAAAAACCACACCACACCACACTACATACAAATTGTAAACGTGCAGCTGCTGTGCTTGGAAGCTGTAGAGAGAGAGACAGATCCGAGTAAAGGACAAACAAACGTCACAAACAGACATTGGGTATGGCGACTTTTATTGTTCGCGACTGCAGGACTGCGCTTTTTAACGCATTTTCAATACGCTTTTGAGTTTTTATTACAATATTAACCTGAAGTTTATTTCCTTCCGGGGAGAGCACTTCATATTAAAGCTTTAAGAAGTTGTAAGATATTTCTTTATAGTTTTAAGTGCAAGCTTGGCAAAAGTATGCTACATTATTAAGCAGAGAGAGAAAGTATGGGTGAAAGTAACTTTCTTTAAACTTAACAGAATTTATTAGAATATATTTGGATTAACGGCTAATAAATAGGCTCTTTATCAGTTCATACTTAAGGTTGATTGTTTTAGAGTTATTAAATGAGAAACTTTTAAAAAATGAATTTTTTTAATATTTTTCAAAAAATGCACTAAAAATCTAAAATAGTTTAAAATGGTAAATTTTTCTTTGCGATCTCATAATTATTATCATCATGGATTTAATTATCAGGGATTACCCGATGGTCGGGATGGATTACCCAAATCGAATATTTCCCATATTTCAAATTTGTTCCATTAAGAACTGTCATGAGCTAAAGCTTCTAGCTGCTGCATATGTGTCAGCTAAATTTGGAATTAAAATCCTGACTTCCACCTGATTAAATGAACAGGTCGCACAAGCCCAATGTAGACCTTAGACCGTAGTGGGTTTTAGTTCAGTGGTTGTACATGGCCAAGGCAAGCGGCAATTGTTCCATTCTTTGTTTTAGAATGTGAAAATGCAATAATATTTCTAATGAATGAATCCCGCAAACTACCTTTATCTTGGTGGGACTACCAGGAGGGCATGCTGCTTGTGTATGAAAAATCCACTTTTCAAGAATGTGATTGAACGTTCTGCAGTGGAACAAGGGTATTAAATATTAAAGGTTTTAAATTTTAAGTCCATTGCTTAAACACAGCCAAAAGTCGAATATCATATTTCATATATTGGCCTGCCTTAATACAGGCAGCATTCATGTCATCAATTTCACCAAATTTACCACAGGGGTCAAACAAAAACAATTGCAAACAGAAGGAGAAAGGAGGAAGGAAGGAAGGTGCACTTACCCCAAAACAGAAGTAAAAGCGAGATCAGCAAAAAGTAAGCGCAGCACAACAAAGAACAAAATACACATTTATTAAATGTTAATAAACTTTAATAATTATATTAAAACACAAGCACTAAAACAAAAAATCAAAAAAAATCACAGCGGCAGCCAACATTTGATCGCGAGAGCAAGAGAGGGCGAATGAGCGCGTGAGCAAATCATAACGGGAACGGAAACACAATTTGCAAAAAATGACCAACTAATTCTATTATTTAATGAAAAGCCGCAAAAAAGATTGAATTCAACACAAGAAGTACGCACAGATCCACCCGAAATCAAATCATTAGTGAAAAAACGCGTTAAAAAGCGAAATAATTAATAAAACACACAGCGACGCACACAAGACGGCCCGGCATCAAGGAAAAGAAATTATCGAACTAGCCAGCTACCGATAGGCACTGTAGTCGATGTTGCTTGGCTATGGTGCTGCCGTTATGGTGCTTGGCTTTTGAATTTGAATTCGAATATAAATTAAATTAAAATTGTATTCAATTTTGATTAAATTTTAAGAAAATACTGGGAAGAGTGTGTTACTGCTGAGTTTTAAAAAGAATAAAATAATTAATAAAACCAATTCTAAGGTACATTGTTTTTAAGGCTAGTTATAAAGGAAGGAAATAAATTTAAAGTAAGAAATTTATGAATAATTTCGATTTGAGTTATTAATATGGAAAAACTTATATATACGGAGGTGTCACGGAAATCTCTTCCAACCAAATTCCAAACCCAAAACCAATTCTCGGTGTCCCAGAAATCCCTTTCGGTTGGTTTCAAATCTCTCATGTTTTGTAAGCAAATTTAGCAAAAGTTACATTTCATATTTGGAGTATATGATATGAATATATATAAATTTGAATTATAATTTAAAAATGTATCATAAAACATATAACACAATCAAAAAATTACAGTTGAACATCAAATTAACCCTTAACAAAAAAAAAAGGGATATTTTTTGTGAAAGATGCAGCCCTGTTTTTAGAGATGACACTTCAGCTGGATCTGCTTGTGTTCTAACTAGATTTTCAAATTAGAAAATGTAATCTCTTGAAGTTCTGGGACACCGACGGATTTATGGAGCGTTTTTCAAAACAACCGACGACAAAATCTCTAGAGATTTCCAGTACACCGATATATTTTTACCAAGGCTGCAAACCGGTCCGAAACCGAACCCCTTAGAACCGATTCGGTTCGGGTTTTTTTGGATCCGACGAAACGGACCATGAACCGAACCTCTAATATTTTTGACTCCTCGAAAATTAACCCGAACCGGACCACTTTTTCGAAAAACTAGGTTTGGTTCACAAAATTAAGTAGTTTTTCCAACGACACAAAAGAACCTATAAAGTGTGTGAAGTGCTACAGATCATAATTGTTTGTTTCAATCAATCTACACCATTTCTTTTGCGAATCAATAATTAATCTTGAATACTAAATATCTCTAAAAGGTACAATGCTGTGGGAGATATGACGATTCTTACAAATTGCGGGGCGTAAGGAGGTGTGTCAAAAATTGAAAATAATCTTGTTCTGTCTGCAAGTATAAAATGGTTAAATCACCCCCTTAACCATTACAGACACATTATAACATCTAATTTAACCACTTGCTGTGCATTTTCTTCCTTCAACCAACAATGTCAAATTAAAGTTAAGCCAATTTCCTGTACATTTCTTAGCATTTGCGGCTGCTGCTGCTGCTGCTGGCTTTGCCAATAAACACATTACAACATCTCTCGCCGTTCATAAATTCATAATGATTTAGGGCAGGGCGATGGATGCCACAACAGATACAAAATGCAGAGCGCAGCCAACTAGGAAATGGCGAACACACTACAACTATAATAAATACGCAACAAAGTAACCAAGGAGTAGCAAAGTCACAAACCAGTGTCTGGTTTTTGGGCAAAAGCCAACCAGCAGGCGCAACGTCTGTGGCATTACTTTTATGATTATTTGTGGCGTTTATTTTGTGGTCAGTGGCTAGAGACGCTATACGCTTTGACTTTAACAACTCCTCTCACATATGGAGGTCTAGTCCATGTCCGGGCAACTTTAATTAGATTTGCACATTAGACAAGGCAAGTTGGGCTAATGATACGGGTATCTGTATGCCAGGCACGATGGCTTCTCACGGCTTGCACAGTGGTGAAGGAGATTATTGTAATAATAGGCAATCAAATTGAAAGTTAGAACGTTTTGATGAGGGTAAATGTGCTGGATGAAACTTTGTAGATGCTTACGGTTAAAGGTTCAGCTCGCAAAACGGTTTTTGGAATTGAACTTGTTGTTTTTGGAATTATTTGAAAATTGCCGCCATTATGTAAATATATCGATATTTTAGTGTTAAGGTATTTTTAAGAAATCAAAGGATGATCACACCTTTGGGTAGTAGAACGCAGTAGATAGTAGTAGACAGACAGAGAGTATGGACATTGTATTTACAAATTTCTATTTAGAAAACCGTGTGTAAAAGTAAAAAACCATGTGAATAGTGTGAAAATATAAACCGAAAACTGAAAAAAACCTCGTTTACAAACTTTTATAAATTACTAGCTGACCCGTCAAACAACGTTGTTCTGCCATATAAATTGTTTCTAGTAAATATATATAAGTTAAAGTCGGCGATGTACTCCAGATTATTGTTTCTTCTTCGAATTACAATTTCTCTCGTCGCTGTGCGGTCGCCAACGTCAAAAGCAGGCGCATTAAATCTATGCACGTGCTCTCCAGCTGGTGTTTTATCAGGATTGATAGCAATAAAGTGAAGAGTTTCAAGCATTTAAATAACTCATTGTGCTCATGTGCTCGCCGACGATGCGCCTGGCGTTAGGCGAATTGAGGCGCAACGTGCATCCAGACGATACTTCGGTACTTTATACTTTATACTTTATACTTTATACTTTATACTTTATACTTTATACTTTATACTTTATACTTTATACTTTATACTTTATACTTTATACTTTATACTTTATACTTTATACTTTATACTTTATACTTTATACTTTATACTTTATACTTTATACTTTATACTTTATACTTTATACTTTATACTTTATACTTTATACTTTATACTTTATAGTTTATACTTTATACTTTATACTTTATACTTTATACTTTATACTTATACTTTATACTTTATACTTTATACTTTATACTTTATACTTTATACTTTATACTTTATACTTTATACTTTATACTTTATACTTTATACTTTATACTTTATACTTTATACTTTATACTTTATACTTTATACTTTATACTTTATACTTTATAGTTTATACTTTATACTTTATACTTTATACTTTATACTTTATACTTTATACTTTATACTTTATACTTTATACTTTATACTTTATACTTTATACTTTATACTTTATACTTTATACTTTATACTTTATACTTTATACTTTATACTTTATACTTTATACTTTATACTTTATACTTTATAGTTTATACTTTATACTTTATACTTTATACTTTATACTTTATACTTTATACTTTATACTTTATACTTTATACTTTATACTTTATACTTTATACTTTATACTTTATACTTTATACTTTATACTTTATACTTTATACTTTATACTTTATACTTTATACTTTATACTTTATACTTTATACTTTATAGTTTATACTTTATACTTTATACTTTATACTTTATACTTTATAGTCTTTATACTTTATACTTTATACTTTATACTTTATACTTTATACTTTATACTTTATACTTTATACTTTATACTTTATACTTTATACTTTATACTTTATACTTTATACTTTATACTTTATACTTTATACTTTATACTTTATACTTTATACTTTATACTTTATACTTTATACTTTATACTTTATACTTTATACTTTATACTTTATACTTTATACTTTATACTTTATACTTTATACTTTATACTTTATACTTTATACTTTATACTTTATACTTTATACTTTATACTTTATACTTTATACTTTATACTTTATACTTTATACTTTATACTTTATACTTTATACTTTATACTTTATACTTTATACTTTATACTTTATACTTTATACTTTATACTTTATACTTTATACTTTATACTTTATACTTTATACTTTATACTTTATACTTTATACTTTATACTTTATACTTTATACTTTATACTTTATACTTTATACTTTATACTTTATACTTTATACTTTATACTTTATACTTTATACTTTATACTTTATACTTTATACTTTATACTTTATACTTTATACTTTATACTTTATACTTTATACTTTATACTTTATACTTTATACTTTATACTTTATACTTTATACTTTATACTTTATACTTTATACTTTATACTTTATACTTTATACTTTATACTTTATACTTTATACTTTATACTTTATACTTTATACTTTATACTTTATACTTTATACTTTATACTTTATACTTTATACTTTATACTTTATACTTTATACTTTATACTTTATACTTTATACTTTATACTTTATACTTTATACTTTATACTTTATACTTTATACTTTATACTTTATACTTTATACTTTATACTTTATACTTTATACTTTATACTTTATACTTTATACTTTATACTTTATACTTTATACTTTATACTTTATACTTTATACTTTATACTTTATACTTTATACTTTATACTTTATACTTTATACTTTATACTTTATACTTTATACTTTATACTTTATACTTTATACTTTATACTTTATACTTTATACTTTATACTTTATACTTTATACTTTATACTTTATACTTTATACTTTATACTTTATACTTTATACTTTATACTTTATACTTTATACTTTATACTTTATACTTTATACTTTATACTTTATACTTTATACTTTATACTTTATACTTTATACTTTATACTTTATACTTTATACTTTATACTTTATACTTTATACTTTATACTTTATACTTTATACTTTATACTTTATACTTTATACTTTATACTTTATACTTTATACTTTATACTTTGTACTTTATACTTTATACTTTATACTTTATACTTTATACTTTATACTTTATACTTTATACTTTATACTTTATACTTAATACTTTATACTTTATACTTTATACTTTATACTTTATACTTTATACTTTATACTTTATACTTTATACTTTATACTTTATACTTTATACTTTATACTTTATACTTTATACTTTATACTTTATACTTTATACTTTATACTTTATACTTTATACTTTATACTTTGTACTTTATACTTTATATCCTCCTTTCCGCTCTTAAAGTAGTTTTGTAAAAATGGATGTGGTTCGTTTGGCATTGGCAGCAATGGTCCTACTTTATGGTTTACTTGGCCTTTGATTTTGAAAGTTGAATTTAATTGCTGACCATTTACCGCTGTATTGTGCATTTGAAATCATGAATTAAATCTACGAATGGACTTCAAAAACTGGTTTGAATCTGGATCCGTGCCGATGAGCAAGCCGTTCAATGGTTCTGGTGGCGTCTCAATTTTCGGTAGCTGCACTTTTCCTGATGCGCAACACGTCCCGGAGGACTCATTTTCGTATTTGAGCGCATGACAATTGGGACATTCTTTGTCCATAGCACCGGAAGCGGAATATTCAAAATCTAACTCATACTCGAATGCTTGACGAAGGAACGAAGCAGATGTAAATGCTCGATGTACTTGTTGGCGTTTTCGGTCAATTGTTCTTAACATCTGTCCGGCGCTCTAGTCTCTGCTCTAATTGTTGTTGTTAACTTTGGAAAGCTCTTGCCTTTTGTGATTGAGAAGATCGCAGTTGCGACATTCTGACTCGCGTAATTTCAGTTATTTCATATAATTGTTGAACATTTCGCATGAATGTTCGAAGAATGTTCTGCAGAGGGACACCCATATCATCTAGCGTTACAAAATATAGTTAAAGACCTATTCTACACCTGCCGAAATAAATACAAAAAAAATTGTATGAACATCAGTCAAGCCGTTTCGGAGCAGTTTGCTAACTAACATCAGACACGTGATTTTTGTATATATATAGATTAGATCGCAACATTTTCCTAGCTATTCAGATTCGGGTTTATGTAAGATCTTTAACTCACAATTTCAGTTTCATTTCTCTACCTTCTTCAAACCACGGTTCTTTGTTTTTTTTTTTTTTTTGGTTGGACCTGTTAATGCTTACCCCAGTTGGTCAAACTAAATGCACACTATACAAGGCGATAAATACCAGAAACATTGTAACAGTTGTCTACTAAGGACATGGGCATGTGTGTGTATATCCTTGTGTCTACTTCACATCAATAAAGCTTAATTTAATTCGAGCTAGGGGCAACAGTTTTTTTCCTGCTATCTCTTTAAGTCCGACAGGACGGCTACAGCGGAACTCTCCACCCTCTGTCCACACGTGCCCAGCTCATGATTATTATTAGTTATGATGATGTATCCTTTTAATGGGTGTGAGTTTGGTGGGGAGTGTGTGCCTGGCAAATATTAATAATTGTTTTTCCCTTTCTCTCTCTCTCTCTCTCTCTCTGTCTTACTCACCCTCGCAAATGGTGGGACGTCTGGGTAACACGCTAAAAATTAATTAAACGTTCTAGGCGGAGGGTATTTTTTTTGTTTTTGTGTTTTTTTTTTCGTTGGTCATTCCGTGGTTATTTATGCGCTGGGCCATTTTTGGCCGTTTTTACAACCAGAACCCTGTGCAAATGGCCGTTGGTTGATACATCACGAACAGCACGCACTCATATTGGCAATTTATATTTGTATTAATTAATGGGCCAGTAAACAATTGCTGAAAGCTGTGCCATTAGTGCAGTCGATGAGTGAAAAAGTAAGCGTAGAGTTGGCAGGCAGCTGGAGCGGGAATAATAATAATAAGCTGAAGCTTTTGTAAACATAAATTACAAAAAGTTGATGTTATATTGTTGTTGTTGTTGTATTGTCGGCAGAGTTAATAACATTTTCGGTTATGAAAATGTGCAAAATTGACTTTAGTTATTTGTGAAATATTTCAGGGCAGACAGCCATAAATTTGGTTTTTTTTTTTTTGGCCAGTTTGAAGTGGATTTTTAAAGCCAAATGCGAGTGAATTTGGACTAAAATTGTTTGTCGAAAATGTTTGATTTTATTAACTGGTCTTAGTTGCCTGTTTTTCGATCATTTATCACTTCAGTACTGAGCTGAAGCAGCCATGATTTCATTAAGTTGGTACTAAAATCATGGCTATTATTTCATGACATTTGCTTCTTTATGGGCAGTATTTTAGTACTGAATTCATGGATTAGTTTCAGTGGTATTACTGAACACTGTACTGAAATCAGCCATGAATTGGAGTAATTCCTACTGAATCAGCACTGATAAATTCAGTACTTAAGCGTAGAACTGCAGGGTAGATTAAACCTAACTTCACAGTGTGAAGTTCACACAGCCAAATTTATTTACACAAACTGTCATGGCGGAGTTTGTCTGACTCGTGTCCGAATTTGGGTAGGTGTTCACACATACGTTAAATAAATTTGAATCGAAATTTGTCGAAATTTCGAAAGTTTCCAGTGAATTTGACTAAGCCAAATTCACACTCGCAAATTTGATTTTCGACAAATTTATGTTTCCCACAAACCTTGTAGTGTGTCGAAAGCAGCTGACAAGCTATCGACTTGGTGCCATATACAAATATCGGGCTAATCGAAGTCTCTAATACATAGAAATCGGCTGCGTCTTTTTTTGTCATCTGCATGCTACAAAATTATGTGTCGGCTAATGGCATCAGCTGCTCCTTTTATGGTGTCCAATATGGCAGTAGCTGTGGTCGATTCATCTTTTCTATGTGTCCACGTGCCTTTCGCCGATTGGCATTGAGACATATCCAGATCCTTAGTGAACACAGCCGCTGCCAGTCCATATTCCGAATTATTGGCGCGTTCTATCACCTCATCCAACTTCTTGAAGCGTATCAATTGCTGCACCGGACCAAAGATCTCCTCACGGGCAATGGTCATGTCGTCCTCGACATCAGCGAATACAGTGGGCTCCACATAGTAACCACAAAGATCTTCGGGACGACTGCCACCGGCCACCTGTTTAGCTCCCTGCTTTTTGCCCGTCTTAATTAGACCCAAAATCTTTTCCATCTGCTCCTCACTGATCTGAGTACACTTTTCGGTGTTCAAATCGAAGGGACTTCGAAGGGACGAAGAGGCTCCGCAGATCGCTCCACGAGCTCATCATAAATCTTATCCTCAACGAAGGTGCGCGAGCCCGCACAACAGCACTGACCCATGTTAAAGAACAGACCAAAGTGAGCCGTCTCCACAGCATAGTCCATATCCGTGTCGGCCAGGATGATATTAGGTGACTTGCCACCCAATTCCAAGTTGACCCTCTTTAAATTTGTATTTCCCGAAGCCAATTGGATTAGCTTGCCCACATCAGTGGAGCCCGTGAATGCCACCTTATCCACATCACAATGATTGGCCAGAACAGCTCCAGTCGCACCAAAACCAGGCACCACATTGACCACACCCTCTGGGAAGCCAGCCTCCTTCACCAATTGGGCAATATACAACGCTGTCAATGTAGTCTGCTCGGCCGGCTTGAGGACAATTGTATTGCCCGTGGACTAAGCTGGACCCAGTTTCCATGCCATCATGAGTATGGGGAAATTCCAGGGTATAATCTGAGCGCAAACACCATTGGCTCGTGCCGTGAATAGGTAAAGAATTCACCATCCATTGGAATGGTCTTGCCATGATTCTTATCGGCCCAGCCGGCAAAGTAGCGCAGATTCTTAACAGCCATTGGTACATCCACATTATACGACATGCTATAGGGTTTTCCATTGTCCAGGGTCTCCAAGCTAGCCAAGTAAACCCGATCACGTTCCATAAGATCAGCTAGGCGGTAAAGCAAGGCATCCATACGACGCCATGGAGAACCGAGTTTGAATGCTTGACGAGCTGCCTTGACTGCAATATCAACATCCTCCTTGCCACCACAGTGAATTTCGGCAATGGTTTGTTCTGTGGCCGGATTGATGGAGCTAAACGTTTCACCAGTTTTGCTCTTGTGCCACTCATTGTTGATAAAGAGCCCCGTGTATAGCACTTCAGGTGTGGTCTGGGGTGAAGGCATCGACGAGTAATTTGCCAAAGCAGCAACTGCAGCTCTGAGCCCGCAACAAGGCGTCGGTTTTCAGAACCCGCTGCATTTTATTTACTTAGAATTTTATGAAAAAATAAAAATAAAAAAAGGTTTTAGAAACTTAAAACCAGAAACGCTTGCTCACTGCTCTGCAGTCGTCAGGCAACGAAATGTTCGGTATTGGATACGGATACACTTTCCCCGCAACTCCGCTTCCTGAAACTTGCCTTTAAACTCCTCGACAATATCTGCCCAATCATTTGCTCTAATAACACTAGTTTACAGCCAAAAAGACCCATTTCTAGTGAAACTATTTTCAAGTGTAGTTTGGATTGGTGATCTCAAAAATCGAATTCAAAAATTTTTTCATGGCAACGTTTTTTAAACATAAATTTTTTCCATTTTTTCGGGAGATGCACTTACATTTTATGCCATATCTCAATTGATAATGGTCAGATGGAGTCAAGCAAGATATGAATCGAAAGGTAATTGAATGGTTAATAATCGCAAAAAACACTATTTTCAAATCGGTTAAGTAGTTTCAATACAGTAATAAAAAATATTTCAAAAAAATCTATATTTTGTACGAAAACACAATAAATTTCGTTTACTTAAGAACCGCACTTCTCCGAAGAAAATAAGATATCGATGAACAAAATCTATTAATAAATACAGGAGCTGTGATAAATTGAGTGCTGAAAAAATTTGTGATTCTGAGATTTTTAAATGAAAAATTTTTATTTACTTCGACTTTTGTTCTGTTCTGAAATTTTTTTCTGATCCGGCTATTCGCCCACTTCTAATATTGACCATGAGACGAAGAAAATAGAAAAAAAAAATTTTTCTAAACACTTAAAATTCTCAATTTTGACTGTTAGTTTCTTTACTTAAATTGATCCAGCTTCAATATTTATTCATAGATTTTCTTCATCAATACCTTTTTATCTTTGTAGAAGTGCGATTCTTAAGTCGAAAGAATATAAATAATTTTTGTGAATTTTTTTATATTTTTCCTAGGCGATCAAAAGTGAAATTTCTTGCATTTTCGAGGAAAAAATAGATTTTTTGATGTATTATTGGTCATTGTATTCAAATTTCTAAACCGATTTGAAAACAATGTTCTACGTCATTATTGAAAATTTAATGACCTTTCGATTCATATCTTGCTTGACACCATAAGAAGATTATGAATTGAGATATGGCATAAAATGGAAGTGCACCTACCGAAAAAATGGAAAAAAATTCATATTTAAAAATTTTTGAATTCGATTTTTGAGATCACCAATCCAAACTTAACTTAAAAATAGTTTCAGTAGAAATGGGTCATTTAATTTTTTTTTTTGTAGACTAGTGTAATTTGATTTTTAAAATTTACAGGGCGTTTTTCCACCAGCGATACCAATTTCAAGGTATCCGCGTGCTTGCTTTGCCGGAGGCTCTTCGTAAAGTACTTCATAAGATTCGAAAATTGATTTACAAAAGTCCTAGCAATCGGACAAGCATCATAAGTTTGCCATAGTTTGTTCTTACAGTTGACTTGCAAGGTCAAACTCTGCAAATTCGATAACAAACAGTGTTCACATTGCCTTCAGATAGCACACAATCGTTTCAATAACTTGACCTGTCAAACTCGTCAAATCGGTTTGCAAATGCGTTTGACTGTTAAAAATCATTTGGGTATTCGACAACTTAAAGGCTTACAAAATCCCACTCATTCAAGAATTAAAGCCGGGCTTGAATTTCAGTCAATGGGCTCTGCCACAGCTCAAAGACTATCCGCTGAATTTGCGCCAAATTTTGTTCCGTGACGAGGCACATTTTTGACTAAATGGATACGTCAACAAACAAAATTGTCGCATTTGGACTGATGAGCAACCCGAAGAGACTCTCGAACCATCGTTACATTTACAAAAATTAACTGTTTAGTGTGGTTTATGGACTGCTGGAATCATCGGTCCGTATTTCTTTAAGAATGAGGCAAGGGCGAGAGCTACCGCACAATGGTAAATGACTTTTTTTTGCTCATAACTTGTGTATCGTTCATCCGATCTGTATCATTCCTTAAGCAAATCGATAAATAATTTTGACAACTAGATATCTCTAGAAGGTACATTCACAATAATAACACAGTGCTACAGTGCGAAATAACCTGGGTATTGGCATAGCGTACGCTGTGGAGCAGGTTGCGTTTAGCACTTCCTCATACTTGGTTTTCATCCTTTGGTTACCTGATGACGAAGATATTTGCGGATATCTAAGCACACTTCGACAATCTATTGATACCCCGAAATATCATTGCTAAAGTTTGGTGGGAAATTTAAATAAAGTTTTTCATATAACCACATAAATGTTTACATATTTGTTTGACAATTTTTGACTAAGATTATTCCTGTTCGGGTGCTGAAGACATTATTCTACCTCCTCTACCCTTAAAAATTGCATACATGAAGCAATTTGTGAAACGACTAAATAGAGAGGGCGAACCATTTCTTCATCTGCGAGCAGCTTTCCCAAAAATAAGCGATGCACAACTTAAAGAAGGTAACATATAAAAAATGCAACATTAGCCATAAAATGATTTATTAAACAATTGAAAAATAACAATTTTCAAGTCCCAATGTCCAAATTTTTTAGGAAACTATAGAAGCCCAGATTACCAGAAGGTGGTTAAAGAATTTACAGAGGCTTATGCTGAAATGGGATGTAGAATGTCCATAAAAGTTCATTTTGTACCCCAAGTATCCTAGGTTAATTTAGTGACTAACAAGGTGAACGGTTTCATCAAGAAATAGCTGCAATGGAAACCGATTTAGTAACAAATTAGAATGCTGTCCACCTATTGCTGGTCTCTAATGCGAGAGAGTGATGTTACCACACTAAATCGAAAAAAGGTCATCTGCACATTTCCAATGCAGCCAAGCCTAAAAGCCACTTAGTCCACCAATAAAAGCATAAAAAATCTGGAATTTTCCTATTTTCTTAAGCGCATCTATTTATTTTTGTATTGTCCATTACTAGAAGGGGTTAATGTAGACTTGCGGAGTTGCATCATGGAAGATTTGAAACTTGTGGCTTGGTTCTAATCCATAACAAACTTGTTATTTCTGCGCATATAGGTACAAGGAGTCTTGATATATAAATAGGTATTGCCGTGTACCACATCTTTGGAGTACATGTCGCTGTTGTGTCCCATACATTTTTTAAATATAATAAAACTTTTTGAGCTTGTTTGCCAAAGTGCATATACGATTCCAATTTATGCAAATGCTAAACAACTTATTTGTCACTTCAAGAAAACTTAAAAAAAAACACATGTTCAGCTCTCTTTACCACACAACAAGGCAACTGCCTATCAATAACAAATGTGCAGCTGAGCAGCAGCTTTCCCCAACGCTTTTAATTAAGTTTTTGGTATGTCTGGCATATGAAAATCGTTGCCAGGACTTCCGTTGCCTAAGTAGCTCCCATACAACACAATCTAAATAATTAAAATATGCAAATGCCTGAGTCTAATCCAATGGAACGACACGTAGTTCGTATTCAAAAGGCAGGCAGACACAAAACAAGGACACCGAAAAACTCAGTCAGACACAACCAGCGATTTGCTTAAATTATTCATAGCTATGCAGTTTGGTGGAGAGGGGGGAGTGAGAAAGCAACGCAGGTAGTAAATTAAATAAATGACTTGCCCGAAATTCGCGCCGTTTAATTGAGGCAAGCGAGTGAAAGTTTTATTGATGTATGGGGAGCGGCAATTAATTGGACGACCCTAAAAAGTATGCTACACTTTTTGTACGCTCCTTCTCAGGGGCTCAAATATTCAATTATCGAAATGCTTCAACTTCTTTTTTTTTGTTATTATTACTTTGCTTAATTGTTAAAGTTTTCAAACAAACTTTAAAGCGAACAATTTTTTATTTGAAACTTTTTTATTGTTAAATGTTTGTTTCCTGTTTGTTGTTGTGTGTAATAAAAAAAAAAAAACGGGCCGGAAAAACATAATTTTTAATTTCGTGCAGCGCTTTTTATTGGTTTTTAATTTCGTTGTGCTGTCCTTTTGGCAATGTAAACAGCATCCTTAGAAGTGCACATCGAAAAAAAAATGAAGCAGGAAACATGCTTTGGCTGCTCTTGTCATAAAGCGTAAAAGCGTTGCTTTGTATGTGCTGCTGCTGCTGCGTCGCCAACAATATCATCATCATTGGAGTCGGAGTTGGAGTCCTTCCTGCTGCGTGCAAATATGCTTTGTCTATGGCAATCGTGTGTTTTTTTTTTCCTTCTTGTTTCCTTTTGCTGTTGTTACTTTTTCATTACTTTGGCTTAAAATTGATATGAAAGTTTTTGCTCGCAGGAGTCCGGGCTCTCTTTTTGCCATCAATACGTTTCATGTTTATTTTAGCACACTCACACATATGTGTGTGTGTATTGCACCCTTAAAAAGGGTTGGGCATCTGTCTGCTCGGGCGTTTGTGGTCGTTGCTTTCATGGGTTTTTAATTACCACAAGCATAACAATATCATCTCCGAGCCAAAAGCTTAAAGTCCAAGTCCCAAATGGAATTAAATTCAATTTATTTAATTTCAATTTTCAAGCGTTTATGTCACAAAAATTTGTCAAGGATTACAAAACATCAAACAAAACCACAAACACAAAGTCAATTTCTATAGGCAGAAAATATATTTTCATTAAGATTAAGGCTTTTCTATAATAAATGGATTGGGAGGGGGGAGGAAATTGAGGTTTAAGTCAAAAATCTTAAATTTGACTTAAAGGCAAACCATCAACTAAGAAATAAGTATTCTTTTTTGGGGAATTATAGATAAATAAAGGGGTGCCCAGGCGCTATGCGCATAGCTCACATTCGTTGTTGTTTTCGGCATAGGAAAAGCTGCGCGTATAGCGTTTAAGTTAGTTCCTAGGCCC
The DNA here is from genome assembly GCA_037044535.1 of Lordiphosa magnipectinata. NCBI lineage: Eukaryota > Metazoa > Arthropoda > Insecta > Diptera > Drosophilidae > Lordiphosa > Lordiphosa magnipectinata. Next base: position 375,181 of record JBAMBO010001223.1, read on the forward strand.
AGTTCAATGTATGTATTTCAGGGTCTTAGGGTCTTTTACTAGAAATTTGTAAAGAAAGTGTGAGATACCTAAGTGTTAAGGATCTTGGAAGACATGTTGATAAGAGTCTCACTTAATTCTGTCTGTCTCTACCCTGACAACTTCGGGTGAGAAGAGATTCTCGTCTCCGATTGATTGACCACGGGAAATGGAGTGGAAAAGAATCCTTGTCGCCAGAGGGAAGAGTACAGAGAAATGTCATGGGCTCTATATTAAAAGGAAAAAGAAAAAGGAGAAATTGCCTTTAGAATGCTAACAATTACTTGCAGTGTTTGGAAGTACCTAGGTACAAATACCTAGGTACATACCTAGATACAAATTTTATGTATCTTTAACCTAACCTCCGTATTTTCCAATTCGAGTACCTTTTACCTTACCTAGGTCTTAATTTTCATTTACCTTGTCAATAGGTAAGAAACAAGGTACTTTTGTGCGTGATTTTGCTTCGCGCCCAAATATCGATATCAATTTGTATTGTATCATCTCTACACTTTTTGGATTTTTATGATTTTCGGTCATAATAATTTCAGTCATATTTCCAAGAAATACAACAACAAAAAACAGCGCGCCACAGCCCATTGTTTGTGCAGAAATTTTACGAGACAATAAAACTTAAACTTAATTATTGTTGAAAATGACTGATCAGTCACTAAATAATGAAGGGAATAAAGACTTACCGCTGATCTTGAATGGAACATTTTTCAACCCGAACGGGAAATGTCAACTCTGTGTAAATAAAACTATTAAGTTTGATGAGAAATCTACTGGAAATTTACACAAGCATTTGAAGGTATGTACCTACACAATATGTATATGTACAATGTACATACATATGTGGACAAAAATTTGAATATTTACAAACATACACACATATTTATGTACAAATGATCGAATTTTTTTGCACCTAATTGTCGATACATACATACATTTATGTGCATAAATTTGTTTGTATTCCAGTCTATAGCAGCAGTTTCTTGCGAATTTGTATACGCAAACAATGTTGTTAATGTATCATATATTTCAATTTCTTTACGCTAGAGGGTTCACCCCAATAGTTACTCTTCCTAAGAATCAATGAGAGCCAAAGTATCTAAGGTTTCCAGTAACTCAACTAAGGAATCAGCAGAAGACATATTCAAGAGTTCCAGTATCTTGAATTAAATGAATTACTAAATTCATTAAAACAAATGTAATTAAATTTTTTATTACAGCCAAATGAACGTATTTGCGATTACATTATAGCCGAGATATTGCCGCTCTGCCATGTTGAAAAGAAAAGTTTCAGGGACCTGTTTGTGGCTTTAACTGGACGTCCGGTAAAAATTCCCAGTTCAAAAACTATACGCTCTATGCTAGATAGGAGGAAGGCGGACTATAAGAAAAATGTCGCCAATATTTTTGGAAATACTAAATTTCTCTGTACGACTGCCGATATCTGGAGTTGCAATAACAAAAGCTACTTTGGTGTAACCGGTCACTACATAGATAGCAATCTAAATCGTCATTCTCTCGTGCTTGCATATAAGCGTGTGCGATTTTCCCACACACTTGAGGTAATTGCTACTGTATTACTGACTGACTGTGGAACAGTTACCGATAAAGCATCCAACTTCTGTAAAGCATTTAAAGTGTACAGTTTTGAAGGGACAAACGTGAAGCCTACATTTTTAGAAGAGTCTGATTTAAAGGTAATAGAGCTGGATAGTTCAGCTAATGTTGAAATTACTTTGCCAAAGCACTTTAGATGCGCATCACATACTTTGAACTTAATTGTCACGAAAGATGCTGAACAGGCTTTACTAAACACTTCATTCAAGCGATTGTACAATTCCTCCTTAGCAAAAGCAACGGCAATCTGGAATGCTGTTAGCAGATCCACAGTAGCTGCAGATGAAGTAGAGAAAATTTGTAAGGTTAAATAAATAGCTTCTTGCGGCACAAGATGAAACAGTTTTCATGACAGTATTCAACGTATTTTGGAACTAAAACACAATTAAACGAGAATTCCAAGTTAACTTCGTCTGTGCCGAAGTTTTTATACCCTTGCAAATGCTGCTTTAGAAATGTCAGAGTTTAAGAACGATTATATAAAAATGAAACGAAAATAAAAAAAAAAAAAAAATTTTTAACTAAAACCCATTTTCCGACAGATAAACATCTGATTTCGACCAAATTTCACGAATCTTTTTGAAAACATATCAAATAACCAATCGCGGAGTTTAAGAAAGATAAAATTTAAAACAGAAAAGTTTTTCTCACTAAGACTCATTTTCCGACCGATCGGTCCTGTGGCAACCATAAGATATAGTCACCCGATGTCGATCAACTTTTTCAAATTAGTTTAATATTAAGAATCACCGACTTTAAGAACTATTTATTTGAAAACAAAAAAGTTTTTTTCACTAAGACCCATTTTCCGACCGATCGGTCCTATGGCAGCTATAAGATATAGTCATCCGATTTTGACAAAAATTTTCAAATCTGTTTGAAAGCATATAATATTTATTACCGCCGAGTTTTATGACGCTAGCATTGAAAACAAAAAAGTTTTTCTCACTAAGACCCATTTTCCGACCTATTGTTCCTATGACAGCTATAAGATAAAGTCATCTGATCTTGACCAAAATTTGCAAGTCTGTTTGAAAGCAGATAATATTAACAAGGGCCGAGTTTAATGCCGCTAACATTGAAAACAAAAAAGTTTTTCTCACTAAGACCCATTTTTTGACCGATGGTTCCTATGGCAGCTATAAGATATTGTCATCCGATCCGGTCGGTTCCGACATATTAGTAGCGTGCAGTAAAAAGAAGACTCTGTGCAAAATTTCAGCTCGATAGCTTTTGAATGAAAGAATAGACCGCTTCGTGGGTGGCTTATCCTGACATAATTCCTGAGTACGAAATCTGAATACATCTTGCTTTGGACTCCAAGTTTTCGTATCTGCTGTGTCTCCAATTGAGACATCTGTATTGCCATTTTGATTATCGCTTAGATCACAATTTGTTGCCCATTTGGCGAGAACGAACCCAGCAGACTCTAATATGTGGATAACTTCTTGAGCTCTTCAATAGAGTCCGTACCGCAGACACGAGGTCATCAACGTAAAAATCGGTGGCGAGCAATTTAGAGCCTGAAGGGTGAGACACTGCGTAAAGCTCGCTCAGCTGTTGAAGACAGCGAATAGCCAAAAATGGCGCGCTTGCAGTGCCATAAGTGACTGTGTTCAAGCGATAGATTTGATCATACTACATGATAGATCAACTAAAATTCAGGTTGAGCTTCGTTTACTACGACTTGCCGATACATTTTAGTAATGTACGCAGTCATAGCATAAGGACGAAGGCGGAACTTCAAGAGAATGGCATAGAGACATGGCTGGATTGTTGGTCCCACTAACAATAAATCGTTTAGCCTACTAGATGCATCGAACACACATCTTAGCTTTGTTGAAGCACTTTGGAGCCTGACTACGCATTGATAAGGGATGAAGTAATGCGGTTTTGAAGGTACAACATTATCAGTTGCCGTCATATGTCCTAGCGCCAAATACTCCTTTATAAAATCTATGTACATAGATTGGAGATCTGGATTGGCATTCATTCGCGTCTCCAAAGAGAAGAACCGCCTCTGCAGCTAGGGCTGGACTTAAATGGCAAACTGAAACTGATTCGGCTTGAAGGCAATCGAACTACAGTATCTACAAAGGTCTTTTCGCACAATGCTTGTTCTGGAGTGTAGACTTGTAGGCACTTGTTCTATTTCCCAGAACTTGTGAACCAACGAATCCAAAGGGCAAGAATCTTGAACCATGCTCAGCATGGAACATGCTTCGACTAATTGTGGCTGAGTTGTCTTGCAACGACCAGACACTATCCACCCAAACACAGTATATTGTAAGGTAGGACCAAACCTGATAAGTTTGATTTGCCCTAGTTTAAGCAAATCGAAGAAAGTGTCGGCACCGAGCAGCATATTCACACGCTGTGGCTTGTGGAATAGTGGGTCTGCAAGAACAACACACTTGAAAATCCGGATACCTTTTACCTTACCTAGGTATATTTTCTGACGTTTTCCTTTTACCTTACCTAGGTAAGAAATTCGAGTACCTTTTCAATCACCGATTACTTGAAGAAAGCAAATCCAATTTTTTAAAATCTTTCACATTCTCCAAGTGTAAGTCAAATTTAAAACTTTATTATTGTAACAGCTTGAATTTAACAAATCCTTTGCCTCCACATTGAAAATTCTTTACGTTTCCCCCCTCACTGGAAATTCGTTACAAGCATAATTTGATTGCAAAATCGTTTATCTTTCAACTTTATTATCACAGGGGAGGCTCAGTAAACATTCCGGCTGTAGCTACCCTCCCAGAAATTCGCCAGCTACAGGCATTCCATCAGATTTAACTCATTGTCGGAATAGCTAAAATATGGCATAAATATTTGATGTATGCATATGCCATGAGCCAGGCTAAAGGTAGACTTTGCCAAAAAAAAAAAACATAAAAAATCATGAAAAAAGTAAACATTGCGCATACGCCATGAAGGGTCCCTCAGGTGGCAAAGCAACACTTGCTCTGGTTTCTGGCAAAGCGCTAAACGTTGTTTGCCATTCGGATATCGAAAGTTATAAAGCATCAAATCAGAGCCACGTGATGATGACGCTAAAGTGGTGGAATGGGTTGGGGGCGTCGAAGCGTAGGTAAAACTTGGCGGCACATTTAAATGTGGCTTCGGGCCAGACAAACCATGGAGGCTAGCAGACAGTCAAAAATGTTGGAAATGTCTGTTTCTGTAATTCTTGGAGTAGGAGTTGGAGTTGGTTGTTGGAATTTTTGGTAAACAAGAATTTTGCATTTTGCTGGCAGATAAGCATCTTGATAAAGTTCCGCAACCCTTTAAAGTGACTTTAAGCGACGACTCCTCTTTCCTTTTGGCAGTTGTCGTTTAATTTTCCGCTGTTGGCTTTTTATTTTTGTAATTTTCTACTTTGTGGCCACTAAAGGCTGCCTTTTGCCTTGTAATTATCTGCTTATGTTGCTTCTCGTTTCGCTTTTGCGGTTGTATCATTATTGGACGACCTCTCTCTGTGCTGTGAGAAGTTTGTCTGTTTTGACGTTTTGCAGAAAAGCTGCTTAGGCAACTCCCGGAAATTGCACAGAAGCGGAAGTAATTGGCAGTGACATTTCTTGTAATTAGCAACTCTAATGACCTTTTGTCGGTTTGGCAAACTAAAAACCAAATTCACATACCATCATATAGGAAGGAATGTTTGAGCTGCACTTCAATTACTTGTTTCAATGCCACAATTACCATTCATTTGGCCCAAAACCTAATGTGTCCTTGTCAACGCCAAAGGATGCTGCTACTCATTGTAGTTGTTTGCACCTTTGCTTTGGCAATTTACACATGGCAATGACAATAATAAATCAAAAGTGAAAATGCAAATATTTTCCAAAGGGAACCCTCTAGACGCACACGCAACACAGGCATTCACCAGCAGCAGCCAGACAAAACATGGCCCGTAGTTGTTGCTGCAGTGTCTAGGCAGCTGAGCCAAGAGGGTGGCCCAAGATTTATTGCTAGTGACGGTGTAGGGGGGTGGGATTGAAGTTAGCATGTATATATGTAGGTGTATCTACCATTCGGTTATCAATAAATAATTGGTAAATGAATGCTTTGCTTATGAGAGATTTTACAAATCACCCAAGCGACAGGACAATAGACTCTGGACTTAAATATAAAGGGACAATGGCTGGAATATGTGATTAGGCTTTAAGTAGGGGGAGTTGGAGAATGTGGCTTTGTTTTGTGAATATTGATTTGGGAATAAAGAGTGGGAGTTCTGGCACAAATTTTTAACAATTTTTTTCGAAAACCTCTGCTGATTGACTGATATCGAAAGGCACCATCAAAGTAGTCAACGAGAGGCATCACAAAAGACCTCAATGAGAGGCACCTCGAAAGCCCTCAACGCGAGGCACACGAAAGCCCTCTAATCGAGGCACCACGAAGCCCTCCACGCGAGGCAACCTCAACCCTGCTCGAACGAACTTGCTTATCGATAATTACGCAAATCTGTACTCGGTGTACAAGTTCAGTACTACGGATTCATCAGTTTCTACACTCAACGGAAACAGTTCTCAAGCTCAACATTTAACTGTATATCTTAGTTCTCTATCAAGGCTCACTGTTGCTGGATGTGTGTGAAATAGACTCTGTTAAATAGGCCCATGCCGATACCATATATTCCCTGCTTAATCCAAGGTCGGTTTCTACACGACCGAACCAATTTGAGAACTATTCAAATTTTAGTAGAGTAAGTATCGCTATCTCAGATACTTCCGAGAGGTTAAGTAGAAAGCAGTAACCAAGTGCATTCAGTCACCTTGTACTACGATCTGTATAGTGGCACACAAGGACCGTTTCAGGTTGAACGTGGCCCATGTGACCCTAGCTACAGCGCCAACAGTAAGGTAATTCCATCGTTCCGTGACTAGTTTGTACAGGCACCCAGATGAGTTGGATACGGAGATACCAAGCGCTCTACAGCAGGGATACCCAAGCCCATTCCGCAAACCACGCACTCTTTGTTGTTTTGCGCAATCGCGTATACGGTTCACGCGCGCCATAAGCCTGCCCTGTCGGCGGGAGAATGTCAGCCGGATTCTAACTACGCATGGCGTTGACATTTCATGTACTATCTCTGTTGTGCTGTTGTGCCGATCGGTCTGTAGAATGGTTACCGATAGCTGACTTCCGGACGGTTGAATGGCCTGGCCGATGGCTGTCCTAAAACCGCCTGGCGGATGGCTGACAATTTGTGATCGAGCTTCCGGTGTTTCTGTGCTGATCGGCCAGGCCGATGTTAACCCTTAGCAGACTGCCGGTTGGTTGACTATATTTGTATGAGCGTCAGAGAGTAAGATGCTTTGCTTTCGCCAGCACCAGGCACAAAAAAAAAACTACAGGGTACATAAAGCAACAACAATTTCATATGCGTGAATGTAATTAAGGCGGTCGAAGTTAAATCCACACTCTAAAAAAATTGTAAAATTAATATATTGAGAAGAATAGTTATTTCAAAACAAAACTTACCAATTAACTTTTTGTACACAAATTTTTCAATGGATGTCTTCCATTTTAATCTGAAAATTATAAAAAATTAATATATTTAAACTCGCATAAGTTTTTCTGTGTATGTGTGCGAAATCTGCCGAAAGCAAAGGCTGAGCATGCGCTTTTTTGTTCTGCCCTTGAACGTCAAACAGCACACATATACTTACATACATGCATATGCAAACATGCGTGCACATGCGTACATTTGTATGTGCGCATGTTTGCATATGCATGTATGTGTGCTTGTGTGCTGTTTGACGCTCAATTATATACATATTTAAACACGCACTTCTACATCACACTAAATCGGTAAATCCTCATACGTATTTGTGAAGTAATGTAAAAGCTATCACTATTAGCGACTGAATAAAGGCAATAGCCTTTTTACAATTTATAATTTACACATGCAATTCACTTTTACCGTTTACATTTTTTTTTTAGGTACCGCACTTTTTTTTACTTACCTTTCACTCGCGCCAGCACAGATCGAATGACGAAATTCGCAAGAAGAAGCTAGAAGTTCGCTGCAGACCCGACGTCAACTTCGAAACGTTCACGAAGAAAAAACGACCGGCACTCGTTTTCGCGCTTGCGGCAGCAGAGCAATGAGCTTTTTTTTTGCTTTTTTCGAGATAGACTATTGCTTTCTCTCTTTGATTTGGGAAACTCTGTGTGTCTCTTTTTACTTTCAGAATTTCGATGTCTACTTTGATCTGAAATCATATCACTAGGGCATTTTTCATATCACTTTGATCATTTCACACTTCAATATAATATTTTTAGTATCAATGTGGTATTACAGGTTCATATTGATATTAAATAGTTTCACTTTGATATGAAAATATTGATATTACTGATATGATATTAAAATACCTGATCTTATTTTTTTCTGTGTATTTGTTTTCACGCGGACGTAAGCTCATTCTGGGCACCACTGCTCTACGGCATTCTGTGAGCGTCTTGGCTTTATTGGTGTAAGATTCAAGCGCCCATTGAGATGCTTGACTATTTGAATGAACTGTGGGCAAAAAAAACCGGGAATTTGATTATAAATCATTTCATCCATGTAGTTATGTAATTTCATTTCATCCATCTCAATGTAGGATGCAATACACTTGTGCCAACGTTTTTGCCAATTTTCAAAACATGCTGCAAAGTCCTCTTCCGATATAGCCTTCAATTCCTTCTTCGTTTCGGTTTCTATCACTTCTATTGATTCAAAACGGTGTCCACGGAGCGGTCCCTTGAGTTTAGCGAAGTCACATGGTGCTAAGTCAGATGTATACGGTGGTTGCGGAACGATATAAGTCGAGTTTTTGGCGAACTGATCACAAATTTCGAGTGCAGTGTGAATGCGTTCTTGGCACCAATGGAGATTTCACTTTTCTGAGGCCAAAAAGGATTTTACTTATCCTTCCGATATTCCTACAAGGTCAATAAGGTCTCGGATTGTCCATCGATTACTTTGGAGCTCCAATTCTTTTAATTTGTTGACGCATAGTTCATCAGTTGAGGCCGTGCCTCGATTTCAACGCTTTCTCAACCCTTTTTAAACATTTTGCACCCCTTATAAACTCCGGTTTGCTCAACGAAGGGAATGCGTTGGAACTGCGTTGTTGAATAGATTCAGACATAAAAAACGAAAAGTTCACCTTAAGCTGTTAACAAAAGGACGCGTATCTCAAACACTAATGAGTATTTTGAAGTGTAATTTTGCACAGATGTCAGTGATAGTGTTGCCAACTTCAAATTAAAAACATTTGCCGCCATCGAAATCCAAAAAAAAATTTAAATTCTGATTTCCTCATATTTTATTGTACAGTGCCGCTCAACTGAATAGGTTTGTCTTTTTTTTTAGGTTTGAAACGTTGTATCTCTGTAACAAGCACTCCGATTTAAGCGAAATAAATGTTGTTGTATAAAGAAGACACCGTTTTAGCATTATTTAGTATTTGGTATGCCCACCCTTGTTCTTAATTGTTTCAAGCATACGGTTTGGTAATGAATCATAATATTTTTCAATTTCATTTAGTGAAATTGTTGACCAGTCATTTTAAATTACTTCAACTAGGGTTCCAGAGCCACTAAATTGTCTTCCTCCTTTGTATACTCTCCTGGACAAAAGTCCCCCAATGTTCTCGATAATGTTAATGTCTGGAGAGTAAGGCGGCCACTCGAGCAATTTGACGTTGTGGTCTTTAATCCACTGTTTTACCACCCGAGCGGTATGGATGGGAGCGTTGTCATGTTGGTACGTCCATGGAATATGATCATAAATCTCCAAAAACTGGCGAAAAGCCTTTTGCAGCACAGTCTTGTACACATTTGCGTTCATCTTCGAGGTGACAAACTGGAGATCGCATGTTTCATAAAACGATATAGCTCCTTACACCATTACTCCACCTGCACAAGAGTGATGACGACTTAAAAAACATTCTTCCTTACGCATATCGTGGAAATAGTAATTATAGAAAATAGAATTATATACATCTTTTCGTCAAAGAAGACCACCGTCTTCCACTCCTTGTTCCACGTCAGGTGTTCTCGGGCAAATCGTTGTCGTGCTTCCTTACGAGCAACATTGAGTGGTGGTTTTTTTTTCCATTTTCAATCTATTCAAGTGTTTGGCGCTTCGAATAATTCGTTTTACCGTGGCCACATAGCATATATGCCGCATTCTTCCCTTATTTTACCAGCAGAAAGGTGGGAGTTTAAGGCAGTTTGTAGGATAAGTCGCCGTCTCGGTTGCTGTTGTTGCATATTTTTTTCCTCAATTCATTTTTTTTCAATAGTCTGCTTCATTACGGAAAAAATTTCTCACAACGTTTTGACTTCGATCAATTTTCTTGGCTATTTCATAGTGTTTTAAGTCGGATTCAATATAGCCTTTTAAATGACCTTTTTCAAAATCGGTTAAAGGTTTTCCGCGGCCCATTTTACAAAAAACTGATAACAGTTGCTTTAAATTTTGGAATACAAAAGAATTCAACTCTTTTCAATCAAAAAGTGAAGTCAAAAGTGACAAACCTATTCAGTTGAGCCAAAAGAAATGGAGATTTTTTGTTATGTTTTTGAAAAAATAATAAAAATGATATAAAAACAAAACTAACAGAACAGAAACTTTTCTATTTCACAAATGACAGATTTCTTTGTACAACAAAATTTATTTCGCTTCAATCGGAGTGCTTGTTACAGAGATACAACGTTTCAAAACTAAAAAAAAAAGTCAAACCTATTCAGTTGAGCGGCACTGTATGTAGTATGTAGTAGTATGTTCAGTTCAGCGATCATAAGTAGACATCGGATTTTGCATATGCAAAATATGCAAAATATGTAATTGTATAAAAAATGTATAAAAATGGCGAAATTTACAAAAATTATCATTCTTGAGCTTAGATTGTTATAAAGAATATACAGATGGCATATGTAGACAGTTAGATGGAAGTTGTAGACCGAGCCAATGAAAGGTGTACCTTGAAAGTTCTAAAATATTGGGAAATTTCTAAATTGTTCATTAATTTCAGATTTTTATGAAGATTTTAGGGACGGCTAAAGGAGATGTGGAAAAAATGGTCAAAAATATCGCGATATTTCAAAATTTGCCAAATTTTCAAAGGACCTAAGATAACTATGAAGGTTGGATAGATGGCAATTGAAGAGGCTTCGACCAAAAACCGCAAAATTTGTTAAATTTTCATTTGAGTATTTACTAAAGCGCAGGCGTTGGTAAATAAGAGGCGTCGATTGAACAGGTCAAAATTTGACAATTTTTCATATGACCAAAGATTATATGAAGACTTAATAGACGGCAATAGTAGACGGGTAAATATAGGAAATGCAGATCGAACTGTTAAAAAAATCGCGAAATTTTCAAAATTATTATGTGAGTTTTGATTTTTTGCGAAATTTGCAAAATTTTATGAGTTTTGGGAATCATTAAGATGTGATAAATGGCAATTTTGGACGCGTAAATGTTTAAATCCAACGGTCTAAAAAGTTGCAAAATTTATAATGTAGACAGGACCAAAGTGGACCAAAAATCCGGATACATACAAAATTGTATGATTAGTTCAGATTATCATGAAAATTTAATAGTTGGCAATTAAAGACGGGTAAATAGGAGGTGTCGGAAATTTTAACATTTACGAAATTCTTATATGAGTTAAGATTGACACGAAGACGGGTATATCGACGGGTAAATAGGAGGTGAAGATCATACGAATCAAAAACTCGTGAAATTAGAAAAAAAAACTTTAATGAGTTTAGATTATCATGAAGATTTGATAGATGGCAATTGTATATTAAGCTTCATTTCTTCGTTTTGTGTTTAAAATTATAAAGGGGGCGCAGCAACGCACTTCGGGTGCCTGGTATGTAAATATGTATTGCAAAACAGTTTGATGGCAAATCTCTTAGCCATTTTTGAATTAAAATGTGTTTTTACTGAATTAAATGTGTTGATTACAAGTTGAATTGGTGACGTTGATTTACAAGTTCAAACTGATTTGCAACAAAACAAGAAAATTGTTAGCACTGAAACATTATGTAATTTCATAAATATGCAATTTATGTAAAATTGTTTTTAGCGAACTTAGATCATTGATCAATAAAAATAAGATGTGTGCAATCAGAACTACGGTTCAAAATATGCAAAATCCGATGTCTAATCCTAAGTGTGCTGAGTGGTTTGGCATCTTCCTGGATGGTCACCAATTGTGATTGGTTTGGATCAATTTCTGAGTCATTTTTCTGGGTCAAAGACCATAAGATATTAAGTCTGTGTGATAACTCAGCGTACACTTTTCTGTCGATTCATGTCAAACGGATTTCCTTCCAAGATCTCTGCACATGAATGAGTCCCGACCAGCAAGTGAGCTGTTAAGCCTATATAAATCTACTGAGTAGTGAGAATGCAGACATCTGTTGAGCTTCAGTTGTTTTTTTTGATGTGTTAACAGAATTAATTTTTTTCAAGAAAATTGAATAGACGTCCACTGATTTGATTTTTTCAAGTGCAAACAGAAACAAAAGAAGTATCCACATCACCCAAAATATCATACTAATTTAACCACTAATAATGCCCAATCCTTCAATCTCCTAAGCCCCACGCCATTAAAAACCTTATACAAAAAATCCACAAATTAAATTCTTTTGCCATAACCACAAAACAGGCAACAAAATTCATTCTGAAATGCCCGTCAACTGTCATCAGTGCGACAATTAAAATTAACATTAAAAACACACTGTCAATACAAATGTCACACAGTGACAGTCAGTTGACAATTGCAAATGAGCAGATCCTGGCCAAAGGACAAACGAAGCCACTTGGCAGAAATCGAGGCTGGAAATAAACTCATTACAGCAATTTATGCAAAATGTATAAACCGCAATTGAAAATCCATTTAAAATGAAAATTCCGCCCTTTTTGTGGTTGCTGTGTGTGTGTGCGTGTGCGTGTGCGTGTAAGGGTGTGTGTCTCCATTGATGCATATGAATTCAATTATACAACAGCGCCACCTTTGACGCCAACAAAACGGCAGCTGTTGGTAAATAACATGGCCAACAGGCCCCAAGCCTCCAACACATTTTTTGCCAAAGCGAAAGCAAAACTTGTTAATTTTATGCAGCAGACAATGGGTTTGGGAGACTCGACTACTGTAAGGGTGCCACATTTACATTTCCTGTGTCATTTGCATATTAAAAAAAAGAGGAAAAAAACTAAAGCCCAAAGGAAGTTCACATTTTGCAAGGTGACCAACCACAAACTGTAACTCCTCCGAGGAGTGTTTTTTGCTGTAGGCGTTTACGTTTACCTGCGCCGCCAAATGGCAGCCAACATAAATTTTGCCACAACAAAAGGCCGCCCTCACTTGACACCTCATAATAAAATTAAGTATACGCCACTCGAAACCCCCTTGTTATTTATGCTCCAGCCATGGAGCCGGGGCACAAAAGCAGGAGCACAGCTTGAAGTCTTTGAAGTTTATTTGCGTATTTCAAGTGCGCTCCTCTGGTACGCCGTTCATTTCAATTTTCGCCCCTTAGTTGTTGTTGCTGCTGGTGCTGCTGCTGCTGCTGCTTGGCAATTGTTTAACTAGTTGGTGTCAGTTATAATGAATTTTAAATGAAGTTGTTGTTTTCGTTGCAGGAGACTTAAATGCTTTGGCTGTTTATTTGCATAATAAAGAGCAAGATTAATGTTAATTAAATTGCAACAGACAACTAGTTTTTAGGCTAATAGATTGTTTAAATTGTGAGCGCCGCCTGAAAGTAGGCAATAGTTTTGCTGTCAGCTATAAAGTGTCAAATTTGAAGCAAGCCCATTAACATAAAATAGCAGCTGAGTGAGCAACTGAATTAACAAACTGAGCAAAGTGAACAACTGAACAAAGGGTACTTATTTTGAGCAACTGATTTGGTTTACTGAAATGAGCAGTTTTACCCAAAACACTACTCACTCCTTAAGCTGCCCTCGTACTTTAAGAGACTTCAAGTAAATCAAGTTTAGCCTGAAAGTAGGCAATAGATTTTATTTATTGCAGTTCTGATTATCTCCAAAGATTGCAGTGTGCTTGTTTTCAATATGCGTAGCATGTCTTTAGGCTGTAAAGTAAAATGTCCAAAATAAATTGTAAATTCAATTTCGGATTTTACCAAAAACAAGCTCTACTAAGCTCTTTAGAGCAAACAAACCTGCGCCTGTGGTATGCAACAAACTATGTGCGTATTTGCTTACCCACATCCACCCCCCCCTCACCCCAACTGGCAAAATCCAACTACCAACTACAACTTGCACATTCTACTCTCAGCAAACAGTCCGATTAAATCCTTTCAAAACGACGAGCATATGCAAATGCCCAACAACAACAACTTTTTGCATTACTCAGATTGCTAACCAGTCCCGTTCGCCCTGCTCCGGCTCCAAAAGTTTTTTGGGTCTTCCAGCTCATTTGTTGGTCACGCCACGCAACATGGTAAAATACGAATAGGATACATTCAACAGATTCTGAAACATGGCCAAAGTCATGGGGTAAACGTTGCCAACTCTTATCTGTGCAAGATGAAATGGAGCGTACACATAAAGGCCGGGATTAGAATCTGTTCCCAAAATGAAATGCAGCACAGAGAGGAGACTCACCACCAAAGGGTTTTGAGTTTGCATTAAAAAGATCAAGAGAGTTTTGCGAAAACGTATGCCGCACTCATACCAGGGCACATTGTATAGAACCTGGGCCACACGGGAGCTCTGAAATTAGTTTTTTTGGGTAATTAAAAATGTGAAAATAATGTGAGAAGTACCCACCTCAATGACCAAATCATTGGCACGATTGTAATAGGTGTAGAGTACATAGAGCATGGTAAATATGTACATAACAATCGAAATCATTTGAGTGGGTGAAGTGATCTATAAATTTCATTAAAAATACCATAAAAACTTAACTTAAAGCTCTATTAGCTCACAATATTCAAGCAAAACAACAGAGAGCATACTATGGAGCCAAAAATAATGGCCTCTGCCGCCATTATATAGGAGACCAAAGCATTCAGTTTTCTAACATATCTGAAATGAAACCAATTGTAACAAATTTTTGCCCTGTTTAGGTACTTTTGTAGGTTTCTTACTCCGCCACACTGATATGATGGCGTATGCAGGTTAGAAGCATTTGATAGCGTTCCTGCTCATCCCTTATTTCGGCAATTCGCGACAATTTGTGAGCCAAAATCTGCAACATGGCTTTGCCAAAGAGTGCAAAGGCTGCAAATAGACTAACAAAGGGCATGTACATCATGGAGAGCACCACCGGAGTGGGTATTTGCAGTACATAGAAAATTTCGTAAATGGGTGAGCGAGTCATGTCCACCTGGGGCAGGGCAACGCCAAAGGGATGAACTGAAGATAGAAAGAGAATGAAAAGTCAGTTCTGATTTTGAGGAAAAATTAGAGATTTAATGAAAATGGGATTATTTTAGATAAAAGACTTCCACAATAAAAATCCGAAATTTTTTGGATAAAAAAAAAATAATTCAGAATGGGGAACCCCTTTACCATTCCCATGAGTAGTGTTTCAAAATTTTGGGTCTTTGCAATTTGGAGTTTAATCTCGGAGTTGAGTAAAAAGAGACAATTTTGGCCAACAGAGATTTAAAATGCGTTGCGTTCCCAATGTTTTTCGTTCGTGTTGACACAGCAAGTTGTATATTTTGAAATAAAGAGTCAGACTCTTTTGTCGTTAGAATCTTATGGACTAGTAATAAAGTACGGAGTCTGATCCACGACTCTAAATCCAAGAATTTGTTTAGCAAAGTGCGAGATATGGTCTCTACGACCAAGATTAAAAACATATCTTACGATTGAATTAAAGGCCATCTTTAGCCTTTGCATAATGCTTGCGTCACTTATACCAAATATTTCCACACCATAAAATAGAGTCGGGATGAGACATGTTTTGGCGACCAAAAGCCTTATATGATGAGGAATGAGTTTTTGAGTAAGCGACAGCTGCCTAACTAACCCGAATGTTTTTCCGGACACTTTCGTAATGTGGTCGCTCCACGTTAGGGTATTATTAAATTGGATTCCCAGGCTAGTGGTATCCTTAGCATATTCCAGTGGAACATTGCTTATGGTAAGCTTAGGGAGATCACAAACATTAAAAGCCTTCTTGTAAATTATCAAACATTTCGACTTTTTAGGATTTATCCCCAATCCATTTGCTTTAGCCCATTCGCCAATTTCCACAAGATACCTATTACAGATTCTAACACACTTATGTATTTCAAGTAACGGTCGAATTACAAAAAGTTGTACATCATCGGCATACAAATGGACATCACAGCCTATCAGACAGTCAGGAAGGTCGTTGATATACACAGAGAAGAGTAAAGGCCCAAGGACTGAACCTTGAGGAACACCGCGAGTCAGACGTAAGAAACATGACATACAAGACCCCGAGACCACTGCTTGGTTTCTGTCCCGCAAATAGGACTTAATTAGGCGCGTTGCAGTTAAGGAAAAATTGTAGAGATTTTTAAGCTTGGTACTTAAGATATCGTGGTCAACTGTATCAAATGCCTTGCTGAAATCCAGTAAGCCTAATAATGTAACATTTTTATTGTCCGTCTGCCTTCGGATATCTTCTACTATCTTTAAAATAGCTGTCGTGCAGCTTCTGAACTTTTGATAACCAGATTGTAGTTGGCTTAACAAAGAATTGGTTGAGAGTCTGAATCTGTTTGGCCATTCAGATACTTTTGCCAAAATAGGAAGAATAGAGATTGGTCTGAACTCGTTTTTATCTTTTGGAATAGGTATAATTTTAACAACTTTCCAACAATCAGGAAATATAGAGGTTGTGAAAATCGTATTAAATATATAGGTAATATGATCAAGAAGCATGGGAAGTAATATTTTCAAGAATTTTGGATTAACTTTGTCTAAGCCTTCCGCATTTGATTTCACTTTTAGGACACATTCAAGAACATCGCATGAATGTACACATTCAAAACTAAAACTACTATCACATAGGGGTAAAGCATTCAGGTACAAGTTATGACGCTTCAAGTCAAGGAAATACAGAAAGCTGTCTGCCCAACTAGCATGGAAATAAGGTAAATAAACTATCTTTTGAATGGTTTCAAAATGCGATTGCTATTCAGAGTTGATTATAAATGAAAGCATTTTATTTAACACACAACAAACCAAATTATATTCTAGGACCCTATCACCAGACTTTGTTATATATAAGTCGCTAATTTTACTATTTAAGAATTTTCAAAAACTTGTCCATATCGCAAGGAATCCTAAGTATCTAAACCAAGACCAAGATGAAATATATAGATAAAGCCGTTTGTGATGTTGACGCAAATGTGGAACTTAATGATTAATGTTAATATTTAAATATGTATTTTGTAAAATAGGTCAAAAATTTGAAAAAATAGGAATTCTGAGCTAAAAAAAATATATTTTTCTGACTTAAAACTAAAAAAAAGTGTATGGCCCTGTAGAAATTTTGGGAATCTCGGAACACAGATTTGTTGTACTAGTTCCTGAGAATCTTTTCTTCATTTTCCGTACACTCTTGTTGAAATTTCGTTGAAACCTCGAAGTTTCAGTTGAATAGCTCACGTCATGAACATTTTCGGGTAGCTGGTGTTGAATGAACCATGCCTTAAAAGGCATTTTAAAAGTACCTTTTTTGTACCTTTACCTAGGTACTGGAAATTTCGGATACATTTTACCTTACCTAGGAATATTTTTTGATATTTACCTTATACCTCACCTAGGTAGGAAAAATGAGTACCTTTCCAATCACTGATTGTGGGTTAGCCACAATGGGAAGTCATAATCATATACCTGAAGCAGATTAGGTGTTAATTACACTAGTTTCCAAGAAAAAAAAAGTGTAGTTTGGATTGGTGATCTCTCAAATCGATTTCAAAAATTTTTTCATGGCAACGTTTTTTAAAAATGAGTTTTATTCATTTTTTCGGTATGTGCACTTACATTTTATGCCATATCTCAATTCAATAGGGGAAAGCTAACTGCGGCTCGACCGAAGTTAATATACCCTTGTAGTTTGTTAAATTTATATAAATTAAGGCTTTAAATGTTTTTCGTCGAACATTCTTAGTTGTGTTATTTTTCAAACTCAGCAATAGATGGCTCCACTACTTTGACCATTTGCTTGACAGTTTGTTATATGTCAGCTATACGATATATTCATCAGATTTGGATCAAACTCGTCAAAATTGTGTGGAAACCGATAATATTCATAACTGGAAAGCTTAAAGACGCTACAATTGAAAACAAAAAAGTTTTTCTCACTAGAACTACTTTTCCAACCGATCGTTCCTATGGCAGCTATATGCTATAGTCATCCGATTTGAATCAAACTTGGCAGAATTGTGTGGTAGTATATAGTATTGATTAGTAACAAGTTTGAGAGCGATAGCATTGAAAACAAAAAAGTTTTTCCTACTAAGACTTTTTCTCTGAACTAACTTTTGTATGGCAGCTATACTATATAGTTGTCCGATTTTCATCAAACTTAGTGGAATTATGTAAAATCATAGAAAACTGAAAAATGCGAGGTTTGGGGGCGTTTGCATTGAAAACAAAAAAGTTTTTCTCACTAAAACTAGTTTTTTGACCGATCGTTCCTATGGCAGCTATATGCTAAAGTCATCCGATCCGGCCGGTTCCGACAAATGTGCAGCGTATTTGTACCAAAACGCTTTGTGCAAAGTCTGGTTGGGATAGCTTTAAAACTGACGGAGGAGATAGCATAGAAACAGACGGACGGACAGACGGACATGGCTATATGAACTCAGCTCGTCATGCTGATCAAGAATATGTATACTTTATGTGGTCGGAGATGCTCCCTTCTATGCGTTACAAACATCTGGACAATTTTAATATACCCTCTACAAGGGTATAAAAAATCGATTTTTTGCTCGAAAATGCAAGAAATTTAATTTTTAATCTCCTTGGGAAAATATAAAAAAATCCAAAAAAATTATTTTTATTCTTTTGACTTAAGAATCGCATATTATTATCTACAAAGATAATAAAGTATTGATGAAGAAAATCTATGAATAAATATTGTAGCTGGATCAATTTAAGTGAAGGAACTTACAGTGAAATTTGAGTATTTTAAGTGTTTAGAAATTTCGGCTTCCTGACCATTGTAGTGTTTTCCAAGCAGAGGTTGTAGCCATCCAGGAGACTACCAACCTTCTGGGAACCCTCGCAATCCAAGGAAGTAAAGTATTCATTTTTTCAGATAGTCAAGCTGCATTAAAAGCCCTTGACGGTTATATTAACAATACCAAAACTCTTACGGAGTGCCGCAAATCTCTTAATGAGATGGCTCAGCACTTTGAAATTAATCTCGTTTGGGTGCCTGGACACTGCAACATTGAAGACAACGAGATGGCCGACCACCTCGCCAGCCTTGGCACCACCACTTAGCTCTTAGCGGACAAGAGCAACATAAGGGTGCCTCTTGCGACCTTTAAGCTACAAACAAAGGAAACTACTTATCGAATAACCATGAATCGATGGCGAAAAATTCACACATGTGAAGTATATAGGCTTACATGGCCTACTCTTAGTATTAAAAAATCTACTCCGTCTAGAAAGAGTGCATATTTCCCTACTAGTAGGGGCCCTTACTGGACACTGCCTAATAGGAAGATACGCAGCTAGGCTCGGCATTAGACACAATGACTTCTGTAGAAGCTGCAATTCAGTGGACGAGGAGAAGAGTGTACAACACCTCTTCTGTCATTGCCCAGCTCTTAGCAGAAGGCGACTCACAGTTTAGGTTCGTCCTTTTCTAAACGATCTGTCAGACATCTCTGAAATAGATCTATCCTCTCTACTCAAATTTGTGATATTTTCTAAATGGTTTAACGGGAAACACCCTCCCTCTACGATCGCAACGTAAAAAGGTTTATATGGTAACACAAAGGGGCCTTCATTGGCCTAAGTGATGAAATGGGATACTCACCCATTTCAACCATTGCAACCTTACCTAAGTGTTTAGAAAATTTTTTTTCTATTTTCTTAGTCTTTTGGTCAATATTAGAAGTGGTCGAATAGCCAGATAAGAAAAAAATTCCAGAACATTATTTTTAAAAAATTTCAAAAATACCAATTTTTTTCGGCACTCAATTGCTCACAGCTCCTGTATTTATTTATAGATTTTGTTCATCGATATCTTATTTTCTTCGAAGAAGTGCGGGTTTTAAGTAGAAAAAATAAAAACAGTTTTTTTGAATTTTTAAATATTTTTTCTAGGCGTTTGGAAACGAAAGTTATTGCGTTTTCGAGCAAAAAATCGATTTTTTTGAAATATTTTTTATTATTGTATTCAAACAACTTAACCGATTTGAAAATAGAGATCTGTGCGATTATTGACCATTCAATTACCTTTCGATTCATATTTTGCTTGACTCCATTTGATCATTATGAATTGAGATACGGAATAAAATGTAAGTGCACCTATCGAAAAAATGGAAAAAATTCATATTTTAAAAACGTTTTGAAATCGATTTTTGAGATCACCAATCCAAACTACACTTGAAAAAAGTATCACTAGAAATGTGTCTTTTTGGCTGTAAACTAGTGTTATTAGACAATCAACAAAACTCATCTTGCAATCAAATAAAATGTATCGAGTATCAAAGACAGGCTTTGAAATATATATTTTTAATTAGAAGAAGACTCAAAACAGAAAGGGAAATCAATAGATGAATAGATGAATAGATCATGGTTCACAAAAGACAAATATTTTACAGAAGTTTGAGCTTTTTTACAAGTTAAAGTGTATTCTGGCTAATAAGTCGTAGCTGAATGACTCTTTATAAATCCATGCTGAAAATATGATAAAATAATATGCAATAATGCTGCACAAGATGAATACTTTTGTCTGATCCTGACCCCTTACGTTATTTATTAAATGTTATTCTTACACTGTATATTTTTAAGGGTTTTCTTGGTTGCTTAGTGCTTTTGAAGCACTTTCCCTTAACCAGAACACACAGCTCACCTCTGCTCTCACCAAACAAGGGGAAAAACAATGCTCCGACAATATCCAGAAAGGATGCACTCAAATTGAAGATGGCTATGCCACGTGCCTCCTGTTCCGCCTGCCGTAATATCTCCCGACTAAACTCATCCGCCTTTGCCTGTATCACACGATATAAACGCTGCAGCTCCCCTAGAAATTCCTCGAACTGTACACGTTTGATTATGACCAGCCACGTACGCATCAGGGCATTGAAAATGGCCGAGAAGAAGAACGAATTGAGTATGAAGGCAGGCAGGTCGCCCCACATGCGTAGCAAATACACGAACTGCATCACGTTCATCAGACAAACGGGCAAGACGAAGGCAAACTTGCGCCAATTGTTCCCCCTGGTGGGATAGAGAATGGCCAACCGCTTCCAAATGCGCACATTGATGCCCACCAAGGCAATATCCTCAATTGTGGCCATTTTCACTTAGGATAGGATGTTGAAGTTGCGGCGCCAAAGACCACTACAAACTGTGCCGCAAAGTGCTGGGGCAAATGTCTTTTATTTCATCAATTGACACCAAATGAAGGGGACAAGGAGAAGGAAAAGGAAATTGTTAGAAGCAATTGGAAAATTGTCCTCTTGGCTAATGGCACATTGCATGGTGTATAATTTAACTAATTGGCGAATAATGTGATGTCTTTTTGAATTGAGGGTTTTTGGATTGGGTAACATCTGTCAAATTTTAAACTATTTCTCAGGTGGAAGTAGATTGTGCTGATAATGTAAATAGAAAACCCGTGAGTGAAAACCTGAGAACCCAACAGTTTACAGTTTTGAACGTTTTTCAGCTTTAATTTACTTTGCTTTTCATTCAATATATCAACTCAATCAGCTTATGTAAATGCCCATCGATTTTCACAAATGCCTCTTCAAAAAGACATCCTTCGGTAACTGCCCCATCGCCACATTCAACAAATATTTATTTCCCTGCCCACTGACACAGGCTGTCAAAAAGCTAACGAGCCGCTAACCTGAACGGTTCGGACCACAGCTATCTGAGAGCAGCACATGACTTATTAAACAATAAAACCGGATTATCCGTAAACAACTGAGCAAACATGCCAGAGTCAAATATTTTCACCAGACCCACCCCCACCCCGTACGGTTATCAGGCATCAACCAAAAGTCCGGCAAAAGGAAAATAATAAAAATCAACAAGCGCCGGGCATAACATAATTCAGCAACAATGCTGGCTCAGCAAACATGGCGAGGAATTAAAATAAGAGGAGACAGAGCAAAAGGAGCTCTGGAGCCCATAAAGGCACACATTATGGCCACTTAACCGCGCGTTATGCCGCAAAAAGGCAAAAAGGGCCAAAGCCAAAAGGCAAAGACAGTTTTTTTGGTTTTTATGTCAGCTCTTGGCCTCGGCGGCGTATGCGTAATATTTTGTGCAAACATGGCCAATACGAAAAGGCAAATATGCAATGTCAGTTACAGCTGGCCATTGTTGCTCATACGCCGCATTGCACATTAATCAAAGGGTTGGCAGGTTTGCAATGTGAATGCACTGAGAGAGAATTTTCAACAAAGTTACAGGCATGACAAGAAGTGGGACAGGTTGTCATCAGCTACCACCTTGGCACTTTTGAAAATATTTCAACTTTCTTGAAAATGTAACAAACATTACCAATGTTACACACAACTCTAAAAGTCGAGCTGGTTGTCTACGAGTATATAGCTATTTCAAGCAACTTCAGTTCCTCTTATGGAAAGACTTTACTAAGGACTTCCACAGGATTTGAATTTTGAAGACCTTTCAAATTGCATTTTCATTTTTAAATTCAAAATTAAACACCTACACTGAAAATAGTTCAGTTGGGCTTATTTAAAATGCTTATTTAAGCTAAACAGAAAGAACAACGAGAAGGCCGAGTTAACTTCATCTGTGCCGAAGTTTTTGTACCCTTGCAAAATCAAAATTAGTACACTAGCATTATAATCAAACATTTTTCTGATCCAAACTCATTTTACGACCGATAGTCATCCGATTTCGACTGAATTTCAAACGATAATATTGAAAAACAAGTAAGAAAGTCGGTCAAGCTCGACTATAATACCTTTTCTGTACCCTCAAAGCTTGTATATATCTGATCCATAAAGGTTATAAGCCACACAAAGTGTCAAAGAAGCCAAAAAGTGTGCGAAGTGCTTATTGATTGTTTTCTTTATACCTCGACTATCGACTTTTCAATCTTCACCATTCTTCCAATCTAGATAGAGGTTTGACATGTATGGGACATAAACTTCTTATACTTGCAGGTAGATCAAGTTTATTTTCAATTTTTGCCACGCCTCCTCTCGCGCCCGCAATTTTGAAAAAACGTCATATCTCCCACAGTTTTGTAGATAGATGATTCGTACCTTCTGAAGATATTTAGTAATTAAGATTATTTATCGATTTGCTGAAGAAATGATAATGATCGGATGAACATTACTTAAGTTATGACCAAAAGCATGTAACTTGCACCGCCCTGGCAGTAGTGGCGTCATCTATTGGTCAGTTTTGAAAATCTCTCATTGTTCCATGCAAGTAGTGGCGCCATCTATTGTTCAGCAGCGCTGCTTTCAGCTGCTACTCCAGGTACAGGGTATACACTGCTCGCCACTTGAATAGGACACCCTGTATGCTCTCTTTAAAACTGCTCGTAACTCGAAAACGAAATGGTAAAATAACGATATTTTTTGCATATTATCTTTGTGCAAGCATTCTTCGCTCTTTCTGGTATATTCCAAGTTTTGGAATAGAACCGTTATAAAGTTGTTTGCACTTTATGTGAGCATTCGCAAAAGTTCAATGGAATTTTTGCGCCACTTGAATAGAACATGCATTTTATTTGGTCGGTATCGTTGACACGTGCACACAAATGTTGGTTTACTTAAACTTTTTGCTTTAATTGAAGTGTATATAAAATTAAAAAAAATTAAAATGGGGCGTGGCACTTCATTATCTGAGTCGGAGAAAGGAAAAATCCAAGCTTACAAGGATTCTGGCCTTTCTATTGCCAGAATAGCAAAAAAAAGTCGACAGGAGCCGTCACGCCATAACAAATTTTTCAAATAATGAGGCTAATTATGGTAAAAACATGAAGGGCCGCACCCACAGTGTGCTTACCATCGCGGACAAGCGACTTATATTAAGACAAGCTTCCAATTCGCACGACTCCTTGGCCAAGATAAGGGAAAAATGCAAAATTTAAGCAAGTTTGACAACGATGCGTCGTGTTATTAATAATGCTACACACCTGAAGAGACTAAAAATCAAAAAGAAGCCACCTCTTAACCCGGCTCGGAAGTTACAACGCCTTGATTTCGCGCGCGCACATGTCACCTGGACTTCGGAGTGGCAACGTGTTGTCTTTTCGGACGAAAATAAGTTTAATTTGGAGGGCCCCGATGGCTACAGCTACTATTTTCATGATCTTCGAAAAGAACCACACCATCTTGATAAGTTGCACAGCAGTGCTGGAGGTATTATGGTATGGGGGGCCATTTCCTATTATGGCACCTGTGAGCATAAATTTATTCCAACCACCATGAATGCGTTGTGTTATAATGGTATATTGAAAGAGGCCTTTCCACACTTCCAAACTCTTTTTGCAAATCTAAAATGGATTTATCAACATGATAATGCCCCTATACATACGGCCCGGATTGTTAAATCGTATATAGCGAGCCAAAACGTGGAGTTATTAAACTGGCCACCCTATTCACTGGACTTGAATATCATTGAGAATGTATGGGGATGGCTAACACGTGAAGTATATGGATCTGGTCAGCAATATTCGAGCGTTCCCGAACTAATTGCAGCTATCAAATTAGCATGGGGCTCGATATCGTTGAATTATTTGGGAAAATTGTATGCATCCCTTCCAGACCGAATGTGTGAGGTTTTGGAGAAAAAAGGAGGCTCAACACACTATTAAAAACTTGTTTTGGTTTAAAAACATGTTAGTAATTTCTTATTTAAGTAATATTGTTATTTGAAAAGGATTGAAATATTCTTAAATGGATTTTAGATAAAGTGTCCTATTCAAGTGGGGCAAAATGAAGACTCCAAAATTTGTTACTTATTGGTTAACAATGTTTTTTGTATACTTACAACTTTTGAATAATTTTGTAATTTTCGTCTAATTACTACATTTAAATACACTTTATAAGATAACAAAAAAAGTTGTTATTTTTGGTTTTATTTAAAAAAATTTTGATTAGTGAGTTGGCTAGCTCTAGGTCCGAAAAAGTTGCGTTTGTTCACAACTGTAAACAACTTATGCATTGTACCACTAAAAAGAGCTGGTCTAAGCTCGCTCAAAAGTTCAAGCTTTTGCACTTAGAAAGTTCTGCCCTAAGCTTACGCACTACCACCAGAAAGTTGAAAGCACCTCATTGCTTGTCTATTTTTGCTTTCATTGCTTTTAGCAGTTCCCAACTGATCTAAGCAATGATTGTATGGAGAGGCAGTTGGCAATCATGCTTTCTTCAGCGAAAGCCTACTGAAGAGTCGTTAGGGATAACGATGAAACAGTTCTGTATAGGCAACCAGCTCTTTTTAGTGGTACAAGTTGTTTACAGTTGTGAACAAACGCAACTTTTTCGGACCTAGAGCCAGCTAAAGTCACTAATTAAACATTAGAAAGGTCGAAAAGTAAATTACAAATTTTTGTTGATTTTTTTAAATTTCGGTAACTTTCTTTAGGATTTTTGTAGAGTTTTAGGTTCTAGTCTTGTTGGGGTGTTGGTAAACATTTCATTTGTTGAATCAATGCCCCGCTGGAGCATGGCAGTTAAATGCTTAGTGGACTTCTCCCTCTCTTCATAGTATCTTCATTGTTAGGTGATTTTTTGTGTCGTCTTGTTTAGAGAGCCCTGTCCGCACTCTGAGGTCTATCTTACCTTGTTGTATGGAAACTTTACTTCTTCAATTCTAGGACGATATCTGAGGACTTGCCTTTGGTCCGAAATTATCTTTTGTTCTCTTGCTCACATCCCCTTTTTGCCCTCAATGCACCAGGTGAACATTCTAGGTGAGACCGTCTTAGCGTAATGAACCTTCACTTCGATTAGTTTGGGGCTTTTGATGAAGTAGGATGTTCCGGTGTCTGGAGGAAATCTAGGAGTGCTGCCGATGCCATCCTGCTGCAACTGGAGCTCAGAGTTAAGTTGTTGTGAGCAAATGGAAGCTCGTTCATCTTCGCTTCGATGAAACAGCTTGTCTCACTTTCAAAGGTTTCTTACATGTTTACTTTCGCCTTAGCTCTTCTCGATTTCGACATTATCGTCGGTGTCAGTTAGGGGTTTCCTTCTCTTCGCTTGGGCAGATCAACTTTTCTGTCTCTTTCCGATTTCTTTGTTCTGTTTCCTTTGCGTCCTTCTTAGGACTTCAATCCTCTCGTATTTGATGTTCAGCTGGTAATAATGAAGATGAGAGTGCGCCTCCTTGGTTGGTTAGACCAGGAACTGAGTGTCCAGCTCTTGTGAGCACATGGACTGATCTACCTCCGCCACCAATTTCACTATTCTCTAGCGCAATTTCCTTAGAAGGTTCTTCTTTTCGGCTACATCTTCCGTGCGAGGCTACCTTCTCCGAGCTTCGGACGAGCATCTTGTCTCTATCTCTCTTTTTGTGGGTTCCGTGCAATGGAAGTTCCTTCTATTTGCTTCATATTGTCCATCTTTCTCTCTCTTTCAAATGGTTTGGTGGTCTTCTTGAGATTGCATTAGGCCTTCATCAATACGAATGGCGCCCTACTTGGTTTTTGCTTCACCTGATCTTTCACTTGTCAGTCACGATATCATTTTGGTTCTTCAAAGTAGAAGTCTTTCTCTCTCGTCTTATCTTCCATTCTCAGGGGCTGCCCGTGCACCACAGAGTCCAAGGCGAGGGAAAAGTCTAAAAGTATTTAAGGAACTGGTTTCAGTAAATTCTTTCTTGGAAAAAGTTATTTATTGTAAACGAGGCCTTTTTCTCGGTTTTCGGTTTTTAATTTACACATGGTCCGTCATATTGTCGTTCTTTCCTACGGTGTGACCATCAGTCGATTTCTTTAAAATACCTTAGCACTAAAATATTGATACTTTTACATCATGGCGGTTATTTCCAAAGACTGCAAGTTCTAGGAATTTTCTTTCTTAAACTTAAATTTTTCAAATTAGTAAAACTTTTTCTAAGCACTTTTATTATACAGCACATTTCTCTCAGTGTATGCACATGACACTACAGAACTTTGGTAAATGGCAATTTATTATAAATTAAATTGCTAAGTAGTGCAAATGACGGCAACATTTAATTATCACATATGTAAGCAGGTCTTAGTCCACTCTGGAATATGGCCATCAACTGGACCGAACACACACACACACACACACACACATACAGACACACTAAGGCACACATCAAAGTCGGGTCCTTTGGACTCCAGGCAAAACTGTTAACCCCATAAACCGCACGATGACATTAATTACGTGTGCTTTTAGGATCCACTACAAGCAGTTGCCACAGCAGAGAAAACAATCAAACTGGGTCTGGGTCTGGCTCTGGGTATATATAAAATTAATATCTAGTAATTAACAGCAGCCAACCAGCCAAAATTCCAGGCTGATGTGATTTAAACTCTCTCGAGATTGGCTTGGCCACATTATCCTTTGCCCTTGGTCCTTTAAGCAGCTTTCTGCCAATTAGCCATTTACTTGCTAGAAAACGGAAATTGCTTCGGCTTAAGCATCTAATTTGACATTTGTTTATTGTTTTCAGAGCCGGTAATAGGCATTTTGCATCAGCTGCTTGCAGAAGCATGGCTAATGCGACTTAGTTTTTGTTAACGATTTGCAAACATGTGTGATTGAAACCCTCCCCTCCCCTACCCTCCCCCCAACTCAAGCCATAAACAACAAAAGAGAATTTACTTTGATGATATCTCCAAGTAGAATATTTGGTTTTCTTTCTTTGCCCCGTCAACTGTGGGATGTGGGATTATTGTATGACTAAGTCAGTCCCCACCCAGATAATGAAAATCGTTTGTTTGCCCATAATAAACGAAAAAGTAGAGAATTCCAAGTTGTTTGTACATACGTTTCGCTGATTGAATGGCTATGTTGGCAGCTGGGCGAGACGAAACAATGCTGAAGTG
Organism: Lordiphosa magnipectinata; assembly: GCA_037044535.1. NCBI lineage: Eukaryota > Metazoa > Arthropoda > Insecta > Diptera > Drosophilidae > Lordiphosa > Lordiphosa magnipectinata. The sequence continues at coordinate 403,050 of JBAMBO010001223.1, forward strand.
GGTCACTCATGTGAAAATACAACTTTATTGGGAGTATTTTTAGTCAGGTATTTCCCAAAAGGCCATTGCACGATGACGTTTTTGTTCAATAACTGGGAGACTTGAGGTTATTTTTGGATTTGGTTTGATTTTGTTTTTCAGGCCTGTGTAAAAAACAGATGAATAATGCAATGTCTAGATATGACGGGGAATACTTTTAATGAGACATTCATCAAGTTTCATGACATTTATGGTGGTTTTTTAAATAGTTTAGTACAGGGTGACAGCAATTAGATTGGTTTGTGTATAACAATTCCATTTAAACGGTTTCTAAGTGACTTCTTTGGGGGCGATTCAACCACTGAAGTTATCTATAATTAGTGGCAAATCTTCTGGCTTTTAATGTACCCATAACTTCCCAACGATGCTAAACTAGAGAATTACATACTTGGATGAAGAATGTTTGATGACACATGTACGTTAAGAATGGAAATACTTGATCCCTGGGCTATTTTATTAATCCAAGAATGAACTTTTGATCCCACATATTTCGATCCATGAGTCTTGAACGCTATACTCGACCACTGTACTTGATCTTTCTTTCGCCAAAAAGAAACTAAATTTCTTGAAAATGCAAAAACAAATCGAGTTTTTTTTAACATGTCTGGTGTGAAATCCGGAATTAGTGTCTAAAAACACTCTTGGGACCTTAAGTGAAAACATATTTGATATTTAAAAGCTTCTTCCATCCATCTCAGTTTTAGCTGAGTTTCTAACAATTGCTAAAAGTGTGAAGACACCGCCGTACGGACATATTAAATTTTTAGACATGTAGACATATGGTCAAGCCAATGCGACATTTTAACTTAACTGCTATTTAAAAGCGGTGTTCTTTTTGGTCTTAGTTTTCAACGCAGCATTGCGACTGGGTCACTTGGAAAAAGGCTTAGATCGTAATGAACCATAAGGCAGGGAAAAGCCCGTCTAAGGTCGATTGATACCGTCCGATTTCTCCTTTTCAGTTCGGGTTTATAAAGTCACACGGAACCCCTGAGCAGCTAAACAGGCTAAGGAATACCTGGTTGCGTTCCTTTGGACATAAGGCAGGCTTTTGATAGAGTGTGGCACGCTGGACTGCTATGTAAGGTAAAAGACATCTTACCGCCTCAATTATACACCTTTGTGAGAAGCTTTCTCTCGGACAGGAACTTCTCGGTGATATTGAAACGGACTGTTTCCAAGTGGTCAAGTAAGTGTCCTTGGACCAACTCTCTAATCTCTCTACACTTGTGGTATGCCTATCGGAAGACTAATGTCCATTGAAGATCCCCAAGACTTAGTCATTGCAACATTTGCTGATGATACAGCTATTATGGTGAGAGACACATGCATCTGTAATGAGACTGATGTCGTTCAACAATATTTGTATCTATTCAGCAGACATTGAACATTGAGCTTAACCTAGCTAAATGTGTCAGTGTAGCATATACACTTCGTCATGATGAGTGTCCAGGCGTATTAATCAACGATCAGCTATAATGTCACTTACCTGGACTTAAATACTTGGGACAAGCTTACATTCGGAACCCATATCAACGCGCTTGTAAGGTCACTATATGGCAGAGTAAAGAAAGTGGGTTGGCTTCTCTCTATAGCAGAAACAAGCTCTCACTCCGAAATAAGGTGTATATATACAAAGCTATCATAGCACCTGCCTGGAGATATGGTATCCAAGTATTATATATGGAATAGCTGCGAAATGCCATCTGAGTAAGCTCTGTGTCCTTCAGACAAGATGTTTGCGTTGACTATGTGCACAAGACATTTGGAGAGTGACCTTATTGAGCCCAAGATTGGTGACTAAGAAGTCACCCCAACTCACTTGCCAGAAGACTACTGCGCATACGAAAAAAAAAGCAGGAAGTAGAGAAGGCGGCGCCTCAAAAATTTTTTCCCTAGGGAACTTCCTAACAGACCAATATACTAATAGCCTAATTCCACCAAAGAAATGAAACTTCATTTCTTGAAATGACAAGAAATAAAGAAAATTATATAATTTCTTCCATAAGATTTGACACTTCATTTTGTCTTTCATTTCTGCCATATTCGAAAATTGATGACAAAATGATGAAGAAAAAAGTTTAAAAGTAGGTGCAATTTTGGTTAAAATTTAAATTATTCAAAATAAGTTGTATATCAAGATTTTTGCTGATAGTTCAGGGCGATGGCAATGCGTTCGCCCCACTTCCCACCCACATCCCACTTTCTACCTACCCACTTCCCTCACCCTCTTCACCCCACTATCTTCCCACCCACTTCCCACCCCCATCCAATCCTCTCCCTACCCACCATTTTCCCACCCACTTCCCACCTCCATCCAATCCTCTCCCTAACCACTTCCCACCCACTTCCCCCTCACTTACCCCCCTAATCCCACCCATATCCCACCCTCTGCCCACCATCTCTCCACCCAATTCGCACCCACTAACCACCCACTCCCCAACCACTCCGTCGTCACGTGAAGCTGAAATCATATTTCTTCCGTACCGAAATTAAAGATGTTTCACATCAAAAACTTCTTAATGGATCACCCTTTATAAGCGAGAGGGTATTCGTTTCCTGAATAAGTCTGACTAGCTAGTTTCACAGACCTGAACTAAAAATATAGAGGAAAGCTAACTTCGGCTCGACCTACGTTTATATACCCTTGTAGCTTGTATAATTTATATAAATTAATGAATTAAAAGATTTTCGTCGAGCATTCTTAGCTGAATTGCTTCCCAAACTCAGCAATAGATGACGCCTCTACTTTGACCATTTGTTTGCCATTTTGTTATATGGCAGCTATACGATATATTCATCCGATTTTGACCAAACTCCCCAAAATTGTGTGGAAACTGTTAAAATTCTCAAGTGGAAGGTATAAAGACGCTACCATTGAGAACAAAAAAGTTTTTCTCACTAGAACTATTTTTCGACCGATAGTTTCTATGGCAGCTATATGCTATAGTCATCCGATTTGGATCATAATTGGCAAAATTGTGTGGTAGCATATAATATTGATCAGTAACAAGTTTGGGAGCGATAGCATTGAAAACAAACAAGTTTTTTATACTAAGACTTTTTTCAGACATATATTTTGTATGGCAGCTATACTATATAGTTGGCCGATTTTTATAAAACTTGGTGGAATTGTGTAAAAGCATAGAAAATGTATAAAAACGAGGTTTGGGGACGTTTGCTTTGAAGACTAAAAGTTTTTCTCACTAAAACTACTTTTCGACCGATAATTCCTATGGCAGCTATATGCTATAGTCATGCGATTCGGCCGGTTCCGACAAATGTTCAGTTTGGTTAAGATAGCTTTAAAACTGATGGCTCGTCATGCTGATCAAGAATATATACTTTGTGTGGTCGGAGATGCTTCCTTCTATGCTTTACAAACATCTGAACAATTTTAATATACCCTATACAGGGGTTTAAAAACTTCGCGGGTTCGAACCTCAAAGCGAATTACTTCCGAATTTTAAAAGGTTCAACTATTATCACATTATTTCTATCCTATAGCTAAATCAAATGCAAATAATATTCAAAAACAGAAAGACTTTTGTAAGGGTTCTTAAGCCATGTCTTGCCGTGCTTTAGCAACTGCTAGAATTCCGTGTGTAACTGATAAAACGACACTAGAATCGAGCAATTTTGACGAGATATCGTTTCGTCACCCTGTAATTTGTTTGTTACTTTCCTTTGTGGGTGGGTAATATGTGCAAATTATCGCATACATTTGCCAATCATTTTGGTTTTATCTCGGTATGCGTTTTCGTACTTTGTGATTTAAAGCTGAGGTTAACCGTGATGCATCATGACATATTGACTCAATTCTAGGCTTAGGTCATTTCTACTAAATGCTCGTTATCTCTTCCAGAGTTTCTTTATTCAAGTCAGCTTAGTAAGTACATTTGCTTAGAATAGGAACTAATAATATCATAAAATGACAACCTACACTACTTTGGTGCTCACTTCTGTGCGCTCACTGAGATTCCAAATGACGGATTAGTCAGTCACACCCACAACTCATTCATGTGGGCAGATTGCAACCAACTTGGGTAACCACTTTGGCGGCCACTTCTATGGCCATACGTACGCTTTCGCTCAGCGAACGTCTCTGTAGCCAGGCATGTAGGAAAGCGGCCACAAAGGCATCACCCGCACCGGTGGCATCCACCACACGTTCCACCTGATGAGCTCGATAATCCTCAAAACGTATAGGACCCGGGGGCAATTGTTCTTCCACATAGTTGCTGATCACCTGTACCCCACAGCCGCCATTGGTGACAAATATAACTCTGGTTTGGCCATTTTCCAATAATTTACGCGCCAACTGATCCACATTTTTATGTCCAGTTGCTTTGGTTAGTTCCTCAAATTCCAGACTATTGCCAAAAATGAAGAATGCTTTGTTGACCAACTGCATCAGGGCCTCTGTGTGATTCCTGACTATGTAGGGAGCACTGAGATTCAAGGCCAAGCGTCGTCGTTCTCTGATCAAATGATGCATGATGTAATTACAGACCTCAAGACGTTTCGGCACAAAGAAACCCTCAATATAGACAATTTGTTTACGTTCAACGGGACGCAAAATGAATTGACCCTCATGGAGCACATCATGTTTGAGGGATTCCAATGAAAATAAAGCTGAAGCACCAATATTTGCATAAAGTGTAGGATTATCCTGATACATAAGGCACACACATTGTCCCGTATGGGTGTCATCCACCGTTTGTAGCTTAGCCTCAATGCCGCGCTCTTGGAAAATTTGACGCAGTTGCTCGGCATGTTTGTCAGCGCCAACGGCACCAAAGAACAAAGCATCTGTACCCAAATGTTTTAAGATGCGTACCGTGTTGAGGGCAGAACCACCGGGATTTATAAGGCACTGGGAACTGTAAGACAAGAGAAAAAAAAGGTGAGGAAAATGTTTTAAAAGAATATTTACAATATTCAATTAATGTTAAATTGAGCTTAGATTTTCATCCCATGGATCTGAAAATCATCCAAAAGGATATTATAATATCAAAATGAGGATATGATATAATTATCCATACCCAAAAACATCTTTCGCATATAAACTTACCTCTCTGCCGCCTCCAAGGCCATACGATTTAGCTTTTCCAACTCCATTTCACCTTTGGAGCCCATTTCCAGTTGATAACGCTGCAATAACTCGGGATCTTCCAGTTTAACTAGGCGATCCAGTAAAACATTACCAAAACAAATTACTTTGCGTGGCCTTAAACAAAAGTTAATAATCAATATTAAATTTTCACTGGGGAAAGCCAAAGGGGGAAATCCACTCCCCCACTACTCACGTGCGTCCAAAGCCTTGCGTGCCTTCTAACTGGGAACTGGTACCAAATATTTTCTCATAGGCATACTGTAGGTATTCCATTGTATACAAATTTCAATCAATAGATCATAAAAAAATATAAAAATTTCTACACTTATGAACCGTCACTTCCGTCGGCCAGCAACGAACTGAATGCTCCAGCCGGTTTGGCCCGGTGTTTTTATCTCGTTCTGCCACACGCTCGGTTTCCCATGCTCAGACAATTAAGTCGATTCAACTTCTTTCTAACATATAACACTTAATCTCTGGTTGTTCTTCCCACTTCACATGGTCTTTTGGTGTTTTAGATTTTGATGATGCGTACGCGTCGGCGGTTTTGCTTATGGACAAAACAACGCAACGGTGTTGTATAATGTAAGTAGGCAAATTGCTCTGCTAATGATGGTATGGAATTCTAAAAAACGTTTAACTTGAAATGTCATCAAGTTGTGTGCACTAATGACTTGATTATTTAATATATGTTAAATACTTAATTATATAAAAATTTGCACATTTACCAATACTAAAGTGCCAATGGGAACAGCTGTTTGGGGGGTATGTTTTTGTTTACATGGGAGAGGAAGCAGTAAGAAATTGAGAAAAACCCAAGCTTTTGCTTTAAAAAGCCGGCAAAAGCTTGTTTACTCTGTGAAAGAGAGACAGAGAGAGAAAGAGAGAGCAGAAAAGCCTTTTCACTCTAACTGAGAGAGCGAAAGAGCTTTGTTTTATCGCCCAGCACTGCCAACTGAGGCAAAAGAGAAGCCAAATAACGTAAGAAAATTATTTGAAAAAGGCGTTGAGAAACGTAACGTTTGTTTGAAAACATCATAAAAATTGTAGATATTTCGCCGTTTCCAAAAAAAAAATTAATTATAATTATACAATGTAATTATTAATGCATGACTTAATTTCTGTTTATGTAATTTCCCCTTTTGGTGATTAAGACCTGAGAGCTCAGATAATGCAATTGAGCCCAAATGGACTTTTTCTCTGGGGCTTTACTTTTGTGTTCGCCACATTTATACATAAGTCATCACCGAATCGGTAGATACTATTGAACAGGGTCTGTTATTGAGGGCGTTAAAATAAAATAAAAAAAACTCTGTGAGAGATTTTAGGACAATCAATTCGCTCACCGATGTGTGGACCAAAAAGTTCACTTTGGTACCTGTTGAACCACTTCTGCCGTTTACAGAAATTTAGATTGTTTCCAAAAATGCTCTTCTTCACTCAATGCGCCTCAGCAATGTTTGGCTTTGACAAAAATGACGTTAAAAACTGTGAGCGCAGGTAGATTAGGACTTCATAAAACTGTTTTCAGTAAAATCGTAGCTGAATATTTTTTTAAAGAAATCATCAAATTAGTTAAATAACAAAAATTCAAGAAAAACGAGAAGGCCAAGCTAACTTCGTCTGTGCCGAAGTTTTTATACCCTTGCAAAAGCTGTTTTTGAAATGACAGAGTTTAAGAACGCTTGGATAAAAATCAAAAACTTTTGTAACTTAAATCGATTTTCCGTCAGATGAACATCTGATTTCGACCAAATTTCGCGAATCTTTTTGAAAACATATCAAATTAACAATCGCCAAGTTTAAGAACGATAAAATTGAAAACAAAAAAGTTTTTCTCACTAAGACTCATTTTCCGACCGATAAATCCTATGGCAGCCTATAGATATAGTCATCTGATTTCGACCAAATTTTACAAATTAGTTTGAAAGCGTTTAATATGAATAATCACCAACCTTAAGAACGATTTACTTGAAAACAAAAAAATTTTTTCACTAAGACCCTTTTTCCGACCGATCGGTCCTATGGCAGCTATAAGATATAGTCATCCGATTTTGATCAAAGCTTGGAAATCTGTTTGAAAGCTTATAATATTAATAATGACCGTGTTTGGGAACGCTAACATTAAGAACAAAAAAGTTTTTCTCACTAAGACCCATTTTTTTACCGATGGTTCCTATGGCAGCTATAAGATATAGTCATCCGATCCGGTCGGTTCCGACATATTAGCAGCGTGCAGTAAAAAGAAGACTCTGTGCAAAATTTCAGCTCGATAGCTTTAAAACTGAGAGACTAGTTTGCGTAGAAACAGACGGACAGACAGACAGACAGACGGACAGACAGACGGACAGACAGACAGACAGACAGACGGACCGACAAAGCTCAATCGACTCAGCTCGTCGCCCTGATCAAGAATATATATAGTTTATGGGGTCGGAAATGAATATTTCTATGCGTTGCAAACTTCTGGGCAAAATTATAATACCCTTTGCAAGGGTATAAAAATAGAGGAAAGCCAACTTCAGCTCGACCGAAGTTTATATACCCTTGCAGCTTGATGGCGCCACTTTGAACATTTTCTTGACAGTTTGTTATATGGCAGCAATACGATATATTCATCCGATTTTGATCAAACTCCTCAAAATTGTTTGGAAACTGATCAAATTCACAACTGGAAGGTATAAAAACGCTACCATTGAAAACAAAAAAGTTTTTCCCACTAGAACTTCTTTTCGACCTATAGTTCCTATGGCAGCTATATGCTATAGTCATCCGATTTGGATCAAACTTAGCAGAACTGTGTGGTAGCATATAATATTGATCATTAACAAGTTTGGGAGGGATATCATTGAAAACATAAAAGATTGTCCTACTAAGACATTTTTTCAGACATATCTTTTGTATGGCAGCTACACTTTATAATTGTCCGATTTTTATCATACTTAGTGGAATTGTGTAAAAGCATAGAAAACTGATAAATACGAGGTTTGGGGGCGATTGCATTGAAAACAAACAAGTTTTTCTCACTAAAACTATTTTTTTTACCGATGGTTCCTATGGCAGCTATGCTATTGTCATCCGATCCGGACAATTCCGACAAATGTGCAGCGTAATTGTACCAAAACGCTTTGTGCAAAGTTTGGTTGGGATAGCTTTAAAACTGACTGAGGAGATAGCATAGAAACAGACGGACATGGCTATAAGAACTCAGCGCGTCATGCTGATCAAGAATATATATGCTTTATGTGGTCGGAGATGCTTCCTTCTATGCGTTACAAACATCTGAACAATTTTAATATACCCTCTACAAGGGTATAAAAAGCTAAGTTTCTTATGATCATAACTTGACCTATAAATGGAGTCACTACTTGATTTTCAAAACTGACCAATAGATGGCGCCACTACTGTAACCATTTTAGCTACGATGCTTTATAAGTAACTAACTTTATTGAATGTAACTTAAGCTAACCATTATCGTTGAGTCGAACGGAGCGAAGCGGGAGCCACCCGCGCTAATCGAAGCCAAGCCAGAAACTGCGCGTCAGGGATGGCGCATGTGTTGCCGTTTTGCTATCACGTCAGGGATGATGATCGATAAATGGTGTGACCAGAGGTGGCCAGGGCTGCCACACTATTACAAAACTGACCTTTGATAGGAACTGACTTTTGGTCACAGCTTGAGTATCGTTCATCCCATTTTTATCACTGTCTCTAGAAGGTACGAATCATCTATCTTTAAAACTGTGGAAGTTATGACGTTTTTCCCAAATTTCAGGAGCAGAAGGGGCTTGGCGAAAATTTTAAATAAACATGATCTGCCTATAAGTATAATAAATATATGTCTCATACATGTCAAACCTCTATCTCCTACCAACTCTGAGATCTGTGAGTTCATACAAACAGACGAACATGGCTTTATCGACTCGGCTGTTGATGCTGAACAAGTATATATATACTTTATAGGATAGGAAATGATTCCTTCTACCTATTACACACTTTTATCATGTTCGAAAACTTTTATCATTTTGTCGTGTGTATTGACATGGTATCAACAAATCAACAGCCGGCGACCGCCAAAAATTTTGAAAAACCCTTTAAATTGATTAATTTTCTCAAAACCACAAAAACAATCGAAAAAAAACGAACATTGACCATGATGAAATGAAGACCAGCCCAAAAAAGCTGCTTCATTATGTTAAAGTATTTCACAAATGTTTGCAAATATTTCTTCTTAGGGAATCACCTAGATGCAGCTGCTTCCCCCAACTAAAGATAACTAAAAATGTGTTAAAATTAAATCAGAATTATTAAAAAAAAAAAGTACTAAAACTGTGGGACAACTACTTTAACACAGATAAAATTTCCATTCACTCATAAATTGGGGCTTTTTTGTTGAAGGCAGAACGCCACAACCATGGGGATTTTCCAGATCGCAGACTCACGCAAAAAAATTCCCCCCTTTTGGGTGCAAGCGACTTGCATACAAACATAATTGCAGTAAGTGGTCTGTATGTGTGCACGTGAGACACAACGCGTTGCTCTCGAGACCAGACACCATCTACGAACTTTGGACTGGCTCGGTATGTGGTGGCTCAATGCAAACGCACAATTCGCGGGAATTCTCTAAACCAGTTTGGATTTGCTGATGAAGCATGGGGAGAGTGCTTTGACGGCATGAGTCAGCATATTGGTTAACGATGCACCCACCACCTGACCAGCGGTCACCAATTTATGTACCAAGTTCAGCGCATCGCTTGTTGTTTTACCTAAACAACAATAACAAGTAGTAAAAGAAGAGGCCAAAACCAAAACCCAGGGCCACAGTTCATTGGCCAATTTCGAGGTAAATTTGGCGCGCAAATAACTTTTTGTTGTTGTTTTTTTCTTCAGTCGACAGTTTCATTGTTTAATACTTTCCACTTAGTTTATGTAAATGCTTAGCTAAGCATGGTTTTTTTTTTTTAGTTATATTTTTAGCCTGAGCTTACATAGGTCAGTATTTCCTGCAGAGGAGTACGTGAGTGTTGCCTCGATTTCTTGACATTAAAAACAATCTTTTTGCCCAGGTCAACAGTTCCACAAGAAGTTCATTGAATTCATATTACTTATGATTGTTTACCCAAAAAAAAAAAAAAAATAAATACAATAAATTCAAATTACAATTTCATGTTTTTCCAGGAAGTTCAGTAAACTCTTTGGCGAAATGCGATTTATTTTAATTTTTTTTTTTTTGAAAAGGGTGGGAAGAGCAAATAAATTGAAAGGTTGAGTAAAGTTTGCAAAAAAATTAGACAGTTGGGTGTTGATTTTACAATAATTATGACTTAACTTCGTCAACATAAATTCGCTTGACGTATTCAAATAAATCCCTTGATTCAAATAATATTATAATTCATTGAAAATATAACATTTTTTGTATTTTATATTATTTTGCGGTAGTTGAACTCACGCTATGGCGTAGTTTGTGGATGATAAAGAATACCAAACACCACGCGGTTCAATTGATAAAAATGATGCAGACAATGGATGACATGGAACCACGTTTGAATTGCATGAATGTCTGTGACACATTCTTTTTGAGGGCTCAGCACGTTTCTCTCAAATGAAATGTGGGAAAAATAATTATAACATAGACTATACTTCCAAATTAAGGCCATCAGCTTACATCAATTTATGATCCCTGAACATTTTGCTTGAATTAATAGCGAATAAATTTATGAAACAATAACCTGACGAACTTCTTTATAAGATGTAATACATTCTGTAGATAATTCACTGAATCCACCGACTGCCTCAAAACATTGACCTATTCGACAAACAGCTCTAAGTTTAAGCTCTGTGAATGTTTGATATTATTCTCAAAAAAAAAGAAGAAGATAGTCGCTTTCAGTTTCAAAGATGAAATTTGGCATATTACTTTGAGATGGCTTCAGCTCATTTCATGTGGTCATTAGCAATATTTAAGAGCTAATTAAAGATCATAAAGAACTTGCAAACATATTAATTTAAGTTCTCTTTCAATACTAACCATAAAATTGAGCCATTAATTTAGTGCTGAAGTCCAGACCTAAAGTAGTAAAGGGTCATTCAAATAGTTCAGGCTGCCATAATGATTCAGAAACGGTATATGAAATCAAGCAGATACACAGAGAAAACATAATTGGCTGCACAGCGCGTGTAGAAACGTTAAAGCTAAACGAAACGTTCTGCGCCCTGCTAAACTGCACAAGCAAAATGTAGAATTCAGAAAGCTACACGCGACGTGCAGAAATCCTATGGACATTAACGTGTAGAATTTCAATATCTAAACGCCTCGTGTTGAAAACATTAGAAGACATTAGAAAATCAGCTTATTTCCAAATAACTTCTACATTTTTCATACAGCAATCTGAATACCACACGAAAATGTAGGTTTTCTACACGCGACGTTTGTATATTGAAATCCTACACGCGCGTGTGTAAGTTCTAAACGAAAAATGTAGCTCTAAATCAGTACTGAATTCTTTAATTTTTCGTTTAGAAAACTGATCTACACACGCAACGTGTTGGTTTTCTGCACGAAACGTGTAGCGTTCTCATTTCAACACGTGGCGTGTAGCTTTTTTCTGCACAAACGTTTGGAATTAGAAATGCTGAATGCTACATGTTGTAAATCTACACGAAGCGTGTGCAAATTTTATTCCCCAATATAAATGATGAGACCACTGAATTCGAACTTAAGAATTACAAGCAAGCAATAAGAAAAAAAAAGACACAAATTCTCTAACTATTGCCGTTCGGATTCGGCGGTAAACTGTAGGTCCCTTTCTCTTGTGCGAAAAATTATAAGCACACACGCCAAGAGATTGAGAGAAGCTTGGCCCTGGCCCTCCTGGAGGTGCTGTTTGAGCCAATTTTACTTTACTAATAAGAAAAAAAGCAAGGGGGGTGGGTGTGGGTTGGTGGTCCTCTTCTGCCCTGAGATGATGCGCATAGCGAAATAATTGAACTTTCAAGATAGCAGCAGCATTAGCGCGCGTGCGAATTTAAACAAAATAAAATAAATAACAAGTGTGCAGTAATTTTTTTTTCTTTTATAAGATTTGTGTGTGATTTCTACATGTTTTGATTTTCAGCCCATAACGTTTATGTAGCTTTTCTGCACGGCGTGTTTAGATATTGAAATCTTACACGTTTCGTGTAGCTTTTCAACACGTCGCGTTTAGCATTCTCATTTCTAAACGCACAAAAGCTACACAAACGTTATGGGTTGAAAATCCCGCTCAGAACGTGTAGAAATCACACATTTTCGTGTAGCTTTTACATATTTTTTTTCTCTGTGTATGAATCGAAAGGTAATTGAATCGCCAATTATCGCGTTCAGCATGGTTTTCAAATCGGTAGAGCTGTTTTAATACAAATCGCACGAAACGCCCAGGAAAAATATTAAAATATACACAAAATGATAAAATAAAAATTTATAAATAAGACGAGTAGATGGATCCAATTGAGTTGAGCTCGTTTGTCCGAGCAGTCACATTTTTGTATATTATGTGCTTAGTTATTTTTTATACCCGTTACTCGTAGAGTAAAAGGGTATACTAAAGTCGTGCAAATGTATGTAACAGGCAGAAGGAATCATTTTCGACCATATAAAGTATATATATTTTTGATCAGCATCAACAGCCGAGTCGATATAGCCATGTCCGTCTGTCCGTCTGTCTGTATGAACACCTAGATCTCAGAGACTAGAAGAGCTAGAGCAACCAATTTTGAAATGTAGACTCCTATTGTCTGCACGCAGATTAAGTTTATTTCAAATTTTTGCCACGCCCACCCCCGCCACCACAATAAAAAATGTTGAATAACTCCCACAATTTTTGAGATATCGATCTCAAATTTAAAACTTAGATTTATATTCGCAACATCTATAAGCATCAAGATCGGATGATAAACAGCCGAGTTAAAAAAATGTTGCATACTTTTCGGCTGTCCCACCTCAGGCACACAGGAAGGCTATTAAACATTTGTCTTCATGAGTAACGGGTATATCGAAGTCGTTTAGAGCCGACTTTAACTTACGCTCTCGTTTTTGTGTGTCTTTCTTCATCTTTTGGTCAATATAAGAACTGAGCGTTTAGCCATATCACATACTCAAAGAAAATAGCAAGAGCAGAACAAAATACAATTTTTCTTTTAGAAAAATCTCAAAAGTACCATATTTTTGTTGCTAGTACCTGCACTCAATGGGTGACAGCTGCAGTATTTTTGCATCGATTTTCTTCACCAATTCTTTATTTTCTTCGTAAAAGTGTGATTCTTAAGTAGAACAAGTAAAACTAATTTTGTGTATTTTTGAATATTTTTTTAAGGCTTTTGAAAAAGAACTATAAAAAACTATATTTGTATACCCTTGCAGAGGGTATAAGCTATCTTAAGCTATCTTAACGAAACTTTGCACGAAGTCTTTTAGTACAAATACGCTGCGCATTTGTTGGAATTGTCCGGATCGGATGACTATATCATATAGCTGCCATAGGAACCATCGGTCAAAAAACTAGTTTTAGTAAGAAAAACTTGTTTGTTTACAATGCAAACGTTCCCAAACCATCGTATTTATAAGTTTTCTATGCTTTCACATAATTCCACCAAGTTTGATGAAAATCGGACAACTATATAGTATAGCTGCCATACACAAGTGAGGTCTGAAAGAAATTCTTAGTAGGAAAAACTTTTTTGTTTTCAATGCTATCGCTCCCAAACTTGCTACTGCTCAATATTATATGATTACACACAATTCTGCCAAGTTTCATCCAAATCGGATGACTATAGCATAAAGCTGCCATAGGAACGATCGTTCGAAAAAGTAGTTCTAGTGAAACAAACTTTTTTGTTTTCAATGGTAGCGTCTTTATACTTTCCAGTTATGAATATTATCAGCTTCCACATAATTTTGGGGAGTTCAGTCGAAGTCTGATAAATATATCGTATAGCTGCCAAAAAACAAACAGGCAAGCAAATGGTCAAAGTAGTGGCTGAGTTTGGGAAATAGCTCAGCTAAGAAAGATGGACGAAAATCATTAAAAAACTTAATTGATATAAATTATACAATCTGCAAGGTTATAAAAACTTTTTCTGAGCCCAAGTTAGCTTGCCCATATGTTTTGTGGATTTATTTAAGATTATTTTGTGCAATTTATGATCAAAATAAATTTTAAAAATTTTATAATGCGCTTTACATTTATCCAGAAAGTTCTTAAATCACTGTAAAGTCTCTAAAGCTTGATTTTTTCTGAGAGTTTTGCATAAAACTGTTGTATATTTTAACAAAAATGAAGTCTTAGTTAATATTTTTAGAGAAATTTTACTTTTTCTTACACTTTTCTATTAGTTTTAACAACATATAAAAGATTGGTATCAAAATCTTAAAACATTTTCAAAACTAATAATGGCAACACATCTGATACTAACTTTATAAGACAATTCAAAATGTTACTTTAATTGCCACCAGTTGGTAGAGTCTCACACCCGCCCCACTTAGTATAGCAATCAACATCTTTCTGGTTTTTCATTCAGCAAAATTCAAATGAAAGATTTAAAACATTTAAGTTTTAATAAATTTGTTGTACAGGCGAACTCATTAATTAATCATACGCTGCGTTGACCAAAAAGCCACCTTGACGTCAGAAAAGATATATATTCAACTAACTGATTGACTCACTTATGAAGAAGAGCACACGACCTGTTGAATATTGTTCCAATTTTTATTGGCGTCTAGCCAGCTGATAGCGGGAATTGTGAAAAGTTCACTTGAACAAGTGAATGGGGAAAATTGTCAGAAAATTGATGACAAAATTCGAAATTTTAGTTTTTCCCAGAAAAAAAAAACCAATCTCTACAGATTGAGATACATTTTTATCTGAGAGAGACAGAAAGAGAGAGAGAGAGAGTGAGCTTGCGAGCGAGTGTGTGTGAACCACTTAACTGTTATCATATTTTTGTTGACCTTTGAATGTTTTTATTATTCGGTTCACTGCAATTGCTGCTCATGGAAATAAACCCGTAGACTTGCTAATTGCCGAAAATAACAAAAACAAAAATAAACGGAAATATTTGGCCAAAAATGGACCTTTTTTTTTTTTTAGCTGAGCCAAGCAAAATACGTAGTGAAATTTATTTGAGCGAGCGAGAGCCAGAGAGTGGGGATTTCACGCGAGCCCCCTAAAAGCTCCCTCTCTCTCTCTCACTGTCTCACTGGCTCCCCCACACACATTTCTGATGAAATTCAGTGCGATTTGTATTGCCCGGAGAGCCACGGCTATAAAAGCTTTGGCCGCTCAGGCTGAGGCATTCATTGTGAAATCGCAAATCAAAATTGAAACAACGTCGTCGACAAACGCATAGCGGAACGGTTCAAGAAACGTGAAAAGAATTTCATAATACAAAAGTTAATTAACAACAAACAAACAAACAAACAAGTGTCAAAGCTACCCAACATAAAAATAGCTACCACAAATCCCAAAGACAATTCGCAACTGGATTACCAACTAAACAAAATGGTCGTTGAGGAATCTGTTACCATGCATCAGCATCAATTGGAAATGGAATGTGCTCCCATTGGACGCATTGTGAAATCGGCTCTTCTCAGAGCCCAAACTGAAAATCGTGTTATTGTGGGCCTTTCGGCTGCCATTAACGTTCTATCCAAATCCCCCGATGGCTCACTCTTTTGCCTGATGGCGGTGCCCAAGGATGGAGATTCGGCCACACATATGCATGAGGTGCTACTGGAGGCCTTCTGCTATGAGAATGACATCTATGTAATCAAGGTGGACGATGCCACCAAATTGAGTCGCATTTTGGGTCAAGAGACCATGGAATCTTGCTGTTTGGTGCAAAAGACCTGGTCGGGTGATCTGAATGAGGAGCAACTGAACAAGGCGGAGAATCAATTGGTGGACTATTGTGAGGCGCATTGGGAGGCACCACAGCATCCCATTGTCCAGCTGCCGGCCGTGTAGAAAGTGAATTGAACCAATGCCCAGGGGGCATAAATTTTGGAATCAAAGAAAAAACACAACCAAAAACAACAAAAAACCAGTTAAGGTTGATGGACTCGTATACGTTTTGGAGAGTTCCTTTGGACAGGGAAACCGACGTGCGAGATCAGCCAATAACAACTACATATATTTATACCTATATATATATATATATATACAAACATACAAATATATATCAAGTATAACGAGGATGGATGATAATTGGAGAGGCCGACCTTCATGGAAGCCAACAGCGGCGTGTATGCAGTACAACTTGCAGTTCAAAACAGCCGCGGAAGTCACACACAGATACACGCACACACACACACACACACGCACACAGACAGAGCCATCTGGGCAATTTCGCAATTTTGCGGCAAACACACGCAACCGCGTGACCAGCTGCTGCTAACACTTGACTTTTTTTTCTGATTAAACTACAAAAACAAAAAAATGTAAATTAAAACAATTAAAGTTTTGTTAATGTTAGCTTTTCCTTTAAAACAAAAAAAAAACTGAAAAAAAATTACACAAAAAAATTGTTATTTAATTTTAAGCTTTAGAAAAACACAAAAAATTAAATCAAAAAATTTTTACAAAAAATAAAAATATGAAAATCAATCAAATTTATGATGTCTTGTTATTTACATGGAAATCCAATTTAGCCGCCAACTCATCAGCTCATACCAAAGGGTATTCCCCATGGGGATGGGCCCACATTATCGCAAATTCTGTTATCAGTCGAATTACTTGGAATGGAAAAATAAAACCGTTTCGTGTCTGGCTCCGAGCTACGAGCTACGAGACTTGCTAATATAATCAATTTCAGACTAGTTTATTGTTGGCTTAGATGTTTGTGTCGCCTAATCTGGGAAAATTTTGGGGAAGATTTTGTGGTTAGCATTGATTATGGTCCAACCATTCATAGGTCAGTTAGGACAATTTAAAGTGGATTTTTAGATTTTCAGCGGAAAAATAGATCAAAACGCAAATCAGAGACTAGCTACATTCTTTAGCCTGCTTATCGCTGACACACTCCGAACACGTAAGAAAGTAGGTCAAGATTGATAAGAGCACGTGCCACTTTACACGACCTACGCGTGCTGCTGCAGTCTCACACACGTGCATGCTCGTGCTTGTACGTTTCAAAAACGGTAAGCACTAAGATTACAAAAAAAACTCTTTAAAATCAAAAAAAAACATGAAGTAGGATTTTGACGCCAGGTCGATAGTCGAGTGGACTAAGATGCCGTCATACGTGTGTTCAGTCTTCGGAGGTCCCGAGTTCACAAGTCCCAGTAAAGTAAGTAAAACAAGAAAGAAAGTCGGTCAAGCCCGACTATAACATACTCTGGTGCGCTCTCTAAATTTCTCTCTCTCTTTCTCTCTCGCACTAAGATTGCCTGTGTTGAACGGTTAAGGTATGTTGCTGTGGTTGTTGGTGGGCGGGTGGGTGGTGTTAACTGGCCGTTTTTTGCCCATAACTTGAGTATCGTTCATCCGATCTTTATCATTCCTTCAGCAAATCGATAAATAATTTTGTTTACAAGGTATCTCTAGAAGGAACGAACGATCTATCTCCAAAACTGTGGGAGATATGAAGTTTTTTCCAAATTGTGGGGGCGGGAGGGGGCGTGGCAAAAATTGAAAATAAACTTGATCTGCCTGCAAGTATAAGAAATATATGTCCCATACATGTCAAACCTCTATCTCTTACCATCTCTGAGATCTCTTCGTTCATACGGACGGACAGACAGACAGACAGACAGACAGACAGACGGACAGACGGACATGGCTATATCGAATCGGCTGTTGATGCTGATCAAGAATATATATACTTTATAGGGTCGGAAACGATTCCTTCTCCCTGTTACATACTTTTGCACAAACTTAATATACTCTATGTACCTTCGGTACAGAGTATAAAAATTTTATTGGTATTATACAATTAAATACAGCTTGGAAAAAAGGAGGTGGTGTTGGTTGGTCGTGTCTGCTCCCCCTTCTCTCCCAATATCAGGATATTCTACTTAAATCCAAAAAGATCTACATACATATACTTCAATCGATTCATTTTATGCTTACAACCAGGAAGATCTCTGCTTAATATGAAGCAAAAATTCATGCTTGATATTGCGTCTTACCGTACTTTTGATATCAAAACCGCTTAATATCAAGCACGATCGGCGTGGGTTTTTCTCTAAGTGGAGGCATTTCAGGAATGCGCCAAAAAGGAATAGCCTAATACTAATTTTGAAACGATAGTGAGGAGGAGCAGTCCCGAACTGTATTAGTTTACGAGTCTTTCCTTAAGTCCCAATGTTTATACACTGTACCAAAGGTACACAAAGTATATAAAGTTTCCTATCCTATAAAGTATATACACTCTTAATCAGTATGGTAAGCCGAGTTGATATAGTCATGTCCGTATGTACGAAGAGATCTCAGAGATGGAAAGAGATAGAGGTCTGCCTCTGCCTGTGTGGAACTCATATGAAACTCATAACTCCCACAGTTTTGCAGATAAGCGGTTCGTACCTTTTAGAGATATTTAGTAATCTAAATTATTTGTCGATCTGCCAAAGGAATGATAAAGATTGGATGAACTATGCTTTCAGCTGCTACTGCAGGTACTTAGTATATTATAGTCGGGCTTGAGCGACTTTACAGCCAGACCCAGCAGTTTGTGTTGGAAAGTTAACCGTGGTTTTTCGTTAGAAGGGGAAACGCAATTCTCAATTAAAAGTGAACAAACAAGTGAAAGCCAAATCTTACATAAATCCCTAAAACGAAATTCTGTACTAGGATTCGACTAGTTTCAATATATATTTAATAACGTAATCCGCCCAAGCTTTTGATAAGGATATGAACTAAAAAACGGCATTTTTCCGATCCTGCTTACAGCTAAATTGGACATCGGTTGTTGAAGCCCAATATTTAAGCTCATGAGCCACTCGTTCTTTTAAGAGAAAATTCATTTTAATTTAATATCATTTATTTCCTAGTTCCTTTAGTTCTTAATTTAAGGATTCATTTGCCTCGTTATCTTACATTAAGTAGGGGTAGGTCGCTTATATCAGTTTTATTAGTTGCTCTATAAATCTATCTGTTCTATCGTATGAACTTATAGCACAACGAACTAAACGAACAACAACAACTAAATGATCAACTCAACTCTTTAACAAGATTAATCCTTTTAATGTCTGTAATATGTAAAAGTAAGTCAAAGGACCACCAGCTAAGTCAATCTGTGTCCATAGTTCATAAATTCGATCTTGAGTGTAAAAGGGTCAACAAAATATCAAAAAGAAGTGCAAATGGAATCACTTTCGACCGTATAAAGTATATTATTTGATCAGCATCCACAGAAGAGTAGATGAAGAGTGGTCGGGAGAGCTACCAACCATAAGTTATACATGAAACGACTTTGCTGGCTGTAACATTGTAGATCGGAATGTAAAAACATACAAATTTGAAGGTAGAGGGAACTTGGCAGTTGCGGTTATAGTTGTTTCTATAATCTGTAACTAAAGACTTGTAGGGTATAAAGAGTTTGTGCTTACGTATGTATCAGGCAGAGGTCAAAAATAAACTAATTTCTTTTATTATTTGATATGCAGACTGTACAAACTATTAATATATTTCGTAATCATCACTAATTATAGTTTTACCAAGTTTGGCATCGACTAGATAAACAATAAGGGGAGTTATAAGCATAACAAAGTTCGATACCACAGCGCTAACGGTAGCTGCCACAAAGAAAAGTGGGAGAGAGTAGGAGAGAGCGGATAAACTGATTAGGAGTGGAAAAGAGAAGAAAAGAGCGCATAAACTGAGTAGGAGTTGCGAGGATACTTGAATCTGGAACGACTTGTTATTTAGGTTTCAAGTCTGGTTTAGTTTCCCTTCAAAATAGTCCATTAGAAGTAACTTATCGAAAAGTAGTACATACACATTTTCAGAAAGAGAAAGTACTTGACTTAATTTCATTTCGCTACCTTCAAAACTGAGCGATTAACTTGCGCTGATCTAGACAGACAGACAGACCCACATGGCTGCTGTAACACTTTGACGTGTCATGCTGATCAATTAAGTTGAATAATGCTTCCGTCTATGCAACTTACACCCTGAACCTAAACCAAATCTTATCAGCCTTTTGTCATATTGTACCCAAGCGATTAGCTAATGCTGAGTCTGAGCTTTCATTTAGCATTATTTGCAGTTCAATTCACAACTGAACTGGCGAGCGGCATCTGTGATTTTTCTACAATTTCTATGCAAATTTTTTGTATATAAAACTTAATCATCGTTTGTACTTTACACTCGGGCACAATGGCATACCAAAAACTCACAGGCGTGAATTCCAAAGAACGTACAATGCCATGCACAATTCCGGCCAAGTCATGACGTGTTGAGTAATCGCCCAAAGCCATGTGGCCATTGGCTGGACAGAATTTAAGTTGCCTTACTTTCACATTGAATGGGAATATGCATAAAGATCCAGCATGAAGCGTGACTTGCGAGACAACCCCCGGATTGAGTGGCGATGTCGTCGAAGGTAATTATGATTCATACATAAACATATTATGGTGCTAGCCCCCAAATAAATTAGCATATTCTCAAGCGAATCGAACGTCATTGGGCAGAACGGAATACCCATTGAACTGGGCTGTGTTGCCAATGGGTCAAACTAGTTTCGGCTTCGTGACCAGCACAGCTCAGCCGGTGTACATGTGACAGGCATGAGCTCGTGCTATTTACCGGGCGTGCTATTATTTTATAGAGCTTTTTCCCCTCCCATGTCAACATATCGAATTCAAGTCTATTTTAATTCGCAGTATTTTGTTTATTTAACATTAACATGCACAATTTCTACAATAATATTTTTTATTTTGCTTGGTTTAAGCGAAATTTAAATGTTGATTTCCCCAGAACTTGGATTAAGAGCAAACATCTCGGCTTATCAGTGTTTTCGAATGCGGCATAGGACTATCAGGGTGGTTTTTCACAGAACTGGCTCGTGCGGCCTGCCAAACATTATAAGTACGACCTAGCGATAAGGCCTGGAAATGGTTTGCAATTCCACATAATAACATAATACTTTTCGCTTCTATGGAACTCCCTCTTATAATTAGTTGATACCGACTTCTCCTGACTTCTTAATTTGTTTACGTTTCTAAAGCATTGAACTTTTCCATTGTACTATAAATTGATTAGAGTTTGGCTTTTGTTATGAATGAATTTTACACGCCAACAAACGGGTTTTTCTGAAGCACTAAGCTTGATGCCGGGGGTTCTAGGGAAGTCCCAGCCAATAACTGGCTTCTAGTTTCAAAACAATTGTAATCTCTTAATTGTTTACCAATATTTACCTTTTAGTGTATCAAGCACAAAAGTTGTTTTAGCACATTTCGTCAGTCCAAGTTCAAAGTCGCATTAAATCAAAAAAATATTTATTTTTGATACAAAAAGATTGCCTCCACTATTAAAAGCTCAATTAAACTTACAAATATTTATTTATTCCGCAAGCACGTGCTAAATAAACAAAACTATTTATGTTCAGTTCTGGGGAAAACGTAATAAGAAAAAACCTAAACAAATGCAAATTAATAGATAAACAATTGTGCTAACTAAAGGTAAAGTACAAGTGGGCTAACAATGATTGCGTGGGGGGGTTCAAGGTATACAATTTGATCTACTACTGTTACCTAGCGTGTGGCTGGAAATGTTAGTTTATTTCAGCTAAAATTATAGTAACGATGTAAGAAGTTCACAATATTCTAATTTTTTTTTTTAAATTTTGTCATTTTTGCTATTTGGAGAATAGATTAGGTCCAAAATGTTTGCGAAAGTGATAGAATCTATGTAATATTTGGTTTCTCTTGCATTTTAAGTGATATAATCAAAGGTAAAAGTGATCTAAAGACATTTTTCAACCGAACCTTTTCCAAAAAGAGGTGATTCGGCACGGGTTCTGGTTCAGAAAGACTTTTATTTTGAGCTATTGGTTAATGATCTGGTTTGGGAGATTTGAAAAGCCCAAACCGAAGCGGTTCAGAGCTTGACCATAACAGAAGTGCTTGACTTTTAATATAACTTCCTGATTTCAGTTTCACTTATATCCAACATCGAGCGATCTCACCTTCATTAGATTTCTGAGTTTTGATTATACAATATTGACCTGACTGAAGACACGCTCAACTTCAGCGTTGGACCATGACAAGAACAAAATCTGAATCGCAAACTAGGCTAACTCAAAATGTCTTTCATTACCTCCAGAGTCCTTGGAAGTGATTACTTTAGTATCATCGTAATTTTTCAATATCTTCTACGAAAAATACTTCCCAAATAGTAACAATGCTTTGTTTTTTTTGGTCGTAGAATGTTGTGTATTTGCAATAACTGCAGTAAACTCAAGAGGTATCAGATTCATTCTTCCGAAGCCAAGCCTTAAACTCCGGGTTCTGCAGCCAGACTTTACGACTTTTTTGTTTGAAAATTTTTGGCATTTTTGTCAAACGATCTGAAAACTTGGCTAGCACTTTGAGAGGACGTTATCCTGAACGTTGGAGGTGGCAATTAGGGTCGATAAATGACTGACAGAGGTTAAAAACTACTCCAAAATGACAATAAAGCTGAAAAAAAGCCGTAATCATTTTTAAAAACGCCAGAATTCCCGCTTCCCGCTGTTTCTAAACTTTTCACGCAACACGCTTTTAAAAAAAGCTAGAAATGAAAAAGCTGATTTGGCAACACTGCAGAGGAATGATAGACGGAGGAAGATAGGAAAAGTAGTTCTATGAGAGTAAAAGGACGTAGAAATTCAAAAAGAAGAAGTTAGAAAAAAAAGAGTATGAAGCGAAAGTAAATAGTGAAAATTAAAAAACAAAGTGGCAATAATGAAGTAACCACAAAAAGGAATATAAAAGAACTAATGAACAAAATGTTCCAAAAATTGTGCAAAATATGAAATGGAAAGCCATGAGGAGAAAAACGAAACGACAATAAGAAAGACATATGATTGAAAAAAAGGCAGAACAAAGCGACAGAGGAAGAAAGAAAAAAGCAAATCATTGAGGTTGGAAACAGAAAGAAAATTTGAGTAAGAAAGCTGAAATTAATGGGAATGGAAATTTCGATGGGGTCTGCTAACACCCCTCTAAAGGCACTTTGGTGGTCTGCAGAGCTGGAAAAGCTTAGGTTAATGTGTATACATACATTTAAAGTAGCCAAATAAATTTAAAAAATAGAGGAAAGCTAACTTTGGCTCAACCGAAGTTTATATACCCTTGTAGCTTGCTGGCGCCACTACTTTAGAGCATTTGCTTGCCAGTTTGTTATATGGCAGCTACACGATATATTCATCCGATTTTGACCGAACTCCTCAAAATTGTTTGGAAACTGATCAAAATCACAACTGGAAGATATAAAGAAGCTAAAATTCAAAACAAAAAAGTTTTTCTCACTAGAACTACTTTTTCGACCGATAGTTCTTATGGCAGCTATATGCTATAGTCATCAAATTTGGATCAAACTTGGTAGAATTGTGTAATAGCATATAATATTGATTAGTAACAAGTTTGGGAGCGATAGCATAAAAAACAAACAAATTTTTCCTACTTAGACTTTTTTTCAGACATATCTTTGGTATGGCAGCTATACTGTATAGTTGTCTGATTTTCATAAAACTTGGTGGAATTATGTAAAAGCATAGAAAACTTAGAAATACGAGGTTCGGGGACGTTTGCGTTGCAGATAAAAAAGTTTTTCTCACTAAAATTACTTTTTCGACCGATGGTTCCTATGGCAGCTATATGCTATAGTCATACGATCCGGCCAGTTCCGACAAATGTGCTGCGTATTTGTACCAAAACGCTTCGTGCAAAGTTTGGTTAAGATAGCTTTAAAACTGACGGAGGAGATAGCATAGAAACAGACGGAAGGACATACGGACATGGCTATATCAACTCAGCTCGTCATGCTGATCAAGAATATATATACTTTGTGTGGTCGGAGATGCTTCCTTCTATGCGTTACAAACATCTGGACAATTTTAATATACCCTCTACAAGGCACAGTGTGTCGCTTAGAACAATCTATAAAATGAAAACTATTTTGTGATGTTTTTGTAATTATAAGGTCGAACTATACAAAAAATTGTTCTAGAGGGGGGGGGTCGGACATGCACCGTTCGTTAGTTAGGGGCACTTAAAAATTAGAAATGGATTTTCCATGTAATATTTTATTTATGAAAGTATTTATCATTATTTAATTTAAAATTATTCAGTTTTAACGTAGAAGTATCGGCGAACTCCAATATTGTGTGTATCATATCGTCAGACTCATTTGAGGCGAAATTTTCTAAACACACATCGAACACCAACTAGTAATTCGACTTACATTCTATTGGAAAAAAAACAACTTAGTGCAAATCGGTGCAAAAAAAACTTTTGCATTTTGAAAAGACCTTGAAACGACTTTAAATTTCGCGTCAAGCACAAATCCCACTCTTCCAAAAAAAAAATCGTGAAAAAAATGCAATTTTTAAAAGCTTTATAACTTTTTTAGTCAATAATAAAACTTATGTCCACTTTTGATGCAAAATTTACTAAATACATCAGCACAATAATTTAAATCAAAAACATTATGGCGAACATACGTTTTTATTTTCAGTTCAATCAATTAAAGTTGCACTTAATTTCAAACATAGTCATCATTTCTTTTCACCATTTCATTTTCAAGCAAAAACATTTCCCTTCTTTAATGTCCCGTTACTTCTGAATTCGCAATTCTTGGATTTTTTTTTGCATTTTCGTAATAGTTGGACATTTTGGTATAAGATATGTGAAAATATATTTTTTCTGACAACTTTTTTTTTCTTTTTTTCCCTTTTTTTTCTAGATGGCTAAAATAACACACTGTGCAAGGGTATAAAAACAACTTATTGGGAGTTAAATACGGGTGTGTTCCGGAAATTTCTAGAGGTTTTCGTATAAACTTTTGCATCTTAAGTTAATGCTGTTTGACTTTATATGTAAAAAACTATCGACTCGTTCGAAACGTTGAATTCTCCAAGTCCGGCTAACTTATTTCCAGCCCAACTATATGTCACCATTTGGTATACAATAAGCAGGCTTTAAGGTCAACTACATTTCCACTTGATGGAAAGAATCTAAAGTGATTTTTACATCAAAAGCTGGAATCAAACTATGCTCGTTTCTTCCTAAGATCCTTGAGAGATTAATAGACGCCTAACTGAGGCCCCTAAATCTACTTCTTCGAGGACACAAACCGCCCTTCACTCAATGGTTTCGAGAATTGAAAATAAAACATACCAGGAATTTGTTTATAAATCATTTCATTCATGTAAATCAAGTAGATTCATTTCTTCTCCTTCAAAGTAGCCCCCTACGGATACTATTCACTTGTGCCAACGTTTTTTCTAATTTTCAAAACATGCTGCAAAGTCTTCTTCAATTATACACTATAATTTCTTCTTTATTTCGGTTTCTATCTCTTTTATCGATTCAAAACGGTGTCCACGGAGCGGTATCTTGGGTTTAGCAAATAGCCAGAAGTCACTTGGTGCTAAGTCCGGCGAATACGGTGGTTGCGGAACGATATGTGTCGAGATTTTGGCGAATTAATCACGAATTACTGTCTTTGTTTTTCCTTCAAATGTGAGCGTTTTGGCACCAATCGAGCTTTCACTAACGATTTTGGAGCACCAATTCTTTGATGTATGTTAACAGTGAAGCTCATGAGTTGATGTTGATGGTCGTCCTAAGCGTGATTCGTCTATCAATGCTTTCTCGACCCTCTTTGAACATTTTGTACCACTCATACAACTCTTGCTTTCGATAGAACTATGTCTCACCGAAGACCGTCTGCTACATAGTTTTAGACATGTCAGACATCAGACAACCAACTGGATGGTTGTTTGAAGTGTGAACAGCAAAACAAGTCCGCTGATAAGAGAATTTGAGTGATTCTCGAAACATGCGATCGTTGTACGGACATACCCAATTGCTCTTCCAAAATGTTGTAAGTAATATCTGTTGATTTGTGTTGGTTATAAAGATTTATAATCAACCACAGCCCTCTGAGCTAGCCCGTTGTAACATTCATTATAAACAAGAAAGAAAGTCGGTCATAGCCCGACTATAACATACTCTGTACCCTTAACGATCGCATCGTTCGCATCTTGCTCACGAGTTATACGCTTGCTCATCTCTAAGTTTCACTCTACTCTCACTCTCTCTCTCACTAAGATTGCCGTTCAATAGAATGCTGTGGTGATGGGTGGGGGGGTCGTGTGTTTATTGGCCGTTTTTCGCTTCATAATTGAGTATCGTTCATCCGACTGTGTCATTCCTTCAGCAAATCGATGAATAACTTTGCTTACTAACGTATCTCTAGAAGGTGCGAACGATCTATCTTCAAATCTGTAGGAGAATGATTTTGTTAACGTGAAGCTCATTAGTTGATGTTGATGGTCGTCCTAAGCGTGATTCGTCTTCAATGCTTTCTCGACCCTCTTCTGCTACATTATCAACACAAAATTTAATGGAATTGGGTTGTTGAATAGTTGATGCGTATCTCAAACACTAATGAGTATTTTGACGTGTAATATTGCACAGATGTCAGTGACTATTCTGTTATTCGAAAAATAAAAATATTTGTCGCTTTCCCACAAAAATTTAAATTCAAATTTCACGGTATTTTTTTGGCCACAGTAGTAAATTCATGTGTTCTACAAACTGCCTTCGACCCAAAGATGAACCAAATCATATGAGATTTGAATCGTTTCGGAGTCGAAAAGGATTTGTAGAACACATGAAAATAACGTTCTTTAATAATGTGCCACCTAAAGCTATTACCATTGCCTTAACTTTACATTTCATTAACTGCTCATAGCTCTTATTGTCGTTCTCTCCCACTTAGGCCTCATGGACCCATTGTAATGCCAAATGTATTTCCTGTTTAGCGCTGTTATTCCAGAGGGTGAATACCAAATCAGCTTAACTTATCTGTCAAAATTTCTAGTAAGTCTCTGTATCTTTCGAATTTTGTAATTCAAAGCGGGACAGTGCCTAAGATGACGTTTCCAAGTTCAACTGCAACGTCTACAAAAGTCATGGTGTAATTTTAGGAGACAAACTTACCTTGACTCTGTTATATAATATCATTAAATGGGTATCTACAAACTGATTGAAATTAATATTTTATGCAAACGTATACAAAAACGTGATATGATAGTCACATGTGGGTCTGATTAGCACGTTTTGCGATAAGGCCACTTTTTTTTTTTGGCCTTTATTGGGTTGATTTTTTTGGTATAAACAAACCCAAATTAATATTTATTACATTTCTTTTGCTCAAAACAGAAGAGAATTGACCTAACTTAATTTGAGTTTTTGTTTTCGTTTATTTTCCACCTCACACACACACAACGTCCAAATTTATCGCATTCCCTTGGCTTTGGCCATGTGATATGAGGTCTGTGGTCTTGACGTCATTAAAAATTGTTTGCTTTCGTCATGGATTCTTTGGCGTTGCGCCAAATTCCCAACTGCAAAATCAAAACAATCATAACAAACCTCCCACAATCTACTTCCAGAAACGAAAATCCCCTGCAAATTCCCCTAAATCAGAGTGCATTAAAAATTTCAGATTAAATTGTGGGTGTGAAATTCCCTCGATTGCTGCTGCTGTTTGTTTTTTTTTTTTTTTTTTGGCAGTCGTTAAAGTTAAACACAATTACTTCATTAAACCGGCACTTAACAAATTTATTTTTATATGTTACAAAAGAATTTTTGGCTTATCCGCTGAGAGAGATTTTTTGAGACCAAATTTGACTTACGTGAGAAAGTTTTATGACACTGACGCACTCTCCCTCTCCGGCATAACGGTTAATATGGCAACACGCGGCGCCAGAGAGAGAAAGATTTACGTAAGCAGGAACGTGATAATCGAATCGAGTTTTAACTGTGCTTTTTATTGATGCTTATTGTTCATACAAAAAAAAAACGTGCTCAAACATGTCGAAGACCCCACAAAAGTCCAAAACCCAATAACCCCTCTAAAAATAATCTGAACAAAATGTGTTTAGCACTCTTATCAATTTTGATAGATGAAGCCGAGCGCGGCACACGCTAGACCAAATAGCCAGATAGTCCCTGCTATCACAACCGAGGGAGGTTTCCATATTCTTGTGAAATTCTGCAACCTCATGGTAATTGGCATCTCTTCAGATCAAAGTGAAATCTTTGTGATAAATTGTAGTCAGACTAGTACTTGTGCATATTTATTTCACAATTATAAATGGAGCGTTAATTTTTGCCTGGCTTTTGTTTAAGTAAATATTTGGCAAGGGGTTGAGGCAAATTCATAATGCAAACATATTGCGTACTTAAAGGTGCAATTGCGTTTTAGGTTTTCATTTGTCGCGGGCCAATATAGAGCGTAATGTGTTTGCTTTTTTTATTGACAGTCGCTTTTTATCAGTTTTCCCACGAACATGCGATTAAGACTGCGGAATCATGTGAGATTCTAGACAAAAGTCGGTTAGATGTGTGAACACAGCTTGACACATTCTCGTGAAGTGTCACGTTCTATGGAGAATTGAGCCTCAGACAAGCAAATTCTGATTATAATTTAGTTCATCTAGGTTGGTGACCCCGAGCAAACTTAAATACTGATTAGATTGGAAAAACCTAATATGGCGAATATTGTAAAACGACTTTGGATTGTTCTTTTTCGTAAATGCGGTTGACCGGATAATAATAGTAAACAATATTGTTGCGGATATTGGAAGGGAATTGATGTGAATTTGGACGTCATGTGGTTCATTTGGATCCTGAAACAATTATTTTACTAATTTTTGGTCTTTGATATATAAATTCACTTCTCGAAAAGTAAAATAAAACTAAATAAATTATTTTCATTCCACAATTACATTTATTCAGTCGATCGTTCCCATGTCAGCTATAAGCTATAGTCATCCGATGTGTATTAAACTTGGCTGAATTATGTGGAAGCATATAATATTCAATTATATCAAGTTTGGGAGCGATAGCATTGACAACAAAAAAGATTTTCTTACTAAGATTATTTATTAGACCAATGATTTCTATGGCAGCTATACTATATAGTTGTCCGATTTTAATAAAACTTGGTGGAATTATAAAAAATCATAGAAAACTTATAAATACGAGGTTTTGGGAAGTTTGCATTGAAATCAAAAAAGTTTTTCTCACTAAAACTACTTTTTCGACCGATTGTTGCTATGGCAGCTATATGCTATAGTCATGCGACTTGGATTAAAGTTGGCAGAATTGTGTGGTAGCATATAATATTGACCAATAACAAATTTGGGAGCGATAGCATGGAAAACAAAAAAGGTTTTCCTACTAAGACTTTTTTTCAGAACTATCTTTTGTATGGCAGCTATACTATATAGTTTTCCGATTTTAATATAACTTGGTGGAATTATGAAAAATCATAGAAAACTTATAAATACGAGGTTTTGGGAAGTTTGCATTGAAAACAAAAAAGTTTTTCTCACTAAAACTACTTTTTCGACCGATCGTTACTATGGCAGCTATATGCTATAGTTATACGATTTGGATCAAACTTCGCAGAATTGTGTGGTAGAAATTAATATTGGTCAGTAACAAGTTTGGGAGCGATAGCTATGAAAACAAAAAAGGTTTTCTTACTAAGATTGTTATTGAGACCATTCATTTCTATGGCAGCTATACTATATAGTTGTCCGATTTTCAAAAAACTTAGTAGAATTATGAAAAATCTTGGAAAACTTATAAATACGAGGTTTTGAGACGTTTGCATTAAAACCAAAAAAGTTTTTCTCACTAAAACTACTTTTTCGACCGATAGTTCCAATGGCAGCTATATGCTATAGGTATCCGAATTGGATCAAACTTGGCAGAATTGTGTGGTAGGAAATAATATTGATCAGTAACAAGTTTTATAGCGACAGCATTAAAAACAAAAAAGGTTTTCCTACTAAGACTTTTTTTCAGAACTATCTTTTGTATGGCAGCTATACTATATAGTTGTCCGAATTTAATAAAACTTGGTGGAATTATAAAAAATCATAGAAAACTTACAAATACGAGGTTTTGGGAAGATTGCACTGAGAACAAAAAAGTTTTTCTCACTAGAACTACTTTATCGACCTATAGTTTCTATGGCAGCTATATGCTATAGTTATCCGATTTAGATCAAACTTAGCAGAATTGTGTGGTAGCAAAAAATTTTGATCAGTAACAAGTTTGGGAGCGATAGCATTGAAAAGAAAAAAGTTTTTCTTACTAAGACTGTTATTGAAACCAATCTTATATATAGCTATACTATATAGTTGTTTGATATTCAAAAAACTTAGTAGAATTATGAAAAATCTTGAAAAACTTATAAATACGAGTTTTTAAGAAGTTTGCATTAAAACCAAAAAAGTTTTTCTCACTAGAACTACTTTTTCGACCGATAGTTGCTATGACAGCTATATAATATAGTCATCCGATCCGGCCGGTTCCGACAAATGTACAGCGTATTTGTACCTAAAGACTTCGTGCAAAGTTTGGTTAAGAAAGCCTTAAAACTGAGGGAACATAGAAACAGACGAACAAAAGGACATGGCCATATCAACTCAGCACGACATGCTGATCAAGAATATATATACTTTATGAGGTCGGATATGCTTCTGTAATATTATGTTAATTGTGCAGATTGCTCACGATTGCCATGTAATAGTATGTACACTTAAGTTAGAGAGTCGATTGCAACAAGCCGAAGAAGTCACACTTATATTTTAAATTCTACATGTTTTTATATTCGTTAATATAAACAATCATTTTATTATTTATGAAATCTGAAGAGTGTCTGAATGGAATTACATACCCCATGTATGTAAGTAAGTATGTGTGCTGGCAAATGGACAAAGAGTTTGTCTACTCAGTGGTTTGACAGGCACTGTTTCTCAGGCGGTGTCACATACATGTGCTTGTACCGTTTCTCTTGGTTTTAATACTATAACCTTGATTTTAGATTGATTTTTTATCAGTGTAAGAATGAATTATACCTCAGAACGACAGAAAACACAGTATTTTATATAATTCGAAACACCTTGGCTTTGCTTTGATGCTCATCATGTGCTGTTAGAAAGTATTTCTATTTATGTGAAATACTGTGACGAAATGAATTTTCTGTTGTTTTGAGTACAAGCCTTTAAAATACATTTTACAGTTTGAAAAACTCATTCAAGTTCTGTTAAATTTTGTTGAAAACTTTTATGTAGAGTATACATGTTTCGTCACCGCCTATAAACAAAACTTCTTCCAATGTTTTATGACTTGGCAACAAGAATATTTGTACATAATTTAGGCATAAATTGAAATTGCTTTAACATATGGAAAAATATAACTCAACTCACATAATTATCAGTCATTTGATAACAGTTATAAAATCTATTTATATACTTCATTTGTCTATAAATAAAATAATTGTAAGTAATTAGGCTATTACCCGGAAATCAATAAGTATCAATTGCATTTACCACTTACATATAAATATCTAATCGGTTGCACTTGGTGCAAAAACAACTTCAAGGCAATGCCTTGACACCCACTTTCTCAGCCACTCATAATCTTATCAGCTATCAAAATTGAGTGTGGTCTGCAAAATATTTACCCAGACACCTAAGATTTTTGGGCCACGGGTTAGCAACTAGATGAGTGATAAATATATATGTACATATGAATATATTTGTCATAAAAATCTGCACCGCATTAACCTGGCCCCAAAAATAAACTGACAAATATTAAAATTAGCTTTGCTAAATATAACTCACAATGCTGCATAAATAAAATACATAAGCAAGAGGGTAAATTCTGCTCTAATCTCCAGTTTTTTTATTAATATTTTTATTTTGGTTATCAATTCCAAAGAAAAACTAAATGCCCAAGTGTTGAAGCTAAAAAGTGCCGTTGTTTGCTTTTGATTTTTGTTGAGGGGGAACTACCTGAAAAACAGTCAATAAGAGCACATAAACACAAAATATATATATATAACAAGGCATATTTATAAGTCTCATAAAGTTTAAGTGTTTTTGGGGAAATTGATTGTATTTATAAGCGGAACTTGTGATGAATTCAAGTGAAATTATATGACAGAGATTTAGGTATTAGGAAGGCTTACAATAAGAAGCTTTTATCAGGGGTCAGAGTTCTTAGAAATAATTCTGAATGAAATAATTATCAAAAGAAAAGAAAAATTTTAAAAATTAGTTTCATATGCCATAAAATAAGTGATTAGCTCATTAGCTATCTAATTCATCTGACTGTACTTACATTTAGACTAACATCATCGACAAATTGATTTCTTTTCAAGCATGACTAATGGCAGTTTTATAAATTCAGTTCCAAAATTGTTAAAATATTCAATTCAGTTGCCAGTTAACCTAGCTTCGATATAATGCGCCTTATACCCATCATTGGTGGACTAATCCTTCTACTTAGATTCAATCTAAATGTAACTCTTCTTTTTGAGGTACTTTCATTCACTTTCATTTGCATTCCATTTTGTTATCTACAGGTAGCCAGCATTTTAAAGATGACAAACGCTGTCTGTGAATCGAACAATAAATCTTGGGTTACCGTCGATCTCTGTCGCTTGCGGGCCGTACGTCGAAATAAGACCGTGCTTAATATAAACATAAATATTCTACATCCAGCCAACGACATACACGTTAGAATTCAAATGCAGAAGAAGGCAAATGGGTATAAGCCTTGGCTTTTTGATTTCACCATTGATGCCTGCGCTTATATGAGACGACCACATCATTCGGTAGCCAGGGTCTTATACAAATTGTATAAAGACTATACCAATCTCAATCATACCTGTCCCTATGTGGTGAGTGTAGAAACACCAAGAGATTTTATTTTAATTACACAAATTGTATACCTTCATTTTTAGGGACTGCAACAAGTTAAGGACTTCTATTTACCGCCCGATAAATTGCCTTTGCCGTTGCCTACAGGAGATTATGTGATACTCATAACTTGGATTATGTTGGGTAAACCACAATTTATAACAAATGTATATTTTGAATATAAGGAAGATTTAATAAATCAATAAATATGGGAATAAGTGTGTTCATTTGGCATTATTCCGTGTTCCCATATTGAACTTAACTGACTTTTACTTTTCCATAAAGAACCCTACAAACCAAAAAAAGCTAACTTCGACTCGACCGAAGTTTATATACCCTTGCTGCTTGTATAATTTATATAAATAAAGGTTTTACCTGATTTTCATTCTAAAAATTAATTTTCGCTTTGATCAATGTTAGCCGTGTGTTTTTCCAAACTGAGCAATAGATGGCGCCATAGATCAAATTCTGTGGCAGCCTTGGCCACCTCTGGTCACACAATTTATCGAGCACCATCCCTGGCGAGATGGCAGAACGACCAGACACGCGCCATCCCTGGCGCTCAATTTCTGGCTTGGCTTCGATTAGCGCGGGTGGCTCCCGCTTCGCTCTGTTTGATTCAACGATAATTGTAAGCTTAAGTGATATTCAATAAAGTTAGTTACACATTAAAACCTAGTAGCTAAAATTCCCCAAAATAGTATGGAAATAGATAATATTCATAACTGGAAAGTATAAAGACTCTACCATTGAAAACAAAACAGTTTTTCTCACTAGAACTACTTTTTTGACCGATCGTTCCTATGGCAGCTATAGTCTATAGTCATCCGATTTGGATCATACTTGGCAAAATTGTGTGGTAGCATATTATATTGTTCAGTAAGAAGTTTGGGAGTGATAGCATTGAAAACAAAAAAGATTTTCCTACTAAGACTTTTTTTCAGACAGATCTTTTGTATGGCAGCTATACTATATAGTTGTCCGATTTTTATAAGACTTTGTGGAATTATGTGAAAGCACAGAAAACTTATAAATACAAGGTTTCGGGACGTTCGCGTTAAAGATAAGAAAGTTTTTCGTACTAAAACTAGTTTTTTGAACGATGGTTCCTATGGTAGCTATATGCTATAGTCATCCGATTTTGAACAAACTTGGCAGAATTGTGTGGTAGGAAATAATATTGATCAGTAACAAGTTTGGGAGCGATAGCATGAAAACCAAAAAAGTTTATCCTACCAAGACTTTTTTCAGAACTATCTTTTGTATGGCAGCTATACTATATAGTTGTCCGATTTAAAAAAAAACATGGTGGAATTATGAAAAATCATAGAAAACTTATAAATAGGAGGTTTTGGGATGATTGCATTGAAAACAAAAAAGTTTTTCTTACTAAAACTAGTTTTTTTACCGATAGCTCCTATGGTAGCTATATGCTATAGTCATAAGATCCGGCCTTTAAATTCTGATTTCAGTTCTTGAAGAGCTTCACTAATGAATTATACTGCATTTAAATTGCATTCTAGGTTATATCTATATACATATCTTATATACATATCTTTCGTGCATTCAAAACTGCTCTGCGGTAGGGACACACCGACAAACCGACAGTATAAGCTCGTTGCTGCGCTCTTTCGCAACAACAACGAAGTGCGAAATAAACTTCGTGAGCATGTGAGTTTTGTCGGCCCCTGATCTAGACCCTTAAAGTTTTTCGGGCTCGAACCCAGATTTTTTTATGGTTTCCATTCCGTTAACACTAGATTAACTTCCCGCTTAATGGCTTCAACTTCGCATAATCAAGTCGGAATTGAGTTTAAAATTTGAGTTATTCTAAATAGTTAAAATTTTGGGATCGGAATTGGGACAAAGCGAAAAAGATGCAGCTCTTTGTAAGCGCCATTCGGGCATTTGGCTTAGTATTAAAATTTACCATTTCAATACAATTCTTCTTATCTACTCAAATGTCACACCAGAAAGTGCCTTAAATTTGTTGTCTTCAAACTTTTATTTCATTTCCGTGTATGGAAAATTTTTTTCAATTTCCATCAGGGCTAACCATTTGCGGTTTCTCTCTACATACGCAATTTATATATAATTTGCACTTCGAAACCAAAATCGAACTGCGCACCGTTGATTTGGCCCCCAAAGCAACCATAGAGCAAGGCCAATAGCAGGCAATTGGGCCAGCTGTTTGTCTAGCCAGGTAAAAGCCAAAACTTACATCAGCCAAATATGAAAATTTCTTATCAAATAAAAAAGCAATACAAATATATATTAAATAGAGATAATCGAATTGAATCAGAATGTTCTGCAGATATTAGAAAATTTTGTAGTCAGACTTTGGAGTGTGATTCATGTGCCGCAGGGGAAGATGTGTGCTTATCAAATACCAGCAGCGGCTGCTGCTGATATTTCCGACCATAAATGGTAACATCTTCCAAGTACAACAAGTGCCAAGTGTCTCATTAGTCACTTTATATATTACTCATACGCCCCGTTATCTATCAAATGTACAACTAACGGTTGATTATTTTGCGCTAGGTCAGTTGTCACCGCAGACTGTTAAAGTATGCTTATTTTATGGGCAAGTGCCGGTGCCGGTGGTGATCTTCTCGCAAATCCTACACACATGTGTGCCATTTAATACGCAATTTTTATTTACATTTATGCGCATTTTAAGAGATGTCGCCCAATTGGCGGCGTTACCAATCCAACCAAATTTGCATGAGAACGTTCTATAACTGTAACTGAGCTGAGCATTTCCTTTGTCCCCAGAATACACTGGGATAGAATGAAAGACTGATTGGCAGAAATTTCAAAAATCTAGGTTGCAATCCGGGTGCTTAAGCAGTGGCCAATTAACCCCTGAGGTTGGAAATGTACGGAATTGAAGGTTTTAATGAACGTTGCGAAGTCAAAAGTTAACTAACGCAAAAATCGAAGTCGAACTAGGTTAGTATTGGATCATTTTTAGCAGATGAGTTGAGTATGAGTATGAGAAGGCCATGTTTCTGGTGCTAGTGTTACTTGAGATACGAAATTGCGTATTCGGTTAGTTTCATTTATATAAGATTGCAAGTGAAAGTGTAATGGAAGAAACGGAAAGAGATAAAAACACTTTTTTGGACCGGGAAAGTCACTAATCTTATAGTCACTAATCTTATATCGTTGTCAGATACAACGGAACAAATTTTTGATTCTTAAGATGTTTTCATATATTCTTAGTATCTAAAAATTTACTGATTTTAACGAGACCCTGCCAGAAAGTGAGGCTTCACTTATAATAAGGGTGTACCAAAATTCCCCTCCTATCCGAACGGAAAAATATTGTCAGAAATGAAATCGAAGCACACAAAAACCTATAAATCGATACCCCATTGGATTTTTTTACATTTTACCCTTTCCCACGCCTCCATAAGTGAGCCCCCTCCCCACCGATGGGAAAAATATGACCAGAAATGAAATCGGAGCACCCGAAAACCTATGAAACGATACCCCATTTGATTTTTTCTTTAATTTTAACCCCGTACCCCCGCCATAAGTCAGCCCCCTTCCATCCGATCTGAAAAATATTGCTAGAAATGAAATCGGAGCACACAAAAACCTATAAAACGATACCCCATTCGATATTTTTTAGATTTCGCCCTTTCTCCCCCCTCCATAAGTGAGCCCCCTCCCCACCGATGGGAAAAATATGACCAGAAATGAAATTTGAGCTCCCGAAAACCTATAAAACGACACCCCATTTGATTTTTTCTTTAATTTTAACCCCGTACCCCCTCCATAAGTCAGCCCTCTTCCATCCGATCTGAAAAATATTGGCAGAAATGAAATCGGAGCACACAAAAACCTATAAAACGATACCCAATTTGATATTTTTTAGATTTCTCCCTTTCACCCCCCCTCCGTAAGTGAGCCCCCTCCCAACAGATGGGAAAAATATGATCAGAAATGAAATCGGAGCACCCAAAAACCTATAAAACGATACCCCATTCGATATTTTTTAGATTTCGCCCTTTCTCCCCCCTCCATAAGTGAGCCCCCTCCCCACCGATGGGAAAAATATGACCAGAAATGAAATCGGAGCACCCAAAAACCTATAAAACGATACCCCATTTGATATTTTTTAGATTTCACCCTTTCTTCCCCCTCCACCTTCAGCCACCTTCCATCCGATCCGAAAAATATTGCCAGAAATGAAATCGGAGCACACAAAAACCTATAAAACGATACCCCACTTGATATTTTTTAGACATCACCCTTTCTCCCCCCCTCCATAAGTCAGCCCCTACCCACCGATCGATAAAATATAAACAGAAATGAAATCAGAGCATCCAAAAACTTATGAAACGATAACTTATTTGATATTGACACCTCAACGCATAGAAATATTCATTTCCGACTCCATAAACTATATAGATTCTTGATCAGGGCAACAAGCTGAGTCCATTTAGCTTTGTGCGTCCGTCTGTCTGTCTGTTTCTATGCGAACTTATCTCTCAATTTCAAAGCTATCAAGCTGCAATTTTGCACAGTCTTTTTTTTACTGCACGCTGCTAATATGTTGCAACCGACCGGATCGGATGACTATATCTTATAGCTGCCATAGGAATCAACGGTCGGAAAAAGGGTTTTAGTGAGAAAAACTTTTCTGTTTTCAATGTTAGCGTTCTTAAACTTGTCCATTATTAATATTAAATGCATTTGAACAGATTTGCGAAATTTGGTCAAAATTGAATGACTATATCTTATGGCTGCCATAGCACCGATCGGTGGGAAAATGCATCTTAGTGAGAAAAACTTTTTTGTTTTCGTGTATTTCATTCTTAAACTCGTCCATTATTAATATTAAATGCATTCCAACAAATTCGCCAAATTTGGTCAAAATCGGATGACTATATCTTATGGCTGCCATAGGAAAGATCGGTGTGAAAATGCATCTTAGTGAGAAAAATTGTTTTGTTTTCAATGTTAGCGTCCCTCAACTCGTTGACTATTAATTTTAAATGCTTTCAAACCAATTCGCAAAATTGGGTTGAAATCGGATGACTATATCTTATGACATTCTTAGGACCGATCGTTCGAAAAGTGGATCCTAGTAAGAAAATCGGAAATATATTGCCAGAAATCAAATGGGTGCTGAGTTTGACACATCTAAAGCCAAAGACAACGACGTAATTAATTTCTGCCGTTCAATTTTTCATTCTTTTCCCACTGTGCAGACCCCATCAGAAAGAAAAGAAACACACTGACAATCTGAAGTTTTAAGTTTTGCGTTGTTTCTCAACTAAATGGATTTTAAATTGTGGAATTCACTTAAAAAAAAAACTACAGGTGTACGAGTATGAGTGTAACAGTTTTCTTGAATTGTGCAAAGTGGGTGCTAAATTTGCCCATTGAGAGTTGGAATTAATAATAATAATAATAATATTAAGCATGCTGACAGTCGGGATTGTAGGGTTGCTTCAGATTGACCAAACGCAGCTGTTCAAGGGCCAGCTCGTGGGCACGAAAATGCTCACGTGTGGCCTTATCCAGTTCGGAAATGGTTTCAGTTTTAGCAGGCGCCAACTCATAACGCACCAGGAAGGGATTCTTGGGAGCTTCCACTGGTGCAGGTGCAGGCTGAGGCTGAGGCTGACTGGACTGTATGCGCAGGAAGAAACCATTTTGTACCTGCTGTTGTTGGCTAATGGCCTGTGATTGAGTGGCTGGAGCAGCCGGTTGAGCCGGCTGAGCTGGATAGAAAGTTTTCAGTTTATTTAACTCTGCCTGTTCTTGGTAACGTTCCTGCTCCAAACGTTCCTTCTCTTCCTGCTCTAGTCTGAGACGTTCGGCTTCCAAAATACGTGTCTCTTCCAGTAATCGTTCAGCCTCACGTTTACGCTCTAGCTCAAATTCTATTCCCTCCTGACGTCTCAGTTCCAAATCACGCAAACGTTCTTGCTCACGCTCACGTTCCTCCAGTTGGATCAGATCGGAAATGTCGGCCAATTTATCCTCGGCTTTAATTTTGGCCTGGTTAAGCAAAAGCAAATGCTGTTCCCGGGCATAAATTTCTTCTGGTGTTTCCTTGACTGTTCCAGGCTTGGGTGTGGGTATGGGCACAAAGGCAGCTTGTTGTGAGGCCGCCAAAAATTGTTTCAAATGTTGATCACGAGCGAGCTTTACTTCAGGTGTGTCCTCGATGGGTTGAGGGGTTTCGGGTATGGTAAACTTGGTCAAGGGTTGAGGTTGACTAATGAAGGGTTTGTTCTCGGTTTGTAAGAAAGGTTGTGGTACCAAAGCCTGCTGATACTGTTTCAAGTGCTGCTCACGAGCCAGCTTAACCTCGGGCGTTTCCTCAATGGGTTTGGGGGCCTCGTTTGGAGTAAACTTGGTCAAGAGCTGAGGTTGACTAATGAAGGGTTTATGCTCAGGTAAGGCGGGTTGTTGTAGCAAAGCCTGTTGGAACTGTTTCAAGTGCTGCTCACGTGCCAGCTTAACCTCGGGGGTGTCCTCGACGGGATTGGGACCCTCGGGTTGGTTAAAAGGTTGCTGTATGCCAGGTTGAGCTTTCAATATGGGCGTCTGTTGGAACTGCTCGGGTAAGGTAGCTTTTGGGAAGGGCTGAGGCTCCGCCGGCAGTTGTTCCAAAACCTGTTGGAACTGTTTTAGATGCTGTTCACGAGCTAGCTTTACCTCAGGGGTTTCCTCCACAGGTTGAGGGGCCTCGGGTATGGTAAACTTAGGCTGAGGCTGGGATTGTGCAAAGAAGGGTTTATTCTCTGGCGTCTGCTCTAACTTCCCAAAGATTTGCTGTCCATACGAGTGAGTCTGTGGCAAGCTGGTCTTCACCAGATAACTCTGCTCTGGCTTGCTTAACCTCAACTGTTCCTGTTCCGCTCTCAGTACCTCCAATCTGGCCTCATTCCATATACGCAATTGCTCATCCCGTGCACGTTGTAACTCCGGACTTAGTCCTGGCACCGCCTCAAAGGCATTGCTCTTTATAATCTGCTCCAGTGGCTCATACTGTTGCAACATTTGTGTAGAAGCTGGTTTACCCTCTGCCCTCAAACGTTCCAGCTCCTGACGCAGCGCATTATATCTCTGCTCACACCAGGCAC
Organism: Lordiphosa magnipectinata; assembly: GCA_037044535.1. Taxonomy (NCBI): domain Eukaryota; kingdom Metazoa; phylum Arthropoda; class Insecta; order Diptera; family Drosophilidae; genus Lordiphosa; species Lordiphosa magnipectinata. The sequence goes on from JBAMBO010001223.1 coordinate 443,283, forward strand.
GGAACAAGTAAATATCCTGCTTCTCCTGTTGTTGTATGAGTGAGCTTCTTAGAAAAGGATTTACCTGATCCTCCGTGCCATAGCTCAAACGCCTTATACCATTCAAGGGTTCCGGATAGTTGTAGGTCAACAAACGTTCCGCACCCGTGTGATCCAAATAGCGTACATAGCCCTGTGCCAGTCCACTCGAAACAGGAAACTCTCCTCTGGCTGGAGCATAGCCCAACAGTTGGTATTTGGGCAGAGCCTGACCAGAGCTTAAGGCAGCCAGCAGACTTAGCCACCACAAACCCATGATTTTCGTTTGTTTGCTGTTCCTGTTAGTAGACTTGTAGGACTTTTGGTGTAGCCAAAACTTCACTACAACTTCTGCTGCTGCTCCAAAGAAGACTGTTGCCCTGCTGCTGGAGAGCTGGAGGCTTTTATAGTCCAGCATCTAGACAGGTCAGGCTGGTTGGTTGTAGTTGATGTCCTTGAGTGGCCACATACAGGATGTGTCAATAAATATCAGGTTGCCCTAGGTCGCATGTCGTGAGTTCTTGATTTCATTTAATTGGCCTGGCCGTTCTGCCGTTATAAGCATCTTCTGGTTGCCTCAAGGTTAGGGCTCTTTGGTTATTTTTAGACTGGAAAATTTATGAGTCTGTCCGGGTTTAATCCTTTTTGGACTAGCATCATTATTTAAATATGTCCAGACATTTGTCAAAGTTATATTGACAACTCCCTCTCTCTTGATCTCTCTCTCTCCCTCTGGCTTATTTTTAAGCCAACAAATTATTAAACCTTACTTATTTGTACAGTCGCCGTCTGGACGCGCCTGCATGACGCTTGGGACAGGAGGCCGCTTCTGCTGCTGCTGCTGCCAGGCACCTCAAATTCTTTAACCGGTTTCCGCAAAGTAACAAAAATGCATTAAACTCAAGTTAATTTCAGTCGGCGCCGTTATATGCCATGTCTGTATGTAGCCACAGCTGTCGGCACTGCTGAAGGAAATGTGCAATAAGGGTAAAGTAAAGTCAAAATGTAAATTCAATTTTTTTGTTTGGGAGGGCATAAAAATTCTTGTGGTTTTGGGTTGCTTGCACTGGAATTTCAAACACGGGGCGACTTTGGAGAGCTGACATTTTATGTGGATTAAGAAAAGAAGCAAAAAAATCAACATAAATTAAAACGAATTATTGGAATTGTAAGAAGCAAGTGAAAGTAAGTTGAATTAGACAGCAAGTCCATACCGAAAAACGAATGCCTTAAACCAGCGTTGGGTACAAAATTTGAGTTTGGGAGCATTCCGACAACCACAACAGGAAATACAAACCTTGTCAGCACTTGCTGCGCAGTCGGCTTGAGCGCTAATTGTGCCGGTACACAGGTATTTTGTTGTGGTAACATGCTTCGAAGCGAGGCAATTTCTTGTGCTAGAGCAGCGATGCCCAGCCGTATGCTCTTTGGGTAGGTTTGGTTTTGTAATTGCACCGAAGATAGGAAAACAATGATCGTATACAAAACGACACTCATGCAAACGATTTCGTGTGTATGCGTCGCGTAAAACAAAACCCAGTTTTGTTGTCTTCTTTGATTGGTGTCTGCGCGCGCAAGCAAACTGACCAACAACAATACACTTATTGGTATTGGTGCTTTTCTTTGTGAGTATTGGTGAGTGCTCTGCCGTATGCTGCTTTTGGGCTTGCCTGTGCTAGAGTGACGTCAGTCACTTTCTATCACTTCCTATCCTTTCCTATCATGTGTTCCCTTCGCAATAGAATTTAGCTTCATACACTTACAAAAACCATTTATGTAAATTTTGCAGAATAATTCCCGAATTGCCCAAAGTGCCCAGGTAGAGATTCTCACATTGTCTTAGCTTTGGTGCTTTCTAACTGTTGCACACGAGAATGGGACCTACAGTTTTAATGCCTAAGAGGGGTGGGGTGGGAAAGGGGTGGTGAAAGAGGGGGAAGGAGGAACAGTGTGTTAAGAGTCACTTAACAGTGACTTAACAGAGACTAAGCAGTGACTAAACTGTGACTGAACAGAGACTAAACAGCGACTAAACAGTTACTTAACAGTAACTTTACAGTTAACTAAACAGTGACATTAACAGTGACTAAACAGTGACTTAGCAGTGACTTAACAGTGGTGGAACAGTGTACAGGGGGGTTTAGCTCTTTCAAGATTGAGATTATTATTTCTGCCTCTGAAAAAAAATAAAGAACACAGCAGCAAGTGATCTTGTTGTAGGTATTTCTACTGCCTGTTAGAATTCTTCTTTTGAAAGATTGCCATTTCTGATATATATACCATTTAGAGATCTTGTGACTTTAAAATTAAGCCCTTATATTTGGCATCATGTTTCCCATCAAAGCCTCGTGAGTATTAACGACACTCGCACATTTTGTATTATTATTGTGCTTAAACTCTTTCTTACCTTTATAACTATCATAGCTTTATTTAGATTGGTCTAACTAAAAGGAACATAATCTCTAAGAGCCTTTTTGGTTTCGATTTTAAGGTTCACAAATTAAGTGCCACCCGAAACCTAACTGAACCAGACCGCGTTTTTTAAGAAAATGTGTTCGCTTCAAACAAAAATGTATTTTCTTTGATTTTATGTCTGTGCCTCGTCTGGTTTTAAAGATCCCTTACAAGAGTATTCTGTTAAACTGTATATGGTAGCTTTGTGATTTTCTTGTTTAGCCGCTTTGTGTACTATTGTTACTATCTCATTCATATCTCTTTTCCCCAGTCGGCTAACTCCGTGGACTAACCAGTTCTTGATCCACCTTCAACACTTAATGAAAGCCTTTATAAGACCTTTTTATTCCCTCTACACTTAGGGAAAAATGGCATAGTAAAAACTATAACAATCATATTTGATTTTACTATGCAATTTTTGCATTAAAATCATTTAATATGCACTTTGATTCAACTAGAATCATATTTAATCACCTAATTTTCTTTGCGCCATTTATATGAACTATTCGGGGAATTCGAACTGGAGAATTAAAAGTGGTCTGATGTTCTTAGGCAGATGGTAGATTCAACTCAATACAAGTAGTATCTTAGAAGGCTTTCCGGCAGCGCGTGCAATAGCGCAACCGGTAGAGAGGACGTTCCAATTGTGTTCAGACCAAGAATCCCGAGTTCGAATCCCCGCAGAGTAAGTTAACATTTTGTGTTTTCAGAGTCCAACTGGTGGTGGCTTCAATGGGAGGGTAGGGGAATCCTACTCTTGATTCAGAACAAACTAATTGGATTAAAAAATTAAAATAAAAAAAAAACATATTTAAATTAAAGTGTATACACTTTATATTGACGAATTCCACAATGAAAATATTAAAGTCAAAGTGTAAATATTGAAATTTCAGAGCATTTTTCCCTCAGAGTAGATACCTTTGTTTGTCCCTTGAGTTTAATTCGACCATGGATTTTTCTAACCCGGCCCTTCAATAAGTTATTATTCGCCGAAAAAAATACTAATATTTTTTTAACCAAACTCCTAAGCTTAGGTTTTGAGCCCCACTCTTCTCTCTACACAAGTTTTCTGAATAAAAAAAAGGAAATAAAGCTGAACCTGAACCTAGTTGAACTTGGAATATAAAAACATAAAGATGAGTTACAATTCCTATTCCTATTCCAATTGGCCTATTCTTATGTTCCTCTGACTTTGGTCCTTTGCGTTCGGTCGACATAGAAAGCACACAAATGTAAAGTCGTAGTTCCATGTTGTAAATTCGACATATTCAGGGGTGACACTGAAATCTCTAGAGATTTTGCCAACTGTTGGTTTGTAAATCGCTCGAAAAAATGCGTCGGTGCCACAGAACTTCGAGAGAATTATGTAGTTAGAAGGTTTGTCTTCCGGTTAATGTTCCATCTCTACAAACACTGTTGTAGATCTCACAAAAAACATGTCCCATTTTTTAGTTTTAAGTTAATTTGATGTTTAAATGTAATTTGTAATTGTATTGTTAATTGAAATTGTATGTTTTATGAATAATGTTTAAATTATAACACTGTTCTGCAGTAAAAAGTATCCCTAGCATCTTTAACTAATTCCTGCTTGTCTACTCATGCTGAATACGAGTTGGCATGTCAAAGTCATATCTTAGTTTCCGTTTCCAAGATATGGGCAAAATACACCATTTTCTGACTTTTTACTAAGCATTAATTGTTGATTTTATGAAGCCTTTAGGATAGTATACATATCGAAGCAACTGAGAAAAATCCAACACTCAGTATAAGTAATGCCCATGGTTTCAAAGTTGGCCTTCAAAGACAAATTTGTATGTTCTTCGAGAGATGATTTAAGCTAATTTTTTGAACAGCCCTGGCTCGGGTTGAGCTTTAGCAGGTCATTATAAGGTGGCCAGGTACAAAAGACCCAAAAAACCTAAGCCTTACCGGTTCAAAGAGGTTATGAGTACCTTTTTAAGCGATTGTTTATCTTTTTTTTGTGACTCTTTACTGCTTTGGACAATCTGATTTTGCGTTTTGTTATTTGTCTGGCCTTAATCAGTTGGAATCTCATTGAATTACCAATTATTTCACAATGCAGTTTTTGATTTCAATTCTTTGGTTTTAACAAACATGTTCGGGGGACTCGCCTCAAGAAGAGAATTGCGTGCAAGTGTTCATATGATCAACCTAGTTAAGTTTTGGTACAAAGTCCGCAGCTAATTTTCAATATGTCACCTTGACCAATTTAGAAACAATTTCACACTCTTCAAATGGTCAAGCAGCAGTTACTGAGTTGGCCTGGCTTTCTTACCTAAGCGACTTTCTCAACTGTGCGATTTCATAACTTTCGTAATAACTTGCTACAGAAATCTTTAGAAATCTGCTTGGTTGCCAAGTGTGTGCCGATTCTTGCAGAGATGTCTTCTGGCTGTTACTGACCACAGTCACGTTGCTGTGCTGCCTTGGGTTCGAGATGAGCATGTGACGTCGATCTGATGATCAATCGTTGTATGTGTGTTTTTTTTTTGGCTACATGCGTCAGGAGCATTAAGACAATTTATTTCAATTCTTTTGTTGTCCACACGCTTTCAGTCTAGAATATTGATATAATTGGATGGAACTGGAGGCACGTCCCGATTAATTAGAGTAGATGGTAAAGTATCTACTGCGTGCTAAACCCACGTTTTGGCTGTGTTATCTTATCAAAAACAAAAAAAAAGGTTTAGTTTTAGCTGCCACCCGTGGCGTATACGCAATATTTGTAAAAGTTAAGGGGAGTTAGAGACAGAGCAAGAGAGTGTGTTAATTAAGTTAATAATTAGCGCATTTGTACAGTAAGATGTGTGTGTGGTATGTAATACCAGGTCAATACATTATGCCAGCTGCTGCAACTGCTGACAACATTCAGGCCTCTCTTTTCCGTTCCAGCCCCACTTGGCAACAAAATCAAAATTTAAGTATGTATTAATAAATTTCGAGGTTAATAAACGCACTTGAACTGATATTTGGATTACACTGTCTTACAAAATTTGACTTTTTTCATAAATTAAGCCGAAAAGTGATATTTCTTATAAGCTTATCTTATTTTGTGTAATTCATAAGAAACGTGCTAACTAACCGCATTCAAAGGGTCCCTCGTACGTCATTGCAGCTCCGTGACAAATTTTGATTAATTAAATCAATAAATTTCAGCTCTCAATTCATTGAATATTTGTATGAATGGCTCCACCACAACAAAGAGCAAAGTCAGCCAAATAAATTTTCCCAAAAAATTGCTGAGCAGCTTATTTGGAATTTTGTTTTATGTAGAACGGGGGGAGTTTTATAATCAAAACGCATTACCTTCAAGGCCATTTATTTGCAAACCCAAAAGAAAAAATAAAATTCTTTTTATAAATGTTTTTGTCTTAAAATTAGCTGCCAGCCATGGTTTCGCTTGGATTTGGCTTTGACGTCACTTCACGTACCCAAAACTGGTTTGGGGAAGTTCCCAACAGTTTTGGTAGTTCCGTTTTTAATAAATACATCAATTGGAGCGCCAACGCAATGACCTACAAGTTACTTGAGTTACTTGAGTTAACTGAAGCACTTCGCCTGTCACTCTCTCTCTCTCTCTCATCGTAAGTTTCAATCGTCGACAGCAGCAAATTAATTTGCATTAGTAATTAAGGTCAAATGTGTGTGATTTTGGGCGTTCTATAAGCCGTTGTTAAATTGTGATTGAGTGGTTTTTGTGTTATTTGTGTGTCTAGCTACTGTTTAAGCCCGGCTTAGCAAAATGATTTGTGCCTGGAAGATACCTCAGCACAATATTAAGTATTGTTTTTTATTGTGGAAGTAAATAAAGTGTGGCAAATTATTCAATGTTTTGTTTACAATCTGCTTGACAATCTTTTGGGAGTTTATGTTTGAAACGTTTGCCTCTAGACAAAATTTAATTGGCCTGTACATGCTGAAGTGAATTTTGTGATATTCAGGCAATGGCTCTCAAACTGTAACAGGGGACGGATTTGGCTACTGAAAGAGCCCATCGGGTCTGGTAGCTGTTTCATATTACGAGATGAAAAAGAAGCTATGAACAACAACAATATTTTAGGGAAAAAAAAGCGTCTTGGCCCCATATTTTCCGCTCCTGGCTGTGCCCTGTCATAGTTTCATTAGTCCTTTAAGGTAAGCTTTAATAATGCTCAAGCCTTTTTAGAGAACAAGAAGCGTCTCCGACCCCATAACGTATGGTTGATCAACTTGATGAACTCAGTTATTATAGTCATATCCGTCTGTCTGCGGTTTCCAATCTATTTGCTTCAACAGTTTTCAAGCTATCTGGACGTAATTTGACATATACTTACACACCTGATCGTATTAATAGGTACACACACATCAACTCTGACTTTAAGGTAACAGAAAACAGTTTTATTCATTGTTTCAAACTTAAAATTTGTTCTCATTAGTTCTTAAACTATTTGTTTTTAATAAAATAAACTTAATTGTAACATAGAATAATAATATAACATAAAAGAGATCATTTTGTGTTTCAGATACGTTTTCAGTGTGATCATAATAATAGGTACACTTCATGTGTTGGTAATAAAAAAAATGTTAATTTCCATTTTGTGTTCTTTTTTTAGGTAAATTAGTATTTCCTAACTTAGTATCCAGTGTATCCACCTCTATTTTTGGCCACTACTGTTCTTCTTTTTGGCATACTTTTAATAAGAGCCTGGCAGGTCCCTACTGGTGTCTCATACCACAGTTTTTGGACACCTTCCCATCATTTTTGTTTATTTGAAAATGATTGCTTTGCCAATTTCTTTTTTAAGTCTCCCCACAAATTTTCAATGGGGTTAAGGTCGGGGGTTTGGCTTGGCCACTTCAGAACGTCAACTTTTTGGTCCTCGAAAAATTTAGATAACAGCCTTGATGTGTGTTTAGAATCTTATCTTGCTGAAATACCCAACGTAATGGCATATTTTCCTCAGCATACGGTACCATAACTGTTTCCAATATGGATTTGTACTCTTCAGCATTCATTTTGTTCGTAGTCTGATAAATTGGACCTACGCCGTACCAGGAGAAGCAACCCCATACCATTATATTGCCACCTCCATGTTTGACTGTTTTTTTTGTAAACCGTGGATGGAATAAGGGCGTTGAACATTCCTTTCACAGTCATTCCCAAACAAATTAATCTTGGTTTCATCGCTCCATAATATGTTTCTCCATTTTTTCTCCCCGGTGCATACTACCCAGTCTTTGTGGTCCCTTGCAAAAGTTTGCCCCATGGTGATATTTTTTTTTGCGCATAAGTGGGACTTTTCTGGCAATTCTTCCTGGTAGGTTGGCATCTTGTAGTCGTCTTCGGATAGTTGGAGCACTAACTGAATTCCCAATAGCCTTCGATGACTTAAATGGGTCCTTTTTGCTCAAAGTTACTATGTAGTGGTCAAGGGTTTCTGTTTTTTTGTGGCCTTCCACGGGTTTCCTGTCTTGGTTTTCATTCTAATGCATTTTTAACATAATTATGAGATCTGTTCATTAATTTGGCGATGGCTCGTAAAGATTTGCCTTCTTTTCTCTTACTTAGAACCAATGGAGCTTCTTCTTTAGTACAATGAGAATTTCGACCCATTTTTTCTAAAAAAAATAGTTATTTAATTCTCTGTCTTGACAGGAGCTATACTTAATTTACCTTTAGTTACCAAAAGATCACTGATTACAAAATTATTCACTTGATACTTGTGAGAAACGGAGACTGTACCTATTATTATGATCAGGCGAAATGTGTGGTGGACTCGCAATTTGTAGAAAAGCTTTGATATACGGGGCAGCCCCTCTTTCAACTCTTTGTCACTGTGTGGCCAGACATTGACAACAACAAAAAACCAAAAATTATAAAGTTGTCAACTCTAAAAGTACGAAAAAACCATATATAATTTTAAAATTCCGGTGTGTACCTATTAATATGATCAGGTGTGTATGTCGGAACCCAGGATTGCAGGATTTTTCCAGAGGGGGGTTTAAGCGTAGGATCTACCCCTGGAAAAATTTTTTTGATTTATTTTATTTACTTAAAATTAAACTTTACCTAAATTTTATTTACTAAACCTCTATTAGGGTCTTAAAATCATTCCGTACAACTTTCAAGCAGATCTGACAATATGTTCTACAAAAATAATTGTTTTTTCTGACCCTCGTATATGAAAGAAATGTTCATCGACACGTACTTTTAAAAATTCCATGTTTTTTTTTATCAAAAAACTTCAAATAAAGTCATAAAACGTTTGTAATTTTCTAAAAAGTTGATTTTTAAAATAAATTTTACTTGGAAATTTTTGGTGATTTTTTTTATCATGTCTTGACGCACCTTAACCCAAATTTCTCGGGAACCAATCAACCGATTTGGATGAATTTTTTCCTGTCATAGCAAAAACCCAAATGCAAAAATTGGACGATTTTCGAAATTTTGACACTGCAACCCCACAGCTATGATGTTTTTGAACCTATCCCAAATTGATAACTACATCAATTCTGAGCACATTTTTTTTTATTTTATACATTTCTGATAAGCTGTTGTTAAATGGACAGGTCGTACAAGCCCAATGTAGACCTTTTATGTTCTAAAATGCAGTCTTAAATACTACAGATTTTAAATCATATCACATTATCGTATCATATCATATTTTATATGTTGGCCTGTCTTAATACAGCCAGCATTCATGTCTTCAATTTCACCAAATTTACCGCAGGGGTCAAACAAAAACAATTGCAAACAAACGGTGATGCACTTACCCCAAAACAGAAGTGAGAGCGAGATCAGCAGAAAGTAAGCACAGCACAACAAAGAACAAAATACACATTTATTAAATGTTAATAAACTTTAATAATTATATTAAAACACAAGCACTAAAACAAAAAATAAAAAAAAAATCACAACGGCAGCCAACATTTGATCGAGAGAGCAAGAGAGAGCGCATGCGCGTGTGTGCATAACATAACGGGATCGCTAACACAATTTGCAAAAAACGACCAACAAATTCTATTAATTAATGAAAAGCCGCAAAAAAAGATTGAATTCAACACAAGAAGTATGCACTGATCCACGCGAAATTAAAACATTAGTAATAAAACGCATTAAAAAGGCGAAATAATTAATAAAAAGCGACACACGGCCCCGGCTTCAAGGATAAGAAATTATCGAACTAGCCAGCTATCGATAAGCACTGTAATCGACGACTAAAGCAGTCCGCTAAGGAGCTTGGCTTTTGAGTTTGAATTCGAATAGTAGTACAATTCAATTTTTATTAAATTTTGTTCAAATTTTAAGAAAATAATGAGAATTTAAAATAAAATGCGTGGTTATTAATAAAACCAATTCCAAGGGTGTTCCATTTTAAAATTGGAATTTAATTTTGCTATAAAAACAAAAAACGGCTCGATATTTTTCAAAGGTTGAATATTATTGTTAAGGTTGGTTTATGTCATTTATTTATGAAAAACAATTTCGGTCGAATGACCACCAAGGCTGACTTGGCAGTAGCCCATTCGATCCACGCAAAATTTTGAGAACATTTTCAATTGTTTCGGCACGTATGTCAGCAATAGCAACTCGAATCTGATCTACTTCATCGACCGCTGGCCAGTGGCTGAAAAGCTGTTTGCTCTCTTCGCACAAGCTGCGACATGCGTTCGGCTCGTGTCGGTGTGAATAACGGAATGTGTTCAGCTCCTGCGGGCCAGGCGTGTCAATTGCTGATTTAAAGAACAGACTCTGTATAAACATATGCGTACCATTACTCTCATCCACAGGAGCCGCTACAACAATAACAACAACTCACAGATTAAGAGACACAGAACAGCTCACAGAGAAAGACAGACACAACAACTCAGAGCAAGATAGACTAAACAAGACTCGCTGAACAAAAATGGAAAATTGAAGAAGAACATGTTCACTTGATCAGTTTAAAGAACAACTCAATTTTGTTCACTCACTCATGAACAACCCAAAACTAGTGCCCAAGCCCATTCCGCAAGCCACGCTTTCATTGTTGTTTTACGCAAAGCCTTATGGGCTGGATAAAGCAACAAAACTTTCATATGCGTTCACTCCTCTCTTTCTCTCCGATCGAAGGTTTTGTTGTGGGCGCGTCACGCTCGTGCAGACCTGCAACAACAACCTCATATGTGCCTCTCTTCTCTCTCTCTCTCCTATACTCGAACGCAACAACAATGTTGCTTATGCATAGTGAGCGTAGGTTAGCGATTGGCCTTGATCGCCTCGCTCCAACAGACACACATACACACACACAAGCAAAAATCGGTTTTCTATTTCTATTTCTTGTGGTTTTTGTTGCTTCACGCGGCCGTAAGCTCATTCTGGGCACCCCCTGGTATACGGATACAGTATATAGCTTCCATTAAAACAAAAACCCAAACCAATATTAAAACTTTTTTCGAAATCGGCACCATTTAAGATCGATATGGTAATATTTCAGGTATGCAAGCAGCTCGGGAATTAGGGTTCGTTCGATTCAGTTGCTTACAGAGGTTTTAAGTCACCGTTTCGGTCTCAATTCGGTTAAGTGGTTTACCCTTTCTATATTATTAGGCCTGTTACCGGTGCTACAAATGCTAAATGCTACATATAAGTACATTCTCCAGATGGTTCGGTTCCGTAGTTCGCGGACGGGTTTCTAAGCTTTTCGAACCTAAGGTTTTGGTAAGAACTTTTGATTCATGTCTTCTTAGATCATCAATGCAGGTTTCCCCTATTTTCGCTGAATTGGAACCATTCAGTTGACATTTGGTGTTTGGTTAGGGAAGTATGGATCGGAGCAAAGGGGTCAACGTTAACTTTTTAATTAAAGTTCTAAGCAGAAACCGTACACTAGTTTCAGAATAGTCTTTGGGAATCAGCGATACCAAAATAACCGTGAAAACGGTACGTACCTATTGGATTACCTGCCACACGAGTATCCATGAAGAATAAAGAAAGTATATTCTGTAGTTTAGTTCAGGGTTCCTTCAAAAGATAAAACGGAAAATTGGACTCTGGACACTCAGTGACGCATAACTTCTGCAAGCCTTCGTTGTAAATTGACGAGTGTCTATGACTGGGAAACAGTGGTTTTGTTGCCTCCCTAAATGACTTGGAAAATTCCAGCTGAAGGAAGGCATACAAACTGATAAATGGTATTAAGATGAAAGGTGTTCTAACCGATAAAAAGCTAAAACTATTTTGTAGATGAAAAGCGATGGTAGTTATTTTGATTAATCGATTTGTCACACACATATACCAAAATATACAATAATTTTTAGATTTTTGGGTTTGGTCTGAGATGTTTAAAAGGACCCGGGTTCTTCTCGCAGTTCGGTTCATAAAGAGAAATAAGCGATTCCTATAATTCTATCTGAATATAGAGTATAAATTGCCAACTTTCACTACTTTATTGAGAGGACAGAGAATAAATTTCTTCTGTATCTCTCAAAGGAAGAAGTGCTTCCTTCGTTCTACTACTTCAAACTGAATTAAAACCCCATACAGTAAAAATTACCCCCTTTAAAGTAACATATTAAAATCAATTTTTATTTTTTTTTGTTTAAAACATTTATTTTTCTGCATTTAATTTAAATTTAAACAATATTCAATCTTGTTAAGGGATTGTGTTCAGGGATGATGGTGGGTGGCCGGGGGGCAGGGGGCGGCAACTACTTTAATACTTAATTGTCTATGCGCTTTCTTTTCACTTACGGCTTATGAAATTTGCATTAATTACACACAGTAATTATAATAATAATAATAATAATAATAATAATAATCCTCATCAGTTTGTAATACATCATAATAATCATTTGTTCATATGGGAAAATCAAGACGAGCACAAAATAATATGTTTGTATGTATTTATAATTGTGTGTATATAATATGCAAGTGTGTAAGAAATGTATATAGGGAGGGGGGACACAGAGACAATTCGTAATGCTATTTGTAATGCGTATTTTCTGGTTGTTTAACTTCTTTACACTTGGTTCTCCTATTACATGTGGTTGTTGCTGCTGTCGCTTAGAAAGAGCCTTAAAACTATTTAACTTAAACATTGATTTGATTTTGCTTGAAACGTCTTGAGGTGATAAATTCCATGTGGTTTTTATTTTTGTTTTGAATTCAAACGAAATAATTTACAAAACGGGGGGACAACACCACTTGCAGTGGCATAAAAGAATGCTCTAATAAGGGTTTGGGGGCTGGGGGGGGGGGACTAAACTATTTCGAGAGTTTGCTTTCTACAAATGCCATTGATCAAACAGCTTTCACATAATCGGATCCGGTCCTTGACCCTCCAAATCCGAAACTTGACTCTGATAATGCAAGGCATCCTGGTAGGCCTTCTTGACGGCCTTACGTTCCGCTGGCTTGCGGGACTCGACCAACTTTTGCTGATCCACCTGCTTGTCTATGCCAAGAATGTCCAATTTGTTGGCCGGCAGCCACTGCCAGGTGCGTTTCACATCAAAGAAGAGCACCAGAAAGACAATATCATCTAAACAATTCTTGCGCAGGGCCAGCACATCCGTGGGCGGAGCAGGCAGTGGCACACCATTGTAGACAAAACCCTTGGGCGTCTTGGGATCGAGTATGAGAGCGGGATACCAGGGATAACCACGGCATTTGGCCCACACCAGCTGTAGAGGTTCCAAAGTGGGCTTTTGTGAACTGGAGGAGCTGTTGTGCCGATGATGGTGATGATGATGACTGACTGAATCCTTGTTGTTGTTGCTGCTGCTGCTGCCGGTGGCTATGATGGTGGTGTTTCTTCTGGTTTTGATGCTATTCACCAAAGGCGACGCTACCAAGGCATTGGGTGTGGCCGAACGCAATTTACCCGCTTTTCTTAGCAAAGGTGGAGGCGTGGCCGTGGAGCTGGTGGATTCACTGAGATTACTACGTCTTTTGCCACGACCACGCACTGCCACAACGCCGGCCTTGGCTGGTATGGGCGTGGGTGTACTTCGTAGTATTCTTTGTTTACTTCTCTCCGGCTCTTCGGGCGTTTCATGCTCTTCACTGGAGCTGCCACTAGTGCTGCTGCTGCTACTACTAATGGCCATGTTACCATTATTGCCCTGTCCACCCTGAGCAGGTAACACACTTTGACTATTATTTAAGCTCTGCAAGCCATCTAAGGCATCCTGGGAGTCATCCCTTAACGAATCGCTGGCCTCATCGGTGTCAAAGTCGGAGCAACTGCCCGACATGCTAAAATCAGAGCAACTGCTGCAGGGACTACTGGACTGGGAGGGGGCATCATCACTGTCGCTGACATCACGCTGATTATTGCCACGATACACGCGAAAGCTGTCCGGTATGCGCTCAAAGGGCAGAGGTTCAGCAGCTGCTACCGGATTGGGTGACTTCTTTGGTGACATGGAGGCACTGTTTCTTAGCTCGGGTAGACGACGATACCGTGCGGGCGCAGCTCGTTTGGGCGATTTGCTACCAAAGCCAACAATTTTGCTGCTAATGGACAAGGCCGAGGAGGTTAGACTGGCGGCAGCAGGTACAACGAGATTGCTGCTGCTGCTGCTGGTGCTGTTGTCCACCCTTTGCTGCGTCAACGCAAAGCTAGAGGCAGTTGGCGTGGCTGCTGCTAGATTATTATGTACTGTGGCTGCAACTGAATTGGCGGCGTTAGCAACCGAGGAGGAGGAGGTTGAAGAGCAGGTAATGCTATTGGACTGTATGCTGGATTGGGATTGTGAGTTAAGTTGTTCCTCTTCCTTTACAGACGTGGTGGCTGGTGGCTCGGTGGCACGTATACCCGCTGCTTGTGCCTTGCGCGTCAACAATATGGCCGTTCTGTAAGGGATTGTGGGTTAATTTTCGATACAATAAAATAGGGGGAAAACGTACTTTTCGGCTCAACCGAAGTTTATACACCCTTGCAGCTTACATATCTATGTATGTATATACAAAAGAGTTCAACCTGACCATAAGAGATAGGAAGCTAAATGTTTCAAACTAGTTTTACCTTAAGCTGAAAGTGAGTAATTAAGAGCAGACTTTGGAAAATTCTGTCGGGAAATGTGGAAAATTTGCTGATATTTGTTGTATTAAACTGATCTGTTTATTATTCGATCGAGTTCCAACTTATTTTTAAAGATCTATATGAACAATTCACTACCTTTTGGGTGTAAAATGAGATCCAAGCTCATTTTCAAAGTCAAAACATATAAAAAATACTAAAACCTTACTTTCAAATTTCGGAAAATCTACCCTAAAGTCGGAAAATGGCCGGATAACTTTTAAGTTTTTTATCCGATTAGGTTCAAACTTATTTTCAAACCTTTTTTCAAAGATCTATATGAAAATTCAACCTTAACTGCATACCAATCTTTCGGAAAATGTATCCCCTTGGGTGGAAAATGAGGTCCAAATAATCCAAATTCCAAATTAATAATAATAATAAAAAATCTACCCCAAAAGTCGAAAAATGTCCGGATAACTGTTGTATGAAACTCTTTTGTTTTTCATTCGATGAGCTGCAATTTTATTTTCTATATCTATATCAAAGATCTAATCTAAGCTTGCTCAAAAGTTCAAGCTTTTGCACTTAGAAAAGTTTAGACTCAAAGCTTAAGCACTACCACCAGAAAGTTGAAAGTACTCATTGCTTGTTTATTTTTGCTTTCATTGCTTTTAGCACTTCTCAACTGATCTAAGCAATGATTGTATGGAGAGGCAGTTGGCAATCATGCTTGCTTCAGCGAAAAGCCTACTGAAGAGTCGTTAGGGATAACGATGAAACAGTTCTGTATAGGCAACCAGCTCTTTTTGGTGGTACAATGCATAAGTTGTTTACAGTTGTGAACAAACGCCACTTTTTCGGACCTAGAGCCAGCCAACTTACTAATTAAACATTAGAAAGGTCGCCAAATAAATTACATATACACTTGGCCCTCGCTTAACACGGACTCGTTTAGCACGAACTCGGTCTTACGCGGTTACAAATTTGCTACCTTCCCCCTTTTAACACGCTGAAAACCTCGTTCTTACACGATTGCAAAATATCGCAAAAAGTTGGTGCAAAAAGTTGGTACAGCTTGATTAAATCAAAAAGTTAATAAATAAAATATATAAATTTCAGCTTTAACAATGGCAGAAAGAAAGAACAGAGCTTCTTTAAAACGAAAAATCATTTCTATAGAAACAAAAATACAAATTCTAAACCGCTTAGACAATGGGCAAACTGCCACCGAAATTGCAAGAAGCCTTGACTTGAATGAGGCAACAGTTCGCACTATTAAAAACGAGAAGGCCAAGCTAACTTCGTCTGTGCCGAAGTTTTTATACCCTTGCAAATGCTGTTTTTGAAATGTCAGAGTTTAAGAACGCTTACATAAAAATCTAAAAAAAATTTAACTATAACCCATTTTCCGACAGATAATCATCTGATTTCGACCAAATTTCGCGAATCTTTTTGAAAACATATCAAAATATAAAAATCGCCGAGTTTAAGAACGATAAAATTTAAAACAAAAAAGTCAATCTCACTAAGACTCATTTTCCGACCGATCGGTCCTATGGCAGCCTTTTGATATAGTCATCCGATTTCGAGCAAATTTCGGGAATATATTTGAAAGCATACAGAATTAGTAATCAGTGAGTTAAAAGACGCTAACATTCAAAACAAAAATTTTCTTACTAAGAACTATTTTCGACCGATCGGTCCTATGGCAACCATAAGATATAGTCACCCGATGTCGATCAAATTTTTCAAATTAGTTTGAAAGCGTTTAATATTTAGAATCACCGACTTAAAGAACGATTTACTTGAAAACAAAAAAGTTTTTTTCACTAAGACTCATTTTCCGACCGATCGGTCCTATGGCAGCTATATGTTATAGTCATCCGACTTTGACCAAAATTTGCAAATCTGTTTGAAAGCATATAATATTAATTGTGGCCGAGTTTTATGACGCTAGCATTGCAAACAAAAAAGTTTTTTTCACTAAGACCCATTTTCCGACCGATCGGTCCTATGGCAGCTATATGTTATAGTCATCCGATCTTGACCAAAATTTGCAAATCTGTTTGAAAGCATATTATATTAACAATAGCCGAGTTTTATGACGCTAGCATTGAAAACAAAAAAGTTTTTTTCACTAAGACTCATTTTCCGACCGATCGGTCCTATGGCAGCTATATGTTATAGTCATCCGACTTTGACCAAAATTTGCAAATCTGTTTGAAAGCATATAATACTAATTATGGCCGAGTTTTATGACGCTAGCATTGAAAACAAAAAAGTTTTTCTCACTAAGACCCGTTTTTTGACCGATGGTTCCTATGGCAGCTATAAGATATAGTCATCCGATCCGGTTGGTTCCGACATATTAGCAGCGTGCAGTAAAAAGAAGACTCTGTGCAAAATTTCAGCTCGATAGCTTTAAAACTGAGAGACTAGTTTGCGTAGAAACAGACGGACAGACAGACGGACAGACAGACGGACAGACACACGGACAGACAGACGGACAGACAGACAGACAGACAGACAGACAGACGGACGGACAAAGCTCAATCGACTCAGCTCATCGCCCTGATCAAGAATATATATAGATTATGGGGTCGGAAATGAATATTTCTATGCGTTGCAAACTTCTGGGCAAAATTATAATACCCTTTGCAAGGGTATAAAAATTAAACTGATTGGGTCATCTATATCTACAAAATTTACCAGTAGAGCATCTATTTTGGAAAAAATGGAAAGAGCACTTAGCATTTGGATTGACGATAGCTACGAAAAAAAAGATTCCTTTAAGCCAGCGGATCATTCAGAAAAAGGCACTAACGATTTATGAACTGCTCAAGCAAAATGGAGAGCCCTCTTTCAGCATAGATTTCGTTGCTAGTAATAGATGGTTCGAAAAATTTAAAAATCCATTCATAGCATCAAATTTAAAGGCGAAGCGGCATCGCCCAATGATGGAGCTGCTACCACATACCCAGAAGAAATTCAGGGGTTCATTGAAGAAGAGGAATTCTTGCTTGACCTAGTTTTCAATGCTGTTGAAAATGAACTTTAATGGAAAAAAAAGGCAAAGCAAACTTTTTTATCAAGGAATGAAAAAGTAGCTTCCGGCTTTAAGGCGCAAAAAGATGGTTTCGACGACATGGCATTTGATGATGTGCAAGAGTTGTTTGAAGATTTTTGAAGAAGGAATTAATGACGAATAATTGCTTGAGATTGCTGTGAATGAAGCAAACAATACGAAATCAGACGACAGCAGCTCTGAAGAAACCGATCTGATTAGTTTAACGATAGAAAAGCTCCAAGGATTCGCATATGCTAGGAGCTTGGAATAGTGCTTATTAAATTCAGATCCGGTCATCGAACGACGACTTAAGTTAAAGAGAGAGTTGGAAAAAATACTTTTGCCTTGTAAGGAGTGCTATAAAGAAGCTTTAAAAGCTACCAAACAATCGAAAATGACTGATTTTTTCTATAAGGAGCAACCAAGAAAGAAAACATGCTGAAACAAAACGGCTTAAACTATAAATGCCACCAAATGCATTTCAAATTTGATATAAATAGAAACATATAATCTTCTTACTTTTTATCATTTTTGAGTTTTTAAAAAGTTTAACCTGTTAATTATATGAAGTAACTTTTTTAATTTAATACCAACTTTTAATTTTGAAAATATGAATTTTATACATATATTTCAGGCATATACATAGTAACAAAAAAAATTTTTTTGTTGCCAATTTTGAATTTCAGGAACATAATCCCTTATTTTGTACTGAATCCATGTTTCGCTTAACACGAGGTTTTCTAGGAACGTAACCCCCGTGTTAAGCGAGGGCCAAGTGTATCAAAGATCTATATCAGCGGTGGGCAAGTAATTGCTCCCATTGCACCGAGATATTTTTTCGGCAATTGGCGTCAGTCAGTCTTATAATAAACAGCGTTGCAATTAACTCGCTTCAAATTGTGAACAAACAACAAAGTCCATGCGAATCGGAGCATGGTGCCTACATGACGCTCACACAGACGGCGCAACAGGTGCATTTTGGGCGATCTACACTCGCTGATAACGGTTGTTTTCTCTGTTGATGTTGTTAGGTTGCTCCCAAACTCAAATTTCATTCCCACCGCTGATCTATACGAAAATTCCCCAATGACAGCATACCAATCTTTTGGAAAATATACCCTCCTGGGTGGAAAATGGGTTGTCAAATGGTCGAGAATTTATTTAATTTACTTTAATAATTTATTTATTTTACTTCCAAAGTCGGAAAATGGGTGGAAAATTTTTGTACGAAACTTTTTAACATATTTACAAAGCTTCACATTGCAAAATATTAACAATGCGATTTTTAAAAGTTTTTGGAAAATCCGTAAAATTGTTACACAAAAAAATTTTTGTTGTCCATTTGATCGGATTTTAAAACATTTTCATATCTCTGTATGGATATTCCATAAAACCGATATTCACTTTTTCAATTTCAATTTCAATTTTCAATTCCCTCCCGATTAGCTTCCAAATTATTTTCAATCTTACACATTCCCAAATAAGAAATGGACTGATTTCAAAAAAGCGATTTACAAATTGGGGGAAAGTTTCCCCCAAAGCTGGAAAATGGACGGAAAACTGTTGTATGAAACTCTTTTGTTTTTCTTCCGATTAGGTTCGAAACCATTTTTAAGAATCTTTATGAAAATTCAACAATGACTGCATACCAATCTTCGTGGGTTGGACAATGGATGGTTAAGGTTGTTTGGGAGAGAGTTTAGTTTACGAGCTCGATTAGCTCCAAGCTCTTTTTCGAAGCTACACATGAAAAAATATGGAACACGTAACTTTAAAATATAGAAATCTTACCCCAAAGCGTAAAACTATTGTAAGAAACAGGGAATCAAATCGAATCGTATGTCGGTTTGAACATGAACTTGAACATGATATTCAACTCGGCCCACATGTAGTGTAAATCTCATATTTAGATATATAGCATATGTCATAATCATGTCACTTTTTAAAATAGCATTAAATATTAATAGCGGCAGTGACAAGGATCAGGACAGCCGAGACACCACTTGAAGACGTCATCCGGTGGAAAGCACTTGACATGAATTGTGTGAAAACCCACCCTTGGGACCAACGCAGATCATTTATATACACGTATGTGTCTTTACACACACTTCGTTAGTTTAGAGTAGAGTTACGGAAGAAATTTAGAAATAAAAGCAAGATCGCTCGCCAGATTGAATCAGTACAAATTCAAAATTACCACCGTGCTCATTAAAGGTGTATATTCTATACACTTATGTTTTGGTTAAAAGTTCTGTTTTGGTTCTAACATTATTCCGTATTGGTGCCTAGATATGTATACCGGTTCGAAACAGTATGAACCGGTAAAATATAAAGAAAGATCGGTCATTGGATTTCCGATCTGATTTCTTAGCGCAGACATTCCCTTCTCAAATCGTAGAAACTTTGTCTGTTTTTCTGTCCACCTTTTAAGTACAACTCTAGAAAATGTATGCCATTAAACTGCTTTGAGAAAGTTTGATTAAGCGCTGGTCGAAGAAATTTTACGTTCCCTATGCGACAAAGATTCAGTACACTTCTCTTGTCCATCCGATTCTTGAGTACGGATCATGTGTGTGGTCTCCGCAAAAATACGACCCTTCAAGATAGAATGCAATCTGTGCAGAAGCAATGCTTATTGTTCGCTCTTCGTGGTATCCTGAGGCCAGTTTAGCTTCGTACTCTAGTAGAATTCTAGCGTCTGCGCCTCTTGGTCGGTTGGACGGGAGATGGGCTGCTATTTTGCCTTCCAAATACAAAAGTTTTGCTAAGCCAGAATCTATTTTTGAAAGCTAACTATTTAAACCTAAAGACTTCGTGCAAAGTTTGGTAAAGATTGGTCTAAAACTGTTAGGGAAGATAGCATCGAAACAGACGGACTGACCAAAACCAACACAGCTCGATATGCTGATCAAAAATGAAGAAGTAGATGCGTCTGCAAGGGTATAAATAGTCCTAAACCAGATAAACTAACCTTCTGTTAATGCCCACGGGTGAGCTGCTATTGTTGAGATTCTTAATGGGACTGCAGGGTGGGGTTTGTGTGGAATTTCCCGCCTGCTTGACCACATCTTCCTCTTCGTCGCCCATTGAATCATCTTCAGAGTCTTCCTCATCGTCCTCATCCACATCCATGTGGCTGCTGCTATTATGGGGTTGCTGTCGTGAACGCTTCTTAACGTTTTCCTCCTCCTCGCCGCTTTGGTTACGCATCGTGGAATAACGCTGCAAATGAGACAATAAATTTTTTGTGCCTGAATCCGTCTACCATTTCCCACTTACCGCTGCCAAGCGTGCCTTTTGCATACCCTTACGCATTCGTGTAATCTCCAGCCTTATTTGCTTGATCTTCTTTGTCCTATAGCTGGGATTCTTGAGCACTTGCGATTTATCCGCCAGTATAAGCAACTTTTGCACTACATCCTCACTCGGTGGCACCGCCAGCAGTTGTTTAAGCTCTTGTTCCACCTCCGCCTCTACATGATCCACATGCGAGCGCTGGCTACGCTCCAATAGTCCATCCCTTTGCAATTCCTTGCGCAGTTGCACGAACAAAGGAGCCGCCTGATCACGCATGCGTATGCCTGCACGATAGAACACCGTATCCTTGTTGTTGTAGGCCAAACAGTTCTGTATCATCAGATCAAAGTCCGCCTCCATCTGCTCGAGTGAGGTATATTTGCAATTCTTGAGCTTGGTACGCATGGTGCCCAGATCCATGGGCTGTTTAACTATATCCATATAGTCGGGCACCTCACTGGTATCCACTGGCTCACGAAAGATCTCCATGCTGTCCCGAGACTCCAAGTTATCCAACAGTTTGGTTAGAGCAGACTCCAAGGGATTCAGTTGTAGCATAACCACCTCCTCGGAGATTTTGACAAAGGCCACCTTTAGCTTCTCTCGCTTGCGCACCAACTCACATAGTAAACGTGCACGCTCCAAATCCTGCCTCAGGCACTGCCAATACTTGAGCTGACGATACAGTTCATTTGTATCCGGTGAACCCTCAATGCCATTCCTTTGGATAACCCCATGATTGTGACCCTGACTCTGGAGACGCCTCAGTAGGGGTACACCATTCCGGTAATGTCGCTTCAGGGTCCAATAGGCAATGATGCGATCTAGAAACTCTTTTTTCTTTTGCATATGCACCATGCTGGCAATCTCATGGACACGCTCGGGTGGTATGGTGGGTATCAATACCACCGGAGCGGTGGATCGCTTCTTGGCCAAGGCTTTGCGTGCCTCACGCATTTTATGTCGCGTATCCTCAAAATCAGGGACATTCATTTTCAATTTAGCATCTGCCGGCGTATGGGCATGACAATAGGCAAACTTTTGGACATGTATGGAGGAGTCATTGTGGCCATCCTTAATGGTATCCATGGTCATATAAAGACCCGCCTGCTGGGCGCAGGTGACATGAAAGGCGGCATAGCAACTATTGCGATGACATTGAATGCAGGCACCCAGACCCTTCTCCTTGCAGACATAGCAGGTGAGACGCCAGCGTGCGGGCGGAATGGTTTCAATGGAATCTGCACAAAAGAAGAAGGAGGGATTAGTTGGTTAAGATTCTCTCTGATAACACAAGGCAACACGAAAAAATCTCCACTAATGTTCAACAGTATTCCAAATCGGTTATTAGTTTTGCATCATCATCCTCAGCTTTCAAGATAAAATCAAATTAAATCAAATTAAAATCAAAAAATTTTCTAACTAAAGCCCATTTTCCGACATATAGTCAATCTGATTTCGACCAAATTTCGCGAATCGTTCTTCAAAAACTTTCTTAAGAACGTTTAAATTTAAAACAAAAAAGTTTTTCTCACTATGACGCATTTTCCGACCGTTGGTTTCTAAGGCAGCTATAAGATATAGTCATCTGATTTTGACCAAAATTTGCAAATCCGTGTAAAAGCAAATAATATTAATAATGGCTAAGTTTGGAGACGTCAATATTGAAAACAAAAAAGTTTTTCTCACTAGAACTACTTTTTCGACCGATCGTTCCTTTTGCAGCTATATGCTATAGTCAGCCGATTTGGATCAATCTTGGCAGAATTGTGTGGAAGCATATTATATTGATCAATAACCAGTTTGGGAGCGATAGCATTGAAAACAAAAAAGTTTTTCCTACTAAAACTTTTTTCAAAACTATATTTTGTTTGGCAGCTATACTATATAGTTGACCGATTTTAATCAAACTTGGTAAAATTATGTAAAAGCATAGAAAACTTATAAACACGGTTGCCACACTTGGTGTTTTTGCACCAAAAATTGTGTTTTTTTTTCCTGTTGGTGTACTGGCACTTTTTTATTGGAATTGGCTCTTTTGCATTAAAAATTATGCGAAGTAAAACCAGTTATAATTTTGGGAATAACCGTGACAAGACGATTGTCCTTAGAAAAAGATATTGCGCGAGCTTGTTTGAGCAGTGGGATGCTCCCCGAGTACTCAGGTTTACCATGGAGGATGAATACTAGAGATATAGGCCCAACTTTTGCAACAGAGAAGATATATCGTATTTTAACTAATACCATGTATCATATTTTCACTTTTTCGATACAATCGCGCTTTTAAAAGGTATGGACCAAAAACTATTAAACATATATGAAAAATGGTATATCTTCCTTTAAGAAAATCGTTAAATTGCTTGGGATAATATTTTTAGTCCTTTGAAATAGTACTATACCATATTGTCAAAAGAGAGTCAAAACAAGGTGTAGCTTCTTTAAAAAACGAGCCTAAAAAGGTTCAAAATTTGGATTCTAAGCATTTTTAAGACCAAATTAACTAAAATCTAGACGAGATGGACCATTTTCGAAAACAGATTCGTGTTCAGCAAACGAAAATCATATCTATACATACATAAATATATCTGATTCTAATCACAATCCACTCTTAAATATACTGGACCTTGATGTTTAGTATAATTCTTAGTTGCTTGGACTAACAACATGTGTATAGGGAAATCCACCATTTTAAAGGTAAAGAAAACGGTGCGTGAGTTTTAACCTGGAGCTGGTTCGGCAAATTCGTGCAAACTCGAATTTGATTCAGTTTCAAAAATAATGCTTTGCAAGGGTCTGTGTACGAGTACCGATCCCCATTATGTTAAATACTTTGAAATATACAGAAGTAACTGATCTTAGAGTGTGATTTTTGTATGTAAACAATAAAATTATTGACTATTTAGTTTTTAATATGTAAAGAAATCTGTGGCAATAAGGAATAAAAGCAAAAATGTGTTTTCCGTATTTTTTAGGAAGCAATTAATACCTTTAAGGGCCGATATTACAGCTTCTTCAAAGCAGATACACTAACAAGTAACAGAGTAAATTCTAAGTTTATCTGGCAAATAGCTGCTATAAATGAGTATGTGAAAAAAGTGTTTGGTCTTAAGTGGAAATTTTTTACAGATTGAAAGAGTTTTTAAGTATACTGATATAAGTCTTTTTGATAAGATCAAGTTGTTGTTTTACCTATTCAGACTTCTCAAGACTATATAGTTGACCGATTTTAATCAAACTTGGTAAAATTATGTAAAAGCATAGAAAACTTATAAATACGAGGTTTGGGTACGTTTACGTTGAAGACAAAAAAGTTTGTCTAACTAAAACTAGTTTTTCGACCGATCGTTCCTATGGCAGCTATATGCTTTAGTCATCCAATTCGGCCGGTTCCCACAAATGTTCAGCTTCTTTGCACTAAACGACTTCGTGCAAAGTTTGATCACGATAGCTTTAAAACTGAGGGATGCGATGGCTAGAAACAGACGGAGGGACAGAAGGACATGGCTATATCAACTAAGCCCGTCATGCTGATCAAGAATATATATACTTTATGTGGTCACAGATGCTTCCTTCTATGCGTTACAAACATCTAAACAATTTTAATATACCCCCCCAACAAGGGTATATCAAATGCAGTCATCAAATTTTCACCATTGTTAGAATTAAACATTTCCTCCAAAGCTGCGGTTTTCGAATAGATATTCACTTTCAAAACGTAGTGAATATTGACGCCTGAATCAAAAAACATGAAAGAGCGCGTTCACCAGCATAAATCGTTGACAAAAAATCGACTATTTTTGTTAGATTGTGCTGGTGAACAGGCATGATGTGCAAACATGATTGCAAATTTTCGTGATTGTGTTAGATGTGAATCCATTAAAGAAATAGTTTGTTAGAATTGCTTGATTGTGATTTGTTATCGATAGCACACAGCTGTCAGTTGTAAACAAACAAATTTATACATTTAATGTTTCTCCATTTTTTCTCCCCAGACGAAATAGCAATACACTACCCAATCTTTGTGGTCCCTTGCAAAACTTTGCCTCATGGTGATATTTTTTTTTACGCATTAAGTGGGACATTTCTGGCAGATTCTTCCTGGTACGCTGGCATTTCGCATAGTCGGAGCACTCACTGGATTCCCAATTTCGGCTGCAATGGCTTTCGAAGCCTCTACATGGGTCCTGTGTGCTCGAAGTGAGGAGGCAAAGCTTGAAAAGCCGCCTATTGTAAAACGAAGCAGCCTTCCGCGTGCTCTCCTGTCTTGGTTGTTCTTTCGAAGTGACATTTGTAACAAAATTACGAGATCTGGACATTAATTCAAGCGATTAGTTCATAAAGATGTGCCTTCGTGTCATCAGATTAAGGACTCAATCGAGCTTCATCTTTAGCACAATGAGAATTTCGACGCATTTTTTCTAAAATGAAACAATTATGCAGACCCTTCTTTGTGTTGCCCTGGATGAACTTATAGCGTAAAGTAACTCTTAATTACCAAAAGCTCAGCTGATTATGTAATTATGCGCTTGATACTTGTGCAAAACACAGGAGACTGTGCCTATCATTATGATCAGGCGAAATGTGTCGGTGGACTTGCAATTTATAGGAAAAGCTTTGATATACGGGCCAGTCAGATATTTCGAGTCTGTTGTGTACATTCTCGCCGGGCATTGACAACAACAAAATTTTAAATGGCTAACAAAGTTTTGAGGAAAATTCAAGGTGCGAATTTAGGAGCAGTTGCTGCTAATTAGACGATTCCGGTGTATACCTATTAATTTAATCAGTCTGTTCTAAATTTTATTTAGCTATTAGTTGCCACAAAATTCAAAACGTTCCGCCAACAAAAATATATCGATGACTGCTGTTGCCTTAAAATTCTATCAAACAGCGTTCACCAGCAGCCAAACACTTCTTTTAAAGTTGGGATTTTCGAATAGATCTTATGTTAGATGATGTGGTGAATAGTGGACTGGTGAATCAGCAGACATGAATCTTTCTGGACCAAAGAATAAAAATGTAAAATTGGCTCAAACAGCACCTCCAGGAGGTCCAGGGCCAAGCTTCTCTCAATCTCTTGGACCAAAGAATAAAAGTAATTGAACCATATATTTACCAACAAACGATCGTTTCAAAATCTCATCTCGGCCGTTTTGAGGGTTTATCAAATACGGACACCCCACACCATAGAGAATAAGATTAAGGATTTTCCTAGGCCCAAGGTCGTTTATTAATCAACGGCTTTTGTCAGTGACACTTTAATTGAGGGGCTAAACAAATCGTCAATCAGAGCTACAAGGGCTTCATTTGGCTTATCTAGTGTGATTCTTTTCCAATATCTATCTTCGTGCTAACTTTTTAACTGACGAGTCAAATTGCTTCCATAGTCTTCCTAAATCACAATGCCGATTGAAATGAAAATTTGATATGTTTTATATGAAAATTTCCAAAGAACTAACGGGCTCAACTCGTGTGTATTTGCAAAAAGGTTTTTATGCTTGTGACTAAACTAAAGCATGTGATTGTCGATTTTGTTGTTATGTATTGAAAAACACGATTTTCTTCTTCTGGTGTCTACTCCGCCGTAAGTTGACTGGTTTAAACCGAATTTTCAAATTAGATCGAGCTCAGAAAAATAACAGGCCTGACAATTTTGTGCGGCGATTTTTAGAACACCTGTGTATGTAGGGGTTTATGTTGTCGTTTTGTGTTGCAAGTACAAAAGTAACCATACAAAGCTAACCGAGGCTTTATTTGAAAAACTGGGTATGAGTTGATGCTTACAGAGGTCCCTTTTATCATAATTTAACGGTCTCGTGTTGTACTGTGTAATATGAACAAGGTTCATTGAACATACATAATTATTACACAAGCAAAGCGAGACATTTTTTGCATGCCTACCGCAAATTCATTATTACACATAGCGCAAAGGCTAACGTTTTGAGTTTGTCATATGTAGAATATTTTAGACATAGATTTGTTTTTGGGAACGGATTTCTGAATCAATTTAACTAAGTTAAAAAACTAAGTTAAAAGTAAAATTGAAATTTGTCGCTATATCTTGGAAACTGAGGGTGTGATGTGTAGCTAAACTGATAACAGATTTGGAATTAGGTGGGGAAACTTTCGAAACAACATTGGATTTTGTTCCGTTGTGTAAATGTATAACACTCACCTATGGGCTCCAGGAACACGGTATTGGCAAATCTCACTTCCGGTATCCACAATGCGCACACCACATGCGCCCACTGGCCATGATCCGTTTGCTTAAACGCTCCACCCGCATTCGGACAGAGCACACAGCTAACCGGTTTGCTCGGTGATTGTAAACATCGGCGGCACAACCACTGACCCTCCGGTATATAGGGCACACCATAGCAATCCTGATGCACGGCCAGATTGCACATGTCACAGAAGAGTATCACATTCGTATTCTGACACTCCCCGTCCAGGCAAATGCAGCACACCGCATCATCGTCCACTTCAACGCCCGTGGGCGTACCATTAGCTGCCGCCTGAAAATGTGACTCCTTCTCCAGTCGATCCATTAGCAGCTCCATCGTATCTATGGACACCGGATTGAGACTCAATTTCTGACGCTCCTCATTCATATGCTCCAGCCAGGCGGAATCCTCTTCATCCACATCGTACTCAATCTCGCCATCCAGTTCTTCCAGCGACTTCTCAATGAAGCGATAGTAGGCCAACGGGCGTGGTGGGGCATCAGGCACATGGTAATCTTCTATTTCCCTTACTTTAGCCACGGGCACCTGAACCTGGGCCCACGGGGCGTGTTCTTCCAGTGGCGTAGCTTCCGCATTCAGTATGCAACCCTTTTCCACCAGAGCTGCAAACTCCTCCTCATCCACCAGTGGCAACGAGTCATCGATGCCCAGGCGCACGCTTTTGCCATCAATATTAAACGTAACCGTGGCCTCCCCTTCGTTGTAGGAGACCAAGGACTCGGGATTGACAATAGGGCGGCTGCTGCTGCTACTGCAGCCATTTTTGGCATCAGGCACACCACTTGTCAGGCTCAAGGCATCGCCCGCATCTCCGTTATCCTTGGGCGTGGAGTGATGATGCGATGAGCGGGAGCGCGCCTTTTTACGGTTCGGCGTCAACACGGGCGTCAGCGGCTGCGGATTATCATGGTCGTACTTAACCAAATGATACTGCAGTCCAATGACGGTCTTGTAGCTGCGATCACAGCCACGCACGGGACAGGAGAACGGCGGCAGCGACTGCTTGATCTTAACGCCCTTGCAATACTCCACGGCATCAAAGTCGAGTCCCATGTTGACCTGGTGGCGGCTCTTCGAGTGTGTGTGTTTTGTTTGTACTCCGGTTCGGGGCTGATTCCTATATAGACATCTTATTGTTGTTGATGGCAATGTGCGCGGTTTCTATTGTGGCTCCCGTTCGTCCGTTCTTGGCTTAAGTTTTTCGTTGGCTTGTTGCAAAAAACGCGATATCGCGATATTAACAAATGTGCTAGCGATGCGTGAACCGTGCGAAATACGTGCAGACTATCGATAGGTATCGATAGGTAAGGTAGTGTAACTGAGATGATTTTCAACACTGGCCAGAGGAAAGCATGTGTCTCATGTTGAGATTTAATACTTTTCTGCACAATTGATATATAAGCAGGTTTTAAGCTCATTTTTATGATATTTAAAGTATTCCATTTGATTTATGAGGAATTTTAAGGTTTGCCGCTCATTTATAATTCTTTGGCCAGCTGCCGCTAAGAGAGCAGCTGCCAGCTATAATTAGTGATGGGCAATTCCTTTCATATTGCTGACCAGTTCCAATGAACGAACCACTAGAAGAGTAATGGAAGTAAAGTAAAGCTTGCTTATGAAGGACTCTGTTCATGCTATATGGTAAAGTGATATGAGAACTTTCAGTAAACAAATGTATGCTCTGAAGAAAATGAAATCTAGAAGACATTTTAATTATATATTCATTAGCCGACAAATAGTTGGTATATAATATAGCTGATTGGTAAATTGGGTGTATTTGGGGACAGAATGATTATCGTTCGGGATTCCATATCAGCATAGTTCTCTTATAATGATGAATTTCACTATTTCTTATAGAATTTCATCTTTATTTTTTCCTCTTAAGATCTGTTTTGTTCTTTGTTTTTTTTTTCATTGTCAACAAGCGAAAGCAAATCAAAATCAAATCAGGGTCGCCTTGCTGTGCTTTATGCAAATCACTTTCAGGAATGTTCGTGTATGTATGTTTCTTTTTTGCAAGCTTGACTGTAGTAAAAGTGCCAGCTACCGGAACTAGTTCACAGCAAAATTAATCAACTGTTTGACGGAAATACAAAACAATTAACAACTTAAATAAACACTTTAGAGTTAGAGCAAGAAATTGTACGTTAATTACTAAAATATAAATGCAAAAATTATAATTTATTTTAAGCGCGAATCTCTCCACCCAGCCAACCAGTGTTGTAAGGCAACCATTTTAGGGTTGTCACCATCTGGCGGCGTGATTGGTTAGCGATTTCAGTGTCGCTATTTGAAATAAACGCGGAAATAATTGTTGTTAAATATTTAAGAATACAAACTGTTTAAATTGTGTAATAATGAATGACTTGCTGCATGTACGGGGCTTGATCTCACGGCTGCAACTTACGCTAAAACAGTTGAGAGTGGTGAGTAGAAGGAGAGAAGATCAGCCAGAATAATGACTTGTTTTTGTAGGTCCATTTCGAGGAGGTGGATGATTTGTTTTATGGCATCATAGCAACTACCAAGTCTGCGGGAAATTATGCTCTACTTCGGTGACACCGCAACAGACCAAGAAGCGTGCCAAGCGTCGGACTTCTTTGAATGAAGATGAAGCCGAAGCCAAGGAGAATATAAGGATAATATCTCACCCTCCGGCCCAAAACAATGCCACTTTGAACTCCACTGGCCGACTTTAACGAGCCGCCAATATAACATCGAAAAAGAATCTCAATGAATCTCCTAGTGCTGATGAAATGGAAATCGAAAAGCGGCCATCACAGTTTGATAAAACGTCCAGCGACAGGACACACCATTAGGTATTTACTGTGGAGAAGCCGCACAACTTTAGCAAAAAACTACGCATTAAAGTTAAGCGCCTTAAACTTATCTCAGAGACGGCTCCCACTCCCATTAGTGATGCCACCTTGGAGGCGCAAAGCACAAAAACAGTTGTCAAGATGGTCAAGAAGTTTTATTTTCCTTAATCCTTTGCTGCAGAGTCCCTACAAGCAGCGAGTTGTGTCCTTTGAACAGGCGGTCCATGCACAATTGTTACCCAATCGAGTCAAGGAAATGGCAAGTGCTTAGCAGAGATTTGTAAACTGATTCTTTCATGCTTTCCATTCGTCTCTCTAGGCTGCTGGCGGTTCCAGTTCCACACTCAAGGCAGCCAAACTACTTGCTCCCACCATTGGACGCTTTTTAAAGCTTCAAAGCTCCAGTACAATTCCTCTAAGCTCTGCTCAGCCCAAGAAGTCTCCCTTGAGCGACTGCAATAATCAGTTTGAGCAGAACATCTACAAGCTGCCCAGCAGCGTGAGGCCAAGAAGCGAGAGCGAGACGAACGCCTGGCCAAGTTGGCCAAAGAAAGGGAGGAGAAACGCCTTAAGAAGCAGCAGAAAATAAAGAAACGTGAAATACGTCAACAGAAGGAGGCCTTGAAAATGGCCAAACTTAAGGAGGTGGAGCAACAGAAGTTGGCTAAGTTGAATGCAGCCAAATCGAAGAAAATGTTGCCGCCGCCGCCGAAAACTAAATACACCTGAGATATGTTACACGGAGATGATTCCTCAGATGATGAGGGGAAGGTCAGCTATAAACATCCAGCGGCGGCCACCTGGAGTCTCTGTAAGTTCTTGTTACAAACTCACTTTGTCTTTTTAATCTCAAGTACTTTTGCTTCCAGCTCAAATACGTGCACCTGCCATCATAATGCAATCCAGTGCTCCCACCGAAATCATTGACAGTCTCTTCTCGGTGGCCCCCACCACACCCGATCTAAAGTTGATTTTCCCCCATATCGATCCCCGTCACCAGTCTGCTATGGTTCACACCGCCACGTTACTCCGAGTTGCCAAAATATTAGATTTGTAATCTTCAATTGAATAAAGGAAACGGGAAAGAAAAACAACAACAACTGTACCTGACATTAATACCCAAGTGCTTAAGAACTATTAAAGCCGCCGGGCTGTGCTCAATTAATGGTCAGAGAGCTGCCAAACAATTGAGGATTGATTCAAGCAGAAGTGCGAACAAAGCAGCTGAAGAAGTAAACACAATTTCACTGGTCATGGGGCATGGTTTTGTGGCATCTTCGATTCTCTTTTTTTTTTTCTTCTTTCTTTCTTTCGCTGCGGCGCTTGGCTGCCAAATGAGGTGACATCAAAAACGAATGCCGGCTGCGTGATTAAAGTTGGAGTTGGATGTTGATGATGCTGATTGGTTGGGGGTGCCTCGCCTCTATGTGCAATTGAATACTCGTGGTAAACCGCAAAAGCAAAACTGCTTAGAAGCGGCAATAGAAATGGAAAATTCCATTTTCATTTTCAATTGCTTTTCCTGCCTCGTGCGTTTTTGTAATTTGCATGGTAATTGGACTCCACCGTACCAAAGACCATTAGTTCCTAATATCCTGACTTTAGGCGTCTATTAGAATCTTGATCTGTCGATCAGTTTAAATTGGCACTTTCAATTGTTATTGTTATTGGCCCGAAAACCCACCACCTTGGACCTGAGCCCAAGCTGGGGAAATTCAACACTAAACTGAGACAAAACTAGTAAGTTTGTGCGAAAAAACTTTGACTTGACGAAGTTGGAGTACTCTTTCCAAAGGAATTGATAACTATTTATTTTTATTTACAAATTTGGTCAAACATTTTCAAAAACGTTAAAGAATAAAAAGATAAACAATAGCGTTTCAATAGATTCACTTTCGACTTGCTCATGGTACCCTTTGTATTCCACCAAGACAGTGTTGGAACTGATGAACGGCGTCTGTATACTTATTTTTACTGATTTAAACATTTTAATTAAGAATTCGAAATGTTTTTTTTAACAAATTCTAAAAATTGAAATTTGTACTATCGTTCGAAAAAGTAGTTTTAGTAGGAAAAACTTTTTTGTCTTCAACGCGAACGGTCCCAAACCTCGTTTTTATTAGTTTTCTATGCTTTCACATAGTTCCACCAAGTATTATTTAAATCGGACAACTATATAGCATAGCTGCCATACAAAAGATAGTTCAGAAAATAAGTCTTAGTAGGAAAAACGTTTTTGTTTTTAATGCTATCGCTCCCAAACTTGTTTCTGGTCAATATTATCCGATAACATACTATTCTGCCAAGTTTTATCCAAATCGCATGACTATAGCATACGATACGATAGAAACGATCGGTTGAAAAAGTAGATCTAGTGAGAAAAACCTTTTTTGTTTTCAATGGTGGCGTCTTTTTACACACCGTTTTGGGGAATTTTGTCAAAATTGGATGAATTTATCGTATAGAGAACCATCTGTTGGTGAGTTTCGGAAATAACTCAGCTAAGAATGTTCAATGAAAATCATTTAAAACCTTAAATTATATAAATTATACAAGCTGCAAGGGTATATAAACTTCGGTCGAGTCGAAGTTAGCTTTTCTCTATTTTTTTATACTGGTGAGTGAATTGTGGTAAATTCCGAAAAAGCCTGTCCAGACTTACCATTGCTATTCATTTATTTATTTGTTTATTCGCCAATTGAGTAAAGATCTTAACTGGCTACTCAATTTTTAAACTTAAATTATATAACTAAAATTAGTTTCTAAAAGAAGAAATATATTCAGCTAACAAAATTTTTATTGCCGATTTACGAGTAAGGAGTTAAAGTTTTCAAGAGCCCTAGATATAGGTTCATTAAGGGAATAATAAGTTCGGGAAAATTGGTTGGAAAAGGGTTTGGAAGGTTCTAAGATTTTAGCCTGGTACAATCAATGCAGCCAAAAAACAATGTCGTTCAAAAACAATAGATAGATAGATAGATAAGTGTTTATTTTCATTTGATAATTTTCATAGCTTACAGCTTTACATTGATAAACTAATAATTAACAAACATTTAAAGCTTGGTTTAAAACCGTCAGCCTTCCTTCTGTTGTATGATATAAAAAACAATTACATATATAAGCATAGACTTATTTTACATATAATTAACAAAATATCATATTCTGCATATTATTTAAAAATCTAAATCTAAATCTAAATCTAATCTAGAGTCTTCATACTCAAATAAAATTCTTGATAGGTATTTGAGATGAAGTGTTAGACTATAGATGTGTCCATCTTCTAGCCCTGCGTCAATTCCCAATATGTAGTTGGGTGTGCTATCTGGTAGTTTGAGTTTCCTTTTTAAAAAATATCGCTGCAGTTGGTCTGCCTCTTCCTTTATTTCTCCACCCCAGACTTGAGCTCCATAGCACTGTACCGTTCTGCTGACTGAGTTAAAGATTTTCCATTTAGATGCTAGGTTCACTGTCCCCTTGTTGATGAAATTCGCCCACACAGAGTTCGCCTTTGCTTCTTTTGTCCTGGCTACCACATGCTTCTTAAAGCTCATTGTAGGTGTCAGGATAACCCCAAGGTATTTGTACTCCGGTACCACCTTCACCTGCTCCTCCTGATACGTCCAGTTTTCCGATGCCGCCAGTCTACCGCCTTTTCTAAACACCATAATCTCGGATTTTGTCTTATTGACTTCCATGCCCCACAATATGCAGTATGTCTCGAGGTTATGGATCATTTGCTGGAGGGTTGAGGGATTGTCCGCTACCATCACAATGTCATCTGCGTACATTAATACCCTAATGTTTGTGTTGTCGATATACAGGCCACCTCCTAAGTGTTCATGCAGATCATCTAAGTACATCGCAAACAGCAACGGTGACATAAGACATCCTTGTTTAACTCCGTTAATGGTTTCAAACTTCTCAGAAAGCTCACTCCCAGTCCAAACAGCACAAGACGTTTGCGAGTATACTTTTTCTATAAATTGTATTATTTTTGTGGATACACCTTGTCGTTGGAGCTTGTATATAAGATGTTTACGAGGTACTCGGTCAAAGGCAGCCTTAAAATCTACAAAATAAGCATAAACTTTTCTTTTTTCTTCAAATTTAATGCGGACTATAGATGCTATGTTGAATATGTTGAATATGTTGAATATGTTGTCAACCGTTGAGTATCCACGCCGGAATCCTGCTTGGAACTCGTTTAATTTATCGTGCTTTTCGACCCACGATCCATAAAGGATATACCTCGGTAGTTCATCGGATCATTGATATCTCCTTTTTTATATATTGGAAATATTATACTGTTGATGAAAGATTTTTCCAAACAGTTGATATACATATGATATAACAATAAAGACGCAATAGTTCTTTTATCTTCTAGGGTGGAAAGATGCACCAAGGCACATCTACTAAAATAAGGCGGCAAAGTATCAGAAAAGTTGAGCGGAAGGATTGTGCGAATTTTAGAAATTTTTTCTGCACCCTTTCAAGCCTCTTTGTATGAACTGCACTAGAGGGATTCCAAATAAGTGATGCATACTCCAACTCCATCCTTAAATTGGTTGCCAAAGCCAAACATGGAGTAGGCCTTTGGCAAAATATAATTTATGTGCTCATTAAAGGTAAATTTTTTGTCGAATTTCACTCCCAAATCAATGGCCTCAACCCGGTTCGATAAAGTTTGATAAGAAATCGAATAAGTGGCCGTAATATTGCAAAATCATTTGCTATATCTAACAATAAAGCATTTGTTGAGATTAAGAGGGAGTTAGATCAGACTGGAACAATCGACTATCACTTAAGGATTCAATTGATCGATAAATTTTAAGATCATCAGCATACAGCAGAAACTCTGAGCTACGAAAATGCATACAAATACCGAAATGTTATGAGTTATCTCTGTTTAAGAATGGTATTGATTTGTATTAAATTATGATTAATCCTGACCTTTGCACAAACAAAAACTTCGGCTACATTTTTCGTTAAGAATTTCCACACGCGCATGTAGGATTTCATTATCGAAACGTAAAAGTAGAAAATCTAGTGCGGCGTGTAGTTACTTAATTTCTACACGTTGCATGCAATTTTTCTACACGCCACCTGTAGCTTCCTGTAGCTTCCCATTGAGCGTGGATTCGTTTAGGATTGACGTTTCTACACGCGTAACTATTTCACTTAAATGGAACTCAGCTCAAGTCAGCTTATGAAGGCAATAACAAAATTCATTTAAAAAATCTTTTTCAAAACCATAGAAAATTGCATGATTTACTTCAAGTTATTTGGCTTATTTTCTGTTGACTGATTAAACCAAGATACCCTCCATCAATTCCCCAACTCACCACACGCTCTCCTCTGGCTTCTCGGCTTACCAGGCAGGTCTTCGGCTTTTTGGTCTTGGCTGGCGGCGCTCAGTTTCTGTTGAGCATTCGAAGGTGGCACACCTGTTGACGGGTTTTTTGGTAAGTGGCTCAAGTGAACGCGAGTCGTTGCTACGCACTCGACTAAGCAGATGAAGCCACTATCGTGTGTGTGTGTGTGTGTGTGTGTGTGTTAGTGTGTGTGTCTATGAAAAGTGAATAACTAAAACGAGCTCAAAAGCTGCCTAAAGAAAAAATAAAGAAAGAAAAAAAAGAGGCAACCGCAAAAGGCGAAAAATGTAAACGTATGAATGATAAGTGTGCGAGTGTGTAGAAAAGATATACATATCTATATATACCAAAGCAATACATATGTACCAAAGCAATAACAAAATCATCAAAAAAAAACTTTCTTTTTTTTGCGCGTTACCTTTTGCCGACATCTTGAGCTTGGAGTGTTGTGTGCGGCTTTTGTTTATTGTTGTTATTTCTGTGGCAAATTATGTGGCAGAGCTGTGAAATTTGTTGCAAATTTTTACAAATTGTTTGCATGCACACATTTTCACTGTTAATTAAAATAAATGGTAGGAAAATGTGGGCAAATGTGGGGAAATGTTGTGTTTGGCTACAGCTTCAGCCAACTCCCGCTTTTTCTAGGCATCCATCCAGCATTTCTTCTACTGTTACTTGTGCCAATTTTTTTTTATAGTTGTCTGGCAGCTGCGCCTCTCTCTCTCTGCCCCTGTCTCTCCCTCTAACTGGCTTGGTAATTTCAACTTTAAATTCCTTGAAGCCACAAAACCACATTTCTGCTGCTGCTCAAAGTCGTCAATTGGTTTTTGTTATTTTTTTTTTTTTGGTGAAATTTTAGAGAAATTTAATACAAAAATAATTCAACTTTAAAGGAAACGTTTTAAGGTGAGTTTTTTTAAACAAGTTTTTTGCTTAAGTCTTTTGTTTTGAACAAAAATCTTTTGCCGGTAAAATTTATGTAATTTCACAATTCTCTTCTTCATCTTCTTGGGTTAAACCCTACACACCGGCTTGGGCCAAAGTTACGCAACCAAATCCCATGAGTCATTTAAGCTGAGCTGTGTTGTGGCACTTAAAAACACAACCCAAAACTAATTACCAACTGCCACTTCCGTTGAGAAGAAGCAGCTACAAACAAAAAAAAAAGCATCATGTTCAAAAAGAAAGCAAAACTGGATGAACGCAAGAAATGTAAACATGGGCGAAGCCAGTCATTGGAAAATAAAAATGTAGCCTGCAGCTCGTTTAATGACAGACCCACCAAACAATAACAAAAAAAACCACATACACCCACATATAGAAAAAAGGAAAAAAACTTTCTATTTCACTTGCTGGGCTTTTCGTGGGCTTCCAATTTTCAAGGTTCAACCTTTCCTGCCGTGACTCAATCTGAACTTCGGTGTGCACATGTGTAATCGCTTCAGCTTCAGTTTCAACTTTGCCTTTCCTCTCTTTCTTCTTTTGAATACCTTTCACTTTCCATCTGACAATTGTTTTGGTTTTCTGCTCTTAACTAGATTTTTTTTTTCATTTTGTGCCCTCTGATTAGCGTCTAATCGACAATTTGGTGTTGGGTAATCGTAATCTTGAGCCGTTTTATAGATCGTTTAAAAACCCATCGTTTGGTAATAGCTCACATGTTGTTGTATCATTTGTATTTTGTGCAAGTTTCACTTTTCTTTCTAACACCTTTTGACTTGAACTTTCCCTACCAATTTTTTTTTTTTTTAGTTTTGACATCAATCAAAATTAGCATTTCAATCAATTTTCCAGTTAGTTTATGAAGGGAACTTATGCAACCAAAGTGACAAAAACAAAATAGAGAAAAAGAGGCCTAACAAATACAAAAAACCCTTGAAATGTCTTAAAATTTCAAAAGGGATTAAACCACCGATTCAAGCAAACTTTAAAGAAAGAGTTCACAAGCTGTGAATGGAAAAATTATTGTTATTGTTATTTTATGTTTCAAATTTCCAAACCCCTTCCTTATTACTCACTAACTTCAGAGAAGGAAACTTGCTGTCTTAAAGCTTTTAGCGATTTAGCTGGACGCTGATGATCAATCAATTAGTTCAGCAAGGTAAATTGTTTTAGTATTTATTTGTTAATCAAAGTCAAACGAAATTCGATCCATAAGTATCCATAAAGACGCAACCTTAAACCTTTTTTTCTGAATTTTTTAGTCAAAGCCTCCCTCATACTGAACCCCTCCAAAAAATTTAATTACTCAGCCGTAAGCTCATCTTTTAAACTGAATTTGTTGCTACTGTACCAAAAGTACAAAGGGTATAATAAGTTTGAGCATATTTATTAATGATCAGCCTTTACAGCTGATTCGTCTGACCGTTCATCTGTCTGTATTAAGACAAAAGGTAGAACGAATAATTTGAGTGAAAAAACCTAATTCTATCTTGAGTTTTCAAGAATTTCGTTCTTGAAATCGAGCTAAATTCGTTTTCAATTTGGTTTATATAGGTAAGGGGAGCCAGGAGAAGTATCGGAGCGGAGTGGGCAAGCTAACTTTGAGAGAATATGCTTTAACACGCTCTCACAGTTTCGTTTTTCATGGGAGAGGGATGTGTGCAGAAACTACCGAGGGGAGAGCGCATTAGGTTATTGAGAGCAGAACACTGTCGTTGTCAGATCGAGCGGTCGGCTGTTAAAATCATTTAATGTTGAACATTTCGAGTGTGAAGAAGTAATCGATTAAAGGATTGTATAAAATAAAGACAATGTTAAAAACAACGCAAATAAAAATTTAGAAAAAACATTAACTAACAAGTAAGAGTGCGGCAGTCGAGTATCCCGATTGCAAAATAGCCTGTACCAAGTAATGTTGTTTTTGCTCGGATCTTATTGTGGTTCTCAGAATTCAAACTCAGCTCTCTCTTGTAGTCTCTGAGATTGACGCGTTCATACAGACAGACAGACGAACAGACGGACATTGCTAAATCGACTCGGCTGTTGATGCTGATCGAGAATATATAAGGTTGTCAAAAAAGTCTTGCGGTATTGTTATTGAATTTTCAATTGTTCATAAAATTGGTTATAATAATGCGATTTAAGTCAAATATGCGCCGTTTTGTTCGACGACGAGTTCCCAACGAGATGCCAACTTCATAATGCCCCTCTTATAGAAGCTCGCTTCCCTATTGGCAAAAAACTCGGAGAGCCAATTTTCACAGGACTCTCTTGTGGCCAACTTCCGACTACCAAGCTCGTTCGCCATGGACAGAAATAGGTGGTAATCACTTGGTGCGAGATCCGGACTATACGGTGGATGCAAAAGAACCTCCCATCCGAGCTCCCGGAGCGCTTTTGGCGCGTCACCAAAGATGTGTGTGGCCTGGCGTTGTCCTGATGGAAGACAATTCGGCCTCTGTTGATCAAAGATGGCCTCTTCTGCATGAGTGCTGCATTCAAGCGGTCCAGTTTTTGGCAGTACAGGTCCGAATTGAGCGTTTGGCCATTGGGGAGCAGCTCATAGTGGATGATTCCCTGCCAATCCCACCAAACACACAGAAGAACCTTCCTGGCCGTCAATCCAGGCTTGGCCACCGTCTGGGCAGCTTCACCGCTTTTCGACCACTACCGTTTGCGCTTCACGTTGTCGTAAGTGACCCACTTTTCATCGCCAGTCACCATCCGCTTCAAAAACGGGTCGATTTTGTTGCGATTCAGAAGCGATTCGCATGCATCCATACGGGCAAAAATGTTTCTTTGCGTCAAGTCGTGTGGCACCCATGCATCGAGCTTCTTTTTGAATCCAAGCTTCTTCAAATGGTTTATAACGGTTTGATGACTCATGCCCAGCTCTTGGCCGATGCTACGGCTGCTACTATGCCGGTCTCTTTTCGATCAATTCAGCGATTTTATCGCAATTTTCGACGACAGGCCTTCCGGACCGTGGCGCATCTTCGATCACCTCTGCACCAGAACGAAAACGTTGAAACCATCGTTGTGCGGTGGAAATGGAAACTGTATCGGGTCCATAAACTGCACAAATTTTATTGGCAGCATGAGTTGCATTTTTGCCTTTATCGTAGTAGTACTGTAAAATATGCCGTATTTTCTCTTTATTTTGCTCCATGTTTGCGACGCTATAACTCACGAACGACTAAAAACAAACAACAATAAATCAAACACGTGTTAGCGCGTGAAAAGAGCTTTCCAAAAAGCTCTAGCGTGAACCGATGCGACGAATACAACTAGAACTACGCGCTTGCAAAGACAAGCTTGCGGAAATACCGCAAGACTGTTTTGACAACCTTATATATACTTTGTAGTCCTTCTTCATGATCCCCTTTTTCCATTTTTAAGGCTATATCGACTCGGCTGTTGATGTTGATCAAGAATATATATACTTTATAGGGTCGGAAATGATTCCTTGTCCCTGTTACATACTTTTGCAAACACTTAATATATTCTGTGTACCTTTTGTACAGAGTATAATAATGGCATGGCCTTATAGCCGCCTGTCCTTGAGTTTAGCCACGTGTAGCTTCTAGCTTATGTTAGAAGTCCTCATTTATTATATTTCTCCGGTAAAGCAAGGATTGCCTCAGGAATCTTATCAGTGTTCGCCATTTCTTGCCGTATTCTATACATTGCCTTTAAGTGGGTTGTTTTCCAATGTCTCACGCGCAGTTCTCGAAGTATGAGACATACTCAAAGAAAATGGCATTTTGCAAAGAGTACAGATTAAGTTTACTTGCTATACGGGCGACCACTTAAAGCCTTTAAGTTAAAGGTAGCAGTTCGGTGCGGGCCTTAAAGATCAGCGATATCCTATAGCTCGGTAGGTCGTTTCGAAAGTACTTATTTTCATTAAGAGACTTAGGGCCGATTTCTCTTCTTCCAGATAGCTGCTATGTGTCAGATAAGCTCACAATTTATTCGGCTATTTGTAAGTTTATGTGACATATAGCTCTATGTAGAAGATGAGAAATTGGCCCTTAGAGAGGCACCCGTATGTTTGCCTTGTGTTTGAAAGTGTCGCTTTTCGGCCGAAATCTTCAACTTTTTTCAATTGCTTGCAAATGGTACTATCGTTGAAAATTTGGCTCTCCTTTTGAGCAGATGTTTTACCACTATATATGGTAGGCGGTTCCCAGACATTTGCAACGTTTTGTTGACGTATTCATAGTGCAACTGTGGGGTATAAATGTGCACCGTTGAGAGGTCATTTTCTAGATGAAGAGCGTATGTTGGTGTATTCTGCGTTAGGCGAAACAATTTTTTTACGTAAAATCGCAGCAGTTCTCAACATCTTCGTATTCCGAATATCCCTAAACCTGCGATGCATAGCACAATATTGATCTGGCTGTTGCGAGGAAGGTTTTATACTTGACACTATGGTCACCGTCCCTACCTAAAAGTTTGCTCCAAGTAGCGTTTTTTTTGCCTTTTTCGTGTCTTGCAATTTATATTTCAGATGTTTGGCGAAATTCATGTTTTGTGTGAGAGTTACGCCTCAGGTACTTGAACTCTTTTACGCTCTCAAGGGGTTCCCCATCTAGGCTCCATTTTTCGTTTCACCATTACTTTCGTTTTTGCGGTGTTTATTTCCAGGTGATAAGTCTAGCAATAGTTATGTAATTCGAAGCAATGAAGTTCGTCTAAGTTCTGACTTTTAACTATAATGGAAAATCCTGTCCAAACTACAGCCTTGGCCTTGGATACTGTCCAAGTCAACTCAACCACAGATGGCATTGCTATCTTAAGGGTATCCATTGCGTTATCTAGTACATCTTGGTGAACAGGATTTGGCCCGTCTTTTCCG
Organism: Lordiphosa magnipectinata; assembly: GCA_037044535.1. Taxonomy (NCBI): domain Eukaryota; kingdom Metazoa; phylum Arthropoda; class Insecta; order Diptera; family Drosophilidae; genus Lordiphosa; species Lordiphosa magnipectinata. The sequence goes on from JBAMBO010001223.1 coordinate 484,366, forward strand.
CATTGATACTGAGTTCGACTCCTTCCGCTTATTCAGGAATTTACCTGAGCTTGTGTTCCGTACGTAGTCTTTAATGCTTCGTTCACAACTAGAATACGCAAGTGTGCCTCTGTGACTATGGAGCAAGCAGAGGCACTCTGATCGAACCCGTATTAAAAAGGTTTTTAGTCCACGGTTGAACAGCTTCGTGTGAGTGGGTCGCTCTTAAAAGGTTCATTAGCGCATATTCCTTATGTATTAATCCGAAAAGACTTATTTCAAGTATGGATCACTGCTAAAAAACCCAATAATTCGTTTTCAAATCAATCCTTTAGTATATGTTTACAGAAAGTCCGGGATCGACCTACTTCTGATATAGTTTAGAATTGATTAAAGTCGGGATATCTTGACTCAAACTTTTTGTGTTCGTAAATGACATTAGGTCGACGAAAACTGAAATTCTTCTGCTCATACTTCTCAACTTTGAATTCATCCAAGTGTGCGTATGCACCTAGCCTTTGTTTCTAGCAAACTCCACAATAGGTCTTACTGATTCATCCTCATAAATATTGTAGCTTTCTAAGAAATAAATGTTCCAAGTGAAAATTGACAAGTTAATAATCTTTAAAATTGCCCTCTAATCTTGTAAAGCACTCGGACTACATAATTGCTTGAGTTGTTGACTACCCCAGCTGAGGTAATACTTTTGGTTTTGTCACCTGAATGGCCACTGCTCCCCATTAAAATCTGTATTGTTAGATATTCCCACAAATAAGTTGAAGGCACACAAAACACCCAAGAATTAAATTAATTTTTAACAACTTTTTCTTTTTCTCTCTCTCTTCTTTTCAGTAAAAAAAAACAACCACAAACATGCCACGCCAAAGTTCAATACTGGGGAACGTGTAGAGAATACCACAAAAAAAAAGATTAAATAAAACACAAAACTAAACAACAAAAAACCAGCAGCAACTGTAAACAATTTATGCAAAAATGCGACGAAAGCTACAAAATTTAACACAAACTAAACAATTAAATAGAGGCGGCGGCAACATGTCGAATATTTTCAACAATAGAATGCCAAGAAAAAGGCATTTGACAGCAGTTGGCTTGTGCATAGCGGTGATGCTGCTGCAGCAGGTCCACACAACGGGTAAGGATTTTAATTTTGCAAAAAAATAAACTTTCACAGACTGCAAAAAGGTTAAGAGGATGAAAGTCTAGATAAGTAACAAAAGGAACTAAATCCACATTTCAATTTGTACTTTCACAAGTGTATGGAATGATGATGCTTCAACAACAGTTTTACTCGCATGTACGCTAACTTCTTTAGAAAGCTTGCGCTTGCTGCATAATTTATTAGGCGTTACTAAAAAGAATGCATAGCTAAGGCTATAAATATGTATGTATATTTGGTTGGGTACTCGTGTGTAAAGACTTAATGAAGTCTAAAGATATGGCCAAGTTGGCAAACACCCGCACATTTTCTAGGTCTAGCCATACACAAAATGTGTTAATTTATTTTATCATAGGGGATTGACCCACAATTTTAATTTTGGCACATAAAAAAAGTGTTTACGATCCTAGGTTATTCATCTATGTCTTTTGAATGATTCATTGTTTGGCCTCGTCTTTATTTTGGTCACAAAACCACAATTTCATTTTGCTCTTGCATTATTGTGTAATTTTTTGTGATTATTCATACCCGGATTCAGGGGCCTGGGCTGGTGAGCTGGGGCCAGGTCTTTGGTATAAAAGCAATGCGTGCGTGATGTGCGTAAATCAAAGTTAATTAAAGTTTATTTACCTCTCGTGTGGGTTGATAATGTTGAAGAAGGGCAAGGCATAAATTGAACTTACTTTGCAGGTGTTGAATAAGAAATGTGTAAGAAAATTATTATGAAAGAAATGCAATTAATGCAAATGCAATTTTGTGCAACTATATCCAATATAAAGCAAATATACATTTTAAGTTGCATTTTGTAATAACTCCTTTGTACGTTATTCAGCTCCATTGGATGAAGAATTAAGATCAATTAAATATAGTTTTTGTGTCATATACTTTTTACACGAAAATGCTCGAAGAGGAATTCGAGATAGGGTCAAATTTATCTTATTTTGATTCAAGTATTGAATTTTGTTATCGGCAATCGATAACCCAATAGCGAGCAAGTCAAGTCTGACCGTTGCACAGTGGTAAGAAAGCCCGAAAATGCGACATAAAGTTGAAATGTTGAGATTTCAGATTGAAATTTGGCACAGATAATGGTTAGACCATTTTCTAATATCTGATAAAAAACCTTTTTACGACGATAAATCCGATTGTAAAATTGAATACTGTCAAAAAGATACTTATTGGATTCGTTTGGATAAACTCAATTTTTAAATGGCAAAAAATATAACTAATTTTCAACAAATTTTGGACTAAGATTTCTGTAATATTTATTTTTTTTTGTTTAAATAAATATATGGCAAAAAACTACATAAATTGTTGCACCATCTTTTGTTTTACACTTGTAAGAATTGTGGTTCATTGTCTAACAGAATTTTTTAAAGGAAAATTATTTTTACCTATATGGGTTTTAGTGACCTGTTTTTGATTTTAGTCAAAGTTTTTGCTTTAAGCTGGCTCAAGGACAATATCAATTATAATTCAATACAATCAACACAATTCAATGGAGATAACTCACAACATTTTTGGAAAAGCAATGGTATGTCTGGACAGCTGTTTCGGTAATGATCACCAATTTACTTTTGAGCACTAACAGGCGTGTTCCGGTCTTCACTTTCGACAAAAATAGTCGAATTCGAATTTGCTAAAATTAATCATCAGATTAAAAGTTTTTTATTTGAATCCATCGAGTGAAGAGTCAGTAGAAATTAACTTTTCATACCGATTTCCTTGATTGTTTAAAAGAAAAGAGAACATGTAAAAAATTCGAATTCACTTAAGTGAAAACCGGAACATGACAGTAAGACTTGTTGTTTTCATACTTCAATCACTTGGAAATTGGCTATTTATCTGCCTACTTGGCAGAATAAAGACTTGAAAATCTCACTTTTTGTAAAAATTCTGCCTAGAATTCTGTTCAATTCAATTTTCTTTAAGAACTCAATCAGATTTGTAATTAAGTTTAGGCAGTTTGCGTTTCTGGTAGACTGATTTAATCAACTATGGGCATGAAATCCCGGTTCTGGTTCTTAATACCTTGTTTAAGGACGCGAGTAAGTCAGAAAGACTTGGGGAGAGCATAAGAGAGAAACTTAGCGTTCATTTAGAACAGGGTTCCTCAAGCAGAGAGCGCGAAAATGTGACTGTGTCTCTCTCTAACACACTGTAATGCATGACTTCGGCAAGCATTCGGTGGTGAATTGGCGAGTATGTTCGTGCCCCAGGGGCTATCGCTGGGGAACTCTGATTTAGATACAACCGAATCAGCTCCCAACACCACCCCTACCACTTTTTTAAGGTTTAAATAGTATATATTCCGATTTAAAAATATTCTTTTTATATATTTATTTTTGAAAAAAAGATCTGGAATTTAAAATTTGTACTATTACTTAGTACAACACAGAAGACATTATGTCGTTAACTCAAATATATGTAAATGTAAAACTGGCTTTTACAGCCCCAAAGGGCCAAGAAAAGCTTCTCTTAATCAATATTCGAAATTTGAGTATTGCCGGCTCTAGGTCAAGTGAAACACACAAAAATGTATGATGATTCCAATATATTTCGGTTGCTCCTCGGCAACCATCTTCAGGGACACTACAAAAACAATTTACCAATTATAATTTAACATAGATTCAATCAAAACAACAAAAAGAGATTTTTCACATACATTATTTTACACGTCTGCTCCGTTCGGCGTGGAGTTGGATACTGATCTATTATTTGTCAGTAAGTGTCTGTATAGGTGAGCACAGTTTTCCGTGTCCGTCTTGTAGTTCAGTATTTTGTCTGTTGGTGTGTCAATTATATGTAGCGTCTCTATAGTGAAACGTTTGCTGTAGTGGTTTTCTTGCTGCAGGATTGTTGTTGCTTCAAAATTCGGCGAGTGTCCGCTATCTATACAGTGTGTCGCGAGCGCCGTTTTTGGTGTGGTTGTTTGATGTCTGAGTTTTCGCTTAACGGTCTCGTCGTGTCTGTTTTGTGCGTGCTGGCACCAGTTGTTCACACCAAGCTTGGCAATGTGTTGCCACAATTGGTCTTCCAATCTCAATTTCGGTCGTCCCTTACTGCCTTTTTTCCAAAGTCTTTCTTCTTTCAATTACTTCCAACTTTTTTGCTGGAGCTTGTTCATCCATACGGGTAACATGTGCTGTGAAGAGACCTGGTCAGAAGGGATTGATAACACAATAATCTATACACTTTTGTGAACAATTTTTCTTACTTTGTTAGATTTTCGCTGTAAAAATACGCCAATAACAATTGGTCAGACCTAACAAAACACACAAACATTAGCAAATTGGAATATAAAACATATAGTTGGCATACCTGTAAGAATATTTTCCATATTTCCAATGTATTCTCTCTTGAAACACGGTACGGATAATCCATATAACAAACGTTTGTAAAACTGCTCACAAAAGGTTTGACGGCAGTCGTTTTACGTATTGTACGTTATGTACAAACAAACAAGCAGGTAGTAAAATCCACAAGATCGTAAAAATCGATTAAAGTGCTTCCATGAATATAGAGGCAATAGTAATTATTTGAAATCTCACCAATAAAAAGCATTTTGATGCAGTTGACAGGGCGAGCCTTTGCAGTACAGAAAGAGCTGTAACATGTGTATGCAGGTGTTGCCCGTGTAATAAAAATTTATTACATTTCTTATTGATTTGCACGCCACCAGATTTGTGTTGCATCTGCTCCAACAATCCAAAAGAGGCAAATAAAACTGTTGGCGCTTATATGAAAATTTCGAAAGTTTTGTCTCGAACTATTGTGTGAAAGTACGTCGAGAGGGACATCATGACGGGCCCAGTCGTCACTCCCTGAACCAACCCAGAAAGAGCAGTAGACCTAGGCTAATCACATTTCGGTTGGCCCCTTTGTGGGAGATCGTGGTGGTTGTGCGTTGATACCTAGATCGCGCGTAGAGTCTCAATTTAAGTCTCAACGTGGACTTGTGTATCAAAAATCAGTAGAGCTTTAGTCAAAATCAAGGAGGAATTGTCGCACACGTCAGTGTGCTTTTCAAATTGGTACCTGAGGGATTCTGGTCTACTGGGGGCGCTAGTCTGAAGTGACCAACCAGGTTCATTGTATCGTGGTTTTAATCCTACCTATGGAACATGCCACGCAAAAAAGAACCCAAAAGATCAGTATATTTTGTGGGAAAATATATGAGATTTTACAATCTGCCTTCGCTTTATCATATAGCTAGCAAATCTTTCCTTCTTTCCCCTTTGCTACAAATAAGGCAACTGAGACGCTGGTGTCTGCTTCTTTCATCCGCATCTTCCTCCTCTTCCAACATGAATGAAAACGTGAATTTTAAGACCCTAAATCTGTGATTTAGAAAGAGACTTGCCCTCTGGCTACGCCCTTGGGCATTAACGATCCGCATTTCATATTCTAAATTTTTGTCACAGCTAGAAAAGAGTGTGAGGTTACCTTAAAAATACCAAGCTTGGGATTTTGTGGGCGATTTTGGCATTTTTTGGCTATCTTAGGACATTATTTTGATTTTAGGATCCACATTTCGATGATGACTTTTCGTGCGTCCAAACAGTTTGGAGATCTCCGTACCTTGCTTTAATGGATAAGCCACACCACTCAGCAAGTCAGGAGTGCACTTAATTAGCTGGCTTTGACAACGACCTTACATTTTTTCTTAATACAGTTTCTTATCTTTTGAACGTACAACCATAAAACGTTATAAAAACGTGAAATATCGGACTTTATGACATATTTTTTAGCATTCTGAACAAAGTGCTTTGGGGCTAAAGAGAAAATCATTAAGAGCATTTAGATGTTTTAAAAGATCATTTAGATATTTTAAAAGATCAAATGGATATTTTATGAATATCAAATACTTGACTTTACAGTTCCAAAGGGCCAAGACGAGCTTCTCTTAATCTCTTGGCTTGTGTGCTTGAAATTTTTTGCACAAGAGAAAGGAGCCTACAGTTAAACGTCGAATTCGAATGGCAAAGTTGGAGAAGCTTTAGTAACTTCACAGATGGCACCAATAGCTGGCGAAGGTGACCAGTTAAAGATCAAATAGATATAAAATAAAGCATCTTTTTCCATAATTTAAATGAATATCCTATAGATACTTTAATATCATTTTAATTATTTACCATTCAGTCCACATGCATACCGACAAAATCCTCCACTGGATCATCACAAATTATTCTTTTTTGCTGTGTGTAACATCAGCTCAATTCCTTGTACATTCATCTAGTTGCTCTACTACCAAGATTTACCACACAATTCATGACCAACTGTAGCGAAAAGATTAATGTTTTTGAAAAATAAAAAAACAAATCCCTAGGGGGTCTAAAGACTACCACCATCTGTCATTAATTTTAAACCAACACACACACCTGTTTTGCGGAATTAAGTTGAAAAAAATCTTTAATTAATTGCGTCAACATGCCTGAACCCTGACTGGAATGGTGGCCCACCAAGAATTCGAAACCAACCAGTTGCCAACCAACCTGCCGCTTGACCCAATAAAAAGCTGCGCGACGGCGGCGGCGGCACCTTTTTTTCTTCAGGCTTAGGCCAAGTAACAACTTTTTGGTTATTTTACTCTTTTTTTTTGGTTCCCCCCTCTCCATCTTTCTCTGCGTCAGGCTGGTAAGTGGGCCATATAACAGAAATGTGCCAAAAAGCAAAGTGAAAAAAAAAAATTAAATTATAATCGGAAAATTTAATCAGCTTAACGAGTGAAATGAGAATGCAACAGGTTGCCTTAGCGATAACCTTTTTACTTTCAGTGTTCGCGATTGATGGAAATAACTAAGTCATCATCACGCTTTCTACCAACGAGACACTTTTCCAAAAACCTCAAAAACGAAATTCAATTCTCTGGCCGTTAGTGTTTTGTTGGCTTAAAGCCCCGTTATTACTGTTGCCATGATTCTCAATTGGCTGTAGGAAATAATTTTCACTTCACCCAATTTTTTTTTCGCTCCTCTTCAGCGTCTTTAGTTTATGTAAATTTCCGTTGCATTCTGTGGAACTCTAACACATTTTTTATGTTAATGAGTCTTATTAACTGCATGAAAGACTATTCAGTGTTTTGCGTTTTAATTTCAAAATGCCAAACATCTGTAGGCCTTTGTTGTGGTAGTTGTTCAGTAAATAGTGCAGTTAGCTGTAATTGATTAAGCTACCTGAGATTGTTTGCTTAGTGGTGCTTGCCGGTGGTTGTGGCAATTAAACGGTCACAGTGGCTGACTGTGGAGAGTCTTAATTGAAATGCATATAAATATGAATTGATGCTGAGCTGTGCTTGTTTTGTTAATGCCCTTTCTATAAATAATTGAAGAAACAATGCTCCAAAAGTAGAGAGTTTATGGCTTCGAGCAGAGCAAAAGCTTCACAGAAAACCACACAAAATACTAGCACAGCGACACAACTCAGTAAAGTTATATTAAAGAGTTGTGTCTAGAAGGTCCCAAAATAACTATTAGGGATAAAAATGTCACAAACGCTTTCTTGGTATCCACAAAAGTTGCTGATTAGTAAATGGGGCTTTCTGCCCTCACCAAGTGTTGCCAGAATATGAGGTGCGAAAGTTGCTAAATTAAAAAAAAAACAACAAAGAAAGTCAGTCAAGCCCGACTATAACATACTCTATACCCTTAATGTTGCAGCTCGCATTTGCTCACGAGTTTTACGCGCTCATCTCTAAGTTTCTCTCCCATTAAGATTGCCTCTGTTGAACGGAATGCAGTGGTTATGGGTGGGGGGTAAGAGGTGCTAGCTGGCCGTTTTTTGCTCATAACTTGAGTATCGTTCATCCGATCTTTATCATTTCTTCAGCAAATCGATAAATAATTTTGTCTAATAGATATCTCTAGAAGGAACGAACAATCTATCATCAAAACTGTGGGAGATGTTACGTTTTTTGGTCTGCAAACAGCTTTGGAGTCAGAATCTCCAGATTTTTTTGGAAGTCCGAGCCGAACCTGAATCGCCACACAAACAATCAATAAAAATTGGATAGTCTCAATGATCTGAAGGGAAGGTGGTGATTTTGTCACGTAGTCCATACTTTCGCAATAATATTAAATAATAAAATAAATTAAAAAACTTCAAACCATTCTTATGCTCATAAACAGGGCTGCACACCGGTTATGGAACGAACCTGTTTGAATCCGCAATTGCGACTTTTTTAAACTGTGAACCGAACCTTAAACAAAAAACCAAAGTAGAGAAAAATGCAGAACTTAAACATGTTCCTAATCTGGGCGGAGTCTTAACTGTCCTTTTTTGGCTCATAAGCCCCCCGACCCTATAATGTATATATATTCTTGATCAGCATCAACAGCCGTGTCGATATAGCCATGTCCGTCTGTCAGAGATGGTAATAGATTGAGGTTTGACATGTATGCAGTGATTGGAAAGGTACCCAATTATCTTACCTAGGTAAGGTACAAGGTAAATGTTAAAAAATATACCTAGGTAAGGTGAAAGGTAACCGGAATTCCCAGTACCTAGGTAAAGGTAAAGGTACTAAAAAGTTACTTTATTATTTAACCGCCTTGGTTCATCAATTTATATAAGTAATAAATATAAACTGTAAGGGCATAAAACGAAATAATAGGTTTAAAAATTCAGGTTTATTTGGAATCCACTTCAATTTAAAGCTTAGACGGTCTTAATGCGCTCGCTTGAAGTCAAGTTTTCAAAAACCCCTTTTTTAAGAACAGCTGTTCTAGTCGCGCTCAACTTACCTTTAAGATCAGTACTCTTCTAAAGGCTCAGGCTTCACGTGTATTTCTATCAAAAATGTACACGTTTAATTGCTTTTCAGAAATTGAAGTACATAGTTCTGTCAACTGTTAAACCTTTTGGATATCTCTAAGTCCGTATTTGCTATGAATTTCAACTATACTATAGTAGCTCAATTACCTTTCATCAGTGTGTGGGACAATGATACACGCTTATATGCGAGTACTGCAGAGAACCGGCGATATTTTTATATACTCTGTACCGAAGGTACATTGAGTATATTAAGTTCTGTGCAAAAGTATGTAACAGGGAGAAGGAACCGTTTCCGACACCTATAAAGTCCATATATTGCTATGATCAGCATCAACAGCCAAGTCGATAGTAGCCATGTCCGTCTGTCACGTCTGTCCGTCCGTCCGTCCGTCACATCGCGTATGAACGAAGAGATCTCATTTGCAGATGTGTAAGAGATAGAGGTTTGACGATGTATGGAACATACTATTTCTTACACTTGCAGGCAGATCAAGTTTTTTTTCAATTTTTGCCACGCCCCTTCGCGCCCCCACAAGTTGAAAATGTGGAGCACGGCTGAGAGTCCGCTCGTTCCTTCTATAGATAGCTTGTAAGCATGGATCGTATAGTTTTTGAACGCGGAATGTTTACCGGACGTCCAGTTAAACCCACAGAGGTCCCTGATACTTTTCTTATCAATATTGCAGAGTGCGGCAGCATCTCTGCTATAATGTAATCGGAGCGAAATCAAGTACGACCAGTATGTAAAATCGTACCCTATTGACAAGGTAAATGAATATTAAGACCTAGGTAAGGTAAAAGGTACTGGAATTTGAAAATACCGAGGTAAGGTAAAAGGTACACAAAATATGTATCTAGGTATGTACCTAGGTATTTGTACCTAGGTACTTTCAAACACTGCATGTATGCGACATATATTTCTTATACTTGCAGGCAGATAGATTGTTCGTACCTTCAGAGAGATCAAAATTATTTAACGATTTGCTGAAGGAATGATAAAGATCGAGATAAACGATACACAAGTTATGAGCAAAAAAAGATAACCGACCCTCCCCCTCACTTCCTGCCAACCACCACTGAATTCAAACAAACACAATCTTTGGGAGAGAGAGAGAGAGAGAAATTTAGAAATGAGCGTATAACAGCTTATAGCAGCGTATAAAGCTTAGAACGCATAAAACAGCGTTAAGCGTGTATAACACGTATAACGAGTGAGTAAATGTGTCTTATAGCCTATTTCCACCAAAGAAATGAAGCTTCATTTCTTGAAATGACAAGAAATGAAGAAAATGATATCAATTCTTCCATACGAAATTGTTGTTGCATTTTTCCCTTCATTTCTTTCATTTCTCAAAAATGATGTCATTCGCCACGAACGAATTTGGTATTTTTTCAAAAAGTACTCGCTACTCTCTGGCACTACTCGTTACTCGCTGGAAATAGAAAGTGTCATCACTAATAAAATGTTGTTTTAAATTAAAAAAGTAGGCGCAGTTTTGTTTAAAATATAAATTAGTCAAAAAAAGTTGTGTATTTAGCTTTCTGCTGATAGTTCAGGGCGAGAACAATGCGTTCGCCCAGGGTAATTGCTTTCCTGTCGGGTGTACTTTTTTTGGGTAAATTTTGCAAAAAGTCCGCCGTGAATTTGAAAGTGGCACCTGTTGTTTAAATCAAACCATTCAGCAGTTTTTGTCAACGTGGCATTGCGAATGACCAAAATGATGACGATTTGTCAATGGAAACAGCATCATTTTTAGAAATGAAAATGATAAGAAATGAAGCCAGTGGAAATAGTGCTATTAGTCGGGCTTGATCGACTTTCTCACTTGTTTTGTCATCGATTTGTGATGGTGAACACTGCCTAAGAGTATATTTCCTAAACGAACTATGTTTTTTTTGCGGTTGAGAATGTACATTTTCAGGCTATAGATTACAAGTATTAAGCTAAGGTCCCACAGGCAAATAATTGGCACAAATGTTGACGAAAATTTGGCTAAATTGGCATGATGGCAGATTTTGCAAGACTTGAAACGAAAAATATGGTTCCATAGGTAAATAATTTGATCAAACATAACCGAAATTTTCTTAATTTGGCCTAATTAATCAAATTTTGGGCAAATAATTGGCCTGTGGGACATTAGCTTTACCGCCTGCTCTTTCTAAACTCTCTAGCAGCTGGAAAAACCAAACAAATTAGAAAGAATACGTGCTGAGCTGTCAAATGGAATGACTGCCTACTGCGCCAAGTGTTGAAATGTAATTGAATTGAACTGTAAAAGAAATACTGTAAGAATATTTCGACTAGCAATTACGAACGAAAAACCCAGCAGAATGAAGTATCCAACTTGATTCGATCGTTTTCAAGTTTTAAGCACACAAACTAATTACTATGCAATTTTATACATAAAGATTGTAGGTTGATCTTCAAAGAATGTTTTTTTGTGTATTTCTATACAAACTTCATCAGGCTACTTTAGGTTTGTTAGAGCTCTTGTCGGTCCTGAACTTTTACGTTTGTGTTTGTTAAAAATCTTTCTACATTAAAGTCAAAACTGTAGCTATTTCCATGCTGGCCTTCGTCACTAGATTTATTTTCGATTTCTACCTAAAGAGCTCCTTAAATTAATTGTAATTCGATTTCACTCAAACCAAGTTCGTTTCCTAAGTCTTTTGTTTACTTAAAAATACAAAAAATATAAAATTTATTGGTACGCATATTAAAAAATTCCCAACCGGTTTTCGGTATTAACATCAAAAAGAATGAAAACCAAAAAAAAAAAAAAAAACTCCGCCAGCGAAATGTTTTCATTGATGGGCCTTCATTGGTTATAAAATGACACCCAGTCTACCTGAGTCTGAGTTGCGGCTTCATCAAGCCCTCGATTTCCTCTCTCTTTTGAGCTTTGGCGCTGCGCCTCAGGACACATGCACAACATTTTTTACAACGTTGCCAGAACGAACTTGACCAGGCAGGCAGGCACAACCAATACGAGATAAATTGTGGGTTCAGATAACTCTGTTTGGCATTGGATTTCTGTCTGTCGCTGTCGTCTACCTGGGCGCAACTTTCGTTGTGCTGAATTTCATTGTACAATTTTTAAAGGAACTTGACTTGGGCTTGTGGGAAAGGGAAAGTATGTATGCGGTTATTGATACAGCTGAATCAAAATCGAGCTGCGCGCACAGACAACTTTAATTGAATGAAGAAAGGGTGGAGGAGAAACGTTTAAGTTAATTGAATGTGAGAGATTATTGGGCATGAAAAACATAAGAAAGGAAAATTTTACATATCAATTTCATTCGAAAAACGAGCCCAAATGTTTAAGAAAAACTGGAAATCAAATGCCGTTAAAGACTTGCAGTTAGCTGGCACACACACACTTAAAGCATGACACAATATATAGCCCACAGTTCACCCATTTCTATTTGGCACGCAGTTAGAAATAGCCTAATAAAAACCTGGCTGAATGGCTGAATGACTGACTGCCAGACTGACCGGTTCTGCGTTAGCCACTTGCTTTTGAACTTGTCACAGACCATTAAGACCATATTGGTTTGCCAACTTGTTTCCGTTTGACTATGTATGCCTTGTGGGTACATTGACACAGTTTCGTTTTGTGACTCTCTCACAGAGGAGAGAGAGAGAGAGAGAAAGAGGGAGATAGATCAATAAATTCTGTCCATAGGGGCATCCGTTCTCATTGTATGTTTGCTCCATTTTCATTCTAATTATACTTAATTGTTCAATTAGTTGTTATTCAGTTTCCTTGGGTTACTGACCTAACTCAAGTTGACTTTACTTTGTGAAAATATTTACTTGGCGTGTTTTGCCAGGCAGAAATATTTCAACTATTTTTGTTTGTTCTCCCTCAGATCGCTTATCGTGCGGTAAGTGGCCTTTTGTTCTGGCCCAGAGGAATGTGTGTGTGTGTGTGTTGCCTTAATTAAACTTTTTATAAGTGCCAACAATTAACTATTAGCACAACAAAGCAAAGCCTAAGAGGCAGAGGCGGCAAACTAATAAATTTCATGCAACTGAGCGTAACCAGCTCCGGCAGCCAAACAGAAATTGCAGTCTGCAACCGGCTTTGGCATTTTCAAAGCGGTTAGATCAGACACCAGACCTTGATTAAGGTCATTCGCTTGGGATCTGGCCAGGCACTACTACACTCGAAAAATTTTCAACTTGAGTTGTGTAAAATTAACAAGTCAAATTCTCCTCTTAAATTTCACTCAACTTCAACTCGTCGTCCGTCGTCGTTGGTTTGTTAATTGCAGCGTTGGCAGCCACACTTTGGCCCCTGGGTTCTGTATCCACCGTGGCCAATTGTTTGTGCAGACAACAAACAGTTGACGGTTTGATTGCTCAAGTGGCTCAAACTCAAACTCTATTTGCTTTGCTAATGAAAATACCTGCATGACTCTGCACTGAGAACAAAAACTTTCCTTTGTTTTGTATTTATTTCTCCCTCCCTTTACTGAACGCCCCCACCTTAAGACCTGAGCTTGAAATCAATTAGCATTAAATCAAATTTTAAAGCTGAACGCCCTAGAGAAATGGCCATGGTTAAGTCACACAACAATATCTTTGGGTTTCTCTGGCGTTCTTTATATAGGTAGGTAGTTTGGTTTGGTAAAAAGGGGCGTGGAGTGAGATGGGCTATTTGAGATGTGGCTTAGCCATCTTTAATAGAAATCTTTTGCCACAAAGTTATGTTTATGAGGCACATAAAATATTGGAAAAGGCAGAAACCTATAATGCATAAATCGTTTTTAATCATTTTTTTGTTTAGATTGAAGTTGTTGATATTAAAGAAATTTAGTGGGCAGAAATGTCAGTAAAAACGAATTGATTTATGAGAAATTTATTGAAAAAGTATAGTTTCGCTGTGGCACAACAACGTAACGACCTTTAAGTGATTTGTTTTAGAGCGGAAAACGTTTATGAGAAAAGTCAAAGTATGTTAATCGACCCACTCTTATCGAGCATCTTCACAAATCAGTTCACCAAAATTAGAATGAAATTATTTCATTTCAGTACTGTGTTCTATACAATTTATTCATTAATGTTGTAGATTACACACTTGATTCGCATTATAAATCACATGAAGTGTTAGTAGGTGGCACCGTCTTGTTGAAACCACATGTCAATCAAGTCCAATTCTTCCATTTTGGGCAAAAAAAAGTAGGTAATTATCGCAGGGTACTTCGCTCCACTCTAAGGTACGGTGTGAGTCAAGAGGCTTTCAAGAAGAGGACAATGCTGTCCTGTAACTGGACTGTATAGTCAATCAGCTTTGGTTCGTACGGATTATAGCGGTTGAACTTGAACACCTTGGCTATATGAATTGGAAAAGCCAACAAATTTTGTTACATGATTAATATTTTGCTATATTTGGGAGCAATCACCAGATTACTCGCACGTTGCCTCCCAGTTTTCCTTCGACATCAACATGAACATGAGCAACAGAAGCTGAGTTAGGTGAAAGTACACCTCACCATGATTTCAGGACAGGCATGACAATAACTTCGGGATTAGGCTATGGGTCCAGCGACCCTTAGTGGATAGATCCCAACGGTGTTGCCACTTCTCAATGCTTCGCTGCCTCGATTCCTTGCGCCACTCAACCGTGAAGCCGTGTACCTCTCATTTGCTTCTGTGGCCAGCATCCCGGCAATGACCAAAACAGCATCTTCTGACACCGGTACGCAGAAGAGATCCTGAGCGCACTCAGACGGTACGCCCCATTTACGCCCTTTATGTAGCTAGAGAGAGCTTAGCCATAATGGTAGCTGCGAGTTCGCACGTTGCCTCCCTGTTTTCCTTCGACATCAACATGTATGAGACTAAATTATCTTCGGCTATATCACCGCCCATCACCCTGGATAGTTCCGCCCTTTCAGCCTGAAACCTTTTACACACGAACAAGACATGCCTGGCCTCCTCCACAGGGCCTTCTTCGCAGCATGTGCACTCCTCGCTATCAATATGGCCGACTCTTTTCAGGTAGCTTCTAAAACAGCCGTGCCCACTAAGAAGCTGAGTTAGGTGAAAGTTCACCTCACCATGTTATCTAGACAGGCAGGGCAATAACTTCGGGATTAGGCTATGGTTCCAGCGACCCTTAGTGGATAGGTCCCAACGGTGTTGCCACTTCTCAATGCTTCGCTGCCTCGCTTCCTGCTGATGTATAACCCTGTTAGGTTGAATTGCGCCACTCAACCGTGAAGCCCTGTACCTCTCCTTTGCTTCTGTGGCCAACTCGCCAAGCGAAATCATCCCGGCAATGACCAAAGCAGCATCTTCTGACACCGTACGGTATACAGAAGAGATCCTGAGCGCACTTAGACGGTACGCCTCATTTACGCCCTTTATGTAGCTAGAGAACACCATGGAACAATGCCAGATTGTCGCCGCATATAGAATAGTGGCCTTGGTGACACTCGCCAAAAGTCGTCTTCGACCCTGTTTTGGTCCGCGTGTGTTCAGCATGATTCTAGCTTGATTTTGCGGCCTTCTCTCCGACGCACGCCAGATGTTCTTGGAAACATAGCCTTGTGTCCAGCATTACTCCAAGGTATTTAATGGCTCTTTTGGATTTGATTGCTGTGTCATTAATTCTGACCCAAGCTGATTCCACTTTCTTACGGCTGCTCTGTCTTTTGCGCCGCTAGCTCAAGACCCGCCACGCTAAGCGATTATTGGATACGCTCAATGCCAGCATTGCATGCCTCTTCGGTCCGTTGAAGCACTTTGCCTACAGCAACAAATGCCACATCCTCCGTAAAGCCCACTGAAGTGCACTCCTGTGGGGTAGAGAAAGGCGTAGAACCCCGTCGTACATGGCGTTCCATAGAACAGGTCCCAGAACGGAGTCTTGTGGAACACCTGCAGACACCTCTTGGGTTTTATTAGCTTCTGCCGTGGAATACGTAAGAACTCTGCCACTGAAGTATGATCTTATTATTGCCTGGAGTTAAAGCGGAACACCAAATTCACCTAAAGCGCTTAATATTCGACGATTCGCCAATCAGCGCTGTTCAACGCGTTTTTCACATCTAGGGTCCTTTGATCATCGTTTCCAGCTTGAGCCCTTAATAGAACTGCGTGCAATTGTGACCAGTTTTTTCAATCTCATTCACCGTTGACTTTGCCTTTCTAAAACCGAACTGGTTTGGCGAAAGCCCACCAGCTGCACTGATGACCTCATCGAGTCTTTGACTTAAGAGCTTCTCCAGTACCGACCGTATTGAGGAGGCAGATAGGTCTATAGGATGGTGCATCGCTTGGTTGACCTCTTGGTTTAGGAAGGAGTACCAGTAGCGTGTAAGGTCGCTTGGTCTGTGTGTATTGTACGAATTCAGTGGCCTGATTGAATGCATTTATAGAATGACAAATAAATTTACATTGTCGCAAATTCTTCTAAATTAATCATCATCATTTTGGTTAAGCTTTTTGTGTCCTTAAATTAAAATCTGCTCTCAAGTTTAGCAAAGTGAAGGCATACATTGGTATGGTAGTTCCAACTAAATTCAGAATCTTGGTCTTTTGGTGCCCTTGAAAAGATTTTACAAACTTCCAGCATTTGTTATAATTCGTTTTACCTTCAATATGATATAATTACATATATCATTTCATTCGAGTACAAAACATTACCAATTGTCGCCTTTTGCCCACATATAATAGTATTATTGCGCAATCATTCCTCCCCCCTACCCTTCAGACCATTTCAGACCTCGTGTCGTATGCTTAATGTCTTTCTGTACGTGTATTTCATATTGAAATTGACAGTAAGCCAAATTTTTGTCGCATTTCATAAGCGTGTGGCACAATTGTAATTATTATCGCTAGCTTTTGGCTTACATTTTTGGGGGGGTTGTGAAACACATAAGAGTGCAGCGAAATAGAAAGTGATTTGGAGGCGCTGAAAATTGGCAATTTGAAACGATTGCCGCTTGTCGTGTCGTGCGTCCTCGTCGTGGGCTAAAGTAGCGTTTAAATTAGTGTAGGCAAGCGCTGGAACTAATGACGCTGTTGTCTCGTTGTCTTGTTGTCATTTCCAGACTTGCAGCCCAGTCGTGCATTGAACCAGGGGTGTAGGCAAAGTTGCGATATTTTAGGTCCAGCAAATCAAAGTTTTACTTTCGTTGAACGTGGCCCCGTGAAAGTGTGGCATGCCACAAATTCAATTTTTGCTACAAAATTGTGCCAATGGCAAAAACACTTTTACTCTTCAACCAGTTATAAATTCATTTTGAAATCAATAACAAAAACATGTGGAATTTGTTGCAGCAAGGAAAGTGAAAAGTGGCTGGCCTTAGTCTTTTGTTTGGTTTTTAACTAAAAAGGAAGCGATAATTATATTAAATTATGTCTTGTACATAGAAAGTGAATCAAATATTTTAAATTTCAATTTTGAGACTTAAGCAAACAGGTGAAAGTAAAATCTGTGCCAAAACTTAATCAACAGAAATCCACAATAGCAGCAGCAGCAGCAACAACAACTTAACGTGTTTTGGGTGTAGTCTGATTTATGAGCCCAAATTTCTGAAACTGGTTCTCACTTAAGCTTCTAGCTGTGAAATGATGGACAAACATTTGTTTTGTTGCACTTGACACCTCAAAGCGAAAAGGGAAACTGCCTTGGTAACCAAATCGCTTGATTGAATAAATCTTAAGCGGTATTTTGGTACATCTATGGTCGATTTCTCAACTCCCAGACCTCGCTATCTGTCACATAAACTTTCAAATAACAAAGTAAGTGAAACATAAAAGCTATCTAGAAAATGAGAAATCGATCTTAAGTGAGTGTTTGCTTCGAATGTCAGAAACTGAATTAAACTTTGTAGAAAATAGGGTAAAGGGTTCGGTCAGTTGGTTTTAAGAATATATATGCATTCTTGGTAGAGATCGTTTGAATGTCGATGGGGGTCATGAAATTAACTCATTGTTCCCAAGTTGTTGTTCAGTTTCTAATTTTTCATTATTCATTGTTTTTCAACAACAGTGTTTGAGAGGATTTCTAAGATCTAGGGCAATTCAGTTTCAGAACAACGTCTTGCCACTTTTCCTACACTGAAGGTTTAGGTGGTCAAATAAAAAATCTTAAGGATGTATTTGAAATGTGTTTGGAGGCAGTATAAGTGAAGTGATGGCATGCCGGTTTCGATAGATGGCCTAGTTGGGAGCTGTATTTGATGGTATGAAAATACTTTTAATGAAGAGTCTTTGCAGTCGCTCAAGTTCCCTTAGATGTGACTCACAGCACATCACAGACCTAAGCGCAGCTTTAAACAGGCCACATTTGGTGCTTGGCAGAATATGTTGTTGATCACTTTCTTTGAGCTCTAAAGTTTCTCCAAGTAATAAGGCCTTAAGTTGACGTTTCCTTAAAGCGTGATCCCCAAATCTGTTTTTTAACTTGGCTGAGTTCTTGTATGAGTTTCTCATAAGTCGCTCAGATAGTATAATAGTCAATCTGAGAAGCTCAAAAAAGAGCCTATTTGAGTTTCTCAGCCAAATCATATCAACCTGAGGCTTCTCTTATTTCTTTAGTAAATGTAATAGCTTAAGTTATTGAACCCAGATTTCTAAATTCCTATGTTCCTAGATAACGCGATTTACAAAATATTGTGAAAGGACAAAATATTGTGGTAATCAAAATTCTTAAACAAATTTACTTTAGTGATTTTTTCAACTGTACTTTTTTCCAAACAGAAAATGTCCGGTTCGGGCTTAGGTTAGGGAGATTTAATATTCAGAAGGCTCGGTTCTAAAACCTAAAAACTCGAACAGATCCTGTTCAGCCTGGGTTAGTGCGACTACAGGAAGAATTAATACATCTGTCCGTAAAACTTTTGGAACAGACTCCCATGACTCTCTCATTAGAGCTTGCAATGTGGATCTTAATAGTTGTATTTATTTGGAATTATTTGAAAATAACCGCCAAGATGTAAATATATCGATATTTATACTCTGTACCTAATACATGTACATAGAGTATATTAAGTTTGTGCAAAAGTATGTAACAGGGAGTAGGAATTATTTCTGATCCTATAAAGTATGTATATTCTTGATCAGCATCAACAGCAGTGTCGATATAGCCACCCTCTAGTACGGCTGGGATCAGTCACTCTATTTTCGTCAACCCATCGTTGCTCTTTGTACGGCGATGCGTCGTGCCGCCGGTCAAATTGAAACATTGGCCGAACGCGTGTCGAACGAGTGTCGCTAAAGTCGGCCCATACATGGCATTGGGTCGAACGAGCGTCGCTTAAGTCGCCCCATGCATGTCATCGGGTCGAACGAGCGTCGCTTATGTTGCTTCTCTGCATGGCATTGCGTCGACCTAGCGTGCCTGTAGAGCCGTTAACGTATTGAGCGGACATCGCCTTGAAAAATACGTAAGTCGAGCGTCAACGATAGTAACAAAATCGTCGGCGGAACGTTGATACACCGTGGGTCGGCCGTACTAGAGGGCATGTCCGTCTGTCTGTCTATCTGTCTGTACGTCTGTATGAACGCACAGATCTGAAAGATGTTAAGAGATAGAGGATTGACGTGTACGGGACAAATATTTCTTGTACTTGCCGGCAGATCAAGTTTACTTTTAATTTTTGCCACGACCCCTCCCGCCCCCGCAATGTGGAGAAAACGTCATATCTCCCACAGTTTTTTAGTAATCAAGATTATTTATCGATTTGCCATAGGAATAATATAGATCGGATGACCCATAGTCGAGTTATAAGGAAAACAAACAATTATGATGGGTAGCACCGGCCGCAACTGCGATGGGCAGCACTTCACACACTTTATGGCTGTTTTGCCACTTTTGTGTGTCTTCTAACTTAAATTGATCAGATATATACAAACTTTGGGGGGTACAGAGTATGCTATAGTCAGGATTGACCGTCTTTCTTTCTTGTTTTATGTTAAGGTATTTTGAAGACATTGAAGGATGGTCACAACGTATGCAGACACTGTAAAAAAGGGACGACGACGAGACGAGAAATAGACAGATAAATACCTATATGGAGAATACACGTTTGTAAATAGAACACCGTGTAAATAAAAGAACGCAAAACGAAAGAAAAACCCTCTTTTACAAAGTGAAAATAGTTTATTTTCGCTTTTCATTCTCCAATTTTTGATTTTCAGGGTGTATAGAGCTAACGTGCTTGTTGATCAAGAATAAAATCCAAATATTTTGTCATAAAATTCGAACTGATGTTAACATTGTTAAGTCTTATAACAGTGCTTGATGTCTTTCAATAAATTCCTTGTGTTTTCTTTTTGTTAACAAGGACTTTGGCATTTTGTGAAGTTTTCTAAAAGTTCGGCAAATCAGACGTAAAATATTGTAAAGAAAAGTAATTAGACAAGAGCCATGTGAACAACCAGGGGATATTGGACTTAGACTAAGATTTCCAAAACACACAGCAAATGATTGATTCTTATAATTTCTGGGGGGAAGTTCATGCAGTAATATTTGAAAATTAAAACAGTCCAAGAAAGCTTGAGGAGTACCTCTACTTTAGGAGTCTGATGAGAGAGATGGTTATTTCATTGTAACCAAAAACTTCTTGATTCTAAACAGCAATCAGAGTGTGTGAGGGTTCCTTTCAAAATTTCACGATATACAAAATCCTATTTCAATTAACTTGAATGCTACTACTTTATATCAAAAGTTTTCTTCTGAGACTGATCAACCAAAGAGGTTTTAAATGATTCCTTTCGTCAAGGTGAGCTTGCTGACAAGATATCAACCTGTTTGGTTAAGAAGAGGCACAGTCCGCCATAGTAGGCCATAAATCACCAAGAGGGGCAAAGCAAAGAAAGTCTGTAGACAAACAAATTTATGTGTATGCGAGTGTAGAGTGAGGTGTGGATAAATGATTTTTCAACACAAATGTTTTGACTGTTCAGCAGACAGAGAAATTACGTGCAATGATATGGGTAAGGGTCAAGAGATGCAGCTGTTGGGTGTCTATTTCAATGGGAGTTGCTGACAAACAGAAATGGATTTTAATATACCATCAGCAGCAGAGTAAGTGATTTGAAGGTGAAGAAAGCAAGTTTCTAGACAGAGCCAACACACACACACACACACACACACACACGCACACAAATTTCTCCAACTAAAATTTATGCATCGAAATCTGCACAAGAGTGGAGTGAGTGAGTGAGTGCCTCTGGCATCTTTGCAACGCTTGGCATAGCAATTTTGTGAAATTCTTAGCCCGGCTCGTAAGTAATAAGCCTTCACAATTGTGACAACTGCGAGTGTAGCATGATTGTAGGTTTGAACATAACAATTTTGAAAAATATACAAAAGACAAAACTTGACATGGAAAACAAATGAGGCCTGGCTGTAACTGAGAGTTGGGCGGGTGCAGAAATGCACACTGAGAAAAGTGAAACCCTTTTCAATAAGTCTTCTTCTCTTTGTTTCTCTTACAGCTGCCCAACATGAGAGTATCTCACAGATTTCACCCAAGTCGAGCAGTCAAAATCATGTACATCCCAGCATTGAGAGCACCTTGGCCAATACCATCAATAGCCTGGCCGAAAGTCAACCTTCTTTGGCAGATGAAAACGAAACTCGCGCTAGGGTGGAACGTTCGGCTTCGCCCATCTTGGGCTATAACAAGGCAGGACCCAATGATGTACATTTTCCGGAAGAAGGCGATAAAGATGTGTCCGCCGGACGATATTTTCATTATAATATCAAACCCACGGGTACTTATGACGGTGCAGAAATGGAACAGCCACAATCGGAGCGTACACAACGCATGAGAGCAGGCAAAACATTGGAAAAAAGCAGATCCTCTGAGGTGCCTTTTTTAGTGCAAGGGGACCTGCGACCAAGTACGTCGGGGTCCCCAATCAGGCCGAGTCCGAGCAGTACTGCCATCTCAACGACGGCCAGTGCGACCCAGGCACCGCATCATAGTCCACGCCAGAATGGTAATCCCGATATACAGGACATCATAACGGGCATAGTCAAGCTACTCAATGGCAATGTGAATGTGCATGCCAATACCCAGGGAGTGAGACGTCCCTCGGCCAGTCGTATCAATAATCGTGGACCACCACGCATCTCAGAGGTGCAACCTTTGCCCATAGACTATGAGGCACAAAAGCCGGGAACCTCCATGCGCCCTCCACCCTATCCCTTTGATCGTCCGGACAGACCTTTTATCACCGGTGTACCCATACCCGAGCAAATAGTGCCAGTGCGTCCGGGTTTTGTAAGCAATCGTCCGCCTTGGTATCGCAATAAGCCACGTCCACCCATTGCCACCAGTGTGGGTGGCAGTCGTAGACCCTTGCCACAGTATAATCCCTTACCAAAGCCACAGTTGGTGCCCGCTCCTCCGCCACAACTAGAGGAGGAAGTTGTACCCACTGATTTGGAAGCCGTACAACCCACAGATACCACCTATGACTCGGAATTCTCACAGGAAGATGCCAATGCACAGTATATAGAAGTGTCTGATCAGGATACGGATGGCAACAGTGAGGGAGCGGAAGTGGAAGATGATTTGCAGCCACCACCGAAGCCTTCTTCTGCATTGCCTTCTTCAAAAAAGAAGGACGATGGCTACACCACCATCATAGAAACCAGCTCCGTGGTGCATACGGTCATGGGTATGTCCTCCTCTTATGTGCCCATGTCCATGGAGAGTGTGGAACTGGATCCTTCCACCGAAGAGGTCATCTTTATGACAGCCAATCGCACGCCTGGCTTAGAGAGCAGCTCCACCAGTCTAATCACTAGCTCAACCAGCGCCTTCACTAGCATCTTAACCACGCCGCTGAGCGAGTTAAGCAAAATCCAGGACATTAAACCCTCGTCCTCCTCTGAACCCACCATAACTACCACCACTACTAGCACCTCAACTACCACCACCACCACCACCACCACCTCAACCACCACCACCTCAACTACTGAAAAAGCGCCCACTCCTACGCCTTCGCCTGCTCCCTACAAACCCCGTCCTGGCCTTGTTCTAGACGATCCTGAATTTAAGCCCGGGAGCCGTCCACGTCCTGCCATTCCACCTTTAGCCATACAGCCCACCAGACAGCATTTGCCTCCCGGCTATGGTGAAATCTTTGATGTCACCTTATCGGCCATACAGGGACCCGGACCCAAGGGTAGCGGCTCACAGCAGACCATCAATATCAAACCCTTTGGCAGCTATGGCTCGAATGGCAACGCAGACATCATAGTGTCCGCCTCAGGTGACGATGGTTTCGTCTCGATCGATGGCAAGCGCACTTACATCAATCTCTTTGGTGATCCCACAGATCCCCCAGCTGCTGCTGCCACAACGCCAGCCACACGTCTGCCGCAGTTACCGGGTTCAGTTGGAGCGGGTGCGGGTGGAGCGGTGACTCAAAGCAGCGGTGGTTATGCGGTGCCCGAAACGGAAATAGTGGAGCTGCAGCCTCAAAGCAAGGCGCCTCCAGCAGCAGCAGCGCCCACCACAAATGCGGGTCCCACGCGTCCACATTATCGCCAGCGACCCACACAGCCGCCAGTGCGCATCGATACCTGCATAGTGGGCGATGATTCCACCTGTGATCAGGCTCAGCATGAACACTGCAAAACGGATAGTGGGGTATCCAGTTGTCACTGTAGACCAGGTGAGTTTTTCTTTGTAAATAAGCTCAACTTGTACTCAAAACTTGTCCATTCTCAGGCTATTCGCGTCGCAAACATCGTGAACCTTGTCGACGAGTCATCTCCTTTCATTTTGGCCTACGGGTGGATCGCATCTATGAGCATCGCATTGTGTGGGATAACAAGCTAATGGATAGGAATAGTGAACCCTTTGGACAGTTGAGCTATGAGTCCATACGTGCGGTGAGTTGGTTGAATGGAAAATGGGGAAAAGGTAGAGTGAAAACTAAAAATGAAAAATGCCTTACAGCTGGACTCGGCCATGTCCATGACACCCTATTCGGATGAGTTTATGGAGGCCAAAGTTAACAATATTTACAGAGGAGATCCCAATCTGGGTGGCAGTGGTGTCTATGTAAATCTTACGCTGAAGGTGAGTTTATTTGTAAATGTATTGTTTTTTTGTCCAACTGACTGATTCATGATGGGCGGGGTGCCCAAATGGTCAAATGTGCAGCAGAGCTTAGACAATAGCAGTAAAACATATAATATCGGAAGAGGAAACATGTTAAGTAGTCTGAAAAAAGCAACTACCTCTGCCCTATGTCCCATACTGGATTAGAACTTGAAGAGAAACAAACCGATAAATTCCTACACTAAGAAAAAGTAGAACAAATAATTGAAGAACGAACGCTCTTTCAACAAAATATAGCGTTAGAATAGCGTTGAACACGCTCTCACAGTTTCATTTTTCATGGGAGAGAGGTGTGTGCTGCAACTACTGAGAGTGCAATCGGTTATTGAGAGCAGAACACTCGATCACGGCCTTTGTCTGAACTATGATTTATCCGCCAGGCCTTGCCTATGCCTGATAGTCGAGTGAGCTTAAGCTTAAGCGTCGTCTGTGTGTGTTACAGTCTTCGAGGTCCCGTGCTCAAGTAACAGTAAAGTAAAACAAGAAAGAAAGTCGGTCAAGCCCGACTATAACATACTCTGTACCCTTAACGTCGCAGCTCGCATTTGCTCACGAGTTATACGCGCTCATCTCTATGTTTTACTCTCTCTCTCTCTCTCACTAAGATTGCCGTTCAATAGAATGCTGTGGTGATGGGTGGGGGGTGGTGGGTGTTTACTGGCCGTTTTTTGCTCATAACTTGAGTATCGTTCATCCGATCTTTATCCATCCTTCAGCAAATTGATAAATAATTTTGTTTGCAAGGTATCTCTAGAAGGAACGAACGATCTATCTCCAAAACTGTAGGAGATATGAAGTTTTTTCCAAATTGCGGGGGCGGGAGGGGGCGTGGCAAAAATTGAAAATAAACTTGATCTGCCTGCAAGTATAAGAAATATATGTCCCATACATGTCAAACCTCTATCTCTTACCATCTCTGAGATCTCTTCGTTCATACGGACGGACGGACGGACGGACGGACGGACAGACGGACGGACGGACAGACGGTCAGACGGACATGGCTATATCGACTCGGCTGTTGATGCTGATCAAGAATATATATACTTTATAGGATCGGAAACGATTCCTTCTCCCTGTTACATACTTTTGCACAAACTTAATATACTCTATGTACCTTCGGTACAGAGTATAAAAACCGTACTTTTGTGAACGAACATTCTTGAAATTCTCTATTTTTTTCTGAGTGTACTTTCTAAAGAATTTTTGCAGCTGGGCTGAACTTAGGGATCGCTCCAACAAGTTTATTAAGTAGAGAATTGCTAAAATAGAAACTTTAGGGTATGTTTTGGTACTTATCTGCTTTTCCCGGAGTCTTTTGGACCCGCTTTCTAATTCTTTCCCAAGTCAGAAACTCGCAAAGCTACATGCGCTGCCCTGACCGCTTTCAACGAGCTTTCCGCCTATGAATTCTACTTCAACTCACTTCTAATGCACATCCACCTTTCCCGTTCCAAATGAGTCCGCTCTCAATAGTCTGGCACTTGATTCCATTCACTTGAATTTCTCTGACTGTCCCTTCCTTAAGTCAACCATGTCTTTAAAAGCCTCCGCGCAGGACACGCTCGAAACTGGGCTATTCAGGGCCTTTTGTCCCTTTATGGTTGCTAAGCTAGAC
Organism: Lordiphosa magnipectinata; assembly: GCA_037044535.1. Classification (NCBI taxonomy): domain Eukaryota; kingdom Metazoa; phylum Arthropoda; class Insecta; order Diptera; family Drosophilidae; genus Lordiphosa; species Lordiphosa magnipectinata. The sequence goes on from JBAMBO010001223.1 coordinate 510,015, forward strand.
CTTTCAGCCAAAAGCAATCATTTGCTGCCCATATTCCAGCAGGCCCCTCCATTCCGTTGCACTCTGGGCGCACCCTCCAACTCTCCGGTTTTCTATGTGCTATGTTTGGACGTTCATGTACAATGCGACCCATGACAGCATTTGTGGACATACAGGGTGCCTTTAACATTGTCTCACCTGGTGCCATCACCACTGCCTTGGAGGATGGATCAACCTGATGCTCTCAAGTAGAGCAGTGAATTCGAGTCTTGGTGGTGCAACGCTCGTAGATTCGTACACCGAGGCACTCCGCAAGGGGGTGTTCATTCCCCGCTTCTCTGGTTCGTTGCAGTCAACTGCTGCGCCTCATGGAGTCATGGAGGCAACATTGCTCTATTCAAATGCGGAAGTTTTCCACAAAACTTATGTGACACTTTCTGCGGCCTGGGTGTAAGTCCGAAAAATACGGAACTAGTTCTCTTCACACGTAAATACAAAGTTCCAGACCTGATCCCTGCCAAACTAAACAATATAAGCCTGGAGTGAAACAATAATGCCAAGTACCTGGGCGTCGTTCTTGTCAGGAAACTACTCTGGCACAACATTATTACTTTACGAGTAAAGAAGGCATCCATTGCCCTCTTCTCATGTAAGCAGGCGATAGGCCGTAAATGCAGATTTTCCCCTGCAATTGATCATTGGCTTTACTCAGCCATACTGCTCTATGGAGTTCTATAATGGTGGTCTGTACTCGAGAAACCGTCAGTCCTAAGCACTTTACACAAGGTACAGAGAAGTGCTGAAATATGAATGAGCGACGCCCTCCGAACCACAAACCATCATATTTCATCTTCTTTCTCTAGAGTTGATGTCTAAACAGTTAGCGGGCATAACAGCCCTGATATTAAGAGAGTCTAAAGCCTGGAAAGTGGATAACTCAGGACACTCAACTATGCTAAACCATCAAACCGCGGTTCCCGACATCAACGTCATTCCTCCAACTTTGTCGTCAAAATCCCTAGTAGACACTCTGCGATAATTTACCACATAGTAGAGCAGGCATGCCCAAAAGCAGCATACGGCTCTCACCAATACTCATAAAGAAAAGCACCAATACCAACAACAAAATCACATGAAATGGTTGTTGGTCAGTTTGATTGCGCGCGCAAACACCAATCAAAGAAGAGAACAAACCCGGTTTCTGTTCTACGCGACGCATACACACGAAATCGTTTGCATGTGTGTCGTTTTGAATACGATCATTGATTTCCTATCTTCGGTGCAACTACAGGGCATGGCTGTAGTAGAGCAACTGCCATCAACATCTCCACGAATGGATCTGAACTCGATGACAAAGTAGCAGGGGTAGTTTTCCCCACCGACCTAGACTTCAAAATCCCATTCCGGCTCCCTGATCATTGCAGTGTGTAACAAATTTCCGCCAAATATCTTAGCACACTCATGATCGAAGAACAGAATATATACATCTACTCAGATAGTCAACCAGCTCTAAGGGCCCTTGATTAGTACATATACCAAGTATGCCAAAACGCTTACGAAATGCCGTAGATCCTTAAATGCGATTGGTTAGTGTCTCCGTATCCAACTCATCTGAATGCCTGGACACCGCAACATTGAGAGATACGAGTCAGCCGACAAACTGGCTAAGCAGGGCACAGCTCTTCCCAGAGAAGATCTTGATAGGAATGCTCTTGGCCTCTTACAAACTTGCCACAAGGAATGAAACCTGGCGACTGGCTACAGAACGATGGAATAACCTGGAGCCTTTTACGCCAAAGTAGAGATAATATCTCACTTCTGGTCGGGGCCCTAACGGGTCACTGCCTCATCGGCAGGCATGCGGCATGCTTGGCCGTTGCGCACAGCGACTTCAGCTGAAGCTGCAAGTGTAAGGAAGACGAGAAGACATTACTACATATTCTTTGCCAGTGGACAGCTCTTAGTGGAAGGAGACTCAAAACACTTGATCACCCTTTTCTTCTCAACGTCTCGAAAGAGACGGGAGTCGGGAGATTCAGTTTTGAATGTTCAGTTCATGGTCCGGTTCGAAGGACTCAAAAAACCCGTACTGAACCGATTCTACGGGGTTTGGTTTTGGACCTGTTTGCAGCCTTGAACGTCCAACTTTTCCTATCGGTCGAAATGTGTTCGCTCTCGATAGTCTCGCACTTGATTCCACTTACTTGATTTTTTCTGACTTCAGTCTATTCAATATTATAGCACAGGGTTCACATTTTGACATAGTGTATGTGCGTTTTTTTTTGCCCGGCGGCATTGTTGGCGAAGCGAAGAGCTTATACTGTCGATGGTAACCACTGGCAAACTTCTCTGCTCACATTGCCGACCCCTAGACTAAGTACTTTATATAATTTAAGATTTTCAACAATTCCCTCTAATTTTCTTTTAAGCTCGATGAAAGTGTGGAAACCCTAAGACCCAATTTACGTAGCGATGTCCAAAAACATTTGCTGGGTGTACTCCATCGTCGTAACAACAACATCGGCAACTCTGTGTTATATGTCAGCTCACCCGAGGGCGCTGTCTCGGCTCTTCACGATCTGGATGAATGCCAATCTCCGGAACTGAATGATTGTCATGGCAGTGCCAGCTGTAGCAATACCTGGGGCAGTTTTCGTTGTGCCTGTGAGCCGGGTTTGCGTGATCCTTGGGCTGATCAGCCTCAACGAGCGGGACGCGAATGCCAAGCCTGTCCAGACTCCTATTGCAATAATCGTGGCATTTGCAGTTATAACGAGGAGGGCAACCAACTCTGTGCCTGTGACTCGAGCCATTATGGTGCCCAATGTGAAATAGATGGTGAAGTTTTGGGTGTGGCCATTGGTGCTTCAGTGGCTGCGGTGATTATCATAGTTTTGACTTTGGTTTGCTTAATCATGTGGTCACGTCGTTGGCAGCGAGAGCAAAAAAATGCCATGGGTTCACCCGTATTTGGTTATATGAACACCGCACCCTTGAAGTCGGCGGGATTGCCGCAGGCTGGCTATCAGGTGACGCTGGAGGATCGTATGCGTTGGGCACAGATAGCCGATGTGATGGCCCAAACCAATCACTATGGGGTAAGACCAACTACTCAACTGTTAGCTAAAATCCATATTTCTAAAAGATTCATTCGCAGGCTGAGCCCATTGGACCCACTCGACCCTCTTCGGCCATGTTTGCCTATCCAACTCTGGGGGCCTTGGGCATGGGCACTATGGGCGGCATGTCCCTGCAGAGCACCATGCAAATGCATCCCAGTGCCAGCCTGGCACCGCCAGTGCCATTGCCCAGGTAGGTTTCTAATCTTATCAAAGTTGGTTGTTAACTAATCCTTGCTTTTGGCACTTAGAAGACTTGGCCTGGGACCGCGTGCCAATGGCATGCGCACACTGGAGAACTCCAGCTCAAGTGAGGAAGAAGATCGTGCCGATCTGCTGGGACGCAACTTTCAAGTGCCACGACCCAAGAGTCGCAGCAATGGCAGCATAGCCGTGAGTAGTTCACACATACTTATTCCAATTCAAACAAATTATTTATGCGCATTCTCTTTAACAAACAGAATCAGAGTGGCATTTACTATGATGTGGACTATGAGCCCTCAGGCAATGGCATTGGCAATACCAGCGTGGATCATTTATATGGCTCACAGAATCAATCTGTGACGCATTTATCTGGCAATAATCATATTCCCGGTCCTCAGGGTATACCCATGAGCACCTACACTTCAGGACGAGCGCCCAGTAGTTATTATCTAAAGTGAGACAACCCCGTAATTTGGATTTCCCTGTAAATAAACGATATTTAGTTGATAGTTGTAATACTTAAGGCCTAAGGTCAGTCCCTGCGGCGACTGCAGCTGAGATGCGTTTTTGTGCAACATGCGAAATAAAGACTTAGTATTAGGTTTAAGATTAAGTTAACAGCAACTAATCATTAATTTTAATTTAAATAACTTAATTATTCTATTGCAATCCCAGTTAAAGTCAAAATCTAATGCATGAATCTAAGTTAGAGGCGAGTACGAAGTATAAGTATGTAGTTAAGTTAAATTGATGATTGTCATGAGTGAGTTTGTATTGTAAATATTGATAAATGAATAAAAATCAATTAAAAGTCCACATTACACAGAGACGCAGCTCCCAACGCTAGCTTATATCATTAAGAACAGTCATAGGCAACCAACATTTCAGCAATAAACATTTAGGCACTAGTTTATTTTGTCAAAATGCATTAAAGAACTGGAACCAAACTTTGAAACACTAAAACAACCTCGTGTACTTAAAATTTCGCTGTTTTTTGGTCTGTATAGCAGAAATTCAACACTTTAAACTGTAAAAGCAATGCATTTTTATTTTTCCATATTTAATTTATAGAATTTGAGGTTGGAATTTGAAGGGCCTTCTCCATGCATGTATGCTTTCATTCGCTTGATTTCATAGAATGAGACATCAATTCAAATATAACGCCCATTCAAAACAATGACTGTCAAACTGTAAAGCTTTCAAAGTTTTCAGTTGAAACTTTCAAAGCTTTTGCCTTGATATATAATGACTGAAGTGTGAATGGGACAACTATTGTGTATGAGTAGGTAAGGCAGTGTTGTTAATTTACTTGTCAGTCATTTGGCGGGAGCTTTAAGTGATTTGTTTTTTGATTAAACTATTGACATTACAAAAGAAGTATTCTGTTAATTTTTCTTAACTTATATAAAGCTTTAATGGGAACGCATTGTCATCGCCCTAAATTATCTGCAGAAAGCTAAATACACAACAGTTTTTCCACTTATTTATATTTTAAGCGAATAACTGTATTCGTTATTAGATCTATTATAAAAGTCCCAATGGAATGATTACTTATGAAGTTTAATCATTTTTCTTATATGATTAGTTTTGGGGTTTTACTGAACTACTCTGACCTTGATTACCATTGTCTGAGTCAAAAATAAACAAACTCCAAACATAATGATTATTTTGTGTCTAATTTTCACTATTTAAAAAGGAGTTGTGGTGAAATTTATAAATATTCTTAGAAAGTGGACCAATACGAACCTATAAAGCCCAATTATGAGTTTAAAAAATGAATCTTCCATGGCTGATATGCGAAAATTGGCAAACGTGCACAAAGTATTTTCGTCTTATCTCGTCGACAACTATCAAAAGCCGGTGTCAGATCAACACTCAGAGAAAAAATAGAGAATTTCGCTCTTGAATCAAGAGCATTCGTTCTCAAAAGTACGGTGAGAGTGAAAATTCTTGATCCAAGAGCGAAATTCTTGATTCAAGAGTGAATTTTTTATCCCGACATTCCTGATTCAAGAGTTTCAGCTCTTGATCCAAGTATGAATAATTATTGATTCAAGAGTTTCAGTACTTGATCCAAGAACGAATAATTCTCAAAATAAAAAAATTAAAAAGAATATTTGGGGTGGGTGGGGGGTGGGAGAGACACGACCGACCCGACCCGACTGACCCGACCCGACCGACGTGGTGGTCCGTCTCGTCTACCTCCCCCGTCCCACTCACCATTATCAACCACACCAACCCCAACACCACACCACCCACCCACCAAACTTTGTTTTAAGTTGTGATTGATTTTGAGATAACCACACATATATTTTTTTTTTTACTTACTTTTCTGGGACTTGAACTCGGTACCTCGAAAGACTGAAACACACACAGGCGACGGGCAGTTTAGCGAGTTCAGCTAACCTTCGTAAGGTAAAAGACGCGACGAAATCACACTTATAAATAAACGCAGTTGCCTTTATAACACAACAACAAACTGCGCATGCGCTCTCACTCTCTGCGCTCTCATTCTCTCAACGACCAACTGCGCATGCGCCCTCACTCTCTGCGAGAGCGACTCCAACGCTACTCTCTCAAAGTTAAGTTGCCCTCACCCCCCTTGCCTATAAAGAAAATAAGAAAACAAAATTGAGAACGTTTAGAACGAATTTATCTCGATTCCAAGAGCGAAATTCTTGAAAATTCAAGAGCGATTAATTTTTTTTTCAAGAGCGTTCGTACTCAAATTATTCGTTCTAGTTTTTTCTTAGTGAAGGGGCCACTGCCACATTGTCAATCAGTATCGCTTCTATAAAAATCATTTTTTAACTCAAAATTGGATTTTATTGAGAACTCGGGACCTCGAGGGAGGTCGGGTTGCATTCCAACCTTAAATTGTTTTTGTATACCAGGGTTCCCCAAGCAGAGAGCGCGAAAATGTGACTGTGTCTCTCTCTAACACACAGTGATGCATGACTTCGGCAAGCATTCGGTGTGAATTGGCGAGTATGTTCGTGACCCAGGGGCTATCGCTGGGGAACTCTGTTGTATACCCTTGTCCTATATATATTAAAATTGTCCAGATGTTTGTAACGCATAGAAGGAAGCCTCTCCGACCACATAAAGTATACATACTCTTGATCAGCATGCCGAGCTGAGTTGATATATATATGTACACCAAAAAAATTTCAAAAAAAGAGCCATTTTCATTGAAAAAGAGCCAACAAAATTTTCTTCCCCTTATTTATTAAATAAAAATATAACAAATCGTTAAATTATACATTCATTTCATTTCTTGAGTATTATTAAACGTGCAAAAAAAACCCATAAAATATTTCATGTATTAATTAGTTACTGTGGCACTAAAATGTTAAAATTTAAATTTTAATACCAATGGCTTCCTCGGACTTAATTTTATATTGTGCCCAAATTTCAAAACAATCGGATGAGTGGTTACAAAGATAAAACGGTAAATCAAAACAACGTATATCTTAAGAAGTCCGAATAAATATTGGTCTGTAAGTCAAAATACTAAAATAACAACTTGATCTTATCCTAAAGACTTGTGCGAGTATACTAAAGAAATAACGCTTCCAATCTGTAAAAATTTTCCACTTTACGACCAAATACTTTTTTAACATATTCATTAAGGGACGATTTCTCATCTCCTATATAGCTGCTATTTGCCAGATAAACATTGAATTTACTCTGTAGCTTGTTAGACAGACATGTATTCAAAATGGTATTTCTTCGCTTAAAAAAATCGTAGAATTTTTCGAGATACTTTATTTGAACTCCCTACTTTCATAGAGAGTCAATATAAAATATCGGACTCCAAACTAAACGCGCCTAAGCAGCTAACGCGCCTTAAGCTAAAGCTACTAAAAATCTAGACTTGATGGACCATTTCCGAAAACAGATTCGTGTTTAGCAGATGTAAATAATCTAGAACCACTACCAACCCTTCAACTTTCTGAATAAAGTCAGTTTTTGGTGTCTTGTGTTGATTTTAAAGTAGATTCTAGTCTCGATCTGATTGAAATTCCGTATTCAAATCTTTAATAATCTTTAATTTCAACAATACAATTGAAATAACTTTTGATTTCTGGTTTATTCATTAAATTGACTATTTCTTTTGGCTTAAATTGTAGACTTTTAGAGTCTGAGCCAAGGGAAATATTTAGGGAGCATCCCACTGCTCAAGCAAGATCGCGCAACCATTTTGTCAAGGCTATTCCCAAAATTATTATGTGTGGTCTTACTTCGCAGAATTTTTGAAACTCTTTTAATTTCTGCGTCTTTTTCGGGCTCCATGCAAAAGAGTCAATTCCAATAAAAAAGTGCCAGTGCACCAACAGGAAAAAAAAACGAGAGCGTAAGTTAAAGTCGGCTCTAACCAACTTCGATATACCCGTTACTCATGGAAACAAATGTTTAATAGCCTTCCTGTATGCCTGAGGTGGGTCAGCCGAAAAGTATGCAACATTTTTTAACTCTGCTATTTATTATCCGCCAGATATTAATAGACATTTGTCAATTACTAAATCCAACATAAATGACTCCAAATTCATCCCGATAAACAGATCAGACAACAAAACTTTTGAAAACGTATCACCTTTCCTAATAAAAACAAGAAAGAAAGTCGGTCAAGCCCACTATTACATACTCTGCACCCTTAATGTCGCAGCTCGAATTTGGTCACGAGTCAAACGGCCAGTTAACACACAACGCACAACGCAGTGCGCTCTCTAAGTCTCTCTCTCTCTCTCTCTCTCTCTCTCTCACTAAGATTGCTGCTGAACGCAATGCTTAGGTTATGGGTGGGGTGGGTGGTGGGTGTTAACTGACCGTTTTTTGCTCATAACTTGAGTATCGTTCATCCGATCTTTATCATTTCTTTAGCAAATCGATAAATAGAAACTAAATAAAAAACTAGATATCTCTAGAAAGTACGAACCATCTATCATCAAAACTGTAGGAGATATGACGTTTTTTCCAAATTGCGGGGGCGGGAGGGGGCGAGGCAAAAATTGAAAACAAACTTGATCTGCGTGCAGACAATAGGAGTCTACATTTCAAAATTGGTTGCTCTAGCCTCTTCTAGTCTCTGAGATCTAGGTGTTCATACAGACAGACGGACGGACGGACAGACGGACAGACGGACATGGCTATATCGACTCGGCTGTTGATGCTGATCAAGAATATATATACTTTATATGGTCGGAAATGATTCCTTCTGCCTGTTACATACATTTGCACGACTTTAGTATACCCTTTTACTCTACGAGTAACGGGTATAAACACCAATTTTGGTGCAAAAACACCAAGTGTGGCAACCGTGGATATAGCCATGTCCGTCTGTCCGTCCGTTTGTTTCTATGCTATCTCCTCCGTCAGATTTAAAGCTATCTTAACCAAACTTTACAAGAAATCTTTTGGTACAAATACGCTGCACATTTGACGGAACCGGCCGGATCGTATGACTTAAGCATATAGCCATAGGAACTTTCGGTCGAAAAAGTAGTTTTAGTGAGAAAAACTTTTTGTCTTCAACGCAAACGTCCTCAAACCTCGTATTTATAAGTTTTCTATGCTTTTACATAATTCCACCAAGTTTGATGAAAATCGGTCAACTATATAGTATAGCTGCCATACAAAATATAGTTCTGAAAAAAAGTCTTAGTAGCAAAAACTTTTTTGTTTTCAATGCTATCGCTCCCAAACTTGTTACTGTTCAATATTATATGCTAACACACAATTCTGCCAAGTTTGATCTAAATCGGATGACTATAGCATATAGCTGCCATAGGAACGATCGGCCGAAAAAGTAATTCTAGTGAGAAGAACTCTTTTGTTTTCAATGGTAGCGTCTTGATACATTCTAGTTATGAATATTATCGGTTTCAACACAATATTGGGAATTTAGTCAAAATCGGATAAATATATAGTATAGCTGCCATATAACAAACTGGCAAGCAAATGCTTAAAGTAGTGGCTCGCTCTTTTGCTCAGTTTGGGAAATAACTCAGCTAAGAATGTTCGAGGAAATTCATTTGAAACCTTAATTTATATAAATTACACAAGCTGCAAGGGTGTATAAACTTCGGTCGAACCGAAGTTAGCTTTCCTCTTCTCTAAAAGGCAGAAGGAATCATCATATTCCCAGGCCTCTTGCAGTGGACATATGTTGTGGTACGATTGAGTCGTAGAGCCTGAGCTTCGATATGATGCCTCCTCTGGTTCGAAAAGGTGCCTGGTGAAACCATTCATAAAAGTATTGAACTGCGGCCGATGCTCAACTTGAGTGGAGGCTGCGGAGCGAGTCCTGCGTCATCATCATAAGTCGCTCTCAGTGTGTTTTAATCATCCGGAACAGGACTGTAAAGTAGACTTAGGTCAAGTATACTTCCTTGGTGTAAAACAGTTCTAATGGGGCGGATGTTCGATTGGATTATTGTTAACAGCTTTAATCTAAGCTACCAACTATATAAAGTTTGCAGAATCTATGAATAATTTCAAGGCAGCCGCTGTTATTCAACACAAAAAATTGACAAGAATCCACATGAAACATACTTGTATACTTAATCAAGCTCTATACTTGGGTACCACATGATTTGAAGGAAATTCATCTTACTTAGTGTATCAATATCTGCTATTTATTGCTCAAACGTAACGAAAACGATCTGCTTTTGAAAAGGGTTATGAAAAATGGGTTGTCCACAATGAAGTCGATTTAAGGAATTCATGAAGCAAGAGGGATGAGCCGGGCTTAGAGCACAACAAAGGCAGATTTTCAGTCCATGCGGTGAAACTGTAAAGGTATTGTCCACTTTAAGCAGCTGCCACGGAATGAAAATATCAAATTGGATAATCAGATCAAAAAGTAACATGCCTCACTAGCCAATCTCAAAGCTGTTCTTTACCACCATCACAACGCTCGACCGCATATTACTTTCTCGTCACTCGTAGAAACTGATCTTGTACCATTAGATCAGAGCCGGCCAGCTACCAGGAGCCGAAGTCATGATTGAGTGAATCGGTGAACACGGAATTGCAAGTAAAACGGTTGTACTCTGGAGAGAGCTCTCTTGCTCACCAACACAAGCACGTCCTCGCGTCCTCTTCATTTGGCCGGCACTGTATTAGATTGTCCCTTGCTTCGCTCTCTTCAAAATTCTTTTGAAAGGTAAAACATGCGATTCTGATTAGACTGTCCCAAAGCACTTGGTAAAGTTGTTAGTAAAACAAGTGCTTCAACAAATAAACTCCAATTAAAGTAAATGTTATAAATCAAAGAAATAACTCCAACATTTTAATTTATCTAATACCCCACCTTACTCACCTTACAGCCATTCAAATTTATGACATTTCATGTTTGTGTTGGAAAACAAAAAAGAAAATGCTTCATAGTCGCTTTTGAAAAATTTATGACTACTGAGAGTGTGTGTCAGCCACTACTGGTTTGGTTCACACCCACAAATTAAGTGAAATTGTACGAAAAATTAAAAATGTCTTATACGTTGCGTTTGCGTGTGGTACCTGACCAAAAAGTGACCAGCTAACAAGCGGTGATAAAAATGCAAAAGGGGTGTGTGGGGTATGTGAGACTGAAGTTTCAAGATGAAGATGGGCTTGTGGTTATGCAACACGGGGGCGCCAGACAGTCATAAATCAAGTGCTTCAATTTTGATGACTGTCATAATGCCGCCCCCCAAAAATCAACATCTTCAATCTTTAACCTCATCCATATCTAACCATTAGATGGCTAATTTCTGCTAATGCCTATGATGTGATGAAGTTCAATGCCGTTTGGCAGTTCAAAGCGTCGGCATTTAGATTAATCGATCGAGGAATTGGCAGTCTCTTTATCTCACTCTCTGTTGGCCTTTGGCACCTCGGACGCATTTAATTGCGGATGATTTAATAATTATTAACATCAATAGTGTGTGTAGTAGCATAGCTAAAGATTTCATTACATTTATAATGTTTGACCCATTTAGGATTTTCAATTCAATTTTAAAGGCAAATGACACAGCAAGTTTTTCAATTCACTCACGATTTGCCATTATTGTGCGCACTCTTTCATTCATTATTGGCATACATTATGTCATTTAACCAGATTGGCCTTCAAACCCAGAAGACAGCTCCACATTGTGTGTTGTTGTTGCAATAAGTGAATGGAGGGGGCGCAAGCGCAAGTGAAACATCTTTGCCAATGGGGGCCTGGGCGTATACGTGATATTTTTCAAAAAGCCAAAGTCATAAACACAAACTTTGGATGTTCCAGTTCCATTGTGCTGCGCCGCTGCTATTCGCAAGTGTTGCCAAATCATAACTCATCGTTCAGTTCCTTGTGAAGTGTGGCCAGGGCTTGGGCTTGGGCTTGGGTCTGGGGTGGTTGCTTGCCATTTGTCATAATTGGTCGCTCGTGCGCACCTGGAAGATGCGCGCACCGCTTCCAACTTCCTTGTTTTTTTGGCTTTGTTGTCACTTGTCGGTTGTCAGTTTGTCGACACCGTCGTCAATGTAAGGCAAATGACTAAAAAAGAAAACTAACAACAGCAAAAAAAATATTAAACAAACAGCAATTTTTTTCCTGGCGTTGGTCGGTTGAAGCAGGAGGAGAGCACAGTAGTTAAATAATCCACTGAAATACTGAAACAGGTTCGGTTCGATGGTACGAAAGTGTGAGAAATGGTGGGACAGCTGATTTGCCGACAAGCGGAAAATCATCTTCTGTTTGGAAAATCCTTTATATCCGAAAATATTCCCTTTATTTTAGTACCAAAAGCAACATATGAGGTACAAGCTCGTACACCCATCAAAATTAAACAATTTAGTCATCAATTTGAAACCATTGAGTATCAAATATTCTATAATCACACTTGGCTTGAGATGGTATGTCGCCACATCTACTCCGAACTACATTTACTGAGAAACCAATACTGTAGGATATGATGGTGGCGTTGGCATCCGTGAGGAAGGTAGCAATGGCGACGGTATTGGCGGTGAAAATTCTATGGGTGGCCGGTGTAGGGTTGCTCCAACGGTTTCTTGACAGAAGCTGCAATTTGTAATTTCTGGAAGCAGAACATCTGTGACTTGCTGTGATGAGCTGTTGGAGTTGTAGTTAGCATCGTTGCTTCGATTGGGGGTCAATAAGCAAGTTTGCCTGAGCAGGCTGAGGTTGCCTCTTGTCGAGGTGGTTGTTTTGCCTCTAGTTGAGGACTTTGTAGTTCCTGCGCCTCTGGTTGAGATGCCTCGAATTGAGGACGTTGAGGTGACTCTAGTTTAGGACTTTGAGATGGTTGTATTTCCTCTAGTTGAGGATTTTGAGGTGCCTCCAGTTGTGGACTCTGAGGTGCCTCTAGTTGAGACCTTTGATTGTAATGTTGTTGTTGTAGCGGCGTCTGGAAAGATATGTATGTACGTAGAGAGTGAAAGTGAAAGAATAGATAGAGGGTCAAGGTAAATAGAGATGTAGAGCTAATCGGGGGCCAGGTCGAGGAATAGGGCGGCCTCGACTGGGTGGGTCCAGAGGTCCGCTGGTACCAGGTCTAGTGGGATTGCGGGGGCACTCAAAGAGATGCTTGGTGTCGTGTGGGCTGTGGCTCGCATTTGAGGACATTCGTCCACAACATCGGGGTTAATCCAGCGAGAGGAAGCTGTTCAGGAGCTTGGATTTTCCTGATCGTAGCAGGGAAAGTGTGGTCCTTGAATTTCGTTGGAGTGTCAGTTCCGACGAGTCAACGGGGGGAGGTCTGCCGCCCAGGACTACATTGAGCCGGTAGGTTCCTATGGCTTCAGCTACGATGGAGGTGTGGACCTGCTTTTTGGCCTCTGCGCATGAAGAGGCGGTGTGCGGGCCATCACCTAGGAGTTGGTGAACGGGTGGAAGCTCATTCCTCAGGTCGAATCGCACTGCACGTGGACGCTGGGACATATTTAGGAGGGTGCAGGCGTGATTTGGGTGGGATTTCTGCTGGCATCCGATTGAGGTATTGTTGTGTTAGGCGTTTAGTTGTGTAGACGGACTGGGAGAATATCTGCCTCCTGGTTGCAGGTGATCGGTTTGATTGATATCGTTATGAGTGCTATAACTGAACCCGAACTAATCATAAAGTTATGTTTTGCCTTTAGTTGAGGACTTTGTAGTTCCAGTGCCTCTAGTTGAGGACTTTGAGGTGGTTGTTTTTTCTCTAGTTGAGGACTTTGAGGTGCCTCCAGCTGTGTAATTTGAGGTGCCTCTAGTTGAGACCTTTGATTGATATGAGTGCTATGACTGAACCCGTAGAGAGGTGGAAAATTTGGAGCTGATACTCCCTCTTACGGGGGGGCGAATGTATGTTCGCTATCATAGGCCGGCTGTGCAGCTATTTTAGTTCACCTGCGTGGTGTTGCAGCTATCTTGATTGAGCATCCGGCGATAAACTGCTCGGAGCGAGCACGTACATAGCTCTTAAACTCAATGTTGGATTGGATACATGTAAGCGTAGGATCAAATACATGCCGGCACAGGTCGATAGACAAGATGTGGCGTGGTAGGCAGGTGTGGACTGGTCTGGTACACTTTCCATAGAAGTATGGCGGAATGGCTGTTGTGGCTGAAACTGTTGTCAACCTGCAGCAGGTGCGTACTGCTTGGGGCACAGAAAGGCTGTGTGCGTGTGTCCGAAAAGCTTCAAGTTGTTGCTGCTGTTGCATTGCGTTTGTGGGTGTGTGAATGTATCTATGTACATATGTGTGTTCAGGCTGGCATTAATTGCTGTGGCCCCATCGAAGTCAACAGTTGTTCAGTTCGTAATGATGCCGTTCGAGATGATAGTTCTTCCTGCACAGTCTCCAACCGGCTTTTCATCTCCTCAGTTGCCATTTCTAAGCCGTTGCTGTCGAAATAGTGCTCTTCGTTTTCAGTTGAAACGTCGCCGTTTGATTTTGTTGAGCGTAGGTTGTATTTCGTCATGTAAGTATATTACATTTGAGCGCAATGTGCTCTTTGTCGATGTTAGGCTTGACCGACTTTCTTACTTGTTTGTACATATTAATTGTTAGTATCAATTTTATACTAGGTCTTAGTTCATCGCCAGCTGCGAGGCATTGTTCGTTTCACCTTTTAGCTTCAAATTAATATTTTTGCGTATCAATTTAATATTCTAGGTATCAAATTAATACCCAAAATATCAATTTGAAACTCTCTAGATTGCAGTATAAATTTGACATTATTAAATTGATATTGATACAAATTTTTTTGAGTGTAGAAGCTCATTAATTAAGTTCCTTATCAATTTGTCATAAAATAAACTCACATAATTTGTCATTATATAAAAACACACATTAAAAAAAAAAAATGGTTAATGTGCAAGTAAGCTAATTGGTGTGGAAAACTCAGCCAATGCAGAGACCCACTGTATCCAGGAGTATTTTTATTTCTGTGTGTGCAAGCGGAACCCCCTCCACCCCAGTTTTCAACTTGCCTTGGCTTGCGACAGTTTTGTCAGCTTCAGCTTCAGATGGGTCACACATCAATAAAGTCATTCAAAAACTCAAAACAAACTGCATAAATTTTGCCTTTTAATGAGCAAAAAGTGATTCGCACGTCTGCCAATGGCTTATATTTTATTACTCTATCATCATTTGCCACTGGCTCTTGAACTTCCCCTACGCCCACTGGGCGAGGTGCACACCATTATTCATGCAACTGTCACCTTTGGACAGGCAAAGACCCTCATTCAATTGGCAGCTCCTCAGCTGGGAGAAAGGCGAGTAACTATCTGCTGGTGCTGCTGCTGCTGATGTAATGTGGTTGCATCTTCGCCTCATATCGATGGTTTAGTCACGGCCCACGACAATGATTGCGCAATATCTAATTGTACTACAGGAAGATGAGCCAGGCATTATTTCCGCTTTAATATTGCAGTGACCCCAAGCCTGTTTTGTGGGTGCCCCAGCCAAATCCTCACTCTCTCTCTCTCCTATCGCATTGGCCAATTGCCGAACAGTTGGCAAACTAGCTTGTTTCATTAGCAATATTTGTCAAAGTATTATAAAATATTGCGAATGCAGCCCCGTTTCAGGTGTCTTCATTTTTGTTTGCAGCTAAGCCGGATTACACTGGGAGAAACAAAAAACATATTAAAGAGTGTTAAAGGAGCATTAATGAAGCTGTAAAGATAACTATAAACTATAAGGAAGCAAATTTTTAACAAGTTAAAGCACTGCAGCTAAGTTTGAAAAGTCATTGGCCTTAGTTAAAAAAACGACATTTGATTTGCTTGTTTAGTGTAATCCATCAGATTGATTGTTGGTTAAGACTCATAAAGTATTATCACACTATTGAATTGTGGTGAAATACTTTGAAAAGTACGTAAAAGTGTCCAATTCCATCCGAAGGACCATACGGACAAAAGAGATTGACCAAATGCATAAATTAGTTGGCTTGGTTATGATCAGAGAACTTCAGCGAGCTCACACGTGTATGCTCATTCACCCTTGCTACAAATGTGGTACGAGTAAACTTAAAGCTCAAAGCTCGTTGACCATTATCAACTAGCATACACAAAACAAAAAACTTAAAAGTGATCGTGTATTGTCATTGTAATAGCGAGCTCGTATACTGCATAGTAGAAATACATAAGTTGACTCGTAGCTTCGGCTACAAGTCACCGCGAGTACTTGTTGCCGAAGTCAAAGATCTATTGCGGACTGTTACGTTCACAGCGCGTACACGAGTAACCCAAGCATGTAAAAACAACTTGTAAGAGCAAAAGAGATGATTTGATTACATGATTTTGGCATGTATTCGTCTGCAGCTACTTTGATTTCGTTTTAGAGTTTAAACAACACAACAACAAGGCGAGCAAGCCGCGTGTATTATAGTGTGTAACTCGCTTGATACCCGCCCGTGGCCGCCGTAAAGCTCGCTGTTACACGTTTAGCCAATAGCTTTAACAAGCTTGTTCAATTATTACTCGTGTGTAAAAAAAGCTTACACGTTCTGACACAATGTGCTTACGATCATTTCTTGTGTGTCACACCAAAGTGGCGTGCACAAACAAGCCGAGTAAATGCGCGAGTGTACACGAACATTAAGTACTCGTTGGAGGTGTCTGGTTATGATACCTGCTGGTGAGCATACTGATTTGGGCGCATACTGTATACATACTATAGTTCTATGCCTCACATACAAGGGAGAATCCGCAATGCGCTGGAGTTCTGGGCTTGCAGAAGACTCTAGTTTCAGTTTCAGTTCTAGTAGTTCCAAGAAAGCAAACGAAAAAAACGTCCGCTAGGGGCCAATCGAGCTCCTTCGCCCCGGCTGCCACAGTGGCTGCTGTTCGAGTTACATGGGCTTTCTAAGTCAAGCAGCGGTCAAGAGTAACCAGTGAATTTTGCTTACTGATTTGAAGTTTGGAGTCAACCTGTTGGGGGAGGACTGTATTCTAGACCAAAACTCTCTCTCCCACATCTAAAGTGCTACGCTTTTGCTCAACAACTTTTGTCAGCCAGAGTTTTCCTTTTTATAGCCTTGTAGATGGTATATTAAAATTGAAGTAAGCATCTCCGACCACACAAAGTATATATATTCTTGATCAGCATAAGGCGCTGAGTTCTTATAGCCATGTCCGTCTGTTTCTAAGCTGTCTCCTCCGTCAGTTTTAAAGCTATCTAAACCAAACTTTGCACGAAGTCTTTTGGTACAAATGCCCTGCACATTTGTCAAAACCGGCCGGATCCGACGACATTAGCATATAGCTGCCATAGGAAGCATCGTTCGAAAAAGTAGTTTTAGTGAGAAAAACTTTTTTGTCTTCAACGCAAACGTCCCCAAACCTCGTATTTATAAGTTTTCTATGCCTTCACATAATTCCACCAAGTTTTATGAAAATCGGCCAACTATATAGTATAGCTGCCATACAAAAGTTAGGTCTAAAAAAATTCTTAGTAGGAAAAACTTTTTTGTTTTCAATGCTATCACTACCAAACTTGTTATTGGTCAATATTATATGCTATCACACAATTCTGCCAAGTTTGAACCAAATCGGATGACTATAGACTATAGCTGCCATAGGAACTATCGGTTGAAAAAGTAGTTCTAGTGAGAAAAACTTTTTTGTCTTCAACGCAAACGTCCCCAAACCTCGTATTTATAAGTTTTCTATGCCTTCACATAATTCCACCAAGTTTTATGATAATCCGCCAACTATATAGTGTAGCTGTCATACAAAAGTTAGGTCTGAAAAAAATTCTTAGTAGGAAAAACTTTTTTGTTTGCAATGGTAGCTTCTTTCTACCTTCCAGCCTTGAATATTATCAGTTTCCACACAATTTTGGTGAGTTTGGTCAAAATCGGATGAATATATCGTATAGCTGCCACATAACAAACTGGCAATCAAATGCTCAAAGTAGTGGCGCCATTAAACTACGGTCGAGCCGAAGTTAGCTATCCTCTATTTTTGTGTTTGAAACAGGTTTTTGTTTCATTTGACGAACGTCTGGGATGCCAGAAATCTTGGGCTGTGAGGCGTCACTTTCTATCTTATGTAGAAGTTTTGAGTCGCCGCTTTATACTTGATCTTGTTCTTAAGTTGTTGGACCAGCAGCCTATTCATTGTGTTAACGGGCCCATCTCTGCTTTATTTCTTTGTAGGAGCTAGATTAAGCGGAGATTTTAGATGCGTGATACTTCTCTACATAGACCAATTTGTAACAAAAAGTTCCTTTTAAATTACTTTGATAGTATCACAAACTTGAGCAGCAAGACCATCTATATTGCAAATACTGATAGATGGTTAGATAAGAAAGGGTGTCCTAGGATTCCCTAAGCATATCGAGCATAGGTGTTTATGAATCGCTAATTGTTTACGTATACTAAATATGTTCTTCGTCTTCTTCTGATTACTTATAATGATATCTACATTGGGTGTTGAGAAAGCTAGTCCGCATTTCTTATTTTAAAGAAACTTAAAGAAAAGCTCGGCGTAAAGGGAATTCAGTCGAAAGAAGAGGTTTTCTGAAATGCCTTTTTAGCAGACCTAGGCTTACAAATTTTGAAAAAAAGTAGAATAAAGAGCATTGCCCTGAAACAGAAGTCAGTTATGTAAGGCAAAATATTCTTGTATTTCAAAGCATTCATTTTTTTGTTCGGCTGCTGCCGACTCAATGGAGAGTGTAGAGAGCTTTAAAGCTCGTGGATTGAATGTGTTCAACGCACTGACTACTCTTGTCTGCTGACTTAAAATACTATTCGAACGACTTAAATTCTGTCTACGCGCCCTGGCCTAAAAGGAACGCGCCCTGGCCTAGAGGAAACCTGCTGAAGAACTTTCGTTGATGTTTTGTCAAAAACATAACTCAAAACTGAAATACTTGATGCAGGTTGAAACTTATATTTCGATTTAGCAACACACTTTTTGAATTGTTCTATAATTCGTAAATGAAACAAAGTTTTTAATTGAACTAGAACTTAAACTAGAATTCAAAGTTACACTCCCGCTACACCGAAGCAACGGGGAAGGCAATTCCTCTTGCATTTGGTTTGGTGTTTATGTGAGGGGGTGGGGGGTCAATTTGGAAATATATTCCCAGTTGACGCGGATCACCTCATTTGCTCACAGTGTATTAATGAGGAAATCGCCCACTGCAGCTGCCGAATCGCATCAAGCAGTTAGGCAAACAGGCAGGAGTGGACGACTATGAGACGAGTCTACGCAAATTGGAATGTGAGACCTCTGACTGTGCGAAAAATCGCTTGGCTTAGCTTCGTTTTTGGCCAGATTGCATAATATGCAATATATAAAAAATAAAGCTGTATGGACTGGACTGAGCCACTGAGCCGGTTTGGCCACCAAAAATGCAACTGTATCTGTTGCTCTTTGTGTTGTACAAAAGGACGATTGGCCAAATTGCCATAATCAAGTGGCTTTGTATGTGTTCTGTATGTGTTTGTATGTCAGCATCTTCTTGTTTAATGGCCATTGCAACAACAGAAATAACCACTTTTTTGTGTCTGCCATAAATAACCGTTAATACTTGTTGCCTGTGTTTTCTGGACGACCTTGGTGTACACTGATCATCTTTCGCATACAATTTTGATATTAATTTCGATTGGCCACCTGCTGCTTAATCCCCCGCCAGCGTTTACGCACTTTCAACTCTGTCTACTTAGGCAATTAATTCCATTTTCTTGGCTCGCCATTGGCTGCACTTGCTCTCAACTCTGATGCAACACGATGAATGAAATCAATTTATTTGGTCAAAACTGCAATTAGCCTGTAATTTCATTTACCATGTATGTGGGTCAACTGCAAGAGGCCGCCGTGGCAACAATGACATTAACGTCAACACTTGAACCAAAACAAAGACGAGACGCCGAGCACCTGCAGCTCAATGCTTGATGCTCGGCCACGTAACGAATTGGAGCGACCCGCTCGCCGCAAGTGAAGAAAGCCATAAGCAATTACGGGCGTGAGATGGCAACGATGACGTTGCCAAACGTTGCTGGACATTGGGGAGTCTGAGTGTCTGTGTGTGGACACATTTGGACTAGGCCTGATTAAAAAGCCTTGATTGAAGGTTAAGCATGTGTGAATGTTTGTTATGGGCAATTGTCTTGCCCAAGAGTGCCTACATTGCCACAAGCGATGCAATGGGGCGTATGCGACATAAAAAATAAAGTATACGTCAAGTATGCCCTGGGAAATGCATATGCTTGAGTGTGCTTAGATACCAATCACTGTCAATTGTTAAGTTAGACGATGTCAAAATAATTAATAATAAAATGCAAAAAAAAAATACTATACACTTTGATAGTTAAAAACGAGCTAGAAAGTGGGTCAAGCCCTGCTGAAACATAGTCGGGACTTAAATGATGAAGCAAACGTTCATGAAGTTCTGAAAATCAAGGGAATTCTACTAGATTTGTTGAACAAAATCTATAGAATCTTCATTGTATGCCTATACTCTCAGCGTTATACTTTATATCTTGAGGAGTCGACAGAAAGTGACAGTTCCTCTAGGGCAGGGTTTGTTTGTGAGAGTGAAGACGTAAACCAGCTCTGACTTGCTTCATCGACTGTTAGCCGGCTACTGAAAAGCAGTTTGCTCTCTTGACACAAGTCTCGGCATGGTTTTGAAAATTGGAGTCGCAAAAGATGTTGTAGCTGTGTATTCACAGGACTCCAGCTGATCTAAAACAACCGGGTAAAAGGTGCGTTTATCTGATGGCTCTGGTTTCACAATTTATTGATCCCGTTCGCAGGCCTTTTTGAGTGTTATAAGGACAGACGTAACCTTTATTTAGGATCTTACCGCGATTTTTTGAAACCGCTTTTACTGAAAGCGGCACTTTTGACGCATTTATCAGAGACAATGTCTCTGTCTGTCCGAGATAGAGGTTTGACATGTTTGGGACATATATTTCTTATACTTGCAGGCAGATCAAGTTTATTTTCAATTTTTGCCACACCCTCTCCCGCCCCCGCAATTTGGAAAAAACGTCACACCTCCCACAGTTTCGAAGATAGATGGTTCTTACTTTTTAAAAGTAGTAAGGAATTAGCATTATTTATCGATTTGTCGAAGAAATGATAAAGATCAGATGAACGATACTCAAGTTCTGACCAAAAATCAGTTCCAATCAAAGGTCAGTTTTGAAATGGTGTGGCAGCTCTGGCCACCTCTGGTCACACCATTCAGCGAACACCATCCCTGACGCGATAGCAGAACAACAACACGCGCCATCCCTGGCGCTCAGTTTCTGGCTTGGCTTCGATTAGCGCGGGTGGCTCCCGCTTCGCTCCGTTCGACTCAACGATAATGGTTAGCTTAAGTTACATTCAATAAAGTTAGTTACTTATCAAACCTAGTAGCTAAAATGGTGTGGCAGCCCTGGCCACCTCTGGTCACACCATCCCTGACGCGATAGCAGAACAACAACACGCGCCATCCCTGGCGCTCAGTTTCTGGCTTGGCTTCGGCCAAGCGCGGCACGCGCCTTCATCGCTCCGTTCGACTTGACGATAATTGTTAGCTTAAGTTATTATTCAATAAAGTTAGTTACACATCAAACCACTTTAGCTAAAGTGGTGACCCCCGACTAAGTTAAAGAACACAAACAATAAACATAACAAAGTTATTTTCAATTTAATTACGGTCAAGCAACGCGCCTCAATTTGTTGTTGTTGTTTTATCGTGCAAAAATTGTCTGATGCAATTCACATTGGTAGATGACGAAATATAATTTGCGCTCCACTCAACGAGACACAAGGAGTGACGACGAGGAAACCTTCTTTGACAGCAGAAACAACATCAACATGGCAAAGAAGTAGCTGTTTCAACGGAGCGCCTTAAGCCGGCGTTCGTGGCGAGGGAACAAGAAACCGGAAACGATTCACAGCCACCAAAGACGCTGCGCACATACGAACGACCTCGTAAGGTTACATTCGCTCCCGACCTGGTCACTGGGGAGGGAGTAGCTGTGGCATCACCAAGTCAGTCCGTGAGGCGATAGTTGCAGCCACTTATCGATAGGAGTGGCAAGC
The DNA here is from genome assembly GCA_037044535.1 of Lordiphosa magnipectinata. Lineage (NCBI taxonomy): Eukaryota > Metazoa > Arthropoda > Insecta > Diptera > Drosophilidae > Lordiphosa > Lordiphosa magnipectinata. The sequence continues at coordinate 531,838 of JBAMBO010001223.1, forward strand.
TATCGATACAACACGAGGCCATCGCGAACCTGGACGAAGCGTCATTGCATCATCGTCATTCATTCATTTTAGCGTGTAATACTATTATTAAATAAAGTTAGTTACTAAAGATAACTAAAATGGTTACAGTAGTGGCGCCATCAATTGGTCAGTTTTGGAAATCAAGTAGTGTCGCCATCTATTGGTCAAGTTATGAAAGGTACATAGTATACTACAGTCGTGCTTACTTGTTTAACCTTAAAGTTGCTTTCTGGTTTCGAATCGAAACTTTTATGATATTCCATTTAAGTTTAATTTTGTCTTTCAAATAAATTATCCCAAAAAATTCCGTAAATTTGTTAAGCGAAGATATATCATTTAGAATGTATGTGTTCGAAATGACAAAACTGTCTACTGCCGAAAGGTATGCAATGCTTTAAACAGTACACTAGTCTAGCCATTTGTATTGGACTCTACAGAAAATGTTTAACAACAGCATTGGACACCTCAGCTAAAGCGGCAGGCCTCAAAATCAACACGGCGAAGACGAAAGCGCTCAGCATCCGTTCCGGACAAACCCAGGCTCTGGTTTTGGACGAAAAGCCAATTGAGCAAGTTCAGCAATTCAGCTACCTGGGTAGTCGCTGTTGATGGAGGGACGGAACTGGATGTGGATTCGCGTCTGCAAAAGGCTAAAGGTGAAGTTGGGATGCTGTCAGCTGTTTGGCGATGCTCGTCATATCCACGCTGGCTCAAAATCAGGCTCTTCATGTCAAACGTAATGCCAGTGCTTCTATACAGTTCTTCCACTTGGAAAATTACAACTTCCATAGTGTCAAAACTGCAAACATTTGTGAACCGTTGCCTGCGTCGCATATTCTGCATTTTCTGGCCTGACAGAACACGCAATACGCAATACACAATAATACGCAGAATGAAATGGAGCTGGATAGGACACACATTGCGGAAAAATAACAACAACATCGCAAGGAAGGCAATGGAGTGGAACCCGTTGGACGGAGTCGGGCGGACACCGGGCAGACCCACAGAAACTTGGAGGAGGACTGTCGTTGGGGACTGTTGGGGAGAACTCAAAGCGACAGCTAACAACAGAGTTCGCTGGACAAGACTAGTTGATGCCCTATGTCCCACTCGGGATTGGAACTAGAAGAAGAAGATTGCATACCTTTGGGCAGTAGACAATTTTGTCATTTTGAACACATTTATTTAAAATGGTACATCAGCGCTTTAAGAAATCGTAGAATTGTTTGGGATAGTTTATTTTAAAGTTTAGAAATGGCACTTTAAGACAATATTAAAGATAATCAAAACAAAATAAAATTAAAAGAACAATAGTCATTTTAAGCGACTTTAAGCTCAAATAACCAAAAATCCAGACACGATGGGCCATTTTCCAAATCAGACACGACAATCATCAAGAACGACCATCACACCTTCAATAAACTGAATAAGCTCTTTTTTTGTTGCCTTGAATTATTTAGAAGTGCGACAAACAACTTACTTCGACTTTTGGCAAAGAAGCGCCTTGTTTGGCCACTAAGAAAAACTGCTACAATAACTTAATCGTGAACGTTCTTCGCTGCAGGACGAATCTCTAAAAGCTTCTGCCACGCTGCGACTGTTTCTTTTGAGAAGCGTAGGACAATACATATGTAGTTCGGTGACAGCTTGGTTGGTGGTTGAATAGGATTAGTAATAGCTGAGCAGATTCGGTCACTACCTTTTTTCATTTGCATTCCATTACTTTTGATAGATGGGAGCAAGTTTTATAGTTTTTAAATGGATGAGCCTAGCAACATGTGTCCAAGCATACTGCATACTTATAGCTTTTAATCTGTTTGATCTGTTACTTTCAATAACTCTGCAAAGCCTCATCTTGTAAAGCCTCTGCTTCTGTCAACTTTTCAGCAATCCAGAGTAAACCTTAACTGAATCGTCAAACTTACCAAACTTACTTTTTTGGTAAGTTTAATATCAGTGTTTCTTTCTAATTGTTTCATTTCTTGTTTCATTACATATACGCGTATGTATGTATATTTTGAGTCAAAACTGTTGACCTTCCATGTGATTATTAAAAATATGAATACAACTAGACAAATATACCAAACTACTGTAAAAACCTCTTCAAACTCTCATTATTTTGCTATTACATCTCTAATTTCTCTTATAACATTTACAACTTGTCTTTGCCTACTTTACCTTAATTTGAGCATCAACTATCAAACTATCCTTTGGCATTTTCCAACCAATTTCACATGCTGCCAATGGTTAACTGCGACCACAAAACCTGTCCACCGACCATCATACATAAAGCCATGCATAACCCAAATAAAAGTCCAGATCAATAAAATGATGCCGTAAATTATGCAATTGGCCAACTAAACGGGACAGGGACTGCAGCGAAAGGTGTTTATGTATAGCCGACAGCCACATCTTCGGTACCAGGCCCTGGCCTCAGTTGTTGGTTTCGGTTTTGCAGTCAATCTGTTGGGCACGTTTCAGGAATTTCAATTTCAATTTCGTTTTCGTTCGACAAACGCACGCCTGAAAAGTGGAGTGGAAGCCCAAGCAAGAGCAAGTTACACTTGCGCATTCTTCATTATTTTGGTTTTTTTTTCTGCTGTGAAGGCCGTTCCGACTGCAACTGCAATTCGTCTGCAACGTCTCCTCCTTTAAAGGTGATGTAAGAGTCGTTGTGCTTGGGCTGTGCTCAACTTGTGGACACTGTCGCTTGCAATTTTGCATATTATTTATGAGACGAGTGGTTTGGGGGCCGTGAAGGGTCAGCTTTGTGCATGGTATGTGCAAGCCCCACCCTAGAGCAAAACCGAGTGTTAATTGCCAAACAGTTGCAAATAGTTTTTCGGTCTTGGCGCATTTATCAAACGCTAATGGCCAACTTTTGTGGTATTCATAAAACGCGCGTCTTATTACCACGCTAAAAATATGTTAAACGCCATTTAGTACACTTGGCCCCCGGAGCCACTGAAGCGGAGCAGTTCGTTCGGTCATCGCTTCACGTCTTTATACTCACAATCGCGTCCCGTTGCGGAGGTCATTTTGCGCCAATAGAGCGCTTAGGTCGTCCCGTCCATAAAAGGCAATTGGTGTTTGCTTACCAAATGCCTTTCAGGCAAAAGACGGTGGCGGCAGCGGCACCAGGCCAAACTGAACTGTGCTAATTGTTTGTCACTGAAAATCAGTCGACATGGTTAATCATGCCATATAAAATGCGGGCACGTAACTACAATTGGTTATAGCTTAAGACTACTTAGCCGCACACGACCAGAGCAGGCCATCAAAATCAATCGCCCACAGCAATTGACCTTATGGATATGGAGCTACATGTCCATTACTACATTAATCAATTGTACACTTGGCCACAATATTTGGAAATTGAATGCGATTTGGTGTTTTAATTTGATCGACATTTTGATGAAATTGATTTTCACATCAATTTAAGAAGAGATTTTATGAATGACAAAGGCAAGGCATGACAGCAACTATATGACCTATGTTTAACTGGGGATAAAGTTATTTAACTTAAGCTCTAGAGATCCCATTCTTAGAAGGAACCACGCAGAACATAATAAATGATTTAGTGGCCGTTTCATACAAGTGAAGATTACTAGTTCTTCTGTCGCCTCACTTTAACAATTACGATCCTTAAGAAATGATTTGAAATCTGTGGCGACATAACCTCTACACGCTATTTCGATTTGGAAATAGACACTTGGGTTCAGAAGGAGTTTAATTTTATCATTTGGCATGTTCCTAAAGAGTTTCAGCAATTTCCACATTGGAAATTCCACTACTATTCTGCAGTCAATTGCGAAGCCTACTGATGACATGCTTTTGAAAAAAACGTATTGCGCCGAACCTGGGCTCTGACTTCGGGAAGAACTAGATTCCTGGAAGCGCAATCGATACTGAGAACAGTGTTACGGATGTGTGATCGATACATCGATGACAGGCTATGAAGATTTATCTTTTACTATAAACTAACTCTCTAGAATAGATAGAATCTCTCAGAATTTTTCACAGAATTTAACTGCTTTCCTTGGTTTATCCCAAGAAACTACTAATTGACTGAGTACCTTTTGCTTCACTTTCTATCGCTTTGCGCGCCTGGCCAACCAAGGGATGGCTTTATCCCTATCACCCAACAAAAATTAGTTCCGCTAGACTGACATACATCAAGGCGAGCCCACAAGTGGAGCCAAATTTCGCTACAGCATTAATTTTTGAAGTTTTAACAACTTTGTACTTGACATCAAACGAAAATCATTCTGATCCAAGTGTGATCTCTACATTTTTAAGGGGAATTAAGCCGATCGGAAATTGTGACAGGTTCGGTTGAATGATTCATGAAGGTTTTAGGCCACCGCTTCGGTTTACAATGTAAACGACTTTTTTCACGAGTTTTTGGGACTTTCTATACACACTATTTAGACGGGTTTTTATATACGTTTCATACTTACAATGTTAATACGGGTTTCCTTTGTTCATTCTATTTACAACGTCTGTCGTCGTTCGTCTCTCTGTTTCGTCTACTGTCTACTTCTATATTCCTCTCTATATACAGTGTGACCATCTGTCTTAAAATAACTTAACGCTAAAATACCGATATCCAGGAAACAGGAATTAGATACATTAGATAACACAGTGTTACAGCCAAAATATACTTTCGAAATTACCTAGCATACGCTGTAGAGCAGTTCGAATATAGCATTTCCTCATACTTGGTTTTTTCCCAACACCCTCCAAATCTGAAACCGCTTTCAGCTTTTTTACCTCAACTAAATTGATATAACTCACGCATGAACCGTCTGATTGTTTATAACCATAGCTCGTAAATAACTCTCAACCATTTTTTCAGTTCGCTCTGCTCACGTCACTGACCGAAAAACCAAATATAAAAGGGGCCTGGGCTTCCCGCAACCGAATGTGTTCTGTTATCGCGCTCACTGTTAAGTGGCTGTGATTGACCACACAGCAATGATCGGTCTGACAGCAACCGAATATCAAGCCCAACTCAGTCAATTGGTCATAAATTGCATGCTTATCGAAGACCAAACTCTCAAAATGTTATTTGAAAAGGTTGCAGACTCAAGAGCTGCGCCAGAGTTTAACATAAGCAGAGAGAGTCTATGCGAGAGAGAACGAGAGAGCGCATATGGTTCGTCACATACATTCAAATCGTTAGCCGAGCCTTCCACACCGATGCATACATACGAAGAAGACCTTTTGAATTCGGGAATTAGGCCAAACGGTCCCAAAAAGACCTAAGAGGAAAAAAATCAAAAAATGTGTTTCTCTCCTCTCACAACCAAATAGAAGCAGAGAGCGCCGTTAAAAGTTATTTCGATACCTCTTTTCAAAGTGTTCGCACGAAAGCTGTCGTTTCTGACAAAGGCAAGCGGGGGACCGATTTTTGCGACCTCTATTTATAACCTTGTCAATTCGGAAAGCAACAAGAGCAAGGTATAACTGATTTAAGGCGTTGGCTGAGAAATGCGTCTTACAGATCTGGCATTTTCAACTTTTTTTTTACGAAATTTCTACTTTGGCAACCACTGGTTTAACTATTTTATTCTATGCGATTTTGTCTTAAAGTTTTTTATGAGAGCCCATTTAATTCTACGTTGAACAAATGTTGTCCCAATGAATTTGGATACCGTTTGACAAAGTTATTCGCATATTTTTGAGTACACCTCGGCGATCTAGTATTTATACCCGTTACTCGTAGAGTAAAAGGGTCTACTAAAGTCGTGCAAATGTATGTAACAGGCAGAAGGAATCATTTCCGACCATATAAAGTATATATATTCTTGATCAGCATCAACAGCCGAGTCGATATAGCCATGTCCGTCTGTCCGTCTGTCCGTCTGTCCGTCTGTCCGTCCGTCCGTCCGTCTGTATGAACACCTAGATCTCAGAGACTAGAAGAGCTAGAGCAACCAAATTTGAAATGTAGACTCCTATTGTCTGCACGCAGATCAAGTTTATTTTCAATTTTTGCCACGCCCCCTTACGCCCCCGCAATTTGGAAAAAACGTCATATCTCCTACAGTTTTGATGATAGATGGTTCGTACTTTCTAGAGATATCTAGTTCTTAAAATTATTTATCGATTTGCTGAAGGAATGATAAAGATCGGATGAACGATACTCAAGTTATGAGCAAAAAACGATCAGTTAACACCCACCACCCACCCCACTCATAACCTAAGCATTGCGTTCAGCAGCAATCTTAGTGAGAGAGAGAGAGCGAGAGAGAGAGACGAGTTAAAAAATGTTGCATACTTTTCGGCTGACCCACCTCAGGCATACAGTAAGGCTATTAAACATTTGTTTCCATGAGTAACGGGTATATCGAAGTCGGTTAGAGCCGACTTTAACTTACGCTCTCGTTTTTTTTTAGTGTGTTTACATATGAGTGTCAGCCTTAACATAAGTGCCCCTTCAAATAATCTTTTTTAAATACTTAAAATGCATAAAAATATAACGATCTCTGGCAAATATTAAGAGTCTCCGAATACTGTTACACATAACGATAAGTTAAGCTATAGCGCAGCGGTGGGTACGAAATTTGATTTTGGAAGCAGTCCAACAGTAAAAACCACCCTTATCAGCGAGTCTCGGTCGCCCACACTGCACTTGCTGTGCCGTCTGCTTGTACGGGCTGACGCCGACACGGACTCATTTGAAAGCGAGCCAATTTTGCACTTGTTGCGACGTCAGCTTGTGCGTGTCCGCTCCTCGAAGGGAAGCAAGTTTTTAAGCGCTGAGTTTATTGAGTATTTTATTGCGCATTGCTTTTTAGGCAGAACAACGGGCCGGCGTCGAGGCCCAAGCGGGCTTAGCATTGCTCATCGTTGCTATGGTGGATTCTATGTCAAATAATAGTAATTATACAACAACTATTAGCATTGGGAATGCTGAGACCTACTTTTTTCCATTTTGCCGTTTGGAGGTCCTACCTACTGTACACATATGGGCGGCTATTTTCAAATAATTCCCAAGTCAACAATAACATAATTTTTTAATTATTATCCTTTGCAATAAGAATTTAAATGAAACCGTTTACAACTTGCAGGATTATCTTGGAAAACAGGAAGGCTGTACATATTGTAAGCACTTGGAGAGCGGACATAGATGCAAAAGGTTGGTTAACTTAGCAAAGTAGGTTCTTGGCAATCCTATGCCAATAAGAATACAATATGGTAGAAAACTAATTTGTAGCTTAAGATAGATTAAAAAATGGAAATACTACCAACTAAAGAATATAGAATTCAGAGTACTATCAAATAATTCAATCCACAAAAAACAACGCTGAATTATGTCTGATATATGTACATGGGTTTTAGCGACCTGACCACAATAAAGATTTAATAACATTTGGTACACCTTCAAACACTTTGCCTAGCTTTCGGCTGTTCTGCCAGCAGTGGATTCTACATGAATGAACGATCTTTCTAGTGTTCCTTGTAATCTCCAAATGCTTATGCCGTGGATATTTGATATAAAAGTGACTTGCAAATCGTGTTGAAGTGTGACGGCAACAAAGTCTGCTGATGAGTGGACCGGGAGGCTCTTGAAACAGTACTGTACAGACAAAACATTGCCATCCAAATGATATAAATCTTTGTTTATTTGTGTTGATTACTGAATTATAATGACACTTTGATGTCTGATATATTTAGAAAAGAAATGACAATTGCAGCAAACAGACAAAATCAAATGTTGTGGAGACACTGAAACCCTGTTTCCTTGAGCGGTACTTAAAATAACTCTACAACGCTAGAACGAAGCAAGTCTTCTTCTATTGTTGATAACCACAAATACAAATTTCTTAAAATTGACAAACTCGTCGACGACATGAAACGAACCGGAGTTTCTTTGCGGTTTTCGGTTCGTTTTAGCATTATCAAACATACGCGAGTTCAGCTTGAAGTTTGGTGTGGAACTTTTTTGCATACCTTGGCGAAATTCCCGCTGATTTCTGGATTGAGTTTTCACTTTGTGGCTCACAGCCAAAGAAAAATATCTTTCTGAAATTCATATTAAATGACATTATATTATATGAAGGTATCAAACTAGCAATTGAAGAAGAATATGTTCGACTATACAATTTCTAAAGCAACGTTTTAAAAAGCTCAGAAAATACAGAACAATTTTTCTCTCCTATCCTATATTGACAAATATATTAGTATTCTGATTTAAAGTATGAGTTAGAACCAAAAAGTGTTCAAACACCTGCTGGAAATATAAGACGACGTGTTGTTAGTCTTAAGTTGCGGTGGGCAACAAAATCTAACAAAAGGGCGCTTCAGTGTATTTGCTTTATATTTATTACTTGTCAACCAATCATCATTACCAACATCATAATTCCACATTCTTGGCTCTTGGCAAAAGTCACGCAGATGAAGATGAAATCTCGAGTGTGTCCAAAAGCCAACGCACACTTGTGCCCAAGAGCAAACCACATGTGTTTTTTTTTTTTTTGACACTGCGTTTGCGGCTGCGTCTACTTTACCTTGGGAAAATCCGCGCAGTCATCATCTGTCCAATACCAAAGAGACCAACATACAATTCATCAGTCAGATTGTTGGGGTCGTCATACAAAAACCAAAAGCTGAGGCTCTGAAGCTGAAGCTTCAGCTGGGACCGAAGCGTCGGTCTCCACTTTTGCTTTCTGTTGTATTTTTACTCTCACTCTCTGCGGTTTGGGCTTTCAGCAGCGGCACAGCAGCAGCTCGGCTGGCGCTGGCGTCTCAGTTGCGTGCATTTTGCACATGGAACATGGATGAAGAGCTGCCTGAGAGCACTCGAGCGGCTTGGTTATAGTTTTGTTTTTTAGCCAAATTGTTAAGGCTTTTTGTTGTTGCGGCTGCGCAGTCGCAGAGACGCCGGCGCCGCTGCCAAAGCTGACGTTGGAGTTTCGGATTCAGAGACTGATTCAAAATATAAATAGATGTGCATGTAGGGAAATGCGAATAGTGTTGATAGAAGACCTCACCGGAGGCACATTTCCAGCTCTTTTGTTTGTGACGCGCTGTTGGTGGTACCAGGGATTCCAAGCATGAGATCCCTCAGCTTGTTGGTTAGTGAAAAACTATAAAAAAAAAAACAAACAAAATCAAAGTGAACGAACACAGTGAGAAATCCTTAAGTGAACCAAAAGAAAATGCCATAACATAAATAAATAATAAAGTGATAAAAACCAATCTTTAATCTTCAGCTACTCAGCGCCAGCTGCGCGCTTATACTCAGCTTAGCCTATGCTCATCCACCTGAGGGTGTATGGAAAAAGAAACTCACCTGGAAAGAAGACTGGGTGCAGGTATGGAAAGTTCACAAGAAAGAGGCCTGGGAAACCAAATGGAAAAAGGTTCAAGTGCCCATTTGGAAGGAGGTTAAGGTAGGTGCTAGTGCTTAAAATAATCAGAATCATGGATAACTTGATTTGGTTAACAACAGGTGCCTGTGTGGAAAGAAGAACAAGTGCCAGATTGGAAAATCGTTAAGAAACCAAAAATTGAGGAAAGAGAAGTGCCAGCCTGGAAAGAGGTCAAAGTGGCCGATTGGAAAAAGGTAACCAAACCCATTTGGGTGCCCACAAAAGTGGCTGTATGGAAGGAAATCCAAGTGCCTGTATGGAAAGAAGTACAAGTGCCCTTCTGGAAGGAAATTCAAGTGCCCGTTTGGAAAGAAGTGCAGGTAATAACTTGGTCAAATGTTGGGGGTGTAGAGACATGTTAATTTTTCTTTGTTGCAAAGGTGGCCGATTGGAAGCAAATGTTTGAACCACAATGGGTAAAAATGGGCATACCGGGTGAAAAATTCTTGGGCAAGGATCATGAAGGCTGGGAGTATACCAGTCACGATTTGTGGCGCAAGAAGCTGGTGTGGAAACCCGTGTGGAAAAAGGTTTGGCGTACCGAAAAGAAACAAGAGTGGCGCACTGAAAAGAAGCAGGAATGGCGCACCGAAAAGAAACAGGAATGGCGCACGGAAAAGGTAAACAACTTTTAATTAAAAAACAGAACAAAAATTTTTGAAAAATATTTTTAAAAAAATTTGGAAAAATTTTTGAAAAAAATTTCGAACATTTTTTTCAGAATTTTTTAAATATTGTAAAATTTTAAAATTTCTGCTAGAGTTGCAAAATTCAAACAAAAACACATTTTTACAATAAAAATGGAAGGTTTTGAAAATCTTTTTAAAATTACAAAATTATATTTTTCCAAAATTTCTGCTAGAGAATCTTAAACCAAATTTAAAAACCAACAATAATATTTTTTTAAACAAATTTTGAATCGTTTTCGAAAAATGTGCAAAAATTCAAATATTTTTTTTCAAAATTTCATATTTTTTCCATCATTTTTGCCATATTAAAATAATAAAATAAATAAAATTTTCCAAAAACAATTTGGAAAAATTTGAAAATTTCGAAAAATCTATTTCAAATTTGTACAAAAATTATGGAATTTTTTTTTTAAATTTTGGAAAATTTTTTAAATTGTTTTATAGTTCAAAACTATTTTTCAATTTCTACAATAGTTGCAAAAACGAATTCCAAATTGAATTCGGCTTGGGTTCTGAAATTTAAAAACAATGAAACCAATTAAAACTATTAAGTTTTTAAAAAAAGTTCCAAAATCTTTCGAAAATCTTTCCGAAAAAATTTGGAAAAATTTTAAAACCACAAAGCTTCTGTGACTTGGCGTTGGTTACTGATGCTGGATTTTGCTATAAGCCTGCCATTGGGATTCCCCAGCAGTTATAGCAATGCTGGCATGAGGTAGCCTCTGCTAACCCGCTGAAAACTGGCAAAGACTGCTGATGATTGAATCGTGCTGATTCATTAAATAGCTCTATAGTCAACCAGCCTCCTTTGTGGTATGTGTGTGTTTTGTTTTATTAAAGTTATGACCAAAAACATAGATTATTAACTGTCAAAAGTTCTATGATAAAACAATACATATTTCTTTTAAAAAACCAACCAACCAAAAATATATGGAAAATTTTCTTCCCCAGGTACAAGAATGGAAAGAGGACAAAAAACTGGAATGGAAAGACGAATGGGTACAGGTATGGAAGACAGTAAAGAAACAAATCTGGATCAAGGAGAAACGTGAAACCTGGATCGAAGAGAAGGTACAAATTTGGCGTACTGAAAAACGTCAGGTCTGGGCCACCGAAAAGCGTCAGGCCTGGAAGGATGAATGGCAATCAAAGCAAGTGCCAGTGGTCAAGGAGATTAAAGTACAGGAATGGAAAAAGGTGTGGAAACCTGTATGGGAAAAGGTTTGGGTACCCATACATCATGATCATGGTCATGGACATGGTTGGGATTAAGTGGTAAGGGGGTAAGCTAATTGAGCCGCAAGCTATATGCGACAGCACTGATATCTGATAACTGATCTACCCCCCCCACCCAACCAATCAACCAACCGCCCCACTCTGAAAACAGCAAACATCTCTGTGTACAATAAATTGTTGACAAATTGTTAATAAGTTTTACATTTATAAGGCATAATTCCATCCAATCATCCCTCCCTCTCTTCTCTGCTCTTTCTCTCTGAGTTTCTCAAGTGTACAAATTAGTCATGCGCGCGTTTTTGTCTTTAAGTTATGAAAAAAAAATTGAATTTTGTTTAATTTTATGGACCTTGAAATTTCTGTGTAAATATGATTTAAAAAAAAAAAATGGTTAAACGAAAAACACAAAAAACAAACACAAAAATAAAAATTATACAAAAAAAACACATAAATTATCCGCCTTTAATTAGGGTACAGAGTATTTGCACCTTTTTAACATAACCATGAAACCATCTTCGCTTGTGCAACAATCCCCAAGATGCAACTCATAAAGTTTCAGTTACCTGACACGCGGAAGTTAGATAAGAGCGCCATAAAAGAAGCCATCTCTGGCCATTCAATTGCCAATGTTTTCTTGTTTTTTTTTGCACTTCGGGCCATCATTTGAAGATGAGGCCAAGAGCCAAAGTCAACAACTGCATCCGATGACGATGACGCTTGCCTTTTGCCAGCGCAGCTGCCAAATAAATCTCAAGGAAGCATCTCCAACTAGATAACCGGCATTACAATACCATTTGACTTCCTGTTGCCAAGTTGAAGTTGAAGTTGCAGCAGCAGCAGCAGCTGGGGGATACGAGTGTTAGTATCGAAGTCAGTCGGTCGCCCGGCTCCGTTGCAACATGTTACTTTAATTGAGTGTGTTTGTGTGTCGTCGACCACATAAGGTTAGCAACTGTTGCATTTGCAATTGCCTGTGGCAGGCTGCCTGCCGATTAGGTAATACCGAAACTACGAAAAAAGTAAAAAGTTCGAGTTCAAGCAAACATTCCGTCAGCGAATTTGTTGTTGTGCAGTTTTTTCTTTCTGGTTAATGATGTGACCAATCGCTTGTACTTCAGCAAATCCACAAGATAAGCGAAGACGGACATTAAGCTGAGGCAGCAGCTGATTAATGATCAAAGGGCGTGGTTTTGTTACTTACAAAAAAGAAGGAAGTTTGTTAAAGTATAAAAAGTGATTAATTTTAGTAAGCTGATAATTTGGCGCACTTTTGTGGCAAATGACCAAGGGGAAGAGGGAATGGATTGTGTAATAGTCAAGAGGAGTTGTGGAATTTGATGGGAGCGCTGCCGCAATCACGACATTAAGATTCTGCTAGGCAACTTTAAAGTAAAAATCAAAAGAGAAGATACTTTTGACATAACCGTCAGTCGTTTTGGCCTTTATGAAACAACCTCCACGAATAGAGATAAGCAAATGGATTTCGCTGTGGGCAGAAACTTGCTTACCTGTAAGTCCTCTGATCGAAAGATGTGATCAAGTGGTGATCGATGCAGAGCTTGGGACTAAATACTTTCCGTTCAGTTATTTATGCTCACTCGCCTCGCCTAGCCTTTAAAATGCGGAATGACAACAAATTTAGCTCAATTTTATGAACAAAATTCTTTAATATTACAAACACATTTCTTATACAAATTATTCTCCGGGCTTGAGGTGATAGTAGGTCCTCGGATAGCTTTAATAGTAGGATGGACTAAGCGAAATCATCTGCATGTCAAGTTTGAACAAATTATTTGCCTGTGGGAACTTAGCTTAACTGTTACACAAAACAAATTTCATGATAAATGCTCTTCAAATTATGGTAGGCTATGCTTAATGATTACACTGTGACACCAAAGCCCCAGAACACAAAGATGCGTAACACAGTTTAACAAATGCCACAAGGTGGAGAATTTTTGTGTCGCGTCGCAAGCGTATTCAAATACACTTGTATGTTTTGAGATTATAATAATAAATGTCCCACGAAAGATCTGTTCAAGCCACTTATTTTAAAATTCTAAAATATTCTGATAATATATAGTTTAAATGCTTGCTCAAATTTGAAGAATATGCAAACTTCTTCGTTCGGCGTCGGCAAAACTGTTTTTGGTTGACCTCGACGTCAAAGCAGAACTGAAGAGAAACAAAGTCAGCCCAACAAATACACACACACACACAGCATACTAAAGTAAAATCGAAAGTCCACATCGAAAATCCACTCTGAAAATGTTGCCTGACTTTCACTAGTATGGCCGTTACGCATCTTTGTGTTCTAGGGTGTTTGGTGACACATTTCTGAACTCAAAAAAGTTGATCGCGTCGAGACCAAAAAAGTGTGATGGTACTATAAAAACACTGCTTAGGTTTGATCTGATTAAGTAAAGTAAAATTGGCTCAAACAGCACCTCCAGGAGGGCCAGGGACAAGCTTCTCTCAATCTCTTGGTTTGATCTGATTAACTGTCTTTTTATTGCACTTTTAACTTTTTAGCTTTAGAGTAGAATTTCCGATTTCATATCTCGTAAACCATTTTGAATTTTGCTTTTATATCTTAAGCAAAGTTGTTGCTTTTGGCTTTGCCTACAAAACATTTCTTAGTAGCAAATCAAAAAAATTACTTCTTCATACTAAAAATTACAAAAGTTATCCATAAAAACAAATTTTTGAACACTTTTTTTCAGTTTTTCAACTTCATTTTGAAACCCGCTACAAATTTGTAAAAGTAATACAGTACAAAGTTGTAGCTTAGACCAAAATAAACAAACCGTTAGAGCAAACCAACTTCATTTAATTACTCGTTCATATAGTTATAGGCCCACAAGCACGTAAAACTGTCATACAAAACTCGAAAAAACCAATATTTTCGGTAAAAAAAAAGTACAAAAAAATAAAATTTTTTTAGTTATAATTTTTAAGTTATGTTTTTTTTACAATTTTATTGATTTAATACAAAACAATCGATATTTTTGACTGTGTCAGTCAATTGGTACCAAAAATTGCCACTTTTCGAGATGTGGTTATGCGAGTGTATGACAGTGTCTCTCATTGCCTTCTGATTTTGAAATTGCGTCTGCTGGGATTTCCACTGGGGCTTCTTAATTGGATAAAATCTTATCTCCAGTCTAGAACTCAGACAGTAGTCTTTAATAGTAGCACTTCATATCCGGTATTTGTGACCTCTGGAGTTCCCCAGGGCAGCCATCTTGGACCTCTTCTCTTCGTGTTATGTATTAATGACCTGCCTAATGTAATTAAGCATTCTCGTGCGCTGATGTACGCAGATGACTTAAAGATATTCCTGAGCCACAGCTCGCCTTACGATTCTGCTTTGCTTCAGGTTGATTTGAATTCCATATTTATGTGGTGCTCTTACAATTTGTTGCATTTGAACAGGGACAAGTGTAAATCTATGACTTTTTATCGTAGAACCCATCTTCTGATTAACTATTTATTGGATTCTTATCAACTTGAACAAGTTGAATCTTTCCATGATCTGGGTATTACCCTCGACCATAAACTTTCTTTTGGCACTCACATTGAACTTTCTGTGAATAAAGCCATGGGATTGTTAGGTTTTATTAAACGTTGGTCTAAGGAGTTCAATAATCCCTACACGACCAAGCTTTTGTTTATATCCCTAGTGAGGCCTATTTTGGAGTTTGGTTCGTGTATTTGGAACCCTCAAGCACTCACCCTGTGTAAACGTATCGAATCTGTTCCTTTTGTTTGCCCTTCGCAACCTGGGTTGGGACCCACAGTTGAGACTTCCTCCCTATATTTCCAGGCTTAAGCTTTTAGACTTACCTTCACTTGAGCATAGACGTACCATGTTGGGTATAATGTTTCTAAACAAGCTTATAAAGGGTAATATTGACGCTGAGTACCTACTCGGACGCGTGAACCTTAATGTCCCTTCAAGACAAACACGATAGTATATTCCCTTGAGACTTCCTGTTGCTTCTAGTTTATATGCCTCTAATTGTTCTTTTCGCATTCTGTGTAGGGATTACAATAATATCTTTCCTCTTCTCAGTGATAACCTTTCCGACGAAGGCCTGCGGTCTTTTATACTTCGGAATCTTTCACTTGCATAGTTTCTAGTTTTTCTAGGAAATTCCTTCCGATCACCAACGCTGCGAGCAGGGGCGTAGCTGGTCATAACGACAAAATAAATTACCCCCACCGGATCGGAAGGCGTTTCTTCTACTTACTCTTTTTGTTTTCCTTTCTATCCCCCTTATTTTGTATCATTTTATATTCTATTATATTGTAGATGTGTCTTTTAGACGAAGATGCAATTAAAAATAAAATAAATAAATAAAATAAGGGCCCGTAACTATACGAAGGACCAATCGAATGAAGTTGATATGTTCCAATCGTTTGTTTATTTAAGTCTAAGCTACGTTTTTGTGCTGAATTGCTTAGTCAAATTCGTTACCGTTTTCAAGACAAAGTTGAAAAAACAGTACAAAATAAGGGGAAAAAGTTATAATTTTACGAAATTTTCTGTAATTTTGAGTATTAAGATGTGACTTTTTTAACTTGCTACTTAAAAATGTTTTGTAAGCCAAGCCAAGAGCAACAGCTTCCTTTAAGAAGTCAAAGCAAAATTCCAAATAGTTTACATGATATGAAGTTGCAAGTCCCAATCAGAAGCTGAAAACTTTAAAGTGCTATAAAAAGAAAACGGCAGCTAACCAGACCAAACCCTGAGAAGGTTTTTGTACTACCATTATACAGTGGAACACTCAAAATTGTCTGGGAACGGGACCAATAAATTATGAAACTAGAGGCATGAGGGAACAACACCTCATACCCAGTTTTTCTTGACCACGTCAAGTTCGCGTTTAATGGGCACATTTATACTAGCAACACATAGCTACAACATCTGTTGCTGGTGAGAGCTAAAATTTTGAAAAATTCACCAAAGACGAAGGGAGTCACCACAATTGTTATACTAAATTCCCGCCTCCAATGGACAAGCGGTTAGTACCACTCACATAGAGGTCTAACTTAGAAAATGGAATTAATAGAAAACCACTCGATAGAATTTTGTAAGATTTTAAATATATTGAGATGCTGACCAATAAAATGTGACCTTAAGAGATGGTAACATGCATCAAAAAACCGCGATGGTGGGTACCACATTTCACATCATCCATTATCGAGTCCATATAGGCAATAAACTAGAGATAAAAAGAGACCGAACTGCGTTTTCAAATACACCATCGAAGCCTTAGTTCGCGGGCTATGGGTATCTTTGTACAAGCAATTGCCTTTGAGCAACATTGACCGTTTGGGTATCAGGAGCTTCTCCAAAATTATGAAATTAATCCTTTGATTAAAATTTGCCATTTCCACTAAGAAAAATCAAAATTCTGTCTTAGGTGAACAAACCGCGATACGCTAAGATGCCTTCAACTGAAGTATTCAAATGAAATTACCTGTTTTTCTGCTGATAATGAAGCAATTTACTCATAAGATTAATTCCATAATTTTGGTGAAGCTGGTTTTGCCTAAATGGGCAATGTTGCTCTAAGGTAGTTGCTAGTACAAAAATGCCTATAAACCGCGAACCAAGGCTTCGTTGGTAAAACTGAAAACGCAGTTCGGTCTATTTTTATCTCTAGTTTATGGCCTATATGGACTCGATAATGGGTGCTGTTAAATGTGGTACTCACTATCGCGGTTTTTCGATGCATGTTACCATCACTTAAGGACACATTTTATTGGTCAGCATCTCAATATATTTAAAATCTTACAGTGGTTTTCCATTGATTTCATTTTCTAAGTTAGACCTCTAAGGGCGTGGTACTAACCGCTTGTCCATTGGAGACGGGAATTTAGTATAACAATTGTGGTGACCTCTCTTCATCTTTGGTGAATTTTTCAAAATTTTAGCTCTCACCTTTTTTTAACCAGCAACAGATGTTGTAGCTGTGTGTTGCTAATATAAATGTGCCCATTAAACGCGAACTTGACGTGATCAAGAAAAACTGGGTACGAGGTGTTGTTCCCTCATGCCTCTAGTTTCATAATTTATTGGTCCCGTTCCCAGGCATTAAAAAAAGTTGATTTTTGTGGCACTGTGTTATACCCATTCAGAATTTTTTAGTCTCGACTCGATCATCTTTTTAGTGTATTAATTTTCAGTGCACGTGAATTCTCGGTTAAAAGTTAAGTTAAGATTCGTATTGAAAATTTTGATAATCTGACCCTGTTCTGTCATCTTTATCTTTTGTATGTAAGTAAAAGGTTTACTTATCGCTGCTACAATTAAGGTAACTACCTTTCTCGCCTTGTTGTTCATTTAATGCTTTCAACATCTCCAAATTAATCCATTGATTGATTAGTTTTATAAAAAACTCACTTAGTTACTTTATTAATTGTATCAGGAACAAAGCAACACTTAACCAATAATTAAGTCAATGGCATGTCTAATAAAAAGAAAAAAACAACAGCAACCCAAATATGCTCAAGGCCTATTTCCAAGCCACTTTAGATAACAATAATAATGTTTCCAAATCAATTTCCATAGTTAAAAACAGTTTAAGAGATGAATTGCAAAGGTAAAATCTAATTTTTCTACGCATTGTTTCATCAACAGCTTGTTGCCTTTGTTTTAATGGCCCTTGGACTTGACACTCTTTGATGGTATTTCCAATTACAATTATGTTTACAATGGCTAATCACAAGTGTTCATTGATGTGCGGGCCTAAATTGAAGTCGATGATTTTTATATAACTCTGCCAAGTGTCAAATTTAACAAACAAAGCGAAGATACCGCCAAGCAACAACCACAACAACACACTTAACGCATTTGAGTGAAGCGTTTAATTGTTGTTGTTTTAATTATGGCAACAAAAACAAAATCCCATTGCACAAGTCCACAACAAAAAAGCAAAACAAAAATCAAAACAAAAACAAAATTTATGATTAACAAAAAGCGAGAAATGTTTTATTGTTATAAATCTTTTGTTTATTTACTCCACAACGAACGAAATGCTTGCAGTTATTTTTAGTAAAACTCAGGTTCAAACACAGAAAAACCGCAAAATCAGCCGCAGCACGTGAGCCACAAGCTGGGCGCGCTGCTGTTGCCTGCCAAGCGTAAAACTGCAACTTCACTTGAGTGGATGATGGCGATGATGATGTTGATGTTGATGATGATGATGCTGACGCAGACGCAGACGCAGAGAGGTTATTGCACGCCCCAAGTGACATCAAGTCACTCCAGATGTGGGTCAAATGAAAGCAAATTAGAGAACTGGAGCAGATCCACAACAAGATGCCCATTTCAAAGTTATGCAAGTGTTGCAAGGTCAATGAGGTAACAAAAGAAAAACCATGACGTTGCCAAAAAAAAAAAAAACACAAAAATAATTAGATATTGGCAAATTGTGTACCAGATGCTCAAAATGATTAAGACAGGCGGCAGCGATTGCGTTGTTGCCCATGCGCTGTTATCTGTGCGACCTGTCCAATTAGTTGACAACAAAAGACTCAAGCAACGAACTTGTTTATCCAGACGTTGAAATACCTGGACAAAAGGGTTTTTTTGTTTTTACATAATTCCAATGCAAATGCATTGATTGACATTGAATTGATCAAATCAAAATACACAAATAGAGAAAGCAACCAAAGTGCGGAAATAAAAGAGCAATTAAAAATTTTCCATTTTCCATTTGATTTGGGGGCAAAATTTTAAGAATCCTACATGCAACCTTAATTTGACACAGAAATTTGGTCAATTGCTGATGTTGAGAAAGGCCAAAGAGCTGTGCTACTTTCGCCAATGATCTGAGTTGGTATTATACTAGGGTTCTCTGCTTGTTTTAGAACAGTGGTCGGCAATGTGAGCAGAGAAGTGGCCACTGGCAACTAAAAAATATACATAAAACGTGCAAAGAGCTTTCCAAAGTTTCCTTCTTTTATACCCTGGCAAAAAGTATTATAATTTTGTCAAGAAGTTTGCAACGCAGCGAAATATTCATTTCCCACCCCATAAACTCTATATATTCTTGATCAAGGCGACGAGCCCTAAACATTTATCATTAATGTTTTCAAACAGATTTGCAAACTTTGGACAAAATCGTATGACTATATCTTATGGCTGCCATGGGACCGATCGGTCGCAAAATGGGTCTAAGTAAGAAAAACTTTTTGGATTTCAATGTTAACGTCCCCAAACTCGGCCATTACTAATATTATATGCTTTCACACAGATATGCGAATTTTGGTCATAATAGGATGACTTTATCTTATGGATGCCATGGGACCGATCGGTTGAAAAATGGGTCTTAGTGAGAAAAATTTTTTTGTTTTCAATGTTAGCGTCCCAAAAATGTGTCAATATAAATATTTAATGCTTTCAAACAGATTTACAAAATTTGTTAAAAATCGGATGACTATATCTTAAAGCTGCCATAGAAACCATCGGTCGAAAAATGGGTCTTAGTCAGAAAAACTTTTTTG
Organism: Lordiphosa magnipectinata; assembly: GCA_037044535.1. Taxonomy (NCBI): domain Eukaryota; kingdom Metazoa; phylum Arthropoda; class Insecta; order Diptera; family Drosophilidae; genus Lordiphosa; species Lordiphosa magnipectinata. Next base: position 551,678 of record JBAMBO010001223.1, read on the forward strand.
ATTTTAATGTTAACGTCCCCAAACTCGGCAAATACTAATATTATATGCTTTCACACAGATTTGCAAATTTTGGTCAAAATCGGATGACTATATCTTATGGCTGCCATGGGACCGATCGGTCGAAGAATGGGTCTTAGTGAGAAAAACTTTTTTGTGTTCAATGTTAGCGTCCCCAAACTCACTTGTTCTTTTTATCAAAGTGAGTCAACTCTCTCAAATTGCTCAGTTGTTCAGTTGGTTAGCTGTTCAGTGGCTTATCTATTTAGTTGTTGAGCTGTTCAGTAGATCATTTGTTTAGCTGTTCACTTTTTCGTCAACTAACCACAAGATATGGTGACGATTAGCAATCATTCGAAACAAGCAGCAGATGCTGGCTTATACACAAAGCTTGTAATCCTATGTTGGCTTATAAGTCCGACTTGCTTGACATTTTCCTCGTTGTTTTTGTACTGTCAGACAACTGGTTCCAGTGCAGCCGGGTGATTGCTTTTGAGGTGACGGCTATGGTTGCTTTGTGAGTTCCAACTTAAAGTAAAGCTGTAATATTTACATTTACGTCCATTTCGGTGAAATGGTCGCACAGAACATTTCACTGAGCAAGAGAGCCTGAACAACTCACTGAGCAAGAGCTTGCAAAAGCAAGAGACTGAAACACTCACTGCCAGAACAACACACTGAGCAGAAGAAGCAGATGAGCATCGACGAGAGAGGACGATGACGCAATGGCAGGCGAGGTGGAGTACTACCACCAACGGCAGTTGGACAAGAAGACTAATTGCGGACATAAAGCCGTGGTTGGGTAGACAGCACGGACGAACCGACTTTTACCTATCACAGCTACTGACCGGACATGGATGCTTCAAATCCTATCTCTATAGATTTAAGCATGAGACAGATCCGTTTTGTACACACTGTAAGCGGATCATAGAAGACGCAGAACATATATTCTTTGTCTGTCCGAGATTCGCTGCCGAACTGGAAGAGCTATGCCTAGGTATTGGGAGGCCACTCACAGTCACTGACTTGATGGACATCCTACTCAGCTGGCAAAACAATTGGAATGCAATATGCACCATGGCTGCAGAGGTTCTAAAATCCTTGCGTCGCGCTAAACTACAGCGCAATTCGACTTCAACCGCTAGATAGGAATCTAGTGGCGGCCTTCGTGCCATCTCCCCCTTGTGAAGTAATACTTAGCGGTGATTCCGCAAGAGGGAACCGGTGAGTAGGGGTGGTTTTAGTGGGTGAGGAACTCCAAGTCCCACACTTTAAGGCTTTCATTGCTTTCCCCCCTATGAAAACGGCTGCTGCAGGGGACAATTCTCTCCCGACTATGTCATCTGGCATTAAACTGGTTGCAAATGGCTGCTGCCTGGGAGAATTGTCACCTGCCTATGACATGTCTGTGTAAAATGGACGACTTCAATACATTGATTTGGATAGGAAGTGCAACCAGTTGCAAGTTTTTAGAGACAGTTAAATTTGGTTGTAAACTAGACACTTTTCCTGCAGGGTATCAATGAACAAGACAGTTAGTGAGAACAACAATGAACAACTCAATTTGGTTCACTCACTCATGAACACTCCAACACTATTAGAGATTTCGACTAGCCCGATATTTGTATATAGCACTAAGTCGATAGCTTGTCAGCTGCTTTTGACACACCACTAATTTGTAGCAAACCGAATTTGCAAGTGTAAACACTTAGCCAAATTCAATACAAACTGCCCAAATTTCAACCAATTTCGATGGAAGTTTATTTGACGTGTGTGTGAATACGTAGACATATTCGGACACAAATCAAACAGACTCCGAAATGAAAGCTTGTGTAAATTATTTTGAGATTTGCTAAATTTTGTCTAAATCGGATGACAATAGGTAAGAAAATGGGTTTTAGAATGAAACATTGTCGATTTGAATGTAAGCGTACTTAAACTCTGATACTTCAAACTCCTCTATTGACCCAAAATTGAGTTTTAATCCTCATATCTCCTCTATTGTTAATAGGGCGAAAGGTGTACTTGTATTCATAAAACGTTGGTCGAAGGAATTTAATGATCCATTCACCACAAAGCTTCTGTACACTGCTCTAGTCCATCCTGTACTTGAATACTGCTCGTCCGTCTGGTGTCCGCAATATAAAAAGTATGTCGATAGAATTGAATCAGTCCAAAAGCAATTCTAGCTTTTTGCCCTGCGTGGCTTAAATTGGGATCCTAACCTTCGTTTACCAACGTACTCCAGCAGACTTTTGCGTATTGACCTTCCTTCGTTATCTAACCGTAGAACAGTCTTAGGTGTTTCTTTTCATCATAAGCTAATTATCGGTGATGTAGACTCTTCTGATCGTTTAGGTCGCCTTAACTATGCCCAGCATAATTGATTTCGGGTTTTATGTAAGAATTACAATGATCTCAATCACCTGATCTCAACAGATCTCTCTCTCTCTCTCTTCTCTCTAAAAACGTCTCTCTATAATTATCTCCGGGGAAATCTCCGGGGCATAGCTGGCCGGACGGGCAAATAAAATTCCCCCACCGTGTCGGAGTCGTTATTAGTTTATTTTGTAATTTTTTAGGTTATCTTTGATAGACTTCCTTAGCTCATACAATTTTTTTTTTGTAACGTATTTATACTTTTGTTGACAGCCTTTGTTTGTCGACTCTAAATAAATATATAAAAAAATTAATAAAACCAACATTTGCAAGGGTATAAAAACTTCGACACAGACGAAATTAGCTTAGCCGTCTCGTTTTATATTGCTCGGCCGCTGTCGACAAAGCAAGTAGAGGCAAAGAATAGAGAGGGGTTAAGGTATCAAAATCTCAATCTCAGTATATATTAACAGGGTTCCAAATTTCTCTACTAAAAATGTCAAAATGCTTCTTAGCATTTCCCAACTAATTTAATTACAAATATTTAACATACAAACATTTGCAACTCAATCAAACTTAATAATATAAATTTCAGTTTTGGCCTATTTGTTTCCAGCTGCTGCCACGCCTCGTGCGCTGGCCATGCTCTCTCAACATCAGCTGCTATTCATTATATGCAAATGCGAATGATTGTCAAACATTGTTAGAGTTTTTTGTTTTGTTTTATTATTAGTAGGCCACTATCTCCCTCTCCCTCGCCTCTTTCCTCCCCCCCCCCCCCTTTCCCCCACTCTTACTACTATTTATGGCAATTGCAGTTTACGACTTCCTTCAGTTCTGCGTTAGTGATACGCTAAATGGCCAATATATGACGCCAGTCTGAGATATACTTATTTGTCATGCCATTCCAGTAGCCTGCTTTGCCATTTATCGTTTAAACGTTTGACTAACTTTTGTTTCGCTCCGCCCGCCGCCCCGCTTCAATATTTGCATGTTGTAATTTCTGTTATGCAGCCGCAGTAGCCCAAACAATGCACAATTGTTTGCGAATTTTTCTTTACTTTTTTTTTAAACTGCCTTCGACTTCCACATAATTTGAAGTGCATAAGTGAGGCGTTTGTTTCACAGCTTCGCTTTGAGTGAAAATTAATCATCTACCACATTAAAAGTGGGTCTGCCTCTGTGGATTGTTGTCTTATTATTGGGATTTAATTTGGCGTTTACCATTTGATTTTGCAATAAATTAATTAAACTTTATTGGTGAGATATGCACTTGTTGCTTTTGTTGTTGGTGAAGGCAAATTGCATTGAGAAATTTTGTGCAAATGATGATGGGCATGAAAATTGTACAAATTTGCGGCTGGTGAGTATAATCTGGGTATTAATGATGATGCCAAAAGGGGTTTGCTTTGTATGTCTGTTTGAAAGTGTCGATTACAGAGAGACTATAAGAGTTAAGGCCCGCTAGTTTTTAATGTAGATAGGCGAACATCAGTTGGCCGTCCACTCTCTGTCAAAGAAGTAAATGTCTTCATTTACTCGTATAGGTAAACCACTCTTAAGATACTCACATAAAATTCTAAAGCTCCGGGAAAGTAGCCTCAAAAACTGTATTGGCAGCTAAAAGTGTGGACTTGGATCCTTGACCTGAGTAACCAACTTCCGATGACATTTCGAGGACAACTCATCCAGAAGTTGCTTCAGCAGCTGGGCATGGACTTGGTCAATGACCAAGCCACTGGGATCTTGCAGTTTCTGAATTACATCAGCCAAAGCCATGCCATAGGCCGACAAAATTCCCGCATTTTTGTGTATCACCACCTAAATGAATCGGGGAGAGATCATGAATTATCCAACAAATTATTATAATAAACAGGCTGCTGACTATTTGTAACGACTTAGGAGTCATCCGAGTAGGCTTGCTAGACTTTTGTTGAGAGCACTCAAGAATAAGTTTTATTGTACATATTTCTTAAGTTCAATGTAAGTTGCCTTTAAGGTAACAATGAAATTGAAAAAGTCAAATCAAGTTCATTAATTTGGCATAATTTTTCGACCATTATCTTTAAAGTGTGATCCAGTTATAAATTTTTAGTGCCAAAACCATAAAAAAGCCATAAAAAAGTGAAGCATTAATTGAAAATAAAAAAGCCTAAAAGTAGACAAAATATTTTGTCTACTTTCTGTTTAGCACAAAAAAAAGCTGTGATGGCGCCATCTGGCGACTATTCATAACCAGTCAAAAGACAAAGGAAAAAGAGCATTTTGTTCGGGAATTATGTTTGCCTTTCGTACTCGTTTTTGGATTAAAATATAAACATATTTTTGTTTTTCAAAGATATATCTTCAACTTATATACAGTGTTTAGTAAGATTGAAGTGTACTTTCGAATGGCATAAAACATTATTTAAAAATAGGTTGCAAAAGGCTCTGTGAAACTAGACCGCGTGAACTTAGGCCGCGGTGCATTTTGCATGGCGGTCCAATTTCATTCTGCAAAATGAATTTAGGCTGCGACCAATAAATGAAATTAGACCCTGCGCCCTTGTTTCATTTTACCAAATGAATTTAGACCGCCATCACAAAATGAAATTAGACCGCGCGCTCTCTATACGTAAATCGCGCGATTTAAAAAAAAAAATGTTGTCTACGGCGGGTGTGGAAATGAGTTTAAAAGTAACTATCCACAATCCGATCGAACAACAAACATTGAAGAACTAGACCGCGCGGTCTAATTTCATTTTGTGATGGCGGTCTAAATTCATTTTGAAGAATGAAATAATGCCGCGCGGTCATAATGAAATTAGATTCAGAATGCAATTAGAACGCCGACCGCGATCTTAATTCACGCTGTCTAATTTCCATCACCCGTTGCGAAATAATTGTACAAAAAGTGGAAGTCACTTTGAAAGTTGAAGTGTGTTTTCGTAAATTTTAGCGAATTTTGCGTAATAAAGCACACAATGACTAATACTTTAAAAGAAAGATGAATGATAGAGGATACTAAAAAAAAATTTGCAGCAAAAATATTTTGTCGGTTTTTATCAATGGTCGCGAATCCTTTGTGACGCACGCTATATTTTTCCATAATTTTATTTATGTATTTCATATTTTAATGCAAAACAAAACTTACACTTAATTGCAATCACCTGGTTTCTTATGGTTTCGTATGCATTCTTTTTTTACCCTGTGTACCCTCAGAAAGATTTATCAAAAAAAATATGTAATATTAATGTCAAAATGAGAAAAATTGCGCTATCGCGGCAGTGAAACCGAAAATTATTAAACGGGTTATGAATAAATTTAAGATTGGCTTACATTAGTTCAATTTAATTGTTTCCCTATGAAAATATGAGAAAACATAGTGTTTTATTATTATAGCATGTTAAATAAGATTGGCTACAACATCCATTAAGAGTCAAGCCGACATTCAATTTATTATGACAGCTGCAAATTGCACAAGTTTACAGGATTTTGCTCCAGAGATATTTAGGTAACCTTGTCTTGACCAAGGTTCGTTTATATTTTTATACCCGTTACTCGTAGAGTAAAAGGGGATACTAAAGTCGTGCAAATGTATGTAACAGCCAGAAGGAATCATTTCCGACCATATAAAGTATATATATTCTTGATCAGCATCAACAGCCGATTCGATATAGCCATGTCCGTCTGTCCGTCTGTCTGTATGAACACCTAGATCTCAGAGACTAGAAGAGCTAGAGCAACCAAATTTGAAATGTAGACTCCTATTGTCTGCACGCAGATCAAGTTTATTTTCTATTTTTGCCACGCCCCCTCACGCCCCCGCAATTTGGAAAAAACGTCATATCTCCTACAGTTTTGATGATAGATGGTTCGTACTTTCTAGAGATATCTAGTACTCAAAATTATTTATCGATTTGCTGAAGGAATGATAAAGATCGGATGAACGATACTCAAGTTATGAGCAAAAAACGGTCAGTTAACACCCACCACCCACCCCACCCATAACCTAAGCATTGCGTTCAGCAGCAATCTTAGTGAGAGAGAGAGAGAGAGAGAGAGAGAGACTTAGAGACGCACTGCGTTGTGCGTTGTGTGTTAACTGGCCGTTTGACTCGTGACCAAATTCGAGCTGCGACATTAAGGGTGCAGAGTATGTAATAGTCGGGCTTGACCGACGTTTTTAAAAGTTTTGTTGTCTGATCTGTTTATCGTGATGAATTTGGAGTCATTTATGTTGGATTTAGTAATTGACAAATGTCTATTAATATCTGGCGGATAATAAATAGCCGAGTTAAAAATGTTGCATACTTTTCGGCTGACCCACCTCAGGCATACCGGAAGGCTAATAAACATTTGTTTCCATGAGTAACGGGTATATCGAAGTCGGTTAGAGCCGACTTTAACTTACGCTCTCGTTATACTTATTGAGTTTATGCAAAAGTATGTAATAGGGAGAATTTTTCCGGCTTTTATAAATTTTGAATGAAAAGTGCGTATACTCATTTGAATTGCGTATACGCACAGAAATTAAGCGTATTGTGCGTATGCCTCAAATATTAAAACGTAGTGTGCGTACTTTTGAAGTAAACGTCAGCGTAGTTGAAATACGCATACGCACTATAAAGTATACGTATACGTAATTTTTTTAAAATGTGTATTGAAGTACGCATACGTTTTTTGACTGGATACGAATTGAAGCATTGACGCATTTGAAGCTATACGTATGCGTATACGCTTTGGGTACGTTTTACAGTTCTCTGATCTATATCTATATAATATCTATTCATAAACAACGATTAATTGCGAATTCTAAATTATTAAAAATAAAACTATAGAAACACTTCACCTCCTTGTATTATAATAGGCGATTTTAAACCCCACGGACCTGGTCAATCAACATACTCTTCTTCCGTTTCGTTCACTCTCACTATACGATGTGCCATTCACTCGCAATTATTGCTGGCATACGCTAAGGGACAGCTTTTTGCCGACTAGACCACCTTATACTTATTCCATCATGGTGCGAGCGGGATGCACGCTTGCGCCTTTATTTTTCGTCTGCGCCAATAGAGCAGACTTTCGGCCGGTGTGTGTGCCGTTATTTTTCGCCCGTAATTTTTTTGGTGCGCCGTGTTATATTTATTATTGTTAATTTTTTATTTGTGAACGATGTCCCAGCCAGCCGTCCAGCCAGCCCTCCAGCCAGCCGTCCAGGTTTTGCAGCCCCCCTATCCTTATACCCAGCCATCCCAGCCCCCATATCCATATCCATATCCATATCCTCATCCCAACCCGTATCCTTATTCCAACCCTGCACAACCACCCACGCCTGCACCCACCACAACAATCCGATACACAGCAACAACAATAAACAACACCGCCACCACAACTAACACCACCAGTTGATATATTGGTGCCCGCACACGTCTGTTGCCCCATATGCCAGAAAAATATACGTCAGCGCTATATGAATAGCCATCAGATACTATCTGAGCATGTGGGGCAGTCAATTGTTTGTCCAGGATGCGCCAAACCGTTCCGCCAGTGGCGAACTTTTGTTAAACGAAAATGCTGCACCGACAACTTCCAACTGTCCCCCAAAAAAGGCCAGAAGACAAAGCATAGACACGAGAGTGCCACACTATGTGTCAAGGCACTTCCCTGAGGGGACCCCAAAAAGAGGAGTTGAGGAAGTGTGTTAAAATGTAAGTATTAAAATCTTGTTTACTCTATTTAATAATTAACATATGTACCACCCCCACACAATAATTGTAACCGCCAGTTGCATAAGCCACGTAAGTAACACTTTAATTTGCCATAATTTCGAATGCCAAATGTGACTTCTCCTAGAGCAAAAAAGTCCTTCGTGGAAGTGCCTTGACACATAGTGTGGCAGGCAACATTGGGGACACAGGGAGGTGTCGGTGCAGCCAATGGCGGAACGGTTTGGCGCAACCTGGACAACGGTTTTAAAGACGGTCAATTGAAACAGGCAGGCATCCAGTAGCTTACAGCCAAACAAAAGACTTAGACAACGAACTTGATAAACAGACCGAAAAACATGAACCCATGCAATGGAACCTTCAAATTCCCAATGGCTTGGTTGATGCAATGAACAAACACACTCTTTAAAAACTGCATTTCATTTGGCAAATTGAATGGAAAAGGAAACAAATTGTTGGCGTTGCTGCAATTATGCAATCAACGTAGCGTTTTATTTTTGCATGTGCCAGTCAATTGGCAACTGACCGACTGACTGAAACAACACTAGTGCACGATTGCCAACGCCCAAAGAAAGATGATATCGCCAGGAGTTTTCCCTGTTAGCAGCCGAAGGGGAATGAACGTGCAGTGAACCAGTTTTCCCTCTGGCATTTCCGTGGCGCCTGAACGTCTTATTAAGCGATCATTAAAATAAATGAAATGACGCCGTCATCATCTATTGCTATTGCTGGAACTGCACAATTTTGTATGCAAATGAGACATGGACATGGCTGCATGGGCCATAATAAAGACATAAATTCATGCAGTTGAAGTGGCTCTATGACACGTGGAATTGCTTGGCAAGTTCGTGCCTTAAAACGGTGTCAAGCTGCCAATTAGCATTGCTGACCTTGAGTCTAAGGGTTAACTTAATTAAAATGGAATTTCTATGCATTGCAGGAAGTGTGGTAAGATTCACACCAACTCATATTAATATTTAACAAAACTGAAATAAATAAACCGTCTCGAGTTGCACCAGGAAGTTTACCAAGCTGCAAAACTGGACTGCAAATGCGTAACAACATTTTACCACACAAAGTTGTCGTTGTCGCCCCTGGCCATGCGTCTCTCCAGCAATGGCGGTTTTGTTTTATTTGGCCATTTTAGGCACGACTCAAAGTCAAATTTCCACTCCTTATGACGGCAGTTGAACCACTTTTACTTTTTGGTTTTATAAATCATTTTCATTTATTCATTTATTTATCTTAAGCGTTTTGCGGCGGTAATCAGTCAAAGTGTGAGCGGAGATGCCATAAGGGAATACGTACTCTATATACATATATGCAATTGGTTCCGGCATGAAAATTGGAGCAAGCTTTTCCGGGCTGCCTGATTTGAATTGCCAGAGATTGGCATATTGTTTGCTTGGTGTGGGCGTTATATTTTCGCACTTACTTTTACCACACACAACTCATAAGCAGGCGTGGCTTTAATTCAAACAGTGGCCACTGAACTGGCTTCATTTTGAATGCCCAAGTCTTCCTTTTACTTCCGATTGACAAACATTGCTTCCTGTTTGTCCACCCAAGTAAGCAAATGCTTTGGCTTTTCTTGCCTTTTTGCTAAGCTGACCGAACCACTTTGCGTTGACAAACTTACGCACTGTCTTGGCCGGTGTTGCTGCTGCTGCTGGACTTTTATGGCTGACCAGCCAGTTTGGACATTTTAATTGGAGCCACCACCCCAACTGCGCCTATTTCCCTGTTGTGATACAGTTTTACGTACCATTCCGAAAGTTATTAAGAGTAATCAGTTTATAGATTAAATTTGTAATCTTTACTTGATGTAACGATTAACGGAAATTTGGCTTATTTTTATTAAAATTTGCGCTACGCTTAAGCAGGTGGTTGGAACACCTTGTTAGAGAAACAGTCAGTCCTACACAGCGTTGAGTACAAACTGTTTGAAGCAATCTCTGGCTCCAGTGTGGGGCGGTCTGAAACTCGACATAGTGGAGAAACTTCTATACTTTGCCTAAAAAATGTTCGAAGCATGATTAGATCCGACCGAAAAATGTCATCTATAGGTCTTATATGTAAATCAAATCAAATGGATATTGAAAGGATATGAATAACAGATCCATGGGATATGTAAATCAGATCAAATGCATATTAAAATGATATTATTAATTCATGGGTTACGTCATTAAGATCAATTGAATATTTCAAAGGATATTAATAACAGCTCCATTAGATATGACATTAAGATCAAATGGATATTTACAATTGGATATTAATAAAAGATCAAATGAATATCTCATAAAGATCCAATAGATAGGAAAAAAAAAATATTTTTCAACAGTTGTTAAATATCTATGACCTCAAGCCGGCTTACATCTACAATCTACAATTAGAAAGGTCGCCAAAACACAACTGTATCCTATGGATACTTTAATATTTTTTTTTTTCAAAATTCAATCGACTTCGAAAAGATCCAATGGATCCCCAAAAAAGCATAGTTAATTATTCAGTCGAAATGGATACCGAAATATCCTTCTGAAAATGTTTGAAAGCTAAACTTTTTTCAGTGTGTTGTAACCCTCTTACAAATTCTGCAAAAGGTCGATAGCCTTACTCGAAAATTATATACGAAAAAATATTTCAACAATGAAAACAGTCTAAGGGCCGATTTCTCTCCCTCCAGATAGCTGCTATGTGTCAGATAAGCTCACAATCTATACTGTTATTTGGTAGTTTATCTGACAGTTATCTCTATGTAGAAGATGTGAAATCGGCCCTAAGACTTTGTATCCATAGACTTGAGTCAGATGCGAAATGTTGGACCTTAAACAAAGCTCCAATAGAAAATGTTATAATCTAGTCTTTTTGGAGAATTTGTTAATTTTATCGCAATTTCTAACATACTGCAACAAGTTAGATGTCTTTACTGGCAACAATCTGAAGCAGTTTATCAGAATCAAACATGAGTAAAGCTGCAACATTATTAAGTCCAAACTTCAAATCAATTACACATAAATTCCACGCAAACTTTTAATAATTTGAATAAAAAAGTCAAAACTTCGTTTAAGTAATAAACAATCCCTTTAGAGATTACAAGTATGGAAAAAACTTTGGAAAGTAGGTGCCCAGACCCAGACCACAATACAAATGAAGAAAATATTTCTGAAGCCACAACAACCACAAGAAAGAGAAAGAAAAAACAGATTATTGTCTGGTAAAGTGTGAGTGCGCTCATAGCTGTCTGAGGCACACGAAATCATTCATCGGCAACAACTAAATCTTCACTAAAGATCAGAGTTCTGAAATATTGTCCGTTGTCAGGAAAAAAAAACAGTTTTTGCGCGACACGTTGAATAAAGAGAAGAAACTGCGCTCTTTGCTTCTGTTTGGTCGTGACTCGAAACATACACAGAAAAAAAAATGTCAGGATATTTTCAATCTTTTTAATCTTGGAGTAAGCCCGGCATGAGCTTGAAAATTCAATCTCGATTTACAGCATATTTGACACAATTCAAGCTTTCAGGGAATGGCCCAAGCCTTTCGAACTTAAATCATTCCAAATGTGCTTACTTCAATCCCCTTTGAGATCACATGTTCATAATTAAGAGAGAGAGAGAGAGAGAGCGTCAAAATTTAAGTAGCATTTTTGATTTGAGAGCGACAAAGTTTATGTAGCATAGCACAAACGATGGCGATGGTCGTGTGCGATGAGATGCCATTCCATTCGTGTTCAAGTGAGTATGGTCGTGGGTTCGAGTCCCAGTTGAGCCCAATAAATTTCAGTATTTCTTTGTTTTTCAGAAGTTTTAAATAAGCCAAAACTGGTATGGGTCTTGAAGTGTTTGTAAGGATGTCCTATGGAATATGGCTGAGAAAGAAGAAAGGTATCTTTATTGGGATCAAATCAATATTACATATCGAGCTCAAAAACAATTTCGAACATGCTTAAAATGATATTGGATTGAGATTAGATTGTACTCGAATTTTTTGCTTAATTCAATCTTTTTTAAGATTACCCCGGTATAAATGTAATCCTTTTTAGGATCAAAAAAGTCGGATCAACTCAATCCTATTTCTGAACTGGTCAAGAATATACGGGATTACGTTTGTTTTCGTTACCGATTGAGAATGATTTGATCCCGTATAGATTGATTTTTTTTTTGAGTGTATTAAAGTTTTTTTTCTCATGTCTTGTTTGGCCCGACTCGCCAAAATCGCAGACTAGAAAGGTCTTCTTTGCATGTATGTATGCTTCCGTGTAAGCTGCTCAGCTTAACGATATGCGCTATCTCCTTCTCTATCGCACTGACTCACTCTCTGATCAACTCTGACAGCCTCCAGCCCAGCGATGTTCACGCGTTGCCCCCAAAGGCCGAACACATTTCGCTATTTACACATACACCAAGAGAGTAAACAGCTCTGCAGTCGCTGGCTCGCAGGTCGATGCGGTCAGGTCAAAGCAAACTCACTGCGTGTTATTGTCGCACACCAACCCTGCTCTAGCCTCCAGGAACCGGAAGTCATTCGTGTTGGGCGAACTTATGATTGTGTGCATCGGTGAAAACTGAAAAGCTGTACTCTGGAGAGAGCTGTCTTAATCACTAAGACAAGAAAATTTTTCTGACCTCTTCTTTTGGAAGGCCCTGTGCGCTCAAGTATATTGCACGCTAGAGTCTGCCCTCTTTTTTTTAGACATTTTATAACTTCGTCTTCGAAATGCACATAATTGATATGGGCCTGCTATTGGTTAGACAGATCAGTTCTCACTGATCCGCAGTCATTTTACAGTGAGCACAATGGCAGAATAAATTCGTTTGTGGGAAGACTGAGAGTCAGTGACGTGAGCAGAGCGGACTGCGAGTATGGGTTGAGAGCAGACCCGGCCAGCCATAGCTACCACGAGCCGAAGTCAGTCGTGTTTTTACGTAAACGCGAGCCGAACTCATGATTGTGTGAATCGGTGAACACTATATTGCTACTATGGAGAGAACTCTCTTGCTCACCAACACAAGCACACTTTTTTGACCTCTCCATTTGGCCGGCACTGGTTGAAAGTTATTTGCGAGCTATGGCACCAATACATATTTGTTCTTGTGTTCGATTTTGCAAGAGGCAAAGAAAGAGAAGAGAGATATCATATACAAAGATTTTGTTGATATATACTTTGGATTGTGGTTTGGTCTGTCTGTTAAAGGGGCCTATGCGAGCAGCTATTGCTATGCGCAAATCAACAACGAATGCGTGATGAGCCTGGGTAATTCTGCGAGGGTATTCCAAGCTGGTGTTTTGTCTTGTTCGAAGCGAGACCTACAATTAAGAGTAAAACTCCAGCTAGTCGACAGCAGCAAAATGCACTAAAAACAGCTGGAACACACAATGAACTTTAACTCGAAAGAGAGATTTGAAACGAGCTGGAGCAGAAGACACCCAGTGTTAGACAGCGTTAGAGCAAGAACGCTAGCAAAAGATCAGCTTCGGTCAACTGAGAAAGTAGGACAACAACAAAAAAGTTACAGTCGACGGAAAAGGTGAATCAAAAATGAGTCTAACTCTAATCAGCTGTCTCCAAAGTTAAAAATATAAGTGAAGACCTCTTCGTTTGACCCAAATCACTTCACGCCGAGGCATTTCTTCAGTTTTTAAAGGGCAGGACGTTAAATCTGCAGAAAATGCTGCAATGGGTAGAAGTTTGTAGTCAAATTTGGAGATGTTTGCCTTATCACGTGTGCACGCTTTCATTTTCATCGTGAAATATCACTTGCATCTTCGCCAAAGGGGTAAAAAGTAACACTTGATTCGATTGCCTTCAGCTGGAAAATAATTCATATAAATCTTTCTTACACAATTCATTTCACTCTATTCCAGGCCGTAGTTTGATAATATATCTGTGTATTACATAACAGCAACTCCAACTGGTTTTTTTTGTTTGATTTGATTTTAACAATTGACTTCCCCCACTCAGTCTTTAGGTGCCACGGAACGCACGCCCACACACGCATGACCACCTGGAACTGCAACTGACTGACCAACAAGGTAGCCAGGCGATTCGCCGCCTGCTCATTGAGAAGAAACCAATGAAAACATAGAAATAATAAATAAATCAACATGCAATTAACTTGATTATTTTTTGTATGTTCGACAGCGAAATAAAAAGTGAAGCGAACCATTTAAAGACGCCTGATAAACTATTCCGCATGTCTAGGAAAGTTGCAGGAAATAAAATCAAATCAAATCAAATGAAATGCCTGCAACTCGATAATGGAATTTCTTAGTTTTTTCCTTCTTTTTGTTTGGTCAGGTGTTGCCACATTGTTGCACCTGTGGCCAACATCGAGCATTGCCCTTAACCGATTTAGGGCGCTTACAAATTATAATAAAATTTAACTAATTAACAATATGGAACGTGACAACCTTCAAGCTGACAATTTAACAATAAGAATTCCCCCCCAAAAGAAAACAAACAAACAAAACACAACCAAACCAAACTTGATCCAAGGGGAGACCACGCAATAGGCTGACTTCAGCTTTTGTTGATTTCCCATTTCGTGCTATTAATTTGCATTGCGCCAATGTGGTTTTCGCCTTTATTTTACGAAGATTTATAACATTTATGGCCATAAGCGGCGGGTGATTACAACATTTGGAGCAGCCTGCACCTGAACAAGTCACGTCCAAGTCCAAAATAAAAACACAGACTGAGACAGAGAGAAAGAGAGAGAGATTGAGGGAGAGCCAGAAAAGCCGGCTTGAAAGCTTTTTGGTTACTTACTCTCCAACTCTCTGGCTTATTGTTTACAAATGAAACCGTTATCAACATTTCAAGGTCCAACGAGAGCGAGAGTGACTTGCACCGGAGCGCTAGCGCTGTGTGTATTTAACCGTAGGTCCCAAATCTTAAGCGCGACAGTCGTTTCTACGAAAGTGGCCAAAGTGGTGGCAACAAGGCAAGACTAATCTTTCTCCTTCCCCCCCTCCTGTTGTGAATAAGTGCATAAAAGTGTGATATTTTGGTCCAAAAGTAAATTCAAATTTTGCGGTATTCGGGAGCCATGAGGATCCAGCGACACATTGTGGTAATTACACGTACAAATGATTGTGTGAATGGTGAAATTAAATGCCATGCCAAGTGGAACTAATGGAGATGAAGTTGGCTTTCAGTTTTGGCCAATTTAAATATGCAAATTTTGTGGAAATTATAAACCGAAATTGGTGTAGGAAAATTGTGGATATCATTAACCTACTTAAGATAAGCAGGTGTTTTTCAGTAGCTGGAAAACTATGTTTAATATTGGAATATTACTGAGCAGTTCCTTAGCACTTTATTCCTAAAGTTAATCGTCTTTGAGTTATTAAGCTTAAAAACTTGGAAAAAAAAAGTGATTTACAAAATTGTTAAAGCAAATATTTGACTAAAGAAATTCAGTAGAATTTAATAAAAATTTGTTATGTTCAGTATAGAAGGCTAGAATTGTCAAAATCTAAACATAAACAACTGAATTACAGCAATTTGAGCATTTTCATTTTCACCTAATTTTCCTTGTAAGAGCCTTAAGCCACATTTCACAAGCTAAGCTAATGCCCCAAAGAGAACTGTATGAAATGAAGCTGGATAACGAACAAAGGATATGAGAAACATGTAAGAAAATCGGCTCTGTAACTGCAGTTGCAGCGGTGCTGATCTTCTGGTCATAACTTGACCAATAGATGGCGCCACTACTTGCTTTGAACTATGCTGGTTGAGGGATCAATAGATGGCGCCACTACTGTGATCCAGCCAGCCAACGCTCAGTTCATTCGATCCTTATCTTCCCTTCGGTAACTCGATAAATAATCTTGATTCCTTTCGTACAGAGTATAAAAAATGGTATGCAAATCAATTCTAAAGTTCAGAATCTGAACCGAACCGCTAATTTGTGTTTATAAGACGAACCCAGAACCAAATCGGTTTCCCTTCGAAAATACCAAGCTGAGCCGAAAACCGTAAATTATATTGATTAAATCGGTACACTTCAACGATATGTTTTTTTTTTTTTTTTCTAATGCTCAGCAAAGCGGGAAAGCATCGTACAAATAGTTGTTTTTAATAATACAACATACACTTAAAATAGTTTTCATAAATAAGTTTTTAAAACTTATATTATATTAAATTGTCCATCCACATCGTCTTGTAAGTAGTGTACCTTTAAAAGCTTGTCGTTTTTATCTGTTGTCTCCTGGCTGGGCCATAAGTTCTGATCGGAAAGCTTTCGTACTGATAGTTGCGTTGAACCAGTCCATGATCCAGAAATTTCAGTTTACTTAGCGAGTCTGCAATGTAATTGCTGTAGTATGCATAGTCGTATTGCAAGTAGCTTGAGAAGGGTTGCAGTTCCAGACCGTCGGGACAAATGGGATTTCCATGCAGACTTAAATACTGCAGATTGGGAAATAGACGCCTGATGAGCTGGACTGTGGTGGGCAGGTCTCTGAACTCATTCTTGTTCAGCATGAGCACCTCCAGTTGGGGCAGTGACTGCTTTAAGGTCCTCAGTTGAGACTCGTGCATTCGATTGCTGTCCAGCACCAAATGCCGCAAGTGCTCAAACACTGCCAACCAAGAGAGATCCTTCAGGGAGTTGTAACTCAAGTCGAGTTGCTCTACATAATCCGCATAATTTTTCACTACTTCCACTGGCATACCGATTTCCATCAGCTTTATGAATTAATTACTTAATAATCTATATTTTTAAAGAGGGCTGTTAGATTTTGGGTTCAACGATCCACAGCCTAAGCCGTTAGATTTGGGAGTTTAAAATATAGAGCGTAGTTTCCTTGATGAGAGTGATGAGATATTGTACTAAGAAAGCATTTTTCAATATCACCCCAAAATGGGTGAAAAGTTTAAATGGGAAAAATAACTACAAATGTGATTTCTTGGTAAAGGCCTATTTCCAGAACGCATGAAAATAAATTTTTATGTTGAACTTCATATAAAAAAAACAGCTTCGAACAGCTGATGAGCCATTTATTTAGTTACATTTATTTTGTAGATTTCCAGAAGAGAAACAAAATATTCATAGCGTTGCCACATCGATAGCTTGTGTGGATTGCAAGCACTGCCGATTTGCTGAACTAAATTGAAAATAAATAATTTGCAGCACATTTTTCCGAACAACATCGAAACAATTGAAGGCAAAAGCGAGATGCAACAAAATTGTACAAAAAATAATAAATATATTACCACATAGATTAGCACTCTTTTTCATTAGCTTTCCATATTTTTCTATTTTGAGTGCCTCAAGACTTTCTCTACCAAGGATCACTAAGACGCGCACACTTGTGGTAGTACATGATATGACTTTGAAAGCTGTGAGGTGATTTTAAAATTGTTTGAACTTTAATTTGATAAAACATTTTGAATTCAAGCGGCTGACAAATCAGTATGACCCCACCGTTTGACTGCCATTTAATGTATTTTTGAGGGTTTTTTAAGAATTTATGGTCCCACTATAGCTTACAATCCACTTAACATATATAACTTGCGCAATTTCGTGACATAAATTTTTATTTGTTCTGGAAATAGGCCTTAAGGCCCCGTACTCAGTATTCATATAATTAGAAACACCTTGGCTTTGCTTTGATGCTCATGTGCTGTTAGAAAGTGTATATATTTATGTGAAATACTGTAACGAAAGGAATTTTCCGTCGTTTTTAGTACTAGGTTTATAGGAAAGAACAAAAGGTTTATTTAAGAACAAAAAACACAGAGCGTAAGTTAAAATCGGCTCTGCCTGACTTCGATATACTCGTTACTCAAGGGAAGAAATGTTAATTAACAGAGCATCAACATTAATGTTCACATATTAACAGTATGTTAATAGATAGCGACAAAAGTTGTGTTTTCTTTAACCCTGGAACGTCATACAAAAAAGCATGTACATCAAATGTACCTCAAAATAAGGATGATACTTCAGGGTTATGGAAGCTGAATAGTATTTAACGATTTTTTATTAGTTCCACTATTTATTATCCGATCTTTATGAACTTTTTAGAGATTTTAGATTTCAGCTGCCTTTAAACTTGTCATCAGAGCTCGCAAAAAACTGTTAACACCATCAGCGTGTCTGTGTAAAACTGTTCTGTTACAGACACAACGAAAAGAGGTTGCAAAAAGACACTTTTAATTCTGTTTTGCACAATAGCTGTTTTCGCTCAACCAAAGATCGCTTTTTTCGTTTCTGTTTTGCTCATGTCTTTCACTGACCGTTTTGCCGAGAGCCGACTTCCAAAGTGTCTTCGAAGAATGTAAGCGAGTTTGTGACTGGGATGCCTGTGTGTGTGTGTGTTTGTCTCAGTCAACGATCTTTGTACATATGTGTAGTATAGAGAAATTTATTATTATTAACCTATCAAATGAAATGCTGAAAATATTAGTTTTTGGTAATTGCTTAACGCATAAAAATCATATTTATTTAATTATGTACATTGTACATATAGTACATAAGCCCACCGCCTACCACACGAACAAAACAAATAACACTTTTTGCTGACACTTTTTGTGTTTTGCTCATTTGAAGACAGTCTTTGCATGAGCGCTCGCTCACAAGTGTTCCTCTCAGTTGTTATTGACGGTCTGTCTCGTTTGATTTGATCAACCAAAAATGCTCAACAGAAAACACATGAGGAGGGACAAAAAGTGTTATGCTCTGTGAGAGACCGAGTCGTCTTTGTTTTTTTCTGTTTTGTCAGTGGGCTGATCGATAGTGTAATAGCAAAGCAAAAAACTCTAAATATTTGGAAAATGTTGGCTTTTTTGATGTAATTTGACAGGTTCAATTCGATAAGAGATTGTCTTTAGAGAAGTTTGACAACCTACTATTTAGAGATATTTGAAAAGTGTAAAGGCAGCTTTAGGGTATATAAATGCGAGCCAAAAATGTGTGATCGATATCTTTAAAATTGTGGGAGTTATTCAACACTTTTTATACTCTGTACCAAAGGTACATAGAGTATGCTAAGCTTGTGCAAAAGTATGTAACAGCCAAAACGAATCATTTCCGACCCTATAAAGTCTTTGTATTCTTAATCAGCATCAACAGCCGAGTCGATACAGCCATTTCCGTCTGTCCGTCTGTATAAACGCAAAGATCTCAGAGATGGTAGGAGATAGAGGTTTGACATGTATGGGACAAAAACTTCTTATACTTGCACGCAGATCAAGTTTATTTTCAATTTTTTCCACACCCCCTCCCGCCCCCGCAATTTGGAAAAAACAGCATATCTCCCACAGTTTTGTAGATAGGTAATTCGTACCTTCTGGAGACATTTAGTAATCAAGTTTATTTATCGATTTGCCGAAAGAATGATACAGATCGTATAAACAATACTCAAGTTATGAGCATAAAAGACCAGTAATACTCTTTATACCTTTGGAACACAGTATAATAATGCTGGATACGCCGTTAAAATCAATGGCGAACGCCTCAAATTCATGTTGACCAACTTTTTATGACCTCAAATCGTCACCATTAATGTTAACTACCTTTGGATTTAACAGGATGGCGCCACTTGCCATACAAGCCGATCAACAATCGATTTATTGCGCATCAAATATTATTATTGAACAATCAGTCGTGTTATTCATGTCAATTGCTCCGATTTAACACCATTGGATTCTATTTGTGGGGTACCGATGCTATGCGTATAATCCAAAGACAATTCGAAATATAAAACTTAACATTGCAACTGTTATTGGCGAGATAGGCGGCTAAATCATGGAAAATGTGCTCAACATTTGGGTGATCAGTATGAAGTACTGTAAGCCCAGCAGACTTTTAAACGGCCCACCCTATATATACTTTATACGGTCGGATATATTTCATTCTGCCTTTTGCATTCCTTTACTTGGAACGGTTATACAAACTCAGGACCAGAGTCCCGTCATAAGGATTTGAATAGTTTGACCGTTTATATCTATCTTTAACCGATGCTTTAAAAACTGCGTACGGTTTCGTAACCGAAAACTAAACAGTTTCCAGTTTTTGAAATGACTTATTCAAATTTTTACCATTGTAGTTCTCCAAGCAACTTGAAATTTTCCAAATCAAACACTTTCCCGCCAGCCCCGGTCAACATCACGATCAATGAATGCTTGTCTTAAGGAGGCGCCTGGTCAACAATTAAAAAGTGACAACGCTACAGTTTCATTAGCATTGCCCCATGAAATGCAGTCAGTCACTGGCTCTTTTCCCTCACGATCGTCGATGATGATCCAACCTCAAACTTTTAAGCGAAAAAAGCAGCTGGGTGGTGTACTTTCACTGACCAACCTGCGGAAACTACAAACATGATCAGCTTACCAACAATTAGCACAATCAGTTTAAACCGGTGAGATAATTTTTTTGCTGGCGCTAATTTCTATTTCATAATCCGATGGGAATGCGCGGGTTGTATTTGTGTGCTTTGGCAATTGAATCCATCGGTGACATCTTTGTGAAATAGACAAGCAAACCAAATATGCATTGACCTTGTCATATTCTCCAAATAAAGAGAGTTTTGCATAATGAAACAAACCCCGGTTGAGTCATTAGCTGTGTGCGTTTTTTGACCCAGGTCAGGCCTTTTTTGAGATACACCCAAAAAAAGAAAGAGAAAAAAGTTAATTCGCCATAAAAATTCATAACCAAAAGTGAGGTAACATTTCACTTCAAAACTCAGGACAGAATGAGGCAAACCCCACCAGCTCAGCTCAGTGACCCAATTCGTAAAAACCCGTTTCGGTTATTTAAATATTTTTATGTACAAAGAATATTAAATGTATTAACATACTTTTTTTTTGGTTGCATTTCATCTCTCAGTTGGGTCTGCTCGCTGTGCTCTCTCTGACCATTGCTGGCGGTCAGGCCAAGGCGGTGGTGGATCAACAGACAGCGGACTCTCAAGTGAATAGCCAAAGTGTGGCCCAGCAGCGTATAGATTTTGGTTTGCTAGGCCATGAATCTCATGAGCATCATATACACGAGCATCATGAACATCATGAACATCATGATCCGGGCTATTGGAAGAAAAAGGTTACCTGGAAGGAGGGTTGGAAAAAAATCTGGAATCCGGCCAAGAAACAGATATGGACACCCTCGTGGAAGAAGGTAAGTTGTTGGAAAGTGGTAAAAAGAAATAAATTAAGCTTGGTAAACATTGTGTGTTTTAAAGATCTACAAGCCCCATTGGGTAAAGGTGCCCGGCTGGAAGGAGATACAGGTGCCTGCCTGGAAACAAATTTGGGTAGGTTGGGCTTGGCCTTAATTAGGTTTGCAATTTTTCATAATTTTTTACTTACCCTTTAAGGTGCCTCATTGGAAGGAGATTTTAGTGCCTGCCTGGAAGGAGATTCAAGTTCCTGACTGGAAGCAATACTGGACTCCTGAGCTGGTCAAGGTGAGATATTTTTAAGTTTTTATGTCTAGTCTACACTGAGAAGCCATTTTATACTTAAGCTGGCATCCTTCTTAAATTCCATTCCAAAACTGAAATAAGCACACAATTTCGAGAATCAAGTTTTCAGAAATTCCCTTCTGCGTTTAATTTTAAAAAAGACTTCAACGAGATGCTCCTTTGCAAGTTTTGACTCTGCTCGAGATAGCAGAACATTCGAAACAGAACTGAAAGTGTTTTTTGTTCTCTACCAGATCTTGAATCCTCTAAAAGCTTTACACAGAGGGAAAATTTAAGAACTTGCGACTCGAGATGAGCACAAACATTGTCCAAAACAGTGTAAGAAAGGATTTTCTCATTTCTATTACAATGTTCTCAGTATGACAGGTTTATTAGCCTCAATTATTTTGTTAATTGGTGCAACATGTTGGTACGGGTTCAGCAAAGTTTCGAAGTACCTCTTAAAATATTGTGCGTTAATATGTGTTTCATAAATGTGGAATCAACAGTATTCTTAAAGTGACAGCCACCATATTACCGTAAGACCAGACCAACCCGTGCACGTTATTAGCAAGAAAAAATATTTGAACAGTACAAAAATATGCCAAAAGTATCGACGACAAAAGCTGAAATTAAGCACCCGTGTGCACCATCCTTGAGTCTAGGGGTCTCTAGAGGTCTCTCATGTATCTCTTTCCCATCATATATCAGACATCCAAAATCTCTCTCAAAGAGAGCATTGTGCTATTTATATGAACAATTCAGAGAACGCAGAGTTGAGAATTACAAAGCGTAAGGAACGAACCGACTCAAAAATCTAATCCCAAAATTGTCCTCGCTGCGTATTATAATTCAACTTTAAGCTACGAGATTTGCGAGTGGAGAGTTCAGGTTCGAGTCCTGTAGAGGTCCATAAATAATTATTTTTTTCTTTTTTAATTTTTAACAACCTTTAAGCTAAGTTCATACAGGCAAATAATTTGACAAATTTTTAGGAAATTTTGTTAAAAATACCTTCGATATTCGTTAGCCCCATTCCACGTTAATTCCTTATTAAACTTTCTTCGTTTCAAGAAAATTTACAACATTTGTTCTCATAAAATTAAAGAATATTTTTCGTTGTTTTGAGTTGACGGCAACTTATATTCCAAACTGGTTTTTTCTCTCTGTGTATAAGTAAACATGATGCCTAAAACGGCCGACGGGCTAGCCAAAAACTCCTTCTCTCCCAATTTTCGCATTAAAAATTTTTAGCACGATGTTAGGGGCAGCGCTCATATAAGCGTTACAGGTGGTTATAGAAATCGTTTTACCCGGAGTCATCCTTGTCCTCCGTTGATACAAATATCGACAAATTTGTACATATTCACATCGCATTGGATGATTTACCTCTGAGACTAAAATTATATGGCTCATATATGGGAGTCTTTAAGGAACATTGCGAACCAATTTGAACTTTGGAAGCGCGTAGAAATTACATAGTATTGGTATTTATTTCCAAACATATTTTAGGTTAAAATCGTACATAATTGAACTTTTTTTATGGAATGTCTTTTAAGTATTCATGATTTTGACTTTAGAATATAATGGAAAAACTATTTCTACTTACTTAAAGTAAGCAAACTTCTAGTTTCAGGAGTAGAGCTGGGTGTGCGAAATATTGCATATTCGCTTGTAGTCTACAAACGGCTTGAAAGCCAAAAATAATGCAAATCGTATGGGAGTTTTGTCCTTTAAAAGTCGAAAGCGATTTGTAGAGCACAAGGAACCATTTCGTTACAAGCAAGTGCGAAAAATGCGTCAATAAGGCCTGTTCCGGTTTTCGATTTTGATCATCTTATGCGGAATCTTTTGTTAAATGTTCCCGCTTCCTAAGAACCGATTGTACTATTCGGACCCCCACTTTAAAACACCATTTACCTTCATACGAATTTTGTAATGTTTCTTACCAATTCTGATGAATCGAATTCGAAAACGAGAACAGTCCTGAATATAGTTAGCACTATTAAACTATCGCGTGACACCCCACCTAGCATTTGGAAGATCATTTTAACAAGAATCACATTGATGAGTCTTTAATTTCAAGTGCGATTTAAGCAAGACTCGAAAAGGATTCATGCATTTGCTCAAAATGTGATTCATTAAAAAACGACTCCAAAAAGACTCGCAAATGACTCGAAAATGAGTAGAAACTGATCAGAAAAACAGGATATAAACGGCTTTTCATGAAGAGTCGCGGCTAGGGTACCATTTTCTTACGACAAAAGTATCATTTATGATCAGAAAACGAGCGCATGCCTATTTTAATCAGATTGAGAACTCGAAAATGACTCGAATGTGATCAAAAATTTTCATAGAATGCTGTCTGGGACGGAATTCATCAGGTGGCAACACTATATTATATCATCGATAAGACTATTTCGCTACTTAATTCGGGACAAACTGGCGTTTTAATATATAAAAACCAGAATTTTAGTAAAATTATGTCAAAAAAATGTTTTAAATTCTTGTATTTCAAATGAGAATTAGTACTCGGATTAAGTATTTTTATACTCTGTACCGAAGGTACATAGAGTATATTAAGTTTGTGCAAAAGTATGTAACAGGGAGAAGGAATCATTTCCGACCCTATAAAGTATATATATTCTTGATCAGCATCAACAGCCGAGTCGATATAGCCATGTCCGTCCGTCCGTCCGTCCGTCCGTCCGTCCGTCCGTCCGTCCGTATGAACGAAGAGATCTCAGAGATGGTAAGAGATAGAGGTTTGACATGTATGGGGCATATATTTCTTATACTTGCAGGCAGATCAAGTTTATTTTCAATTTTCGCCACGCCCCCTCCCGCCCCCGCAATTTGGAAAAAACGTCATATCTCCTACAGTTTTGAAGATAGATCGTTCGTACCTTCTAGAGATACCTTGTAAATAAAATTATTTATCGATTTGCTGAAGGAATGATAAAGATCGGATGAACGATACTCAAGTTATGAGCAAAAAACGGCCAATAAACACCCAGCACCACCCCACCCACCACCGCAGCATTCTATTGAACGTCAATCTTAGTGAGAGAGAGAGAGAGAGAGAGTGAAACTTAGAGATGAGCGCGTATAACTCGTGAGCAAATGCGAGCTGAGACGTTAAGGGTACAGAGTATGTTATAGTCGGGCTTGACCGACTTTCTTTCTTGTTGTACTTACCACATTATGGATAATGTTTATATTTGATTTAAGTACACTCAAAGAAAAAATAGAGAATTTTATACTTAAATCAAGTAGGTTCGATTTCAAAAGCGTGAAGTATGAAAATTCTTCATCCTAGATTGATTTTCAAAAGATTCAATATTCTTTATCCATGAGTTTCGAGTTCTCTAATTTCGCTTCCTATTTTCATTTAGTTAGTTATCCTCCCTCCTCTCATCCTTTAAACATAGAATGACAACGATTTCAAGAACAAAATTCTTTGAGATTCAAGATTGAATTAAGTTTTTTCAAGAACGTTCGGTTCTACTATATTCTGTGGAGTGTACATTGAGTGATTTTGGTATCCAAAAGGATCTCAAGGGATCTTTTTTTCTAAGCTAAGTGTGAAGGTTGAAACAAATTTAAACTAATTTTGCAACCTTTTTTCAGGTGGGCATACCCGGTGAGAAATATTTGGGCAAAGATCCTGAAGGCTGGGAGTACACCAGTCATGATCTGTGGAAGAAGGTAGGGTTCTTGTAAAGTTAAACTCCATTTCTCCTGCTTAACCAACTAAGTTCTACTCCCTTCCATGTAAATAGAAAGTAGTGTGGAAATCTCACTGGAAGAAAATCTGGAAGCCAGCCAAAAAACAAATTTGGGTGCCCGAAAAGAAGCTAGAATGGAAGGAGGCCTGGAAACAATACTGGAAGCCAGGCAAAAAAGAAATTTGGACCGATAAACTGGTAATTACCCTTAAGAAATTAAGAGATCTTCAAACAAATTTAGTAAACTTTAACCTAACCACAGGAATGGAAAGAAGCCTGGAAGCAGATATGGGTGCCCGGCTGGAAGGAGATTTGGGTGCCTGGCTGGAAGAAAATCTGGAAGCCTGTTGTCATCTCAGAATGGTTCCCCGCGCCCGATCATCACGATCACCATCATCATCACGAGGTGGCCGCACCGGACTGGGATCGCAAAGACAAGGAAAAGGTGGTGTGGAAACGTGATGACACCAATGCGTCGGCGGTCAAACCCACACAATTGCAACCCGTGGCCAGTGCTGACTTTCAGTCCAAATCGTCAGCTGCAGCGCCAGCTGCCACCTCGCCAACATTCAAATTTCCGGGTGCGTAAATCGTAACGCAGCCAAATTGCCATGCAAGCTCCTTGTAAATAGTTGTACAACCAAGTCAATTAGCTCCTAAGCTCACCCTGTCCAATTGCTTTGGTCACTTTTTTAAATTATCTCTAGGCTTAAAACTGTGAGTTTAATTAAACAAATAAATACAAATACGTAAAACTAGATTCAGTCTTTCTTTTCCGGCTGCCACTCGTTGGTGGGTACGGTATTGGGCAGCGGCACCCACTCGTTGTGTATGGTAGGAGTCCAGACTTTTTTCCACACCGGCTCATAGATGCGCTTGGCTCGCCAATATTTCACCCAGCGTGCATTCCAAGTGGTTTTGTTGGCCCAAAAGCCGTCCGCCTGCGGATCGAGGGTGTCGGTGTGTCGCACTCTATAAGTGTGTGTGTATGTGGAGGATAGGTGAAAGTGGTCTTGGTAAGTGATTATGTAAGCTCACATGGTGGTGGTCTTGGCGGCTAGACAGCAGGCTACAACCAGACACAGTAGTATTAGACGTAAAATGAAGCCTTCACACTGCGCCATCCTGTTGCTAGTTGTGGCCCCTCTCATGTTTCGCAATCGAATGACAACTTTGGCAAGTTTTCTTTTAATTTTTAAAGCACAATTTCTTATTTATCTGCAGCCTAATTGAAATTCAGAGCACCCGGGGGGACTGGGCAAATGAATTGCAAATTCCCGCACTTGGCACGATCTGCGCGTGTCATCTTATATAACCAGTCCACAAACACAACAAATCCAAACAATTTGGTTTAGTTTTCTTTAATGTTGAAAATAAAAATAAATTGTTTGCAAATGATAAGCCCACCTAAATCCAAAAAAAAAAAAAAAGTAAATGGTAGTTAACATAACTTTCGTTTTCGTACAATTTCACGCCATATTGTCTATCTGTGTTGGGTGATTGATGTGAGTAAGTGAACCATAATGAGTTGAGTATGGGTTTGCTGTTTAACTAATCTTTTGTGTTTTGCTGTTTAGTTAATCACTCAGTTGTTTCTTTTGGTTCAGTTGTTCCGTTAGCTTTTCTTCCAATAAGCCAAAGCTTTAAAAATCTTACAAATTTTCAATCATGGGATAACAAGGACACACAAATCTCTAAAGATTTTCCTACAAACGTTTGCATTTCTAATTAAAATTAAACAGTTTCGTGTTCCGACTGTAATTTTTAGTACGCACCACTTCAATAAAATAGCTAAACCTGCATCGCAACAACTTTTTCTTTCCTTTCAACAAAAATTGATGTGAACTGCCTAAGGACTTTTCCGTTATCTAGTCAATAAATGAGACTGCATTCACAGATTTGCACGGCTGCACTGCAACTACTAGTGGACTGCATTGTGCTTCGCTTATGCAGTGCCAATGATAACCGCTGGAGGCTTATTTCTTATACTCGTGCGAGCAGAGAGCGTTTGTAGCTCTCTCGTTTGTCTCTCTCTCCCTTGAGATAACAATAACAATTTAACGGCGTTTACCGCTGCTTCTTCGAAAGCAAAAACGAGAGCGCGAGAGTAATAAAAGTTATCCGACTGCCACACGAAGACGAAATCAACATGCGGCGTAGGTAAAGCAGAAACACCCAATTTGTAATCAAAAAAACAGGCACTCTTGTAGATCACTGACTGAATCATAGCCTATATTTTATACCAGAATTCCCCAGGAAGTGAGGACAGAAAATGAGTAAATGCTTTTCAGCAGTGTGGCTTGGCCATGTACTGCCACGGAGGGGGTTGTCTTTTAGCGGTGACTGCGACTGATTTTCACACATTCAGTAAGGAATGACTTCGGCAAGCATTCGACTCTTATGCATGTGATTCACATGATGTCAGTGACAAAGTGTGTTCGGCCCCCAGCTCTCTGTTTTATACCCATTTGCTTTACAAATCGCTTTCGTCCCAAAAACGTTTGTAAATTGGGTAGTTTTTGGGTCGAAATACCCAAAGCAACACCATTTTAGTATTGGGTTTCCGAATTTGTCTTTGTCAATATTGCATTCTAAAGATGAGGATATAAAAAGTTTTCATCGCAATATGGATAGCCACATTTATTCATTATTGTTGAACTTAAATACACCTTAAGACATTAAGATTGTCTTGGAAACGGATTAAGGGTTTTTTTAAAAGGAAAATAAACTTTTTCTTAGAAATTTATAAAAGTGCACTTGCGTTTCTGCATACAACTAGAGATGAAACTTCCGACAGCACATATAAAAGCTTGTTGTCTGTATAGACATTTCAAGGTCTATTTTTTACTTTTTCAACAGCAGACTTTGCTATCAACTATTAACTGGCACATTTTACTTTTCTTGTACAAAATTATGTTGATAAAATTGCATAAAAATATCATCGGCTCTCTCCAGATCATTGCACAAACTGCTTAGCGGTTGCGATGTCGACACACCGACAGTATAAGCTTGTCGCTGCGCTGCTTCGCCAACAAAGCCGCCGCGCAAAATCAACTTAGTTTTATTGTCTACACACACACACATACGGAATGCCAAAATGTGATTGTGTTTTGTGTCGATCACTTGATCTAGATCAGAGGGGCGGCAATATGAGCAGATAAGTTGAAACTGGCTAGCGAGAAAATATTCGTAAGCAAATACAAAAAGCGCATAAAGAGCTTTTAAAACACTTTGTTTTTGAAGCTTTGATTTATGTTTTTGATCGGCCGCTGCCGAGGCCAACAGAAGAGACGGAGAGCTTTAAAATTAGTTGGAAAACGGTTTAGTAACGAATCTTACAGAATTTACAGATTTTTTGGGACTTCCGAATGGGACCATGAACCGAATCTTTTAAACTTATGACTTGCCGGACCTGAAGACGAACCGGACCCCCATTTGTTTGGGGAAAAAATTAGCTTAGCCACTTATATAAGTGCTTTTATCATTTTCTTGGCAATTTCTAGTGAAAGTTCAGCCTACAAAAGAGTTCAAGAAGTCTAAACCTTAGGAAGAGCACAGAAACCGGTCCGCGAAATGAACATTAGTATTTACAATAGGTTTAAAACTCTGGACCGAATACTATGCATATTTTTTGAGGTTTGCAGCTTTGTTTTGAACTGTTTCTGAATATTTCGCTAGTGCATAACTAGAGGTTTGTTAATACCAAATTCAAGTATAAATTGATAGATCTTCTCCACAATTTGTAGAAATTTTAATGTGTCGGAAAATTCAAAATTTTTTAACGATTCCCAAAATTTTAATTATTATTATTTCTAAACCAAAAAAGTCTGAAAAAGATAATAATAGAAGTATAAATTATCTTTAAACTGCAAGAGAGTGAATAATACTTTATGATTTGGCGAAAGTCCGGTAGGTAGAACTGTCTAATAGCCGACTCATGTGTATGTACATTCGGCCAAGTGTACATATTTTTGATATATACATTTTATTCCCTCAATTTTCTACTATTCGCCCCAAATACTATGAGTATTTTTCCTAAACGGCCTATGCTTCAGGTGGGTGGACTATCAACCTGAAGTAAAACAAAATCTTACGGGTTTCCTTCCAAATAATCTAGTAACCGAACTTATTCCTGTACTACTTTATAAAGTCATTCAAGTTTAGTTCCAAATGCTATCGCTTATTTGAAAATCTCTAAAGAAAACACAAAGCAAACTGTTTAAATTGAACAGCTGAACAAAAAAACAGCAACTGAGTGATAAACTGCACAACTGAGCAGCAAAATGTGAGTAAAGTGAATGCCACCCAACACCATTGTCTATGTATATAGCATGCAACTTAAAGTACATAGTATATATAGTTTCTATATTTTAAAGTGCAACAATTGTTTCAGATTTAAAGCCTATGTATGTTTCTCTTTGTTACAAAGTAGTTTCCAATTTTCAATTCAATTCAATATTTCCGTTTTCGTTGTGTATGGAGTTAGGCAGACTATGGCACCCGAAAATAAAGTAAAGTAATTGACTTAAGCTAACAATAATACAATAATACAGCATACAAAAAGAACATTGCTTACACAAAACTTAAATAGAACAGCAAAAAGCCTTGAATATATCTTGATTAGTGTTTGATTTCGTTCCCCTGCCCAACTGCGCCAGTGTCAGTCTTTTGAAATATTATTTGAAATCGGTTTACAAATCGTTTTTGTTCGTTTTTTTTTTTGGGAATGTTTTGCTGTTTGCTTCGTTGAGTTTTGAGTTTCAAAAAAGTGGTTGAGTTGGGGCTTACAAAGCGTAAACAATGAGTACATTTAGAATTCGAGAATTAATTTTCATTCATTTTCCTTTCACTCAAAGGACATCAGATTGGCTGGCAATGGTTTTGGCACACGCATGGTGGCCAGCTTACAAATGGCATTTGTCCAGAGATGCGTCATCTGTGGGCTATCGGTGCGAAATTTGTAAATAGTGCCCAGAGTGCGGTGGTACAGCTCAAAGGTGTTCTTATGCTTGGTATTATCACTGACATGCGCATACCAACCATCCAGGGGACACACTTTGCAGGGCTCACGCTTGAAGTCACTACGTTCGCTGCCCTTAAACGACTTGGGCGGAAAATAGACCAATGAATTGGCCCAAATCTGTAGCCAATAGCGTTGCCAAGAGGCCACCGCTGGCTTGCGTCCTTCCTTTTGCACCGTCTTGCGACGTACACAGCCCTGCATGGCAGCCGCAGCCTCCGGTGACATAAGATCACAATCACTGCCTCCGAAATCACACATAATACCCTCGGCACTCTCCAGTGAGGTAAGATCCGCAGTGGACAAGGCATCGCTATGTTCGAGTACTGAATCGTCCAGTAAATGATGTCGCGGCTGTTGACTTGGATCAAGCTCCAAATGTAAATGGTGGGGATGGCCGTCGCTGTAATTGTGTGGTGCTATTTTGCCAAAGATGCTGCATAGGAAGGAGAGAAAGAGCAGACTTATGTTAGTTAAAGTATGATGAGAGGATCTTAAGTGCAGCAGACATCATGCAGGCAAGCTGAGGGTGATAAATGAGGCAACTCAGAACAAACTGTTGATGTATGTGTGTGTGTGTGTCTGTGTGTGCGTATGAGAGCAAAGGAGAGATTCCTCATCCAAATGAAGCCAAATCAAAAGAGAGAGTATGTTGTGGTTTTTGAGGTTTTTATATGAAGCATTTCCAACTTGGGTCCGTGCATAAACTTTTTTTTGTAGTTGTAAACATTTACCAAAAATACAGGGGCAAAATGAAAGTAATTGATATTGATGGATTACTAGGGTTCCCCCCTTCAATATGCCCAATCCGGTGGAGAATCCTTTATTTGAACATATTGAATAGAAGTTGAAATATACTCTTTCTTTGGTCATCAGAGCAAACCAAACTTATGTCTGAAAGTGTCTTTTTTGTATGTATCCGTTTGTTTGAGCGGCTCGGTCTACCGATAACTTCTCTCGCAACGACACTCTCTCCGCTCACGCCAGAGCAGAGTTGCTTACAAAGAGAGACAGCAAATGTGTAAATTAATGTTGCTCTACAAAATGCGACTTCGACTCACTGAATGTCGCATGAGGAAAGACTTCGGCTGACATTCAGCTCTTATGCATGTGATTTACCGAATGTTTGTGTGGCCCCAGGGGCTATGTCCTGAACTCTGCGCTTAAGTCTAGAAAGAGAATAAGAGTAGGAGAGAAAGGCGCTTGCGTGAGGAAGTCGAGATGCTATTCGGCATGAGTGAGATTCGAAAACTTGATCAAACTAAACTAACTAACTTAAGGTTTCAAACCCGGAGTCACACAATTCAAGAACGAAAATGAGAATTTGGTCACAGATCCGCAAGTGGAACTAGACAAATGGAGAAACTATTTCGCCAAAATGCAGAGGTGGCAATGCCGCCACCGGAGAAGTAGCAATGCCACCAATCGACGATATTAAAATAGACTCACGAAGTCTATTTAGCCATAAAATGGCTAAAGAATAACAAAGCGGCTTGTGCTGATGAGCTGCCCGCTAAATTGTTTAAGGCTGGCGGCGAGAATTTGGTAAACCAAGTCCTCTGCAGAATATGGTCCGACGTAAGCATGCCCAAAGATTGGAGTTTAAGTGTAATTTGCCCACTTTTTATAAAATGAGATCCCAACTACCGTGGGATCAGTCTATTTCCCATCGCTTATAAGATTATGTCGTGCATTATTTGTGAATGTCTAAAGCCGCTTATTAGCACACTGATTGCACCTTATTCGGGAAAATCCACCACAGACCAGATATTCACATAACGACATATCATGGAGAAAACCTATGAGAAATATATCAAAACCTACCATATTTTTGTTGATTATATATCAGCCTTTCACACACCGATAGGGTCAAGGTTGTTTGAAGCCCTGTCTACCTATGGTATACCAGCAAAGTACGTTCGACTTTGCATGATGACGTTGAGAAGCACTCAAAGCTCCGTCAAAATAGGAAAGAACCTTTCCGAACCATTGGATACCTAAAGAGTTTTAAGGCTTCTCTGTCTGACTTCTTTAATCTACTGATGGAGTATATACTGCGGCAGTGCCCAAATGCAAACAGATCACCATCTTTCGTAAATATTTAATGCTACTCGCAGATGCCAATTATATTGACATTATCGACAGAGATGGAGAAGCAGTCTAAACTGATGGGATTAGTGGTAAACGAGGACAAGACGAAGTAACTAGTATCATAGAATAAAAATAGATGAAAGCTAACTTCGGCTCGACCGAAGTTTATATACCCTTGTAGCTTGATGGCGCCACTATTTTGAGCATTTGCTTCCTAGTTTGTTATATGGCAGCTATACGATATATTCATCCGATTTTGACCGAACTCCCCAAAATTGTGTGGAAACTGATAATATTCACAACTGGAAGGTATAAAGACGCTACCATTGAAAACAAAAAAGTTTTTCTCACTAGAACTACTTTTAAGAACGATAGTTCCTATGGCAGCTATATGCTATAGTCATCCGATTTGGATCAAACTTAATAGAATTGTGTAGTAGCATATAATATTGATTAGTGACAAGTTTGGATGCGACAGCATTGAAAACAAAAAAGTTTTTCCTACTTAGACTTTTTCTCAGACATATCTTTTGTATGGCAGCTATACTATATAGCTGTACGATTTTCATAAAACTTGATGAAATTATGTAAAACCATAGAAAACTTAGAAATACGAGGATTGGGGACGTTTGCGTTGAAGACAAAAAAGTTTTTCTCACTAAAACTACTTTTTCGACCGACAGTTCCTATGGCAGCTATAGTTCATAGTCTTCCGATTTGAATCATCCTTGGCAAAATTATGTGGTAGCATATAGTGTTGGTCAGTAACAAGTTTGGTAGCGATAGCTTTGAAAACAAAAAAGTTTTTCCTACTAAGACTTTTTTTCAGACCTCACTTTTGTATGGCAGCTATACTATATAGTTGTCCGATTTTCATAAAACTTTGTGAAATTATGTAAAAGCATAGAAAACTTAGAAATACGAGGATTGGGGACGTTTGCGTTGAAGATTAAAAAGTTTTTCTCACTAAAACTACTTTTTCGACCGATGGTTCCTATGGCAGCTATATGATATAGTCATCCGATCCGGCCGATTATGACAAATGTGCAGCGTATTTGTATCAAAAGGCTTCGTGCAAAGTTTGGTTAAAATAGCTTTAAAACTGACGGATAAAATAGCATAGAAACAGACGGACAGACGAACATGGCTATATCAACTCAGCTCGTCATGCTGATCAAGAATATATATACTTTATGTGGTCGGAGATGCTTGCTTCTATGCGTTACAAACATCTGAACAATTTTAATATACCCTCTACAAGGGTAAAAAAGCTTACATTCATTGTATAATCTTTGCTAGTTTCCACTGAAAAGAAGTCTACGCGTCTTGGACAGTCCTGTTACAATGGGAGAGTACAACCTTAAGATTGTAGATGATTTTGTCTACCTCAGGATGATGATAACCAGGGACAAGAACATTAGCCTGTAAATCCGAAGAAGAAATACTCTTGCAAACCGATGCTACTTCGGGCTCAGTAGGGAGTTCAAGAGCTGAGCCTTTTCTCGACGAACAAAAATGGCGCTATACAAGTCGCTCATCATTCCAGTCCTGCAATCAGCGCAGAAGCATGAACAATAACAGCAGCGGATGAGAAGATGATTGGCGTTTTCGAGCGAGCAATTCTTCGGAGAATTTATGGACCTTTAAAAGTTGGCGATGGATTCCGCATTCGAATGAATCACGAACTGTATGAGCTCTATGGAGACACCAGTGTGGTCAACCGCAAAGAGCAAAAGCGGCTGCGCTGGAAGAAGCTGCAGTAAAAAAGGCGTACAAATCGAAGCCGGCAGCCTTTGGAGGAAGAGGCAAGAGGGGTCGCGTATCACTAAGATGGAAGGATCAGTTGGTGTGAACAACTGGTGCCGGCTCGCACAAAGCGGAAGCGACTGGAGGGCATTTATAGCAGAGGCCGAGACCGTCAAGCAGTTTTGATGCAAATATCGGGACAAAAAAGAAGAAGACATGAGACATGATCTTTATGTGGCTTCATGATGACAGAATAAGTTTAATAACCGTAACTCGTATCCCGCAACCGTAATGTATATGGGGTTTAGTGACCTGTTTTTAATTTTAGTCAATGTTACAACTGGCTAGCTCAAGGTCTTTGGTTGAGTATAAATCTTTATAACCAAAACAAATCAACAGATATTAATTACAACATTTTGGAATAGCAATTGGGTATGTACGTACAACGATCACTGTTTCGAGAATAACCAAATTCTCTCATCAGCGGACTTGTTTTGCTGTTCACACTTCAAACAACCATCCAGTTGGTATTTAAGCCTCTTTCAATCGGCGAATAAAGACATATAAATTTCTAATGTTGTAAATTCGCAGCCCAAATTTCGGCTATGGTTTGTTTACCAATTTGTTTTAATTAATTCTGTTGCTTATGGCTGCTGTTAGGTGGTTGGGCTATCCGTCCAATGATCCGATCCTCCTTAGCAATGCCACGAGTTTTTTGTAAATACACAAGGTATTTTTTGCTTGTTTTATAATAGGGAAACCGTTTTTTTTTTGTTTTTATTACAAACATTATGGCGTACTGACCATTATTTATATGTATATGGGGTTTAGTGACCTGTTTTTGATTTTAGTCAATGTTTCAACTGGCTAGCTCAAGGTCTTTGATTGAGTATAAATCTTTATAACCATCACAAATCAACAGATATTAACCGTAATATTCTAACCGTAACCAGCTAAAAGCGATCGGCCCAAACAGTAACCGTTACCCTAAGCGCTATTTGTTTCAATTTGAATCTTTGATTTCAACACAATATCAATTTCTTTCCCCAAACAATTTGATAACCGAAATGCATTAAAGTTCGCAATGAAATGATAAACAAAAAAATTGTTAAATATTAATACAAAATCTTAGGCAGAATTTAAATATTTTCATTTCAGTTAAACCAAATAAAACACATAACCACAAGCTTTTAGTAGTAATGATCCTAGGCTACAGCACTCACCGACGGCATCTGCAACGCTTGTTGGAGATTGTGCCTATGCCCGGCGCAATCATCACAATGCAGCATTGACATTTTTGAGCAAAGTTGCGCGGCAGGCTACTGCTGCGAAATCTAGGATGCCGATTTGCATTTTCAGATTTCAGACAAGAAAACAACATAAAAATGAAAACACAAAATCAACAAAACACACACAAAAGTACCAAAAGCAAAATGTGAGCGAGACACAGTTAAAGGATTAATTAAAGACCCGGTGTAAGTCCAATTTGACGCAGTGATTTGAGGTGGAGTTTAAGAAACGAAACCGAAAGAAGTGATACACATTTATATATATATATATCGAAGAGAGTGAGTGAAATGGGCGTAATGACAATACTCACTTGGTGCCCAGACTGCGACATTTTCGATGACCTGGCACAAATTTGGTACCGCTGGCCAGGCGCATGGAGCCAATAGTTTTGGCAGGTGAGAGATTTAAACAGCCCAAGGCTGGAGTAACTGATTCCACATTAAACGATTCCTTAGAGCTGCAGCTAGATGAGCTGGGGCCAGAGGGTGAGGTGGGTTCCAGGCTTAGAGAGCGTCTAAATAAATGTTGTTATAACTTAAATTTCACACATTTTATTAAATTTCTGTTTACTTGTACTGATCCTCCTCGAATATATTCTGCAGCTCTTCAATGTATCTTATGGATGTGAGATACTTTTGTGTCGTTTCATGCGGTTGCAGTTGCGTATAGTCCGATTGCTGATAGTTGGAAATGACACGTAAAATATTATTCATCTTATTCCGTCTCTGCTCCGGCTCCAGACCACCCTTATGTGGATGGGCCAAATCAATGTAGATCAGATCGGTGAGGAAAAGTCCCAAATAGGGTATACAGGGCAGGCGTAGACTCTCCAAATAGGCACGCAAATTGGCCCAGTTGTTCTGTTCACTGAAAATATCCTTGAGCCGTTCGAAACTTTGACGATCCTTTTTGGACAGACAGGCCCAGGTTTTGTTCAAACGATAAATGCTGGCACTCTGCATGGCCGAAATGATGGCGAACAACGAATGCAGATTATTCAGTTCGTGCAGTTTTTTGGCCACCTTAAACCAAAAATTTAGTTAGCCAAAGTAAAATAAAAGGGACTTTCTTCACTTACTTTGATAAAATGTGTCATAATCTCGGCACGCTGCTTGGGTTGTTCACCATTCAAAATCTCCTGCACTGTCCAAAAGCTGGTGTGATTGAAACGCTTGGTAAATGCCACAATATTTGGTGTGACCACATGCTTATCCTTTTTGGTCCAGGCACAGCTGCTTAGCTCATCGGGCTGAATCATGGCAAAGACTGGAAAATCAAGCAATGTGATCTGATTGGCCAAAATATCGGCGGGTACACGTAGGGCGCTCAAAATGACTGCATCCAATTGCTTAATGGAGCCATGTGCTGGCAGGCTTTGCGATTTGGACGGCAACGCGGCGGCGGTTGTACTGTTGGGGAAAATAGAATTTATATCCGACTTAGAAAGCAGATTTCAAATGAACTTACGCCATGCTATAGTAACAACCAGGCGAATCTGGTGACGAGGAGAAGCTGGTAAGACAACCTATAGAGTTTTTGCGTCGGTTACTCTTAATGTTTAAGGTTTTGCTGGCCAATTGATCCATTTGTAGCTCCTTTTGGTTCTTATCCTTATCCCTTAGACAGGCCATGGTATGAGCATTGCCATTTGGAGGACTACGCTGCTTAACCAGACGCTGTTGCAACTGTTGTGGTGGTTGTTTTGCAGCTGGTGAGCTTTGTTTGTAAACCGCATAAGTTGCCTGTCCATTATAGCCACCATTGTAGTCAGTTGAGGGTTTTCTGCTTAACTAAAATATATAGAATACACACACACAAGTTAGCTTCCAACTATTTCGTATTTTCATTATAAGCTTTACCTCTGTGTAGCGCAGATTATCCGTAGACAAATCACGCGAGATTTCCGAATAACGCATCATGGCAGCCAGGCGAATGTTTCACACTGCAAAAAGTTACAAATAAACAAAGTTTATATTTATTTCTGATAAACGGTCGAGCTCGCTGCTCGATTGTTCCGCACACTGGGCTGACTTTGTGTTTACTGAAACAAAAGTTGTTGTGTTTGTTCTGCATTGTGACTTTAGTGCAACTTCTGGCACGCTTCGCTGCCCAATTTTCCATTTATGAGTCACGAATAGACCAATAAGAAGACCAACCTAGCTTTTGTGGTCTGCTCTTTTATGGTATTTCGGGGGTGCATTGATAAAGCCTGGACTGAAGTGAACTGAACTGGACTGGACTGGCAGCAACAACTTGTTCGGCGGTCAGCGGAAAGTTATTTTTTCTTTTTTTGGGCTGGTTCAATGGCCCCGACGACGACGACTAGAGTGAAACGCTGTGCGTTTTCTACCGATAAATGCATAAAGAATGTCACACATTTCACTGAGGTGACCCCGTCTAATTAATTTCAATTTAGTTTATAATCATTCTACAATGACGTCCAAGTGTGTGTGTGTGTGTGTGTCTGCATCGATTATTTCGCATTGCTCAATGAAGCAAATGGAATTATTCGATTTGAAGATTAAACTGAGTGTAGGCGACCAGACCGCATACGCTACACTCAAACTGGGAAACTGACTTGATGCGCAATTTACTTATGTATACAACAGAAATTTGATAAGTAGACGGCGGAAGCGTAAACAGAATTTGAAAGAATGCAACGAAACTGCGAGAAGGAAGAGCTGATTAGAATTTTTTGGAACAAGGAACAATCGTTTTGGTTGTTGAACAGAATTTCATTTCAAATATTTTAATATGGAAATTTATTTTAATCAAATGCTACATAGCATGGTTGAAGTAATAATTTGCAGAATTTTGATTTAGGTTTACAAAAATATTGAATTTTATATTTCAAAATATTTCTACGGAAATTGCATTAATATTTGCAAAAGCAAAGATATTTCGCAAGCGGTTATAGCAACGCTGGCATAAGGAGACAATTGCTGACTTGCAGTAAATAGGCAAGATCTGAAACAGCTGTACAGTTTTCCAGCCTCTTTTGTGGTGTGGTGGGTTTCTGTTTTAAAGTTATGTGCAAACACAACATGACCTCGAACCTGCTAGATCCTTAAAATAGGTATACAGAAACCATGTTAAGGCCATGCTGGGGTTTTAGGTAAACCACATATCTACTTGTGTCATCTATTGGCATTGCCTGCATGAAGAACTCTTCACATTTTGTTTGGAATTCTGTGAAAAGACTGTTCTTTGAAAAGACTTGCCCTGGTTTTGGTTTGGTGCGCATGGGATTTGGGTCCGTAATCATCCAGCCGATGATGATATCTTGCCCAGAGAATATTACAGATATGGTATTGACAGCCACTAAGAATCTTAGACAGAAGTATGTCAATCCGGGAGTTTTTCAAAGTCGTGGGGTCAGTAAATTGTCTGTTAAGTTCAGAGACTTGTGCTTGCACAATTTGAAAAGTGTTTTCCGTCGGAGATTAAGGTTTTCTCGTAAGTAGAAATGATATAAAAATCTATCAATTCAAAACTGGCATATCTCAAAATAATCGAAATTTGTGAAAAACGCGTTTAAAGTTCTCCAAAGAAAAGAAGTTCTTTTAGTTTTAGTTGGTAAAATTCGAAAATATGATATTTTAACAATAAGCGCAATATCGACTGCAGGACAACTGAGATATGAGCCTCTTGCATTAACATTAACATGAAATAAATACATATTCTCATCTAACATGAAAAGTATAAAAGAAATCAATATGAAAATTTTACACAAAATAGAACACGATACAGCGAATATTTCTGAATCGTTAAGTCAAAAAACGTGTTTTTTTTGGTTATGCCAAGATATGACGGAAAACGTATTTGTAGTACTTTTTTCCCTTTGCAATTTTTGGAAGAGAAAAAAATATTACAAATCCGTTTTTTCGCTACATTTTGAAAACGAGAGCTGGCTGACCTTATTATTGATGCAGTGTTGGTTCAGTGCAATTCATATTTACATACAGTACGATCAGACTCAGAATTATATCAGCAAAAATGTGAACGATCTGCCCAACAAGGATAAAAAACAGGACAAGCAATGCTTCCTTAAGAGATAGAATGTAGTCTGATGATTAAAAGCCACATCAATAGTTGGCGACCTTGCTAAGTTGATCGAATTTCGAGTCTATGAGCTGGCTCGAGGTCCCTTGAAGCAAACGCAGATGTCAACGCCAAATATCCGGTACATATTAATCGCTCACCGGGAATAATCTATAGGGACAATTATTCCACACATCTACACAGTATGACATGGTGTCTCGAAGGTAAGCGATTTATCGTGTAAAGACCAGAGGTCGATCAAAATATCGGTCCCCCGATTTCGTGTGCATATGATGTACAAGAAAACGATCACGAACTTGATCGTTGCGACCACATGTTTTGAAAAGCATGGTGAGCACGAAATATTGCTAGTGCCGCCTTCTGAACTACAAGCTGCTGCTGACTTCTCTGTTAAGACTCGTTAGTGAGATTGGGCAGAAACGATCCATTTTTTTGATTTTTTTTCCTCTTATGCAGACCCGGCCAGCCATAGCTACCTTTAGCCGAAGTCAGTCGTGTTTTTACGCAATTGCGAGCCGAACTCATGATTGTGTGTATTGGTGAAGTATTGGTGAATTGCAAGTAAAACGGCTGTAGTCTGCAGAGAGCTCTCTTGCACACCAACACAAGCACACTTTTTTGTCCTCTCCATTTGGCCGGCACTGCTCTTAAGTCTTTTTGGGACCGTTTGGCCTAATTCCCGAATTCAAAAGGTCGTCTTCGTATGTATGCATCGGTGTGTAAGGCTCGGCTAACGATATGAATGTATGCGACGAACTAGGACATACCAAGGATTTTAATAGCTTCGTAAGCTGGACGCTATCTTTTCAACAAATGTCTTATTATACACTTGAAAAGTGTATTATAATTTTGACCAGGAGTTTGCATCGCATAAAAGGAATCATCTCCGACCACATAAAGTATATATATTCTTGATCAGCATGACGAGCTGAGTCGATTGAGCGATTGAAACTAGTCCCTCAGTTTTTAAGCTATCGAGCTTAAATTTTGCACAGAGTCTTCTTTTGGCTGCTAATATGTCGGAACCGCCCGGATCAGATGACTACTTCTTGTAGCAGCCATAGAGACGATCGTTCGAAAAATGTGTTTTTATGCGAAAAACATGTTTGTTATTAAAATTAAATGTTTTCAAACTCATCTGCGAAGTTTGCTCGAAATCGCTAACCTTTGGAGCGAGCTTTTTCAAGTGTATTAAAACTTCGGCACAGACGCCACTAATTGTCTCATCGATCAAAGAACTCATTAACCAATCTTTGAATCAAAGTCTTAGGTTCAATAAGTATAGGAACTAGCCCGAGAAACGAACCTTAGACTTTTTAACTTAGATTTTCCAGAATTTCAGAGGTTGGCAGAATGGTTTTTTTTTTTTACTTATTGGTTTTGTTAGTGAGTTTAGCTGGCTCTAGGTCCGAAAAAGTTGAGTTTGTTCACAACATTAAACAACTTACAGTTGTGAACAAACGCAACTTTTTCGGACCTAGAGCCAGCTAAACTCACTAAATTCCAAAGAATTCAAAATATTAATCGGTATCGGTTTTAATTCCGGTTTGATTCTCTGTTTAAAACTTATTTTCCTAGCGGTTAGAAACAAATTATTACAAATTATTTGACAATTTTTGAAAGCATTTGATAAACAAATATTTTTACATTAATTCTAGTCCTAAAAACACATTATCTTACAGCCTGCTCCTGTGCAAACTTACAAAATTTGTAATAAGTATATACAATTTCTTTCGGATTCTTTTATCTTCCCACATTTCATACAGCCTCAAATTGTTCAATTGCAGCGTATTTACAAAAATATACAAACCAGATCCGATATAGATAAAAATAATAAAAGCAACAAAAAAAAACAAAACCAGACAAGGCGAAACCGTACAAATTATATACCAAAAACCCAACCAGCAGACAGACGACTGCCTCAAGTTTTCAGCAAATGGATTTTATTGACTATTTGAACTATTCCCCCCTGGAACATGTGTATTTTCCTTTTCTTTTTTGCCATTTTTGTTGTGGGCCCAGAACAATTTATGAAGATATCAAATGCAATTAAAGCCAAAAACAATTCACTCACTGATGTGTTTGTTTTTCGGTCAGAGTTATGAGGCATATTAAATTGCTATCGATGGGTTGCCACTTTTTATGCAAAACTCTTGTATGTGTATGTGTGTGTAAGACTGGGACGCCCACTGTTCAGTATGTTTGTTATTTTTACATAAATTTCTTAAAAAGAAAACAAACAAAACGGCTGCAAAAGTTCGAGGAAATCACATTGTTTATCACACAAATGTGCAATTGTATTTAAATACAAGCATATGTACACACAAAAATGTGCTTAAGGAACCTCCGCCAATTGCGTGTGGGCGTTAATTTTCCATTCCATTGATAAATCCCAACGTGGGCTGTTTGGAATTTCTCTCTCTGACAAAAAAAAGAAAAGGAAAAACAAAAAGTTCTGCTCTTTTTCCTCCAGTTGACTTCTACCGACCCTGACTTGGGACAAGTTGTCAGCTTTCTTTTTTATAAAAAAAATTTTACACAATCTCGCCATGCATAAGACAAGCAAGCGCAAGGTCAGGCAGCAAGTGTCGTCAAGTTCAATAACCGACAGAGATTTGTTATTATTAAATGAAAATGATTTTCTTTTTTATTTCTTTTTGTATTTTAATAACCTTCAGCTGGCTGCGATTATGGCAGACATTGGAGGTGCGATTAACTGTTCTATATTTGCATTTTCAGCAACAGCAAAATGTGCATGAAAAACTAAAAATTATAAATAAATCTCTAGAGTCATTATTTAGATTTAGATGGACCAATCTTGCTCTATTGTGCCCCCCTACTGAGCTTACAACTCTCCTAGCAACACTATTTCTGTACGAATGTCAAGATTTTCGTGGTTTATCAAAAAATATCCATTTCTTCCCAACTATTTTTAATCAGTTTGAATTGGTAATCTCGAAAATCGACATCAAATATGAATTTATTTTATTTTCGGTAGATATACTTACATTTTCAGCCATATCTCAATTTAGAAACGGACTTCAGCTAACAAGCAAGACATATATAGAAAGGCAAATCATTGTTTTCAAATCGCTTTAGTAGTTTGAATACAATGACTATCACTATTTCAAAACAAGAGTGGGTGTCATGGGACGCCCAAGACGAACGAAGTCCTTTTGATAAGTCTGATTGTAAATTTAACTGTTAACTCTGTGCTAAGTCACTATTAAGTCACTGTCAAGTCACTGTGGAGCATAGCTCGTAAATAACTCTCAACCCTTTTTTCAGTTCGCTCTGCTCACGTCACTGACCGAAAAACCAAATATAATTGGGCTTCCCGCAATCTAATGTATTCTGTTATAGCGCTCACTGTTAAGTGGCTGTTATTGACCACACAGCACTGATCGGTCTGGCAGCAACCGAATAACAGGCCCAACTCAGTCAATTGGTCTTAAATTGCATGCTTCTTGAAGACCAAACTCTCAAAATGTTATTTGAAAAGGTTGCAGACTCAAGAGTTGCGCCAGAGTTTAACATAAGCAGAGAGAGTCTATGCGAGAGAGAACGAGAGAGCGCGTATAGTTCGTCGCATACATTCATATCGTTAGTCGAGCCTAACACACATACGAAGAAGACCTTTTGAATTCGGGAATTTTGGTTAACGGTCCCAAAAAGACCTAAGAGGAAAAAATCAAAAAAATGTGTTTCTCTCTTCTGACAACCA
This sequence comes from Lordiphosa magnipectinata, assembly GCA_037044535.1. Classification (NCBI taxonomy): domain Eukaryota; kingdom Metazoa; phylum Arthropoda; class Insecta; order Diptera; family Drosophilidae; genus Lordiphosa; species Lordiphosa magnipectinata. Next base: position 594,833 of record JBAMBO010001223.1, read on the forward strand.
AATAGAAGCAGAGAGTTTAGTTAAAGATTATTTCGGTACTGTCGTTTTCTGACAAAGGCAAACGGGGGACCGATTTTTGCGACCTCTGCGGTGAAGTCACTGTCCCCAACTTTCTCCTTCCTTTCCAAGTCTGATTGTAAGTCTGATTGAAAAGTTAACTGTTAACTACGTGTTAAGTCACTGTCAAGTCACTGTCAAGTCACTGTCAAGTCACTGTCAAGTCACTGTCAAGTCACTGTCAAGTCACTGTCAAGTTACTGTCAAGTCACTGTCAAGTCACTGTCAACTCACTGTCAAGTCACTGACAAGACACTGTCAAGTCACTGTCCCCCACCTCCCCCCACTTTCAGACCCCCACTTCCCGACCCACTTCCCCCTAACACCATCCCACTCCACACGCTTCGGCAAATGGTAAAAATGGATTTTGCAAATAGAAAATGCAAAGAAAACGGCATACCCAATAGAATCTGTAGCAAATACAACATTTTTCTAGTTTAAGTCCCCCAGTCGAACGTCCGTAAAAGAGCTTCGCTGTAAAAATATAAGAAATCAAGCTTCGGTTCGACCGAAAATTATATACCCTTGTAGCCTCCCATACATATGTCTGCCAGTTTCTTATATGATTGCTATTAGAGCCCCGCATTAATAGAGTCAAAGTGCCCTTTGATTCAACCCTTTGATTTGACCCAAGGAAGACTAATTGGACCAGTATTGTTCACTGCGTACTTGCCACACTGATAGCCAATTATGCTGATGGCACAGCCTTCCTGGCTTTCAGCCGACATAGACCTGACATTTCTGCCTCTGTGGCACTGCCTGTGATACCTACATTCAAACGGTCGAGACGATGCAGAACAAAATCCTTAGCATAAAGCTCGTTGGTCCCTGGTATATCCCTAACTTTACCACCTAGACTCTACCAGTTTGCGCCCAAATCAATCGACACACCAGCAGATATACAGATCGATTGCAGACCCACACAAACCTTCTCGAAAATGAGCAGGCGACAAACAAGACACGGAGACGGCTTAACAGGCGTCATCCGTCCGACCTACGGATGCAGTAAAGGCGACCAACAGGCTGTTACCAAATTTATGTTATCACAAAATCTCACACTGATATAATTAAAGAGTAATAATATTTTTTTTAAGTTATCATTTCAAAACATTATTTTCTTGACGGTATTTTGTGGACCGTTTTTCTGATATAAGGTTTCGGACTTGAGAAAAGGTTCTTTCTGATAACGCACTACTTGCAGGAGTGACCCTAATATTACAGATTACTTCGTATGTAAAAGGGGAAACTGGTCTATATTGGTTTCCCATCATTTTAACGGATCAAATTGTTTACTAAAACTGCTCATACTGCTCGTATATACCTTTATTTGACTATTAATTATGTGGTCTACAGATTCGTGTGTATAAAATCGTACAAAGTCGTCAAATGCACCATTTCCATTTGTGGGATTGTTTATAGTGTTATTTGATGTATGCTCTTATGACGTTTTTGACGATTTCGCACCACTTCACATATTGCATGTTCGCAGAATTCAGTTTACGCTTAACTGCACATTTGTGGAATCTATGTAAATAGGCTGTGGGCGTAAATTTGCTTTAAACAGAGATTGCTAAGCTAACTTCGTATGTGCTACGAACGCTATGAGCTATTTGAGTTGAGCCAGATTGATGTAGCTTCTTTGTTGAGCTGGATCTGAATCATAGATTACGGCTCATGTCATGAGCTATAATTCAATGAATCAATTATTTTGTGAGCTATGTGTAGAAGTTCATAGATAGTTCAAATCAGTAACAAAGTCAAGTGAAACTTTGATTCAACTCGAGTAGGGCTCTAATAGATATATATACTATATATTCATCATATTTTTAACAAACTCGCAAACCTGTGTTGAACAAGGACTCTACAATTGAAAATAAAAAAGTTTTTCTAAGTAAGACCATATTTCTGATGTATCTTTTCTAAGGCAGCTATACTATATAGTTGTCTGATTTTCATCAAGCTTAGCGAAATTAGGAAAAAGCATAGAAAACTTATAAATATGCGGTTTGGGAACGTTTGCGTTGAAAACAAAAAAGTTTTTCTCACTTAAACTAGTTTTTTGACAGATTGTTCCTATGGCAGCTATATGCTATAGTCATTCGATCCGTCCGACAAGTGTGCAGCATATTTTGTAGCTTTAAAACTGATGGTGGAGATAGCATAGCATGCTTTCTCTAAGTTTTCAGTTGGGTTCAATGGTCAAATCTCTATCATACAATGTTTAGCTATATCAGTTGCTGATTAAGCTCTGTATTAGTTGTGAATTTTTCATTGACAACTTGGGCCACATTATCAGCGGAAACAGCGTCAGCAGCTAATCAGGCTCAAGTTTAAAATTCATTATCAAAAGTATTTAGTTCTTTATGCACATACATAATTGAATACATATGTATATGTACGTACATACAATGGCTGTGCTGTGGGTAACAAGAGAAACTACAAAACAAAAGCTTAGGCAAAAAGGAAGGCCAACTAAATCGTCATGAGCTGAGGTTTTGTTTTTCGCGTTCTGTTTATGTGATCCGCGTTACTTAAGTGGGTCAGTCATCATCTTCTAGAAAGAAATGTGAACCATTTACCCCATTGTTTTCTGCGTGCGTGTGTGTTTGTGTGTGGAGTGGCTGTACTTGTAGACTGGAGGAGAGCCTTGAAATTGAAATGGTAGGCTAAAACATCTGTCGCTGCATCCTGTTTTCAGCAACAGCTGGAAAATTACCAACTCAAATTTCGTCAAGGGGCGTTGCTGTATCTGTGTGTGTGTGTATGTGTATCTTTATCAATTTGCTTATCAAATTATCCAATTTTAGCAAACTCTATAAGAAGAAAGCAAGTAATGCGTAATGAGTTTTATTGATATCACACCAGTAATTAGCCCCCAGGAGCATGATTCATTTGCCGGTAGAGAACAAAAAAAAAAACACCCCTTAACTAAATCGATAGCCATGAAATACACCTCCGCACACGCAATATGCTAAGTATGGGGCGCGCGCCCTACCCTACCCCACCACCTTTACGCTTCCCCGTTTCGTAATCATCGTGTGTGCCCAAAATGAAAATTGCACTTGATACGTTTTTCCTAATGCTGTGAAGCGACGACACTTGACAGAGACCGCAGAGACTCAACACGAAAATAGCTTTGCATATTGTTATTTATAGCTGTTGTCCCTTCCCTCCCCCCGCTTCCCCAACCATCTTACACACGCCCCAGAAACTTACAACTGAAGTAGAGGCCAAGCCAAACAACACTGCTCAAGACATTCGCATTCTTAACTCAAAACACCGTCACGCCTTTGAATTTCTATTAGTTAATGCGAGAGACAACACACGCGCAACGCACTTTTAATTATTGTTAATTACACTTATTGGCTTCTGTATTTGTTACAGAAGCGCGCGCGTTGCCGACGCCAAGAATAATATTTTTTTTTGAAAACAAAAACAGAACTGAGGCAAAACGATGGGAAGATGGCAGAGTGTTTAGTATAGAGGCGCAACTTCTTGATTTCACTGACGCTGTAGTCAATGCTGGTCACACTGGTAACTGGCATTAACAGTGCTGTCAACTCTTCAGAGCCTAAACAAGCTAAATCATCATTTAAAAATATGTAGAAATGGCTAGAAATTGTTGCAATCAAGCTATATAAATAGCTAACATAGTATTTATGTTATATTCAAGGATATTTGGTGAATATATGGAATGCAGAAGTCATGGCGAATGCAAAATCTTACCGTTAGTTTCAAATTACACCAATCGATTGTTTTCGTCTTACCTTTGCTGCTGACATTCCGACAGGTAGGTGTCAGAAGAAATTCAAATTATTTTTTCAGCGACGCCAGTTTTTTTTATATGAAGTTGACACCCGTCAGAATCGATTTAGTTTATCTGAGTACTAAGCTTTAGCATTAAAAACTTCACTTAATGGTGGATCAGAAAGCAGTTCTTTCACAGAACTGATTTGAATCTTGTATCGAATCCTCTCGTTATGTGAAGGAGACCTGTGATATCTACGCCTGCTCGATTGACGCCTCTGCAGCTAATCCGTGAGACCACCGAGTCGGACTAACCAAATATAGTTTCATTTAAAAAACAACAAAAAGCCCTGTTTGATTGCATTTGGGCAATTCAAACAATTGGCGCCTGTGTTAACTGCGGGGGGGGGGGGGGAGAATTTCCCCCACTAACAACAAAAGTGGCGATACACACATACAAAGCTTCTATGACTTAGCGTTTAGCTACAGTTGGCGGAATTTTGGCTACAAGTCTGACTTGGGATTCCCAAGCGATATTAGCAGTTCTGGTTTGAGGGTAGCGTCTGCCAACTCATTGAAGTTGGGCAAAAGATCGCTGATGATCAAACTGTGGTAGTTTGTGAAATAGCTATACGATCAATCAGCCTCCTTTGTGGTGTTGTGCGTGTCTTGTTTTAGAAATGTTATGATGAAAATCATAACTTCTATGAATGAAAAATAAAGCTATTTAAACTTTTAAATTAGCTTTAATTCTCGCCATACGCTATTTTATAAATTCTTCCGCCATTGGCATTAAAAAAATAGCGGGAAAATAGCTAAATTGCCAATGCTGCTACTAGTTATCATTAATTGCCATGAGCTGTTGACTAGTTTCAAAGTTTGTGCTGTCAAAAGACGAAGTCAGCTTAAGAATAGAACAGTTAGCTAGCGAGTTTAATAAAACTTACTTCATCACTTACAGCAATTGCGTGAATGTTTGTTTTTGTAGGTTTGACTGTAGTAAATAAACCAGCCAGTTCTTAGCAAAATAAATCAAATGTTTGACAGAAACAAAAAACTGAAATAACAACTTCAATAAACATTTTACAGTTGGAGCAAGAAATTGTGAATTAAATACAAAAAATATAAATACAAAAAATTAAACTAGTTTTACTCGCGAATCTCTCCAGTGTTGTAAAGCAAGAGTTATAGGGCTGTCACCATTTAGTGGCGTGACTGGTTTGACGGGAGTCGCGCGTCTTTATTGCCGCCATTTGAAATAAACGGGAGAAAAAAGAAAAGGAAAGGAAGGAAATATAAATTGCGCATAAATTTATTAAATATTTAAGAATTCAAATTGTGTAACAATGGATGACTTGCTGCAT